>CM024756.1:27645339-27705000 GCA_014218235.1 Colocasia esculenta | reverse complement strand
ATCAGCTTTTTGATTTCTTCCAGTAATAAAGTTTGAAGAAGAACATTCTTTTTACCAGAAGAATATTTTTTCTTTCCATTGAATTTTCCTTTTCTTGATTTTAAAATTTTTTGAATTGCCTAGTCATGAGGGCAAGTTCATCCTCATCAGACTCAGACTCTTAGAACTTGATTTTTCTTGACTTTTCTCTTTGTTTGCTTGATGAAGCTTTAAGTGCTACTGGTTTAGCTTTAAGCATATGTTCTTCAGTTCTTTTCAAATTTTATTTCATAAGTCATTAAAGCCTATGAGTTCATCTAAAGAAATTTGGATAAATCCTTAGAATCTTCAATCACTGTAGCCTTTGTGTGCCAGATAGATGATAGAGAGCGCAAGATTTTTCTTACCAGATCAACATCAGTGTACTCTTTACCTAGTGCCTTCAGTCCATTGACAATTGTCATAAACCTAGCAAACATTTCAGAAATTGACTCATCAGTTTTCATCATAAACAGTTCATATTCAGAAACAAGTATGTTTGCTTTGGTTTCCCTCACTTGAGATGTTCCCTCATACATTAATTCAAGTTTATCCCACATTTCCTTGTGGATTTGCACATGGATATTCTTGAATATTCTTTAGGGTGGACAGCACACTGAAGCATGTTCATGGCACTATAGTTAAGAGTAGCTTTCCTAATTTGCTCTCTAGTCCAATTTTCCTCATCTCCCTGTTTTCATAAGGACCCTTGTCAACTATTTTCAGATTTCATACTTTTGAGCCCTTAGGAAACTTGCATGCAATTCTTCCAATAGGAGCAATCAGACCCATCAAAAAATGGTGGTTTATTAATGGAATGGCCCTCAGCTACAAATCCTCGAGAATCCATAGTCAAAATAAGTGACAGTGAATGGGTAAGCAAATAGTCGCAGTTAGAACACACAGATCAAACAGAGGCAATCAATCAGTCAGATCAGAAACAGATATTAACCCACTATGATACCAATTGTAGGATCGAATTCAGAGAATAATTAGATCTAGAAGGGGGGGGTTGAATAATCTATACACAAATTATGCGGACGCTTAGGCAATTCAAAGATCACTTCAATTAAAGATCAATTCAAACAGAAACTATTACTAATCTGATGTGTGTATGTGTGAGTTGTGTGAATAAAATGTGTGAAGCAGTTGAACAAGTAGTGAGAGCGAAATCCTATGTAAACATCTAGCACAGAGACAAGAAATCAAACCATTGCACAGACGATTTTTAGGTGGTTCGAAAATCACACCAGTGATTCCTACATCCACCCCTCACACAGTGAGGCTTCACTACTCAAACCAGAGTGAAACATACACCAGAGCACGACGACTCCAAAACACCTTGAGCGCGACGGCTCAACACACAATTGATTACGACGACTCCAACTGAGCACGATGGCACGACACACAACCGTGAGTATGACGACTCATAAACCTGAGCACAACGGCTCACAACATACAGTGAGTACAATGACTCCAACCTGAGCACGATGGCTCAACACACAACCGGAGCATGACGACTCCAAACTGAGCACGATGGCTCAAACACAAGCTAGATCAAATCTAAACAAAATCAGATCCTCTAGCAATGATCTGATTCACAGACTCAATCACACATAGACATCTGCACAGAACTTCATATATATATATCTCACGTACGAAAGTGAGATGAACACTTCAAGAAAATAAGGAGGGTTGGTTGTTCCTCGGTGAAGAAGTCTTGCAGAATCTTGAATTGAAGAGCCTTGAAAGAATTCGTTGGAGATCCTCTTCAATTCTTGATGCTCTGCTCCAATGGCATCTGAATTACCGGTACTTCTTCTTCTTCTTCTTCTTCTTCTATTCTTCAGCTCGATCTGCTCCCTTTCTCAGCACATCATAGCTTGGCCTTGATCACCACGTCCCTTTGGATGTAATTACTGGAGGGCTGGAGGCTCGCAGGATCTAAATTGCTCTCTTGGCGCTTCTTGGCTTCAGAATAGAGATGATAGCTTTTATAGCCTCTGTGCAATCCCTTTTACGTGAAGGGAATGTGCACAGAAACCTAGAAGCCACCCTAGGCTGCCACGTGTCCAAAAGATCTTCATCATATTGCCACTTGGATGTAAGGGCAATTTAGTAAATATAGCATCTCTCATAAAGACCTCAGAACGAAATCTCAGCCATCGGATTCATCCTCTGCACAATTCTGGGTTTGCACATAAGGAGAGAGTCGACCTCATTCTTCAAGAGAGTCGACCTACTGACCAATCCTCAATTCAGGGCTTACTGTCAAAACACTAGTGTCGACCTGAGCAATAGGTAGAGTTGACCTGTTCAACAGATAGAGTCGACCTACAATGTATTCCTCCAAAACTGGTTCACTAGATGGATGCTAGTGTCGACCTCACTCTCAGCTAGAGTTGACCTGACTAGCAGCTTTTTCTTCAGGAACTTGCTGAGCAGACTTTGAGAGTCGACTTGTCTACTAGATAGAGTTGACCTGTCTATGACTTTTTCTTCAGGAGCTTGCTGGGCAGTTTGGTAGAGTCGACCTGTTTGTCAACTAGAGTCGACCTACTTTTTACAAAAACTTCGTAAACCTATATGAATGAAGAGTAGACCATCAAAACATGTCATTAATAATACGATATGAAATGTTAAAATTAAGAACATGTTGTTTGAGCATTATTGTAATATATTCAATATGTACAATATGTCATCATCAAAATCAAAATATGAGTGATGTTCATTGGTCATCATTAAGAATCATATTCAAAAATTCCAAAACACACTCAACACAACACTGTGTCCGTCGCGTTTTAGCCTCCGAGGGGTGAGTTGTGTGCTTGGGCAGTAAGGGTCCTGTGTGGACTAGCCTTGGTCTTTTGCTGTCTTTTAAAGATTACCTAAGTGGTTAATGTTAGTAATGTGGCCCAACTAGAAAGCCCAGAGGGGGGGGGGGGGTGAATGGGATTTAAAATTCTTTTAGATTAAACATCTGTCACCAAAATGCTTTAACAGAAAAACACAGTTCAATTGTTAGTGTTAGTGATAAGGAAGACAACAAACAAATAAGCACACAAGCACAGAACACATGAGATTTTTATCCTGGTTCGGACCTCCTATCCCAAAGAGTCCTACGTCCAGTCCCCAAGCAACAACTTGGGATTTAACTACCAAGGGTACTATCCCCCTTAAGGACCCTTACACATCTAGCCACAGATGGCCTTCTCTTCTAACCCCGAAGAGGTACAAACACACACCTGATACACAGGTCTTCCTTCCTCAACGAAGGGAATACAACCACCTGTTTCCACAGGTCATCTCTTCACAACCCGAAGAGGAACTTCACAACAAATGTGAAATAAAGTAAATGGCCCCTAGACCAATCTTACAACAAATGCTTGATCTGAGGCAAGGTCTGAGGGAGAAAGATTTGCAGTAGAAAATCTCTCAGAACTACAACGCTCTCAAGGTTGAGCAATAAGGATCGAGAGCTAAGAGCTATAGAAAAAAGATGGAATGAAGCAGGCGCTCTTCTTGTTCGTTGAGGAATTCTTTGAAGGCACTATCACATAAAAATTCAAGTTGTTGAACTATCAAAATGGGAGTCTTCAGTCCTCTATATATCTTCTCTTTAACAAAGTAGCCGTTGAAGAGACCGTTGTCTCTAAGATTAATGCTCGTTAGACTGCATGGTCCATCGTGTGCGACAGGTAAGCTTGCAGTCATTTAATGCTCTGGAGCCATGCACACAAAGAGAAGATTCATCCAGATATCCTTCAGCTTCATGTTGTCCAACGTTGTAAGATATGATACTGGAAAATACCTGCACACAATAAATGTCGAAGCACAAACAGCTAGACTGTCTCTACGCTTGTCAGTCAACGTTAGAAACCATGCAGTAAGAACGTACACCAAAATAGTAATGCCATTCTGCTATCCTGAGAAGTGTTTGCTATAGAAACATAGGAATAGAAGGCACCCAGATATGCAACATGCAGAGATGTGTACATTCACATTAAATGCAAGGATATTAGTGAGGCACGCGGGAAGACTATGACTTTCACAGTATTTGAAAATATATTTGAATATCATGTATGGAATCGATGTAATCCATGAAGTCGTTATGACAATGAAATAGTTGTTCAACTTATGAAATCGTTGTTTATGCAAGCAATCATTATACAAATATAGGCAAATCGTTGTTCAAACATAAACAAATCGTTGTTCAAACATAAACAAATCGTTGTTCAGACATAAACACCGTTGTTCAAACATAAACAAATCGTTGTTTGAGCAAATCGTTGTTCAAACATAAACAAATCGTTGTTTGAGCAAATTGTTGTTCAAACATAAACAATTGTTGTTCAAACATAAGCAAATCGATGTACAAGCAAATCGTTGTACATATATGAGCAAATCGTTCTAGCTATCAAATCGTTGTTTTCTCTTATGAAATCATCATAAAAGTCAAATATTTGTTTTCACTTATGAAATCGATATAAGAGTCAAATCGTTGTTTTCACTTATGAAATCGATATAAGAGTTAAATCATTGTTTTCACTTATGAAATACTTAACAAATCATTGTGAGACCGAAATCGTTGTTTCAGTTAACGATCATTGTAAAACTGAAATCGATGTTTTTTCTTAACAAATCGTTGTGAAACCGAAATCGTTGTACTCACTTATCAAATCGTTATAAGATGAAATCGTTGAGCGGTAGAATCATTCATGCTCACTTATCAAATCGTTATGCTGTAAGGGAAATCGTTGTTCTACAAGGAAAATCGATGTGTACTTAGAAGAAATGCATGGTTTGAACTTTGAATGATACAGTGTAAGAATTACTTACAGATTAGGCTTGACTTATTCCCTGTGGATAAACTTCATAAAAAAACTTGTTAGAAAATAGTTGTTAGGGTTTTGATAATCACCAAAATTGTATATAATTAAATAAAATTATATGGGGATGGACTGATCATCAATCTCCCCCTTTTTGGTGATGACAAAATATAACAAAACATAACATGTAATGTGCTGAAATAAGCTTAAATAAAATTTCTAAATAGGGATTAAAGTTTGTAGTTATGTATTTCAGAATGTTTTATTTTCTCCCCTTTTTTGTCATTTAAGCAAAAGAAACGAAAGTAGACAAAGAAAGAAGAGAAGAAAGATAAATGGAAGACATAAAAGACATTATATTATTTCACTGAGGAGGTACAGAAATGTAGAAAGTAGGGGACAAAAGGGAGGCATAGCGAGTAATGATCAGCCATGCCTTGCATTCATGCTCTTCAAAATAAGCTTGGAAGGCTCCATATACCATAGAATAGGAGGTTCCATAACAGGAGCCATCCTCTAGATGTGCAGTTGCCTTTGAGCTTCCACAAAATTTCCATACTCATCCTTTCCAAGAGACATTTTGTAGGTGCTGGAGGTACCATAGTTGGCATGCTGAAGAAATTGATCTATTGAAATGGGGTAGAAGATCTGCTGGTGCTTCAGTTCCTTTTTCATTGAAATATAGACTTTGTATCTCTCAACCCACATATCAAATGGGTCTCGAACAAGATGAATGGAGTTAAGATCTAGAAATTGTGCAGCAGACAGAGGAGGTTGATTTGATCTGACCTGAGAAGCATTGAGATCAAGAAGCTGCTGAGCAGTGAGAGGGTAAAGTCTTTCCCAGTCTGATGGAGATAGCCGCTCACATTCAGACAAAAGAGGGGCAAGAACATCAGACTTGATGTGGCCCTAGTGATATTCCCGGAGAAGAATCTGTGGAATGCAAGGGAATTTCCTTTCTGCACTGAAATGCGCCCCATTACCTGGCAAATCTTTCAAATAAATAGGGCCTACTGCAGATTCCATGACTAAGGAATGAAGTGGAGGCAGAAAACAAGATCTGGTATCTCCAAAGTGGCAAAATCCACTTGGATGGAGGTAGTATGAGCAGTATCCGAACCAAGAAGAGAAATAGCTTGTCAGAATTGGCCAAGCTGAACTTCGGGCAGATTATGGAGATACCTGTAATCATTAAACATTTGGAAGTACCTAATGAGCTTGATCTCCTTCTGGATGAAAGTACCCTAGGTATTTTTGTGATGAATCACAAACCACTCAGAGAGGGGGAGTGGGTGATCCCTGGGTGGGAATCGAGCAGAGCTGGCAGATATGAATTGCCTGTATAAAGACTGATGGCCCCGAGCCCATTGTTCATCAGATTTAGCCTCAGTCATAGAGAAGATTTTTGACTGTTCGGCTTTGGAAAGAGAAGAGAGAGGGAGAACAATATTTAGGTGGTCGGTTAGATTAAGGTGATGAAGGCAAAAAATGGTGGCAAATGTGCATTTCTGGAGGAATTCACAATATATAGACCTTCTTCAATTTTCAACAGTGAGAGAAAACCAAAGAGGTGGAAAACGAGGCTCAGAAGAGGTGGCAAGGTTGGAAGATATTTTTCTCTTTTTAGGAACATGGCTGGAAGAGCCTGTCCTATGAATGTGAGTGCCAACTGACAGGATTGAGCGAAGTATGGCTACTTCAAACTCATCTTTGATGTCCTGGATAAAGGGACCTTCAAGTTGGCACCCTCTAGAATGATTGTAACAAAAAGGGGGAGTAGGAGGATGAAGGAAGAATAAGCAGTAGAGGGAGGTATGGATGGTCCAGAAGATGAAGGACAGAAGAGGAGGCTCCAGCTGAGGAGGGTGAGAAGGGGGAGGAGGAATGAATGTGGGGAGCAAGAGAAGAGGAGGTTGTGGTAGGAAATGGTGTAGGTGAGGAATGTGCTTAGGTAGGGGTTGTTTGAAGGTGGCAGGAGCTGGAGGAGCAGTGGTAGATGAAGGTGGAGAAGGAGGGGCTGGAGTTTGAAGAGGAGAAGATGGGGGCTCTGGGAGCACAGCCTGTTCTATAGGTGCTTCAACTCTGCCTTGCTCATCCTGAGATTCCACTGGCCTGGATGACCCTGACTGCTCATCCACAGTGGCCCTGGAGGCCCTGGCTGCTCAACTGATGGCCCGATACTGCCTGTGCTGGCTGACCCTCAACAACCTTTGGCCCTGATGGCCCTGCATCCTCAGCACCAACTGGCCCTGATGCCCGACTTCTTCTTCTGCAATACTTGGCCCTAAACTGCTCTTTGGTACTACAGGAGTGGGAGCAGGAGGGGCAGGAGTGGGTAATTGATCCCTCACAAAACTGATAGTGCTTGAACTAATTGCTTAATGCTTCCCAACTCACCCTTCAAACTCTGGAGCTCAGCTTTCATTGCTACAATCTGCTTGGCTCCTATGCTTTGGCTCACAAAGATGGATGAAACTTCATTTTGCAATGAGCACATGATCTCTCCATGAGCATCCAACCGGTTTATTACTGGCTTCATGTTGACCCTTAGCTTCTTCTTCTTGGAACTGTGGTGCTCTCTTCTAGTAAGCAAAGGAATCTGAGCTACACCTTGCCTTTGCCACGGGCCCTAACAGCGGGCTCCACATTATCAGCATCTTCATCTGAGGGGCTCTCCACAACCCCTTCCTGGAACTATCAGCAGGGGCACTAGCTGTGTGCTCCCCATGAATCTCTGCTTCCTTCTCAACTGTATGCTCCCCTGAATAGGAGCATCTTCCATAGGAACATCTGCACTGTGGCCTGGTGCCACAACTTCAGCCATAACATCTTCTTGCTCCCCATGAATATTTGCGACAATATCCAAAATATCTTCAATTACTGCTGCAACAACTGTCGAAGGGGACTCAACCTCTGAGGATTGCCCAACGAGCTCAATGTGCTCGGGAGGATTTCTTCAATTCTTCTTGGATTGGCCACTGGAACTTCAATTCTAATTTTTGCTGCTGCCTCTTCTTCCTCTTCTTGAACCACTGGAATTTCTGTTCTGACCTCTTCTAGCTGTTCTCGAACTGCTAGAACGACTGGATCTTCAGCTGCTTGGGCTTCAACCCTTAATTGTACCTCTGCTTCTGCCTCTACTACTGCTTGAACAGTAGGAACTTCTTGACCCTCTCCAATGATAGCCTCACCTTCAGCGACTGAGGTCTTGGTTGAAAACCAGCTACAAATGAGAAGCCACTTTTCTTCTTCAGATTTCTGCTTCTGATGGCCTATCCCATCTTCTCGGACACCTCACCATTCAAATCTATATTGTGGTGCTGGAAAATTTTTGTCAGTAGGTGAGCATAAGGAAGAGAAACGTTTAGCTTGTTCTTCGTATCCCAAATGATTGCAGATGCATACTTCATCCTCTCAATGATCACCTCTGCTGTGTTGATATCTTGGCTCTGAATCGCCAAGAACATCATATCGGAGTCTGCCTTAGTACACATGGAGAAAGTAGCACTCCTAGGCACTAGAATTTGGCAAACTATGAAGTGTAGAATCCAGTTGAACGCATTCAGTTGATTGATGTCGATCTTGCCGTCCTTCAACTTGTATTCTGTACCGATAATCCCCAGTCCCTTGACATGGATGTCAACAGTGTCTACTCCACTGCAACCACTGGTAGATACTCCAAATAGACTCTCCAACAGATCATATGAGATATGAATAGAGGTACCTTTGACTGTGGAGGTCAGGGACCCGTCCTCTTCAGATTTCAAACAGGTGTAAAAAGCCTTCACCAGGTCCAGATAACTTGCCTCTTTAATAGTTACCATTCTTGAACACTTCATCCTCTGCATTGCTGCTACCACGCTGTGCATCCCATTCTTCTCCAAATCAGCCACATCCACTGCCTTGTTGCCACAGAGCTTCGTCTTCACCGCTGCAAACTGCCCTTGCTGTTTTGCTGTGAGGAACGCAACGCCGTAGCCACCAACAGTGCTAGAAACCCCAGAAGCCGCCATGGATTTGAGCAGGGAAAGGTTCTAGAGGATCGTGGGAAGGAGTAGAACAGAAGCCCTCAAGAGATTTTGGCGCGAACAGAGGGATTCTTTCGAAATCACAAAGAGAGGATGCCAGAATCGATAGGGTTATCGTTCCAGGCGAGTTGAAAGAGATGAGAGAGATAGGTGGAATCAGTGTGGCATAGATTACGGGATTTAAAAGCGAAAGTTAAAGCTGCATTTGAAAGGACACAATAATAAATGCAGAAAATGACAAAAGAGGAGACGATTTCGCAATAGATAAGGTCTTTTTAAAATATTGAACTGTTAAAGCAATTTATGACGCACGCACTTTAAGGATTTTCTTAATTCCAGGGGAGAGAATGAGCATTATTCTGAAACTGTTATTATTTCAGTTATGTGCAGAAAATCTATTACAAATTACACATGCCTAATTCCCTTCTAAGAGATGTAAATCTCTCTTCAAGTAAGGCTTTTGTAAAAATATATGCTAACTGATTCAACGTATCAATAAAGGAAATATTTATATTTCCATTAGCTACATGATCTCTAATAAAATGATATCTAACCTCTATCTGCTTTGTCTTGGAGTGCTGAACTAGATTTTTGGTGAGATTATTGCACTGGTGTTGTCGCATAGCAATGGATGGTCTTGATGTGCAGTCCATAATCCTCAAGTTGATGTTTTATCCATAGTAGTTGAGTGCAACAGCTTTCAGCAGCTACGTACTCAGCTTCAGCTGTTGATAGTGCTACTGAATTTTGTTTCTTTGAGGACCATGAAATCAAGCATCCTACAAGAAATTGACAACTTCCACTGGTGCTTTTTCTATCTACCTTGCATCCAGCATAGTCAGCATCAGAATATCCTACTAAACTAATTTCACATGATTTAGGATACCATAAACCTAAATCATGAGTTCTAGCTAGATATCTAAAGATTCTTTTAACAGAAATTAAGTGAGATTCCTTAGGATCAACCTGATACCTTGCACACATGCATACACTAAATAAAATATCAGGTCTACTAGATGTTAAATAAAGTAATGATCCTATCATACCTCTGTATAGCTTTTGATCTACTTTCTTACCATCTTTATCACTGTCTAACTTAGATGTGCTCTTTGGTGTGGACAGTGGCTTTGCATTGTCAAATCCAAATTTCTTTAATAATTCCTTGGTGTATTTCACTTGGCAGATATGTGTGTCTTCTTTGCCTTGTTTGATTTGAAGTCCAAGGAAATAATGAGTTCCCCCATCATGCTCATTTCGAATTCTCCCTGCATAAGCTTTTTAAAGTACTTGCACAAAGATTCATCAGTGGATCCGAATATTATATCATCCACGTAGATTTGCACAAGCATATATTTTTGACTTTTGACTTAATAAATAAGGTGCTATGTACCTGTCCTCTGATAAAACCATGGTTTAATAGAAATGCACTAAGCCTTTCATACCATGCTCTAGGTGCTTGCTTTAAACCCTAATGCTTTATGCAATTTGAAAACATGATTTGAAAATCTACATCATCGAAGCCAGGAGGTTGTTCTACATAGACTTCCTCCTTTATATATCCATTTAAAAATACAGATTTACATCCATTTGAAAAAGCTTTAAATCTAATGCAGATGCATAAGCAAGTAAAATTCGAATTGCCTCTAGTCTAGCCACTAGAGCATAGGTTTCATCAAAATCTATACATTCCTCTTGGGAATAGCCTTGAGCAACCAGTCTAGCCTTGTTTCTAGTGATAACACCAGCTTCATCCAATTTGTTTCTGAACACCCATTTGGTGCCACAACAGGATGATCTGATGGTCTCGGAACAAGGGACCAAACTTGGTTTCTCTTGAACTGATTAAGTTCATCTTGCATGGCTAAATCCAAGATTCATCAGACAGTGCTTCATTGACTGTCTTCGGCTCAATTCAAGAAACAAATGCTAAGTAATCACATGGAAGCATTACCTCTTGTTCTTATCCCATTAGATGGATCTCCAATGATGTTGTCACTTGGATGATCCTTCTTGTATCTCCATTCCTTTGGAAGATCATTATGGGATATTTCTTTCTTTGCATTTCTTCCAAGGGTGGATCTTCATTATCCTTGATAGATGTATCCTGCAGTTTCTTGGATAATTTTTCTGCATCATCATCATCACTATCTACTTCCTTTCTCAAGGAAGGGTTAGATTCATAAAAAATAACATGGATAGTTTGCTCAATTAATAAGCTTTGTTTATTAAAGACTCTATAACCTTTAGGTTTAGAAGCATACCCCATGAATATTCCTTCATCAGATTTAGAATCTAACTTACCATTATTGTGGATGAAGCAAGGGCATCCGAACGTCCTGAGTGACTGATCTTGGGCTTCTTTTCCTTGTAGAGTTCATACGCAGTCTTCTTCAGGATTGGCCTAATCATCACTCTATTTATTATTGTGTATGATTATATTTGTTGTGATTAATGATTTTATGTTAATGTTATTTATTATGGAATGTATGAATTTTTAGTAGGTTTTGTAATTTATCATTGTTAATTTAATTATATTTTTTTTAAAAAGTAAGTGGGCTATTTCCGACGGATTTTTCGTTGGACAGTATCCGTCGGAAACAACGTCGGCACACAAGACTGCCGACGGAACTTATCCGTCGGCAAACCGTCGGAATGTTCGACGGTTTACCGACGACAATTTTTGTCAGAAGTTATCTACCGATGGTTATTTCTGTCGGTGAATCCGTCGAAAGTTTCGACGAATTTTCTGACTGAACTTTCCATCGGAATTTACCGACGAATTTTTCGACGGATATTTCTGTCGAAAGTACCGATGGATTGCCGACTGATTTTTTTTCCGTCGGTAATTTCTGACGCAATTTTTACGACGGACTGTTTCCAACGGTCGTTTTCCAGAAATTTTTTAGAAGGTCTATTTTTTTGATGGATTCTGGTGGATTTCTGATGGAATCGGTTCGTCGGAAAAGCCGCTTTTTCTTGTTGTCGCTTGAGGGAAAGACTGCAATGGGGTAGCGACCTGTGTGTGACTTTTGTGTTCGGTCGCTTGTAGCACGCTCTTGGTTGGGCAACGGACACCAGTAGACGTACTGGTCCCCAACTAGTACTGTTTCCAGAGCCTCACTTTAGGAGCTCGGTTCGGAGTCCTTAAAGGTGTCAGGCATGGAGCTGCAGCAGTGTGGTTTACAGTTGTGGTGTTGGTTAGTCTCCATATTTGTTAGCTTGTTGAGTTGGAGCGGCAGCTGGACCGGTTTGTCCTTGGCTGTGAGACTGAGAGGGAGTCCTGTGTGGTTTGTATGGGTTAGTAGCTGGTGTCGTAAACCAGTTGTCGTGACTCTGTTTGACATTACCCTTCTTTAGCTCGTCTTCTGAGCATGATTTGCCATTTATTTATGGAAGTTCAATCCATGTTAGTAGTTCAGAATTGTTATTTAATTGCAATTGTATACCATGCTTAGATTGCTTTATTAATTGTATAAATAGATACTTTACTCCTGCTTCTCGTGTGGTTATTATTGTTTCGGCTTTTGTGGGAGTTTCCCTACTGAGCTAATGACTTGTGAGGCTCACCCCTACTCCTTTCAGGTGAGGGAGAGCAGGAGGGTTCTGACCTTCTTCTAGTTCGGAGCCGCATCATAGCGGAGTTGGGTCTACACCTCCAGCAATGTAATTTCCTTTCCATTGTGCCTCAGAATATGCCCTAGGCTTGTGTACTTTGTACTTTGACTTTTGTTGGGAACTGGCTATGTAATCCTTATGTAAATTTGTATGAGATGGGTAATCTATATATGTACAGTGTGTTCTTTTGTGTTCCCACGGACTAGTGTTGTGGTATCCCTTGCGAGGCATTGGCCCATTCGCAGGAGGCGGAGTCGGAGTCGTGTCGGGCTCGTTATTAGGTTAACGGGTCTGAACAACGAGGATCATCACAGTTGGTATAGAGCAAGGTCCGGGGAATATGAAGGAACATGAGATTTACATCGCAGGTCTCTACTTTGGTCCACTGCTGGTAGTTGACCTGATTTGTATTGAATTGTTGGTGTGTTATGTGGTTTGGAATGATGCATGTGCAGGATTTGACATGGCAGACAGGAGATTGGGGAGGTGGTGGAGATGAGTAGGAAAAGTCTAGACACCATGTCATGCCCCGACGCGGATATCGGAACGTGAGGCAGTGTAAGTAAACGGGTACAAAGCATATAATAGACATCAAACCATTGGACAAATAATAATACTAAAGCAAATGCATTTCATTAATATTCCTCAATGTCTATTAAACCACTAATATCAGAGCCAATCTCTAGGGCCCAATTACATCGAATAAAAGTAAAAGACTAAACTAGGACTTTAACATAATACTAAGACGCCAGGGTAGTCAGACTTCACTCTTGGTCATTCCCGTCCTCTTGAGTGTAGTATCTTCCTTGGTCTCACCTGAGAACACTAACAAATAATGCAGGGTGAGCGATAACACCCAGTAGGACTTAAATCTCATGATCAAGCATGCTTTAAATGATTAATGTATTAAATGGCAGAGTAACTACAGATAGAGCGAAAGAGTCCAGTAACATAAGAGATAGCACGAAATCATGTGATTGAAATAGCACAAGTTTCCAAATATAGCACAGAGTCGAGTATAGCACGAAAGTAGGATGGCCATAACACAATAGCACACAATAGTTCACGATAGCACAACGTCAAGTATATATCATAGCACTTTGGATTGTATTTAGATAGTCGAGATAGATAGCACTTGAGTGTAATGCCAAACACTCTGATCATTTAACTCCCGCGGGCAAATAGCACTTTTGGGCGCACATCCCAGGACCAGATCGGGCCCTTTATATATTGCCAGGCATTGGTTATATTATTTATCTTTAGACAATCAGTCAATGGCCAATAGAGAGTACCAGAAATAGATGAGAGTACTCGATGAATAGACGAGATAGTAGATGGAGTGTGATAGATTAGCGAGTCGAGTATAGATGAGAACTAAGGGTCAATTGCACATGAAACATCGAGTACAACGGCGATAGTAACAGTTGCACTACACGCGCAATTGGTGTTGGCAGTCAGGAGGAATTCACTACTTTCCGCTGGCCATGTTATGCACAGGTCCAAAGGTCCGGCGTGATTTAGATAAGAGCGAACTTCTAATAGCCGTTTGGATCATATTGATCCCTAAAGGTATCATAGGTGTTAGGGTACAACCAGCTCATCGACCATGTGGGAATCCATGGACAGAGAGTCTTACGGAGGCCTTGAACAGGAGTCACTAGTCTGGCAGAAGGAATATTCGACGGAGATTTGGTCCAAGTCAAGAGAACAACTGTATATATAGAAACAAGTGCTCGACGTTCCAGAGGAATCTAGAACAGTGGAGCGTTGGCAACGGTATCTCCAAAACATCGCGAGAAATGAAGACAAGTCCATTTAAAATAGGGCAATTAAAATACATTATTGAAATAAATTACCAGATATTTATGAGATATTTTCATGCCAAGTCAAGTCTTATTGGATGGTTTCAAGTATGTGAATGTGTTTAAGGAAATCAGGATATGGAAATATCAAGTGAATCGTGGAACGCTCTTTGTTCTTTTGGTTATACCCTTCTATTAGAAGTGGAAATATGAAGCTTGTTCGTTGGATCCCTCCTATTACCGGGCTTTGTCTTAATGTAGATGGCCATCCAAAGGTAATCCCGGTTTGAGTGGTAGTGGGGGTTGTATTAGAAATTCTAATGGTGATATCCTTCTAGCTTTTGCTTTCTATTATGGTTTTGGAAATAGTCTCCAGGAGAGGTTAGAGCTCTCCACGATGGCCTCAAGCTGGCTGAAGAATTTGGCCTTCAGATTTCCTTGATCTACTCGGAACTCTACTACTTTTGTAGTCTTTCTCTACTAATTCGCTCCAAGCTGGGAGTGTTCTAGATGGGGGCGGTTTGCTATTGCAAGTTTCCATACACTTGGGTTAATATCTATCATGTTTTTAGAGAAGCAAACAGGGTTGCTGATGCACTTCGTCTCAGCTTGCTCCCTTAATGAGAATAAAATCTTTTCTTCCTTTTCTGTGCTGCCCTGGTTGTAGGGGTTCAGCTACTTTGGATAAAAACTGGCCTACCTGTCAGTTAGGCTAGCTTTCTTTCTGTAGGGGCTTGCCCCGGTTTTCTGTATCTTCTTTCATTATTTATATATATTTCGGCCCAGGTACTCGCTGGTGGAGTGGGAACATTCTCCCCCCCCCCCCTGGGGGTGGGTGCACTCTCCTAGCTTTTGAGACCTGGGACCAGTTTTGATTTAAAAAAAAAAGTGATGTCTTTTAAATTAACAATTTACATAACACGTTAACAGTTCGTTACTTGTTTAAGACAGTTAATAAAGTATGAGGTTACGTAGAAAGTCAAGTTTTTAGCAAAAATGTAGGGTTTGATGAAAAAAAGGTCAAAACGCGACGTACCCTGTGAGGATCGCGACAGGGTTTGTACAGAACGCGATAGGGTCACTCAAGGGTCACGATAGGTCGATCAAAGAAGGTTGCCAGAACGCGACGCCAGTGCCTGTCGTGTTCAGAATGCGACGGGTGCCTCTGTCGTGATCAGCCCTGAGAACGCGGCCTATCGGGCCGTCGCGTTCTCAGGTCCTGTGCCTGAGTCTGAGCGGGAAAAGGACATGTCTTGGATTACAGTCCAAGTGCCTTATTTTGACATAGGTCGTTTAAAAATCAAGAACTAAATGTATAGATGATGAAAATTCATGAAACTAGATTTAAACAAACTTAGACATGTAAGAGTACTCACAGTAATTAGGAATTTGAAAGCAGACATGGTCTTGATAGGTTTAAATCAAGTTCATTCCAGTAGAACATGGAACAGTGCACAGTGAAGATAAAAGATTTAATTTGAGCAAGATGATGGATGAAAATTAGGGCTTTCAGGGGCAAACGATGCCTAACAACCATCAGTATCTCTAGTTAAAATTTCATGGCATGGGGTCGAGTATAAATGGAGATCTAGAAATAATATGAGGGTTCGGGGTCATGATGGTTGCAGGACTTCAAAAATTAAGAACAAAAGATTTGCTCCATGAAAAATAGAGCAACAAGAGGGCTTTTGTTCCTGATGTCTGGAACAATTACATACGAAATTAATTGAATTTAACCTATGAGAATGCCTACCTTTGACTCATTTGTCTTCTAGGGCTTGGAACTTGAAGAATAGGGGTTGGGGCTTGAGCAATCCTTCTCCCCACGGATCTCCTTTCCTTGGCCTCTTCTCACGTCCAACAACCCCCAGCAACGAATTAGGGCCGGCTATGGAGAGATTGGGGAGTATTAAGCTCCCTTGCCTTCCCTTTCCTAGTAACTCTAATTCCCCTTTAATTACGAGATTTCCTTATTCCTCTCAACCTTCCACCCTTTCTACCTCCTTTTTGGGTTAGGTTGGGATGCAATTTCGTGGCTAACTAATTGGGGTAGGGTTAGGAGTCCAATTCCCACACAAAACTAGCTATTTTAATGATATATTAGCCGTTTTCTATTTAGGCAATAATTAAAATATGAATTTGGGGTATTTTCCTATTATTCTCCTTTTAAAAATACCTATTTTGGCCCAATAAATTTTATAGGGTCCATTTACAAAGCCCATTATTTCCTTTCATTAATGGGTTTGAATTAATTCATTTTTCCTAAATTTCCAATTATTATTATTATTATTATTAAATTTTTATTTTTGAAAAATCAGGTTGCTACACACCGCTGATTGAGAGATTATGGGAGGTATCACAGATATACGGACGAGGTTAGATCAGCAGTTCCAGCTCATCCAACAGCGGTACACCTAGGTTGTTGAGGAGGCGATACAGTACCAGTAGTACCACCCCCACCACCACCAGGAGTAGAGGTACCACCTGTTGTGTTGGTATCCCCATAAGTATTGGTACGTACAACTAGTGCAGAGGAGTCTACGATGTTATTGGAAAGATTCTTGAGGTTGCAGCCACCTACATATATAGGAGGCCCAAATCCAGATATAGCGGAACATTGGGTGCATGAGATAGAGCGGGTCTTTGTCACTATGAGGTGTCCATAGGCGGACAGGGTGATTCTAGCTACATACTAGTTGCAAGGGTTTGCACAGGAGTGGTGGAGGCTAATGATGCAGACAGAGTTTGCAGGAAGAACTGAAGACTCTATCACCTGGCCAGCGTTCTTGGGAGCATTTAATGATACGTTCTTTCCGATTTAGATTCAGCATGCAAAGAGGGAGCAATTCAAGACACTACAGCAAGGGAATTTGTCAGTTTTGGAGTACCAGATGAGGTTCATGGCATTAAGTAGATATGCACCTTATGTAGTTACAAATAATGCGATGATGGTAGAGTACTTCATCCGAGGTTTGCGATTGGAGTTTCAGAATGCGGTGATTCCCCTCATGTGTGCAACAATAGAGGAGGCAGCGTAGCGAGCAGCCATATTGGAGAGGACTGTGCAGGCTAGGCAGTCGGGGGAGTCAGGTAGCTTTCGACTTCCATAGCGATCCCCAGGAGTTAGTAAAGGCAAGCACCCAGCAGGACCATCTTCTTTAGGGTTCAACAAGTGGGGGTACGAAGCTGAAGAAAATAGTCGAGGTCTAGGAGGTGGCAGGTAGCAGGGTTTTTAGCAGGGACGCGTTTTAGGCCCAAGGTGGAGGAGTCTCAGCAGAGCATAGCGAGGTAGCCCAGGGTTTCTTCAGGCTATAGGTGTTATAATTGTGATCAGCCAGGGCATTTGATTAGGAATTGCCCCTATCCCCGGGAGTACGGATATGGTAGAGCGGCATAGTAGCAACAACAGCTCCAATAGCCACCAGCAGAGCGAGCAGAGGACACCTTTCCAGTGCAGTCGAGGACTGGTTATGGCTATTACCCGGGCGCAGGTGGAGGCTTCTAATTTGATTGAAGGTATATACCTATTTTGAATTTTCAGCAAGAGTTTTTAATAGATCCAGGTGCTTCACATTTTATTTTCGAAGATTTTATGGATAGCATGGTCATCCGTTGGAGGAAAGGCAGTGTGAGTTGGTGGTAGTGGTTTCTTCAGGTGGTTATATGCTTACTTCCAGTTATTTAGATGTTCTAATAGTGATACAGGGAAATCAGTTGCCAGTGAGATTATATGCATTGCAGTTGAAAGAATATGATATGATTTTGGGTATGGAATTGGTTAGAAGCTTATGGGGCAGTAGTGGATTGCAGAAGAAAAGAGTCAGATTCTGTCATCCAGATGGAGTTGTGTTTAAATTCAAGGTATGCCATTTTATACTCCAAAGTTTATCAATTCTACACTTAGGGCTAGGAGGTTGATAAATGTAGGTTGTGTGTGGCATATTTAGCTTCAGTAAGTTTAGTTGGGTCCAAGAAGTCTGTGGAGGTAGTTCCCATTGTTGAGAGTTTGTAGATGCATTTCCTGATAATTTGCCAGGACTAGGTCCACATAGAGAGGTGGACTTTACAGTGGAATTACAGCCAGGTTGTATGTCGATCTCAATGGCACCGTATAAGATGGCACCAGCAGAGTTAAAAGAGTTGAAAAAAAACGTTGCAGGAATTATGGGAGAAGGGTTTCATCAGGCCTAGTCATTCACTTTGGGGAGCTCCAGTAGTTTGTAAGAAAGAAGGATGATAGTTTTAGAATGTGTATAGACTACCGTCAGTTGAACAAGGTCACTATCAAGAATAAATATCCTTACCAAGGATAGATGATTTATTTGATCAATTGCAGTCAACAAGGGTGTTCTCCAAGATTGATTGAGGTTGGGATATCATCAGTTGAGGATCATGGAAGAAGACATTGGTAAGACAGCCTTCAGAACAAGGTATGGTCACTATGAGTTCGTGGTTATGCCATTCGGTTGACTAATGCACCCAACATTTATGAACTTGATGAACAAAATTTCCATCCATATTTAGATAGGTTTATTGTGGTCTTCATAAATGACATATTTGTGTATCAACAACAGAAGAGGAACATGCAGTGCACTTGAGGATGACTTTGCAGACTTTGAGAGAGCATCAGTTGTATGCTAAATTCAACAAGTTGATTTCTGGTTACGAGAAATTCAGTTTCTTGGCCATGTAATTTCCGGGGAAGGTGTAGCGGTAGATCCAGCTAAGGATGAGGTAGTTATAAAATGGGAAGAGCCAAAGACAGTTACAGAAATCAGAAGTTTTCTTGGTATGGTAGGATACTACAGGTGATTTATTTAGGATTTCTTGAAGATTGCAGCACCCATGACCAGGTTAACCAGGAAGGGAGCACCATTTGTGTGGTCAGCAGATTGCCGTAGGAGCTTTATGGAACTAAAGAGGAGACTTACCGCAGCACCGTATTGATATTACCATCAGGCAATGGAGGGTTAGTACTGTATACAGATGCTTCTAGGAGAGGACTTGGAGCAGTATTGATGCAACATGGAAAGGTTGTGGCTTATGCATCTAGGCAGTTGAAGCGGCATGAGGAGAATTACCCAACTCATGATTTAGAATTGGCAGCAGTAGTGTTTGCTCTAAAATTGTGGAGGTACTATTTGTATGGTGAAAGGTTTGAGATTTTTACAGATCACAAGAGTTTGAAGTACATTTTCTCCCAGAAGGATTTGAATCTCTAGTAGCGCAGGTGGATGGAATACTTGAAAGATTATGACTTCAGTTTGACATATCATCCAGGGAAAGCCATGTAGTGGCAGATGCACCGATTAGAAAAGCAGTATTAAGTCAAATGATGATCAAATAATGGAAATTGTATGAAGACATAACAAAGAATTCTTTATTTGTTCCAAATAATCAACGACGAGAAGTGTGGCTAGCAGTGCAGTTGAACCATCAGTTTATTGGCAGATAGTGGAGCTCAAAGGACAGATGAGAACTCTGGAGATTGTGAAGATGGAAGGTGTTACTATTGATAATGTAGCAACCCGGAAAATTTAAATACATAAAAATTCAAAATAATAATTTTTAAAAACGAAATAACATAAACATATGTACCATTATCGTATGTGCACAAATACATCGAAAAATTCCGTAAAAATTATAAATCAACCCAGACATTTTTCCTAAGTGTTCCACAAAGAAATTCATGCAACAAAAAATCAGATTGGCCAAGCGTATGTCACAACGTAATTAATTATCCAAATTAGGAAAACTAAGTCAGGAAAACTAATAACACGAAAATATATCGGGCTCTAAATTAAATGAGCAGGTCAGAGAGACCTCCGACATCGGGTAATGATTACCCATTATCGGAATTAGACTAATGGACCTCCCATAGCCAAGAATATATATATATATATATATATATAATAATAAAAATAACAATAATCTTGAATAAAAGGAAGATGTATTAAAACAACTACGAAATCAAATAAGAGAGAAATTAAATAAACCCATTAAAGAAAAGAGTAATGGGCTTGCTATATTGACCCATTAGAAATTAGTGGGCTAAAATAGAGATATTAAAAAGAGGAATAATAGAGAAAATACCCTAAATTCGGAGTTTAATTATCTCCTAATGGAAAGGGGTTATTAAAGCAATAAAAGTGGCAATTAGAGTGGAATAGGATTCCTAAACCTACCCCATATGGTCTAGCACGAATTTAGATACTATCCTAACCCAATTAGAGATTGGAAAGCAAGAGAGGAAAGTGGAGTTAGGAATCTTGTAATTAAGAGGAATTTGAGTAGTAGTAGGAATAGGAACTTGTATTTATATAAATACACCTCTTAAACCTCTTGGCCGACCCTAGCTCGTTGCCAAAGGTTGTTGGACGTGAGAAGAGGCCAAGGAGGAGAGGATCTCATGGGAGGAGGAGTTCTTGGAGCTTCTTCCTCGTTCTTGGAGTTCTAAGCCCTAGAAGATAATCGAGTCAAAGGTAGGCATTCTCACGAGCATAAAACATGAAACTTTTTCTGTAGGATGTCTCATCTATAGGGAGCAAAATCCCTTCGGTTTCATATTTCCAACGAGCATATCTTTTGATCTTGATTTTTCATGTTCTGCAACTTACCTGAACCCGAGCCCTCTCTTAACTCTTGATCTCCTTGTATACTCAACCCCTTGCTGCGAGATTTTTACTGTAGGAACTGATGCATGTTAGGCATCGTTGGACCCTAAAAGCCCTAAATTTGATTCATCCTATCTTGTGAATTTAATCATTCATCTCAACTATGTACTGTCTGATGTTCATCATGAATACCCGTGGTTAAGACATATCTAAACCCTGATTGGTTTCCAATTCCTATTTATTGTAAGTACTCTTGTATGTCTAGATCGTTTTGCAACTGGTTTCATGATTTTTCGTTGACTATACAATTAGTTATGATTTTCTGAACTACCCTGTGTCAAAAAGGCATGTTTCTGGACCGCAATCCAAGACAGATCAGAACTCTGTCAGGCTCAGGCGTAGACCCTGTGATCGCGACGGCCCGATAGGCCGCGATCACAAGGGCCATCGTGACAGAGCGCTCTGTCACGATCTGATCGCGACAGTACCCATCGTCGCGATCTGCTGACCATGCCGTCGCGACCTCATGCCACCCCGTCGCGATCTGCCTGCCGAACTGACAAGCATGTCGCGACCCTTTGCAGGCCCTGTCGCTACCTGCCCTACCCTGTCGCAATCCTTACTGGCCTATGTCGCCTTCATAGGATTTGCATGAAAACCCATAAAATTATTGCTCTCTTTCTAAAATATTCTTACGCCTTTTTAACAGTCACATACGCAGTAAAAACACCTGTTTTAAATTGGAGCCATATTGAATGCTTTAAATCACATATTCACGACTTCTTTTCTATCTATGATTTCTCTTACACATGCACACACATGAACCATCCATATATGGCTGAAATCTGGCACAAAGTATTCATAATGTATTGGTAATTTATTGCAATAAAGCATATTAATGCCATATTTAAAAGGACATACATTCGTTTCTTACGTTGCTTATATACCGATATCGACGCTCCACTGTTCTAGAATCCTCTAGAACGTCGAGCACCTATTTTTATATACACACTTTACTTGGCTTGTGGTGAACTCTCCGTCGGATATTCCTTTCGCCGGACTAGTGAACTCTTGCACAAGGCCTCGTAAGTCTCTCTGATCATGGATCTCACATGGTCGACGAGCCGGTTGTACCCTAACACCCATTACCCTTTAGGGATCGATATGATCCAAACGGCTATTAGAAGTTCGCTCTTACCTTGAATCACGTCGGACCTCTGGACTGTGCATAACATAGCCAGTGGGAAGATCGTGAATTCCACCTAACTGCCAATACGACGTGCGCGTGTGTTGTGAAACTATACTATCGCCTGTTTACTCGTTGTTTTACGTGATGTACCCTTAGCTCTCATCTATCCTCTACTCGCTGTCTACTCACGTTCACTCTACTATCTCGTCTATCATCTAGTGCTCCCATCTATTTCTTGGTACTCTATTGGCCATTAACTGATTGTCTGAAGATAAACAATATAACCAATGCCAGCGCAATAGGGCCCGATCAGGTCCTGGGTGGAGCGCCGAAAGTGCCATTTGCCCGCGGGAGTAAATGATCAGGATGTCGGCATTACATCCAAGTGCCATACTATCAAGATTAATCTAAGACAATCAAACAAGGTGCTATATTCTATCTTTTTTTGACAAACAAGTGCTATAGGCTCTCCGGTTGTCTTCGGATAACCAAAGTGCAATACTATTGTGATTGACGAAAGTTAATCAAAAGTGCTATACTATTCGATTGATAAGAAAATCAATCAAAAGTGCAATTTACTCTATATAGGGCCAACTACTTTCTTCTCCTTGCTATACCTATACTTGCTATTGTTTTGACATTGACGTTACTCGCTGGTGTGTGGTACAGTTTTCTATCATGTCATCGTGCTATACTTGATTATTTGCTATTTGAACATGTTACTCGTGCTATACTTCTCGATTTTACATGACTCGCTTTATCATTAGTTACTCTGCCATTTAATACATAATCATTAAAGCATGCTTGACCCTGAGATTTAAGTCCTACGGGCATTATCGCTCACCTTCGTTATTTGTCTTGTGTCTCAGGTAAATCGGACTTTGACGTCACACACACCAATGGGGACAGGACTAGAGTGATGAGCGACTGAAGTCAATTCATGAAGTTACTTAGTACCCTGGAGTCTAGTAGTTATGCTTTAGATTTCTTTTCATGTAATGATGTCTTTGAGCCCTATGTACTGGCTCCGAATTAGTGGTTGTAATAGTCAGTGGAATTTCAATGAAATGAAGAGTTTATTCAATTTATTGTTAATAGATGCTCTGAATTATTAAAGTTGTACATTTTCTCTACTATGTACTTGGTTCACGTTCTCGCAGATTATTCCGCTGCTAATTATTGGGGGGTCATGACAATAATGATTGTGTGGTAGACTTAGAGCAGGTTATATGTCTCAATAGAAGCAGAGATTAAACAAAAAGTTTTGGAAGAGGCATACAGATCCAGATATACTATTCATCCAGGCAGCATGAAAATGTATCAGAATTTGAAGAAGCATTTTTGGTGGCCACATATGAAGAAAGAGAGCATAGTTATCAGATGTTTAATTTGCCAGCAAGTGAAAGCGGAACACCAAAGGCCAGGAGGATTGCTACAGCTGTTGCCGATTCCTCAATGGAAATGGGATGATATAGCTATGGATTTTGTGGTAGGTTTGCCTAGGACAGCATCAGGACATAATGGCATTTGGGTATTTATTGATAGATTGACCAAGGTATGCAGGTTGTTGGCAGTGAGCATGTCATGGACAGTTGATAGGTTGGCCAGATTGTATGTAGACAGGATAGTACCATTACATGGTATCCCAGTGACAATTGTTTCAGATAAAGATCCGAGATTTACATCATGTTTTTGGAGAAGTCTACAGTGAGTGGTTGGCACCGAATGAGATTCTGCCTCAGCATATCATCCTCAGAAAGATGGGCAGACTGTGAAGGACTATCCAGACAATAGAGATATATTTCGAGCTGTTGCTTGGCATAGGGAGGCAGTTGGGAGCATCATTAGGAATGTGGAATTGCTTACAACAACAGCTATCATTGCAACTATTGGAATGGCACCGTAGAGGCATTATATGGTAGACCATGTAGAACACCGTTGAATTGGCATGAAGTAGGAGAAAGGCATGTTATGGGACTAGAGTTGATTCAACAATGCATAGAAATGGCCAGGTTTATAAAAGAAAACTTCAAACTGCCCAGAGTCGCCAGAAAAGTTATGCAGATACCCGACGTAGACCATTACAGTTTGAGTTGGCGATTATGTATTTTTGAGAGTTTCTCCCACTAAAGGTGTTCTTAGATTCAAAAAGAAAGGTAAGTTGAGTCTGAGGTATGTGGGTCCTTTCCAGATTGTAGAAAGAATTGGGGAAACAGCTTATAGAATAGATCTTCCAGCAGATTTCACCGATGCACACGATGTTCTTCATGTCTCCATGCTAAGAAAATATATTCGGGACCCATCCCAGATAGTTAGTTACACTCGAGATGACTTAAAGCCAGATATGTCAATGCCAGAGTATCTAGTGCAGATTACAGGCACCGAACAAAAATATTTAGAAATAAAGATATTGAGTTGGTAAAAATCAGATGGAAAACAAACAGGGAGGAGAAGATACATGGAATTGGCAGAGGAGATGCAAAAGCATATCCATACTTGTTTGTGTAAGCTTTGAATTCTTTTTAGGTGATAGTACCATACATAATGATTGCGTACTATGTTTTAAGGTTTCTTTTTGAATTTCGAGGATGAAATTTCTTTTTAGGTGATAGTAATGTAACGTTGTGTCTTTTTGGATCGTCGTTTAATGGGTTTGTTGGCTAGTGTATGGCCTATTGGTTGTGGTTGTGGCAGCTTGAACAGGTTGTGTGGGGTTGAGGGTCAGAAATCCGAGCCCAACAGACCTCTGTTTCTCCTTTTGCAAAATGCGACCAACACAGGCATCGTGTTTTGAGAATGTGACCACCTGGTACGTCGCAATTTTGATGTCGCCTTTCCGTAGGCACAGTTGTATGTGCGCCGCGTGGCGCATGCAGGGACGTCGTGATTTAATTGTGATGGTGAGGTACGTCGTGATTTAAACTCGACGGCACGCTACATCGCGATTTTGGCTGTTAGGTTTGCTTCAGCCAAACCCTGGCCAAATAGTGCAGGAAACACTTTTTCAGCCGAGGGAGAAGTTGTGTGGATGTTTGATGGCATTTGGGAGTTTGTGGTTGGCAATTCGACGCTCTTCCATCACGAGGAGGTGATTCGGAGTGTGGGAAATGCCAGGGCAACACCGATCTTCGCGTTCTTCATGTTGGTAGGGGAATTCTTCTCGTTTTTGGATTGTTCGGATCAAGATCGGGTGTTAAATGCATGGAAATGGTTTATTGAGTAGCAAGCATGTGTAGGTATATGTGTGAATGTAGAGAATGTGATTTTATAACTGAACAGGATGGTTTGTATCATTTCTGAAGCTAAGGTTGGGGTGGGAACCGTGGTTTGAAAGGTGACAAACCCAGACGTTGCATTTTGAATGCAACGACATGTCCGATCGCGATTCATTTTTAAAGGTGACGCTTTTGTACGTCGCGATTCAGTGTTTGAATTGTGGCATTTGTGTACGACACGTTTTTAGAGGTGTCCACCTGAGCTGTATGTTTCTGTGGGCATTTGGTTTGTGTTCGATTGTGTGGGGTTATGTGTCGTTGTTTAAGTTATTTAAAGCATGGAAGCGGTGCATTGGCACTTATTGTGATTGAGAATGCTGAGTTTGCTTGGTTGTGTGTACGTGGCAAGTTGGGTAGTACGATGCCTTTCATGGTTACCTCTCGAGTTGGGTACCCCAGGTTCTTTGTGAGCTAGGCATGTGGTGCTCGGGGTTTGTCCCTATACGGTGTGTACCGTCGAGGTCTGTGTCGTCTTCTTGGACACCCTCACTCTTGCGTTTGAGTTGTACGTCTAGCTGAGAGAAAGACGACAATGGGGCAGCAACCTGTGTGTGGCTTTTGTGTTCGGTCGCATGTAGCGCCCTCTTGGTTGGGGGATGTACACCAGTAGAAGTACTGGTCCCCAGCTAGTCCTGTTTCCAGTGCCTCACTTTAGGGAGCTCGGGCTGGAGTCCTTAAAGGTGTCAGGCATGGAGCTGCAACAGTGTGGTCTATAGTTGTGGTGTTGTTTGGTCTTCACAGTTTGTTTGCTTGTTGAGGTGGAGCGGTAGCTGAACCGATTTGTCCTTGGCTCTGAGACTGAGAGGTAGTCCTATGTGGTTTGTCCAGGTCAGTAGCTCGTGCCGCGAACCAGTTGTAATGACTCGTGTTTGGCATTACCCGTCTTTAGCTCATACTTTTGAGCATGGTTTGCCATTTATTTATGGAATTTCAATCCATGTTAGTAGTGTAGAATTGTTATTTAATTGCAATTGTAATACCAAGCTTAGATTGCTTTATTAATTGTAAAATAGATGGTTTACTCTTGTGAGGGAGTTTCCCTACTGAGCCAATGACTTGTGAAGCTCACCCCTACTCCTTTCAGGTGAGGGAGAGCAGGAGGGTTCTCGACCTTCTTCTAGTTCGGAGTCGCATCATAGCGAGTTGGGTCTGCACCTCCAGCAGCGTAATTTCCTTTCCGTTGTGCCTCAGAGTATGCCCCAGGCTTGTGTACTTTGTACTTTGACTTTATTGGGAACTGACTATGTAATCCTTATGTAAATGTGTATGAGATGGGTAATCTTATATATGTATAGTGTGTTCTTTTGTGTTCTCACGGACTAGTGTTGTGATATCCCTTGTGAGGCATTGGCCTGTTCGCGGGAGGCAGAGTCGTGTCGAGTTCGTTATTAGTTAACGTGTCTGAACGACGAGGACCATCACATTTATTCTTGTATGGAAACTTTTTAAACTTAATGTTATCATGTAATAAGAAAAAATTACATGACCAATTATCTTTATAAATAAAATTTAGGTGTTACACTACTGGCTGCACTGCTGCTGCAGCTCTTCTGCTGGTTGTGCTGCTGGCTGGTCTGACTGTTCTACTGGCTGCTGTGCTGGCTGTTCTGACTGTGATGTCTGTACATGGGGGTTTCTCTTGTCTTGATTGCATACAAACTGAAATAGCAGATCCTTAATCTGCTGAACTTCATCTGACATGAATCAAACTTTACATCAATTTGATGTATCTACATTTGAAGTACACTGATCATGTCTTATTGCTTGAGGACCAATCAAAAACATCATCTATGGTCCTACTTGTCTCCCCTTGAGACCTTGGATGGGTCTCTACAGGTGGTGGAGAGACATGATGAAAATCATCCTCCATAACAGGTTCATAAGTAGCAGGACTAGGAGGATCTTCTTCATGAATAACTGATTTTCCTTTAAGATCTCTGATCACTTAAGCAATTGTTTCTTCAGGGAGTTCTGGCTCAATGGACGTTCCTGGTTGTTCTTCTTCAATAGGACCAACTTCTTCTCTAACTACTTCTCTTCTATTGCCATGGTCTGAGTTGGAGGAGCAGTAGAAGATGTACCCTACACCACATCCGGAAAAGCTTCATGTGTGCAGTCCGATACATAATCTTTAACCATAAATTTTGGGCTTTATCCTCTAGAGAGTAGTGGCTTCTGCGAAGAGTGGATAGCCCAATTCTTTCTTTAACTGTAGTTGATAATTCTTCTTCTAGATCCATAGAGTTTCTTCTGAACAAACTGTCAAAAGGGTTCATAGGGGAGAGATTCATGTAATAATCTGGACCCTGCCATTCTTCCAAGATTACTGAAGTCAGATTGACTTGATGCCTTTGAATGGCCCAAAAGATCAAATTTCTATCCCTTGCTATGATGGAAGAATGAGTTCCTACTCTTGGCGTCACAATGGTGGTAAGGATGGCATGGAGGAGTCCTCTTCCTCAGCTGAGAGTTCATTGATAAGAAGCCCCTTCTTGTGAATACTTCCTCTGCTTCCAATAATCCCTAATCTTTGCTTTTCCAATGGAATTGCTTAACTGATCTTGTGCCCGGAGATAGGACAATTCAGAATTTTTGCCAAGATATCTTCAGAGACAGTGATCTTTATACCTTTGACATATCCTTCTAAAGACCCATCTGCAAAAATTGTGAGGGTCACATAAAATGCCTTTACGACGTCTTCAAATGTTGGCTCTTTAATGTCAGACAATCTTCTCCAACCATAGCTTCCAGAGTATCTACTACAAAACTTAGCTGCCAGACAACTGGTAGAAATCCACTACTTTTCCTGGACAGATTGAAGCATTGGCGGAGGTTAACCTCTGAAACTGCTCTGGAGTGAAGAAGAGGCATCCAGACCCTAGAAGAGGCCATCTAGACGAATACAAAAGAAATGCCTAATGTTGGATCGCAGATATGGCAGCAACCTATCTAGAGGGGGGGTGAATAGATTCGCTACAAAATTCTGAAACTAAAACACAGAAATCCCAACTTAAAAACTTTTGTTAGTGAATGTGATAGTGTGTGATAGATAGTAGTAGTGCGGAAGCAAATAAACAATCATACAAATGAACACAAGAATTTTTATCCTGGCTCGGTACTTCACAGAAGGAAGACCTACATTCAGTCCCCAAGCAAAATCTTGGGATTCACTAACCGAGGTACATCCCCCTAAGGATATACAAACCCCCCCTCTCCCGTTGGTCCTCTTCCTTTCCGAGTAGGAAGGAAACTCACTTCTATTATAGGTCAAGAAGCTAACCTCCTGGATCAAACCCCAGTGTGGTTCTGTTGGAACAAACCCAACCTTGGTTCTGCTAGCTAAACCCCAGCTAGGTTCTGTTGGTACAAACCCTAACAGGTTCTGCTGACACTAACCCCAGCTAGGTTCTGTTGGTATAAACCCCAACAAGGTTCTACTGACACTAACCCCAGCTAGGTTCTTCCCTTAAGGAAGTGCTAAGAATGGTCCCTTAGCTTGACAGAAACTGCCAGCAACCCCACTGGCCTTCTCTTCACGCAGGAAGATGCTCACTGTATACAGTCCTACAGCTGGACAGAATCTTTCTTAGAAAAGCAAGAACAGACTGAGAGTTGTATAATATGAATACTAACAAAAAAAAAAACTCTCAGCCAAAAGACTCTCCCCAAATTTACAATTGCAACACAGAGAGAGTGAAGAGAGGAAAGGATCTTGAAGCTTGAAGACATTAGATGGTTGCTTGCACATTTCTTCTTGGGCTCGAGCTCTTTCTCTCTTCCTTTTGAGTGTATGTGGAGTTGAGGTTTCTCACTGGATGTACACTCTTTGAATAATCTTCAGGAAAGCTCTCTTGTTGTTCTTCAGCCTTGCTTCATCTTTTTATATGAGTAGCTTTGAACAAATCCGTTGAAAGATAGCCGTTCGAGTTCTGAATCCGTTGGAGACTTATTGTAGCCGTTGCTCATCTTCTTTTCCATCTATTCTTCTTCTTCTTCTGCTGCTTCTTCTTCTCTGTCTAACAGATACTTGGTGTGTCTAACGGATGCTAACAACAGGTCCAAGGTTTTGACTAGGAGTAGAATAGTCCTATAGACATTTAATGCATGGAAGAAATGTTAGACTAGAAAAGTCTTCTGACAGATAGCCCATACCTTCTTATGTTTACGTCCATGATTTCTGCTGACAATATCTCCCCTACCCTGAAGGATAGACAGGAAGAAGATCTTTAGTCAGACAGAGAAATAATAGATAAACATGTGAAGTATATTTGATTTTTCATTTGGGCGCCAAGACATTTTGAAACATTTGAAATGTAGAGGCAGTCGATGTATCAAAGAGGTAATCGATGTTTAAGTATAAAGACTTCGAATGTAAGAATGAGATAATCGATGTTTAAACATAATCGATGTTTAAGTATATATAATCAATGTTTTAGTGAACCGTAATCGATGTAAGAGCATAATCGATGTTGAAGTGAAATCGATGTTCAAGTGAAACGTAATTGATGTTTAAAGAGAGTTGATGTTTAAACGTAATCAATGTTTAAGAGTGAATTGATGTTTGACTGAAGTCGATGTTTAAGTAATCATAATTAATGTGAAAGCGTAATCGATGTTGACTTGAACAGTAATCGATGTGGAAGCATAATCGATCTGAAAGTATAGTTGATGTTCATGTAATCAATGTTGAACTGAAATTGATGATGAAATCGATGTTCAGCTGAAGTCGATATTTAAGTGAAGTCGATGTTCAACTGAAGTCGATGTTGTGAAGCAACTATAATCAATGTGAAAGACAATCGATGTAGACATAGAAAAAATCTGAGGAAACCAGCATGTGTCGACAGGCAGGTTGCATCTGTCGATAGCCCAGCCTCTGATTTAGAAATACGGTTCTGGAAGACACATATGCTGCAGTACCTTTCGACAGCCGATGAGTATCTGTCGACAGCCGCCGTTCAAACATAGTGTTTATAAAATACATTCTTCTGTGATACTATTATAGTGCATTTGAGGATTATTTATGTAGATAGTTATGCACACATTGAATGTTCAAACTTATACATGAAATGCATGAGTTTATCAGAGCATGATATGACATAAACATAAGATTTATTTAGTCATGAGTTTTAGTTATCACTAAAACATGAGTAAACAAATAAGTGGTTCAACAATCTCTCTCCTTTTGGTGATGACATAACTCATATGAATTTTCTTGAAATGAGAAGTTTGAAACGGAAAATTTATGAATAAATACTCTCCCCCTTTTTGTCAATAACCAAAAAGGAAGGATCTTACCATTTGCATTTTCTCCATTGATATAAATACTTCTTACCAGTATGTTGTAGGAGAGGGGTTCAACAATGTTTGTCATGAACATATAGCTCCCCCTTAGTGTATGCTCCCCCTGAATGTGGGGCTCCCTCTTGATGTGAGGCTCATTCAGATTTTTAGGAGTTTTCACTTGTTGGTCTTATTGTTTCTTGACATAATCACTTGTTGTTTGTCAAGTCTTTCAAGTTTTTGCCTGCATTGATCTTAAAAACAGAAAGACTTGCAAGGATGTTAGTAGCACTATAATATAGCAACACAAAGAAATGTAAGTTTAAAAACAAAAACTATAAATTAAGGATGACTACTTCCTCTTCAGATTGGAATGAAGTGAAGAGTTGATAGTCACCAATCCGATGTTTTTGAGTATCCTCTAACCATACCCATTTGAATGCATTTTTGCTGATTTATTCATCAAGAGCAGATTGGCATTCTTTTCATCTTCTTCTGTGCTTGAGCTATCTGAGCGGTTCTTTACTGAAGGTGTCTTCTGAGGAGTTACTTGGAACTTATGTGCCTTATCCTCAACTTCTTCTTCATCAAAAGCTTCTTTAACACTTACCTCTTTGTAGACACCCTTTTCTGGCCCATAAGTTGAGCCAAATTCCTTGTCATATCATTGACGCCCACGTTGGCTCATCGTCACTAGCTGGCTTTCTCCGATCATGGCATCTTTCTCATTAGTTCATCGCCCTGGGGGTTCTTTTTGGTCACATCAATCAGTCTTCATCATCATTCCTAGCTCTTTGAGTTGGGAGTTCAACGCTTCAAGCCACACGTCAATCCGATACCTATGCAAGGAGATCAGATACTTTGTATGAGCCATATGCTGAAAGTTCATGAAGGCGACATGTCCCTGTCGTGTTATGATCAGAGACAACGTCCTTCCTGTTGCGTTCTGCCTCACATCGATTTGCCTTCAAACCTGAATTGCGACACCTCGATACATTGCGTTATTATTGGCATTTTAATTCCCTGAAAAATCGCCAGAAATGCTTAAAAGCTTTCCTTCAAAAGGCGATGTATCAAGCCGTCGGACCTGATAGCGACCATGAGCCTATCGCGTTCTAGTTTCCATGCAACGTGCCCTTTCCTAGTCAGACTTGGACCCTTGCTATTCATGAATAATTCATCTTTTAGTTGGTTTAGAGGCGTCAAATCCTTTCAACTCGAAGGAAACTTCCTTAGGGTGTCCTTTCTACGAGTACACTTGCCCAAAGTCGGACTCCGGCTCATTATTCCTCTCCTAGCCTGTTCAGGAATAATCACATATAAAACTCTTCATAGGGCACGGTTTAGGGCAAGGTCAGCGTCTGCTTCTTCCTCTCCCAGAGAGCTTCGAGTTCTCAGAAGACCTCTCAGCCTCCAGACGACCAGGAAGTGCCCCCCAGAGCGATTTCTCCTCATCTACACTTTTTCTCTCTTGTTCTTCTTGATTTTTCTCTTCATACATGCATGTTTAGATTCACTTTTTCGTAGATCTGCATTAGAACACTCCACACACACCTAGTTTAATCACCCAAAGGGGTTAAAACCCCACCCCATGTGAGTTCCTCCCAATTACTTCATGTTTACTTATTGTTTTGGGATAGATTCTACACAAAACTTTTGTCTAATGGGTTTTCTCTTGTTTTGATGTTCTTGGTAGGGTTGTAGAAGACAGTAGCAGTATGAGGCTCTTGCCCCATGGCCGGCTGAGGAGCAGGAAGAACAGAACCCACGATCTTCATCTTCTGAAGCAGAAGGCGACGCACACCTGGTCGCGATCACTAGAAGGCGACGGACAGCACGTCACATCTTTGAACCAAAAGGCGACAGCTTCATCGTCGCTTTCTACTTAAGGAGACAGCTTTCCTGTCGCGTTCACAGAACCAGGTACCCTTCTTCCCCTTTCTTCTTTTCCAAGTTAGTTAGCATCTTTTCTTCATTCATACATCTTTGCAACTACTTTGGTGGCGATCACGATCTTTTTTCCTTATTTTTAATCATCATCTTGGGGAGCAAATCCCGTGATTACACCTTTTGGTAATCACGGTAGGACGACTAGTGCCTATCGTGCTTGTTACTGTCTTCCCCTGCTTGTTTCAGTCCTTATGTGTGTGGTTCATCTTTAGATTTCACGTTTTTTTCATTTATTTCACTGCTGTTTTAAGTTCTGCTGCACTGTGTAGCAACCCGAAAAGATTTAATACTTAAAAAAAATAATCCGAAATAATAATTTCTTTAAAATGAAATAATAGAAACATACGTATCACTATCATATGTGCAAGAATACATCAAAAAGTTTCTTAAAAATGATAAATCAACCCCAAATATTATTTCTACGTGTTCCCCGAAGAAATTCATGCAATGGAAAATCCGACTGGCCAAGTGTATGTTGCAATGTGACAATTATCCAAATTAGAAAACTAAGTCGGAAAAACCGTTAACACGGAAAGATAACGCGCCCATAAATTAAATGAACATGCCGGAGAGACTTCCAACATCATGTGATGATTAACCATTATCGGGTTTGGACCAATGGACCTCTCATAGCCCATGAATAAATTCAAATAAGAAAATACAATGAAATTCATAACTCTATTATTCCCTAATTAAAAAGGGAAAACCTATAAGATACATTCCAATAAATAATGGGCTTAGTTAAATGGACCCATTAGAAATTAGTGGGCCAAAATGAGGATTTTAAAAAGAAGAATAATGGGAAAATACCCTAAATTCGCAACTTAAATATTACTTAAATAGAAAAGAGGCATTTAATGCATTAAATAAGCAATTTTGGTTGGAATTGGATTCCTAAACCTACCCTAGTTGCTTGGCCACGAATTTAGCTCCCTTCCCAACCCAAATAGAAGTTCTAATACTTAGAAAGGGAAGAGGAAATAGGAGATTCAGAATTAAATATATAGGAGTTAGAGTCCTATTAGGAAATAGAAAGCAAAGAAGCATAAATACTCTCTTAATCGCCCAAGGCTGGCCCTAGCTCGTTGCTGGACTTGCTTAAGGTGGAGAAGAGGCCAAGGAGAGGAGAATTCATGGGGAGAAGGCTTCATCAAGCTTTATCCCGAGTTCTTCAAGTTCTAGGCCTAGAAGAGTAAAATGACTAAAGGTAGGCATTCTCACGAGCAAAACCAATTAATTTTGTTTGTAGATTGTTCCATGTACTAGAACCAAACCCTCAAGTTTCATATTTTTCCATCAAGCCAATCTTTTATGGTTGATTTTTGAAGTTCTGCAAACACCATGAGCCCGACCCTTCTTCTTTATTCTTGATCTCCATGTATACTCAACCTCGTGCTCTCAAATTTTAACTGGAGTTACTGATCGATGTTAGGCATCTTTTGCCCCTAAAGCCCTAATTTTTATCCATCCTTTGTGACGAATAAATCTTGCATGATTTCGACAATGTACTGTTGTAGTTTAACCTTGACTTGTGTTACAAGTTCCATACCCTTTGTGGAGTCGTTTTTAGACCAAGTGTTCAACGGAGAACTTGTTACCTCATGAGTCTACTTTCATTGGCACTATTTTCCCCAATTTTTGTTGATCGTACTAATTATTATCCCGAACATTAACACTATGTCATATTCACGTAGTCAGTCACAATATGTTTTATTACCTAGTTAACAACCTTTGTTTCTCAATTATTTGCTACTGTACAAAGTATTGGAAGTAATATAACTAACAAAGGTGGTTTCACTCGATTTGGATCACCCTATCATTTTGTTTTGATTTTTCAAACCCACAGCTGTCAAACCCAATCCAAGTCGGAGTTGGAAGTAGGTCGAAAAAGCAACCCAAACGTCATTTTCAGGTAGTGACAGGTCGACACGTCGCTACCATAACGTGACAACATCATGGTCGCGACCCATACCAAAAATCAGGCCATTTCGTGGTCTTTTTCAGAAGGCGACAAGTTCATGGTCGCGTTCACTTTCAGAAGGCGACATGCAAGCGTCGCGTTCTGCCTGTGTCCGCTTAATCGGCCATAACTTTTTTATAGACCTCAGATTGATGAGCCGTTTTCTTTTCTGGATTCCTCATCAAAGGGCTTCAATTGGTATATTCATGTGTGACAGTTGAATGTCAAATAAATGAGTTATGACTTAGGAAGTGAAGGGATAGGATTGCATTTGCCTTCTAAAAGGCATACATCTTGGTTTCCGTCGTTTTGCGTCGTTCCTTGCATGTGTGAGTTTGATCTCTTCTAAGAAGGTTCTAGAAACTCTTAACATGCATTTATCAACCCATATCAAAGTTAAAACATGTTACATAATTTTTAATTGATTTTAAGTCCATGATCATGCTCTCTACTTGCCAATTATCCACTTCTTGCCTTGTTATCGAACTTGCTAAAACACATGTTATAAAATAGAGTCATTGAATGATTTTAAATGTAATAACATGACATCTTTCTATCTATGATTTCTCTCACACGTTCACACACTTGAACCATCCAATTATGGCTTGACTTGGCACAAAATATCTCATAATGTATCTGGTTAATTTATTGCAATAATGTACATTAAATTGCTCTATTTTAAATGAACTTGTCTTCGTTTCTCGCGTTGTTTGGAATACCGTTACCGACGCTCCACTGTTCTAGAATTCCTCTAGAACGTTGGGCACTTGTTTCTATATACACACTTTCCTTGACTTGGACGACTCTCCGTCGGATATTCCTTCTGCCGGACTAGTGAATCCTTGTTCAAGACCTCCGTAAGTCTCCTGTGTCCATGGATTCCCACATGGTCGATGAGCTAGTTGTACCCTAACACCTATGATACCCTTTAGGGATCGACAAGATCCAACAGCCTTAGTTGCTCTCGCTCTTATCTTGAATCACGCCGGACCTCTGGACTTGTGCATAACAAGGCCAGCGGAAGGGTTGTGTATTCCACCTGACTGCCAACGCCGTACGCGTGTGTTGTGCAACTGTTACTATCGCTCATTACTCGACGTTTCTTGTGCAATGACCATAAGATCTCATCTATACTCTACTCGCTCGTCTATTCATGTTCACTCTACTATCTCGTCTCTCTCGTCTATTCATCTAGTACTCTCTTGGTACTCTTTGAGCTGTGTGGCTCCTACTATTTTGTACTGTTCATGACTGTCTAGCGCTATAATATGGGTATTGTGACTCTACTGTATCCAATGCATACTGTGCAGGGCACGGAGAGTGTCCGAGGGGCTCCAATCTAGTCCTGGGGGCAGAGAGCCACCCGAAAATACCTGCAGGGGCTATAGACGGTGTTCTGCATTGCACTGGTTCTGACTATACTGTATTGGCTAGACATCTGACTATTATCCTTTTAGTCTGAGGAGTTCAGACGTACTGTGATATTATTGTGCTATCACAAACTGTTATACTATTAGTCTGAAGAGTTCAGACATACTGTGCGATTACTGTGCTATCGTAGACTGTTACTGAACGGCTACTGTCCTAGAAGTGACTATTGCCGTATTCTACTAGTGCACCGTTGTGCAACCATACACGCTATCTCGTTACACGCTATCTTGTCATACGCTCTACTTGCTCTACTTGATACTTGCTATCTTGAGTTATTGCATACTATCGTGACTTAATCGCATTCAAAGTGCTCTACTCTCTCGTTGTCTAATGACAATAAAAGTGCTATACTCTCTCGGCTATCTACGGATAACCAAAGTGCCATTACTATTTCGATTGACAAAAGTTTCAAAAGTGCTATACTATCTCGATTGATGAAAATCAATCAAAGTGCAATTTACTCTTTACATGACCAACTACTATCTCTCCTTGCTATACCTGTTGCTTGCTATTGCTTGCCATTGTCGCTACATGCTGTTGCGTTGTTATCGTTTCTATCGTGACTTGACTTTAATCATCATGCTATATTTGATTCATCTGCTATCTGAACCATGTTACTTGTGCTATTACTTTCTCGACTTTACATGACTCGCTCTATCATTAGTTACTCTGCCATTTAATGCATTAATTATTTAAAGCCTGCTTGATTCTGAGATTTAAGTCCTACTGGGCGTTAGAGCTCACCCTTCGTTATTTGTTATTGTGCCTCAGGTAAGTCGGATGATGACATTATACGTACCAATGGGACGGACCAGAGTGATGAGTGACTTGGAGTCAAATGACGAAGTTACCCTAGCACCATGGAGTCTAGTAGTGATTGTTTTAGATTTCTTTTCAATGTAATGATGTCATTGAGCCTTATGTGTGGCTCTGAATTAGTGGTTGTAATAGTCTTAGTGATTTTAAAATGAAATGAAGAGTTTATATCAATTATTGTTTATTAGATGCTCTGATGTTTGCGAAAGTATCCGCAATTGTCGTTACCATACTCGTTGTTCACGTTCTCCTCCGATTTATTCCGCTACTAAATTGGAGGGGCGTGACAACACTGGGTGAGAAGGCGACGTTGAAGTCGTCGCGATCTGGAAGGCGACAGGGAGGTCGTCGCGATCAGGTCAGTGCTCCTGATTCCATCCATATCTGTGTTTTGGGTTTATTTCAAGTACTCCATCCATGCTCTGAATTGTTTTGTGCCTGATCCATGCTTTTACAAGTCTGTCAGTCCTCTATGCTATAGGGTTGTTTGACTTTTTGTGCATAATTAGGTCCTATCTGATCTCTGTCCACTGCGAAGAAGAACACGATGATCTTCCTGTCGCGATCCTGGTCGCGACAGGTTAGTTGTCGCCTTCTGCTTTTGAGAGCAGTCGGCCTGATTTCTGTTTTGTTAGTCTTAGGCTAGATTTTGCATGCACTCCGGTGCACATATGGCACATACATACTTCCATATTTTAGTTTAGGATTGTCCTCCTTGGCGACGCCCGCTCTCTCGGCAACATATTCCTTGTGTTCGACTAGAGCACTCGCTTGAGGGCCTTTGTAAGTCCCCGCCGACCGTGGATTCCCACATGGCCGCCGGGCTGGTTGTACCTATTGCCACCTAGCGTTAGGATTCATGCATTGGTGAGTCTGTGAGAATCCTAGTCAAACCCAAAGTTGGAAGCCTCCTCCCTTTAGGAAACCCTTTCCTTTGAGGGAACTTGCTAAAAAGTCAATCACTAAAAGGAAAAATTGAATCAAATAAAAGAAACCATCGTCATTGCTAACTACTTGCTTTGGGTGAGACGTTTTCTCTTTCTTTTGTCTGCATAGTATTGTTTGTCTAGGAAACTAAGTGTCCGATTAGGTTAGTTTGTCTCTTAAGTCTGGACATGCTTTCCTTATTTTGGTACATCAAAAACTCCCACTTTCCAAAAATGGAGTCTTAGTTGAACCCGATCTTTGGCAATGAGAATCAGGACGCTGCTTTCTACACCTCTGATGACTATGAGGAATCTCTTCCTCATGACCTCCTTGAGTAGTCGACCCAGCCCTGGGTCGCTACAGTTCATGCCAGTGAGAGCCATCATCCCGACGATGGTCGCCCGTCACTAAATGTTTGTTCTCCTCACACAGATGATCAAGCTGCTCAACTCATGCGCCTAATTCCTCAACTTGATCAGTCTCAAATCCAAGATCTCATGACAGCCCTCAAAGGAAGGCCGCCTCGTCGCCCTCACCCAGAGCGGGCGCCTCTCGCCCCATGGCATCTACCTCTGGCCCCCGTGTCGCCACGGGACCAGCCGACAACACTCCCATCTGGCCACGGGCCATTTGATCACTCTCTTCGAGTCTGAGCACTACCATCCACGTGAGTCGAGGCCTGGTCTCCACCATATCTCCCTTGCCATCCACCACAGCTTGAGCTGCGTGCTAGGCTGGTATCTCGTGCCTCCTCCTTGTACGCTCAACCCTCCGCCGCTCTCAACATGATGTCCGAGTGGGCGTCCATTAAGAAGAACTCCAAGAGCTGCGAAGGCAAGTCGACCCTAGGCAGCACTATGATGTTCACATGCCTAACTTCAATGGCCTATGGGTCCCATCTCCATCCTAACTTCCTAAGTACCGCAAGTACAATGGCACTGGCAACCCATACATTCATATCAAGGATTTCATCTATGAGTTTGCACCTTACAAGCATGACCGCCGCCTAATGGCATATCTATTCCGTCGGTCATTGGACGGGCCTGCACTAGACTGATTCTATTCTTTGCTACCCGAGGATGCAGAGGACTTTGCAACAGTGAAAGGGAAGTTCCTTGAACAATTCCAAGATAGGGTTGGACCAGAATACTCTCTTACAGATATCATGGCTGAAAGGATGAAGTCGGATGAAGATTTCACTACATATGCCGACAGGTGGAGACAGATGGCCACACGAGTAGGGCTGAACACATTCGGTTCGGTCCGGTCCGGGTTGGTCCATTTTTTAGCCAAACCGAACCGAACCAAATCCCAAGGTCAACCCGAACCGAACCGAACTGGTTCGGTTCGATTTAAACCGAATTCTAATACATGTTATATCGCCACAGTGCACCTGCCGCAATGGCCAAGGCGCTGAAACCTCCGCCCAAGGTTCTGGGTTCGAACTCAAGTTTGCTTCAGGTTTTAGCCAAAAATCCACTATTTTGAGAAAATATCCCTTCCGAGGAAGCCCAATTTTGAACCCGCGCCAACCTGAAAAGCTCCACCCATGCGTTAACCAACTGTGCTATCTTTTGTTTGAGTAAATAATATATATATATATATATATATTATATATATATCGGTTTATTCGGTTTCAAAAATGAAACCGAACTGAACTACATAGGGACCCAACCCGAACCGAACCGAACCGGTCGTTTCGGTTCGGTTTGAACCGAAGTTTGAACAGCCCTACACACGAGTCTTGGGGTACCTTCCGAGGGAGAAAAGGTCAAGATCATCATTGCCAATGCAACCCTGCCTATAAGAATATCCTAGCAATGAATGATATCACTACCATGCATCAACTCTACAGTCGGGCCCGGTTCATCCAGACCCAGCTCAAGGACTCCCCTATACACTCCATGTTCGAACCCCAAAAGTCCCGTTTCCAAAGAAAACCTCAGGGGCCAGTGATCGAGGGTGTCCAAGTTAACGAGCAGGTGAGTGCATTCAACCCTGCCGGCCAGAACAACAACCGTCAACCTTACACTGCCAGGGTCAAAACCGCACCAATCTCCAAAAGCCAACAACCCCAATATAACCAAGTAAACCTCTCGATGGCTCCCAACAAAGGCATCCCTAGGTCCAAGGAGAACTCAATACCCACCACTTCCTGAGACACTCTCCGACATCTTCTTGGCCCTGATCTCCACAGATGCCATCAAACTCCCTCCGGAAAGGCCATGAACCCGAGTGTAGACCAAATAAGGTATTGCATGTTCCATCGGCAGCCAGGTCACACTATTGAGCAGTGCTTCACATTCAAAGACCTGGTATATGATCTCCATGAGCAAAACAGGCTGGACTGGACAGCTCTCCGAGGAGTAATCAGAGATATCAAAGAAAGGCAGAGTCAGCAACAGCAGTAAAGGCAGCAGTGCCAACCACCCCCTCAACAACAGTAGCAACAACAGCCATTGCAGGACCTAGGGATTGTCCATAACCCACTACCAAACCACCCGCCAGCTCTCAATCCACCACAACCACCAGCCCAGTGAATCCTATCGTCCACCACCCCCTCCTCAAGTGAACTGGACGTATGATGATGAACCCGATGTTCAGCAGATGATGGCCATTAACCACCAATATCCTCAACAATCCCAAAAAATAAAACTAGCCAACATGGCTCCCCAATCAGTCCCTCCTTTAGTTTCCAAGACGAACACCATCATACTACCCATCGGCTCAACACCCGCACCAGTCGCTATGCCATCCGTTATCCTACCACCTATCATACCTCTTGCTCCGCCTGTCTCCATACCACCATCACCCGTCATAACCACTCCCACACCCATCATCTTGCCACCACCTGGGCTGGATCAACTCTCCACAGCCACCCTATCCTCCAACAGACAAACCGCCACCCAACCAATCACCCTACAGAGTGAACGAGTCTTTCGTCGCCCATATCCACCCATCTCCACACCTCCACCACCCAAAGTAATCCCCAACAGGTCCTACAACCACCTCAGCAACAGCACAGCAACAGCAACCACATGATGAGGGGGTGATTAAGCCACTACCCGGTACACATTATGATATCCTCAAGCATCTTGATCATGTGCCAGCTAAAATCTCCATACTGGAATTGATAAAGAGATCCAAAGAACATCAAGAAGCATTGAGAAATTTCTTGCAAAGGGTAGTGCTGAATGAGGACATGCTTGCCGACAAACAGCCGAGTGCACTAGCCATGGGACTCGTGGGCTGGCTATCACATTTTCCAAGAATGAACTAGCACCCCTAGAAGCCAGAAGGCTCCCGCTCTGCGTTACCCTAGTCATTAACCATGTAGCAGTGGGGGGCAGCAGTGGTCGACACTGGGGCATCAATAAATGTCTACCACTGAGTACTCTGAGAGCCTGTGATGTGTCGGAAGGGCTGCTAAAACCAACGCCAACCACCATTGTTGCATATGATAACTCCAGAAGATCTTGCCACGGCATGGTGACTGTACAAGCCGAACTGGGGCCGTTATCCGTCACTGTCGATTTTATGTACTTGATATTGACCCCATGTTTAAGGCCATCCTAGGGCGTTCATGGTTAGAGCACTGGGAGCCGTGCCTTCCACTACACACCAATGCCTTAAGTTTCCCTTCCAAGGACGGATCATCAAGGTCAAAAGAATAGCCACTGCTCACACAGCGATGCCATCCATGAAACACTGCTTCCAGCTGTATGGCCTGCCAACAAGCCCGTTGTCTCAGTGTTGGACATCAATTATCCTTGGCCTACTCATTCCATTCTAAACAAGAGGCCAGTCCTGCACAATTCAATGCAGTCAAAAGAAAGGAGCCACTAGATACTAAGGGGTGGCAAATCATGATGAAGCTCAGCTATGAAGAAGGAAAAGGCCTAGGCGCAGAGCTACAAGGTATTACCAAGCCATTCCGACATTGTGATGAAGAGCCGATGGGGACTTGGCTTATAAGGAGAAGTCCAAGCCATGGTCATCCAACAGTTCACTCTTAAAGCAGACGCCAACCACTCACATGACATTGTGGTGTCACTTTGTCAGAGGCCGACCCAACCTTGTAGTCGAAGTAGAACTATCATAGCACGATGTGCATGGCAAGAATTTCTCTCGGCATATGGCCCCCATGCGTACATACAGGGCACTAGAAACACTCCACCTGGGAAAGAGAAGGAAGACGGGGGACCCAGAGGCTGAATGGTATCGCTGTTCGATATAGAAGAGATCACTGTAGCCTTCAGCGTTTGTTCTGGGGGGAAGAGAGAACATGGCCGCCAGCTGCAGTCGAGCTGCTAGATCCACCCACATCCATTACATCCAAGAGGCAGCTATGAGTGAAACCATAGACGGGAAGAGCCAGACATCCCTACGAAGAAGGGAAGATGGTGGATGAGCTGTGGAGGGGCAGTACCTGGCCATCCATCCATAACTCTGTGCTCCCTCCTTCCACGCCTTGTCCCTTCATCCCCTCACTTACTCATCCAATTATCTCCTCAACTCCTGACAGCTGCGCACAACATCCTCACTCCTGACCTCCACCTTCGTCCTCTTTGCTTTGCAATCTGATCCGAGCGACCACGAGATCACTCTCTCGTGCTGTATGCTCTCCACTGATCCAAAAAAAAAAATGCCAATCTTCAAATGCATATTGAGGTCGAGGAGCCGGCATACCTCCTTCACCCTCCTGATCAGGGGCACCCCTCAATTGGGGCTTCCCCTCCTGCTCCTTCATTAGGAGCCATTCTCTTCGAGGACCCCATGTCCTCCACTAGTCCTGTAGTGTCATCTAGTCAAGTAGAGTCGTCTAGGTTAGAAGAGTCTAGTCTTAGCTTAGGTGAGTCTAGGGTAGAGAGTCAGGTCAACCCAACACCCGCTAAGTCCAAACGTTGCCCTAGGAAGCAACGGGGCAAGGCTATTCCCGAGATACCTTCAAGAGTTAGCTCGGCGATGTCAAGCATTGTTGTTAATAGAGGAGTTCACAAAGGACGCGTTGGTGTTAGAATAAGAAATTGAGCAGGATGGGGTGTTCATAGACGACGAGTTTGGCATCTATGAGGTCATGAATGATGAGGACCCAATCAATGAAGAGGATGGCGAAGTAGATGACACTGTCGAGATGTATGCTAGGGGTAAGGAGATTTGATGAACCTACAACGGCGGTGGATGAACCTACTAAGGAGTCAATCTTGGAATAGAAGAAGATCCCAGGATAGTGATTTTCAGCGAACCTCCCTCTAGATGAAGAAGAGGAATTGGTGCAAATTCTGAGGGAGTACAAGGATACATTTTCCTAGTCGTATAAGGACATGCCCGACCTAGACCCCTCATAGTAGAGCACCAACTCATATTGAAAGAAGGGGCAAAGGCCATAAAGCAAAAACTTAGAAGATTCCACCCACTTATGGCCCTGAAGATGAAGGACGAAGTAGACAAACTCCACAAGGCTAGATTCATCAGCGTAGTGCTTTATCCGAATTGGGTGGCCAATATAGTCCCAGTCATGAAGAAGGACGGAAAGGTCAGGAGCTGTATTGACTTCGGGGACCTAAATAAGGCATGTCCAAAAGATGACTTCCTGCTTCCTCACATTGATCTGCTGATCGATAACACTACTGGGTATGAGACCCTCTCATTCATGGATGGATATTCAGGCTATAACCAAATCCGTCTAGCTCCTGAGGATCAAGAGAAAACATCCTTCACCACGCCCTAGGGAACATATTGTTACGTAGTCATGCCGTTTGGGGTAAAGAATGCTGGGGCTACCTATCAAAGGGCGATGATGGCTATCTTCCACGATATGATGCATGTCTATGTAGAAGTGTACGTGGATGATTCTTGGTGAAGTCAAGAACTAGGAGAGAACACCCCGAGATCCTCGCCAAGGTGTTGCAAAGATCAAGGGAGTACAAACTGAGAATGAATCCAAAGAAGTGTGTGTTCGGGGTATCGTCAGGAAAGTTGCTAGGCTTCATAGTTAGTAAGCGGGGAATTGAGATCGATCCAAACAAGGCCAAGGCCATCGCGGAAATGCCGCCTCCAAAGAATATTCACAACTAAGGGGTTGATTGGGCATCTGCAGTTTATTAGAAGATTCATATCACAACATTCACAAAGATGCCGCCGTTCTATGATCTCTTGAAAGGAGGTGAAGTTCGAATGGAATGACAAGTGCCGAGAAGCCTTTGATGATTTGAAGAGGTATCTCATGAATCCCCCAGTTTTGCAACCTCCTGTACCAGGAAACCACTAATCCTATATCTCTCAGTCATTGAGGACTCCTAGGTGTTGTCCTTGCACAACACGATGAATCTGGGAAAAGAAAGGGCAGCATACTATCTTTCTAGGCTATTCAACACCCCGGAATCCAAGTACACCACCACGGACAAAACTTGTGCCGCGGTCGTGTGGGTAGTCCAAAAACTCAAGCACTACTTTATTGCCACGAGGTCAAGCTAATCTCGAGGATGGATCCACTTAGGTACCTCCTAGAAAAACCTGTCCTCTCTGATCGGCTTGCGCGCTGGCAGAGCTTCCTCTCCCAATTCGACATCTCTTTTGTGGTCAAAAGGCCAAAAAGGATATGCCATCGCCGAGCACCTTGCCCATCTTCTATTACCCCACAGTGATTCCATTCGAGATGAGTTCCTGATGAAGAGCTCTCGGTCATCTCCAAAGATCCTTTATGGTCCCTTCATTTGATGGTGCACTTAACTCTCAGGACGGGGCATTGGGACCGTGCTGCTCACCCCGGAGGGTATTACTATCCCCATCACTTTTCAACTCACCTTTTCTGCTACTAATAACATGTCTGAGTATGAAGCTCTCCTCGCTGGTCTAAAACGTGCTTATATCTTGGGTGCATCCCACCTTAGAATCATAGGAGACTCTCAGCTTGTTCTGCGGCAGGTGCTCTCAACTTACCGCACTCGTGACCCAAAGCTTAAGCCATATCAAGATCTGGTCACGTTGTTGGCAAGGCAGTTCTGCAAGCTTATCTATGTCCACACTCCTCGCTCACAAAATATCCTGGCTGATGCCTTGGCGTCACTAGCTTCATCTCTATCCTTCTCTCTGAGTCGCCGGACCGAGACAATTGTCGTCCAACGACTCGATGTTCCATCTCCCCAAGATCCTTGGTTCAAGAACCATAGGACAACCTTAGAAGAGAGGACTAGGAAGAGAGAAGTGCAACAAGTCATGCTAGCTGAGCTTTAGGAAATCTTAGATGAAGAGGAATTGCCATGGTATTTTGAGATTGAGCAATACTGTAAGTATGGGTCATATCCCAAAGGGGCAAATGCGGAGGATCGCAAGGCCATAAGAAGAGCCGCCTTAAGGTACACATAGTGTTGGAGAAGTTTTGTACAGGCGGGCTCTTAATGGAGTTTTTTTGAGATGTCTTAATGATGACGAAGCTTGGAAAGTGGTAGAAGGAGCTCATGCTAGTGAATGCGGAGGGCATGTCAACAATTAGATGCTTGCGAAGAAGATCATTAGGCAGGGCTACTACTGGCCAACCGTAGAAGAAGACTGCGCCATCTACGTCCGTAGGTGTGTCAAATGCCAACTCCATGCTGTTAAAATTCATGCTCCTTCATCCTCACTTCATCCACTCTCCACACCTTGGCCATTCTCCATGTGGGCTTTTGATATTGTTGGCCCCTTGGTGATCCTAATGCTCAAACCAAACAAAAATCCTTCATCCTCACAGCAAATGAGTATTACACTAAGTGGGAAGAAGCAGAAGCATTTGCAGAAATCAAAGCATCCACAGTGTGCGCTTTATCATGAAGAATATCATCTCGCAGTTCGGAGTGCCAGCAGCATCGTCACAGACAACGGGCCACAATTCATCTCACAAGAACTTCAGGACCTCTGTAAGAAATACAAATCACTCTGCATCATTCATCTCCATATTACCCACAAGGCAATGGCCAAGCTGAAGAACTAATAAAAACCCTTCTTAAAATCTTGAAGAAAACTTGTGAATCGCAAATTCGTCGATTGGCCAGAAAAGCTAATAGAGGCTATATGGGCCTATCGTACCTCTGTCCGTACTCCCACGGACAAACCCGTATGCTCTCACTTATGGGATGGAGGCGGTAGTTCCATACGAGATTCTGATCCCTTCACTAAGAGTCCAACTAGATAGGAGCTTAATCTTGACGAACGTCGAGAGGCGTTGCTAGTCCAATGGAACTCTTAGATGAAAGGCGAATTATGGCATCCGATCACGTACTCTCATATCAAAGGCAAATCTCAAGGTCTTTTGAAAAGAAGGTAATTGAGCGAAAATTCCAAGAGGGTGATATGGGTTTGAAACGCATCTTTATCAAACCTGGAGGTCCAAGGTCTAAATTGCAACCAAATGGGAAGGTCCATACGTGTGAATGAGGTGTATCCAGGAAATGCCTACCTCCTAATCAATGTTGAGGGTGTCGAATTGTCACATCCGTGGAATGGGTTGTACCTCAAAAGATTCTATCCCTAGGTCTTAGGTGTGAGGCCACAACACTTAGATTAGGGATAACCCGTATAAGAGTTGAAGTCATTTCCCCAATCATCAAGGGTTGACCTAAGTTAGGACCCACACACTCACGGCAAGCCCGAGCGACTGCACTTAGTAGGTATCGTAGCTATAAAGGCCCTACTTTAGCAATGCGACGGTCATTCTCTCTCAAATCGGTTGAAGTGTAGGGGCAAGGGTCGTAAGGGCGAGGTTGTCAACCTTAGGCCACCCCTAATGAGAGGAAGACTCAAACAGGGATGGTCAAATAACAAAAACAAAGGAACACAAAAGGCAAAAGAAAGGATAGAAAAATACATGATAGAATAGGGGCATGGCAAAGAGTGGCAAAGTCCCCGCAGGACGCTCAAGCCCGGTCATACACATGCCCAAACAGTGCAAATCTATAACAAAAGACCACAAAAGTCCCTATGCAATAGACCTAATCTTTGAAGGGTATGCTGCGGGAAGAAGCCGAACCCCAATGTCTTAAACCTACATTAGACTTTCCTTAAATAGTCTTCCATTTCCCTCTATAAAATCGGGTCGTCTCTTAGGTATGGCCTAACTAGCTGCACTATCAACTAGGGGCGTCACCCATGGCATGTCACCCTAAATGCAACGCTACCTTAGTAAAGCATTTGTGAGAAGGGGAGGTGATCAAGACTCCAAACTAGCGGTTTGAACTGGTCTATGTGTTATGGCCCAAAATGGCGAGTACCTTCAGTTCGCGAGTCTTATTTTAGGAAGGGCTAACGTCGGCTTTAGACAAATCAAATACTTCAAAACTCCAAAAAAATCAAATATTTCAAAACTAAAAAAAATCAAATACTTCAAAACTAAAAAAAATCAATATTAAAAAAACTCCAAAATAAATCAAATATTTCAAAACTCCAAAAAAATCAATATTTCAGAACTCCAAAAAAATCAAATATTTCAAAACTCTAAAAAAAAATCAAATATCACAAAACTCCAAAAATGTTTTCAAAATCCCAAGAACACTTTACTCATTCATTCATGCATGTCATTTATTTATGTCTTTTGCCTATTTAATAAGGCTTAGCCCCTTGACCATTTATCAAGGTTGGTCACTGTCACGCTTAAGGAAAGGGGCTAAGTCGAAGAACAGATTAACTTGTCCTAAGTGTGCAGATCACAGCGGAAGAAAGAAAGCGGCACTCATATCTCACTCGTCACTGTCACACAATCACATTCCATAGATAAAAGGATTCCTTATATTCTATTCTATATATACATCACATCATCATAGCATGGTAAACAAAAAAAGGGCAAAGTACAAGCCCTCAACCACTCTCCCTGTACCCTCAGGTGGGCGAAGGGGTGGAGGGGGCCATCTCCCTCGGTCCCGTTGCTCCCCTCGGCTCTCCTCGCGCCGTCGTCCCTCCTCCTCGTTCCTCGTCGCCAGAGGAACCCGTCAAATAATGCCCGCTGAGCCACTAGGATGCCACTCCTGCTGGCCGAGGAGCGACTCCGGCCAACCAGCGATAGGGCTTTCTCCAGCCCCCTCATCTCGCCCTGAGAACCAGGACGGTCTCGTGCTCGGTCCCCAGCTGTGAACGGAGCTCGTCCACCTCTCAGCGCAGCCCCGTTGCCTCGTCCACCTGAGGGCGTAAGCGCACCTCTGCCATCTCCGCCTTTAGCACAGTCGTCCGTGCTAGAGCATCCCTCAACTCTGACTCCTGCAAGTCAAACATTTATCAATAAGGAAATAAAAAACAAGGGGCGAGTAATTAATACTCACCCGCTCACGCAGCTGGGTCATGGCATCCTCTGCCCGGCCACTGTGGCTGCCAGCTGACCCTCCAGCACGGAACGGTCAGGCTCGTCCCGAGAAGATAGAAGCACCTCCTACCATCTGCTGCGCCCGCTCTAGCTCGGTGCGCTGCAAAGAAAAACACAGGAGTCAGTAACTGAAGCTAAAAGTAGGAAGGACATGAAATAGAACACTCACCAGCTCGATCACGGTCCGCCGGAGGTCATCCCTCTGCTGGATTGTGGAGTGGAGGACGCCTCGAGGGAGGCGATCCGACCCTTGGGGTCAAGATGCGAACCACAGGTCAGGTTATGTAACAACCCTAAATTTATGGAAAAAAAATATTTATATTATTTAATTAGAAAATCAAATAAAAAGAAGATGTATTAAATCAACATGGAAATCAAATAAGAGAGAATAAAATAAAACCCATTAAAAGAAAATGAGTAATGGCTTTGCTATATTAACCCATTAGAATTAGTGGGCTAAAATAGAGATTTTAAAAGGGAATAATAGAGAAATACCCAAAATTCGTAACTAAATATTACTTAAATAGAAAAGAGGTATTTAATGCATAAAAAATAGAGTTTGAGTTGGATTGGGATTTCTAAACCTACCCTAATGGGTTGGCCACGAATTTAGATCCCAACCTAACCCAATTAGGAGTTCTCATGCTTAGAAAGGGGAAGACGAAATAGGAAATCCAGAATTAATAGTAATTAGAGTCCTATTAGGAAATAGAAAGGGGAGAGACATAAATACTCTCCTAAACTCCCATGGCCAGCGTAGCTCGTGCCAACAGGTTCTAGACCAGGAGGAGGGCCAAGAGGAGGAGAATTCATGGAGAGGAAGGATATCTCAAGTTCTTCCCCGAGTTCTTCAAGTCTTAACCCTAGAAGAGGAAAACGATCAAAGGTAGGCATTCTCACAAGCATAAACCATGAAACGTTTTCTGTAGGATGTCTCGTCTATCAGGAACAAAAGCCCTTTGGTTTCATAATTTTCCATCGAGCATATCTTTCGTTCTTGATTTTTCATGTTTTGTAACTTACATGACCCCGAACCCTCTTCTTAATTCTTGATCTCCTTGTATACTCAACCCCATGCCACGAGATATTTACTGTAGGAACTGATGCATGTTAGGCATCTTTTGCCCCTAAAAACCCTAAATTTGATTCATCCTATCTTGTGAATTTAATCGTTGATCTCAACTATGTACTGTTTCATGTTCATCATGAATACCCGTGTTCAAAACATGTCAAACCTGATTGTTTTCCAATTCCTATTTATTGTAAGTACCCATGCATGTCTAGGTCATTTTGCAACTAGTTTCATGATTTTTCGTTGACTACACAATTAGTTGTGATTTTGTGAACCCCCCTGTGTCAAATAGGATAAGTTCTGGCCTGCAATCGAAGGTAATGTCCTTTCCCTGTCGGACCCGGGCACAGACCCTGTGAACGCGACGACCCGATAGGCTGCGTTCACAAGGGTCGTCGCGATAGCGCCCTTTGTCACGATCTGATTGCGACAGGGCTTGTCGTCGCGATCTGCTACCCGACCTGACTAAGCCTGTCACGACCCGTACAAGCACCCGTCGCGATCTCAGCTGACCCTGTCGCGACCCTCATCAGGGTACATCGCGATCTGGGTTCTTTTTGCATAAAACCCCCTATCTCAGCAATGCCTGATTACCTACAGTGTTTGTACTCTTTTTTAACAGTCATACATCCCGAAAATAACTCTTGTTATAAATTAAATATTTATGTATGATTAAAATACATGCACATGATCTTTTATCTACAATGCATGACACTTACACACACTTTGAACCATCCAATTATGTCATAATTTGGCATGAACTATTCATAATACATCTGGTAATTTATGTAATTAAATTACCCTATACTTATCTATCGTTTCTTGCGATGTTTTTGGGAATACCGATATCGACGCTCCACTGTTCTAGAATTCCTCTAGAACGTCGAGCACTTGTTTCTATATACACTCTCTCTTGACTTGGATGAACCTCCATCGGATACTCCATCTGCCGGACTAGTAAGTCTTTGTTCAAGGCCTCTGTAAGTCTCCTCTGTCCATGGATTCCCACATGGTCGACGAGCCGGTTGTACCCTAACACCTGTACTACCCATTAGGGATCAATATGGTCCAAACGGATATTAGAAATTCACTCTCTCTTGAATCACTCCGGACCTCTGGACCTGTGCTTACATGGCCAGTGGTAAGGTCGTGAGTTCCGCCTGACTGCCAACACCATGTGCGCGTGTTGTGCAACGGTACTACGCTCGTACTCGACGTTTCCTGCGCAAGGTCCACTAACTCTCATCTATACTGTAACGTCGCGCATTTTTCGGATCCTTGTGGATCCTTCGTAGTGTGTTGTGGAGGTCATACGTTGACCAATGTGGCTCGAGAATAGTGTACGCGTGTGTGTTTGGGCCTTACCGGGCCGTTAGTGCAGGATGTACACCATCGGTTTTCATGCTGTCATCGCGACAGGATGGGTTGTCGCGTTATTAACGCGACAGGGCACTGCGTCGCGTTCATGTGACCGCTTCGGGCACTGGACGTGTGCATGTGCGCCACATGGCAGGCATTGGGGGCGTTAAGCTCGGGAAGGCGACAGGGCTTGGCATCGCGTTCAGGTGGCGACGCATCGCTGCGTCGCGTTTTGAACCGCTGCAGGTTCTTAAAGAACCCCAGCCGGCAGAACCCTCACACGTTTTGCTCGACCGGGGGAGGAAGTGTTGAGGATTTCTCAGATGATTTTGGGTGGAGAGCTCGGTTTTCGGTGAGGTTTCGCTGTAAAGAGCTCGTGTGGAGCGAGAGGATCGCGGGGAAGCATCATACCGCGCGTTCTTCACAAAGGTAGGTGAATTGTCCCCGTCCCGGGGCGATAAACAGGGGAAACATAGGATTGATCAGTTAACGCTTTTATTCATGCTAGATACCATGCCTAGGTTTTCATTAAAGCATGAAAATGACGAATTAAGGGTGGTTTGCATGTGTTTTGGGGTGTTTGGAAGGAGAGAACCCGATTAGGGTTTCTCCCCTGCTAAAGCGACAGGGAGGCTGTCGCGACCTGAAGGCGATGGGTCAACTCGTCGCGTTCATCTCCTTAAGGCGACATGTCGGGCTGACTCCTTCTGAAGGCGACCCAAGGGCCTGTCGCGACCTCAACCGAGGGCTGAGTGTGTGCATAGCTTATGTGATGAGATTATCCGATTATCGTGGTTTGTTGTGTTTGATGTTATCGAGCGGTGCATTGGCACTTGTGGTGCACTGAGTGCACGTGGTTTCTGAGACTAGCATACAGAGTACGTAGTTAACTAGTCATATTCATGGCTACGTGGTGTTCACGTGAGCACTGTTGGGTTCACGTGTAGTGAACCATTGTTACGAGAGGTTTGAGTGACATTTCACGTGATTGTGTGTGACGTGCACGTGGTTTTGTGTATGTGGCGAGTAGTACGACACCTACGTGGTTACCTCTCCAGTGGGTGCCCCAGGTTCTCTGTGAGCCAGGTTGTTAGCTCGGGGCTTTGTCCCCAGTACTTGTGCTGTACCGTCGAGGTCTGTGTCGTCTGACCTGGACACCCTCACTCCTGTGTTTGAGTTGTACGTCCGGCTGAGGGAAAGACGACAATGGGACAGTGACTCTAGGGTTTATTTCTAGTCACTTGTAGCGCGCTCGTAGTTGGGGGCACAGACACCAGTAGTCGACATGGTCCCCAGCTAGTCCTTTTCCAGTGCCTCACTCTAGAGGGCCCAGGCCAGGGTCTCCAGAGGTGTCAGGCATGGGCCTGCGACCGTGTGGTCCACAGGTGGTGGTGTTTAGTTGGTCTCCACAGTTGCTTGACCTTTCACGTGGAGCGCAGCTGGACCTTCTGTCCGTGGCTGTGAGACTGAGAGGTAGACTGTGTAGCTTGTCCGAGTCAGTTCTGGTGTCGCGAACGAGTTCAGTGGTGTGTTTGGAAGTCTCTACTTTAGCTCATACACCTGTACTGGTTTGCCGTTTAATATTACATTGTTTTCGTAGTCGGCAGACGGTGTGTACTTTTACAGCTTTCATATCCTGCTTGGTTGTTCTATAAATTGTTGTGTAATGTTTACTGCTTTCGTACCGGTGTTTTGTTTTTGCTCGGTGTTGGGGAGTTCCCTACTGAGCCAGTGACTAGCGAGCTCACCCCTACTTCCACAGGTGAGGGCGAAGAGGACGTCTCTCGAATGTCGTCCAGTTCAGAGCCGCGTCGTAGCGGTGCAGGGTCAGTACCCCCAGAAGTGTAGTAGTAGCTGCAGTTTAGCAGTGTAGTGTAGCTAGTTTGTTTACTTCCTTCAGTTGTACCTTGGGGTATGCCCCAGGCACTTGTACTTTCTTCATTTTTATGAAAATAGCTATGTAACTTGTGAAATATATATATGAAAGTGTGTTCCTTTGTGTTTACACGACTGTGGTGTGATATCCCTTGCGAGGCTTTGGCCCGTTCGCGGGAGCGGACTCGTGCGGCTGTGTTTATTTTACGAGCTTGAGCGAGGCGTTCCGTCACAGTTGGTATCAGAGCAAGGTCGTGTTAATATAAAGGAATTAGAAGATACATAGCCTTATTTCGGTTTTGTATACTGCTGGTAGGGACCTGGTTTTTGATAATTTGTTGTTTTTATTTTTCTTGGTGTTTTGTTTATGTAGAAATTGAAATGGTTGATCGAAGAGATTTGGGTGGTGGAGGAGATGACCAGAGGAGAGCACTCAACGTATGATAAAAAGGATTTGGGAAAGCCTCACGGATATTCGGACAAGGATGGATCAACAGGCGCCGATGCCGCCAGCAGCAGTACCCTCCACTTGTCGAAGGGCTGTACTAAGGCTCCTATACCGCCACCGCCAGGGGCGGAGTTACCTTTGTGTACACCATCACCACCAGTAAGAGTAATGGAAGTGCCAGTGATGCAAGTTGAAAAGTTTCTGAGATTGCAGTCGCCTACTTACTCGGGAGGACCGAATCCAGATACGGCGGAGCACTGGATCCATGAAATTGAAAGGGTCTTTGCGACCATGAGGTGTCCGGCGCAGATAAAGTCGTGTTAGCTGCCTATCAGTTGAGGGGTTTTGCATTGGAATGGTGGCAATTGAAGATGCAGACCACCTTCGCAGGTAGAATAGAGGAGACTATACTTGGCGGAGTTTCTTGATGGATTTAACGATACATTCTTTCCGTTCAAGTACAACAAGTGAAAAGGGAGCAGTTTCGGACACTCCAACAAGGTAACTCTTCTGTTCTAAATATCAGATGAGGTATGGCACTTAGCCGATACGCACCTTATGTAGTATCAGATAATAATATGATGGTTGAGTATTTCATTAGAGGTTTGAGAGTAGAGTTGCAAGATGCAATAGTACCTCTCATGTGTAAAACAGTGGAAGAAGCAGCTCAGAGGGCAGCTTCATTGGAGAGGTCTATTCGGACTCGTCAGGTGGGCGAATCAGGCTCAGGTAGTTTTCGGCTACCGCAGCAGTCAGTGGTGCGAGTAAGGGTTAAAGCACCAGCATGAACTTCTTCATCAGGTTTTGGTAAGTGGGGCCAGAAATTGAAGCAAGCATTTAAAGGTAAAGGAAGAGGATGGGGAGGTCGACAGCAATTTCAGCAAGGTCGTGGTAGGCCAGAGGTGGAGGAGTCGCAAGCAGTACTACCAGACAGCCCTTATTCCACCAGGGTATAGATGTTAAACTGCAATCAGCCGGACATTTGATTCATATTGCCCCTATCCAAGAGAGTATGGTATGGAAGAGGTGTGCAGCAGCAGCAGCCTCATCAGTTTCAACAGCCACAGGCAGGTCATGGCAGAGGAGCACCGCAGCAGCGGGGAAGGGGCCGGGTATGGCTATCACCCGAGCCCAGGCGGAGGCATCGAACATTAGAAGGTACTTTACCTCTTTATGAGTATTCAGCAAGAGTTTTATTTGATTCGGGTGCCTCTCATTCTTTTATTTCCGAAGAGTTTCTGGATTGCATGACTCATCCTTTAGAAGAAAAGTCTTGTGAGTTAGTAGTGGAGTTCCCTCGGGAGTTCCTGCTCACTTCGAGCTATGTAGATGAAGCCCATATTGTGATTGAAGGGACCAGATGCCGGGTCGGTTGTATGCCCTGCAGTTGACAGATTATGATATTATTTTGGGTATGGATTGGCTTGAGATTTATGGAGCAATGTTAGATTGCAGAAAGAAGAGAATCAGGTTTTTGTCATCCTAATGGTGCAGTATTTGAATATCAAGGTATGCCTTTTTATACCTCTAAGTTTCTAATTTCTGCAATTAAAGCTAGAAAGTTGATAAATGCTGGATGTGTGGCTTATTTAGCCTCAGTAGTCTGGTAGAAGCTAGTCAGTCAGTGGAAGCAGTTCCCGTGGTTAGGGAATTTGCTGATGTTTTTCCTGAAGATTTACCTGGTTTAGCTCCACATAGAGAGGTGGACTTACCATTAAGTTGCTGCCAGGTACCATGCCGATCTCTAAAGCTCCATATCGGATGGCACCAGCAGAACTTAAAGAATTGAAAAAGCAATTAGAAGAGCTGTTGCAGAAAGGGTTTATTAGACCAAGTCATTCCTCGTGGGGAGCACCGGTGTTATTTGTGAAAAAGAAAGATGGAAGTTTTCGGATGTGTATTGATTATAGAAGTTGAATGATGTGACCATTAAGAATAAATACCCATTCCGAGGATAGATGATCTGTTTGATCAATTGCAATCAGCAAAAGTATTTTCTAAAATTAATTTGAGGTCTGGGTACCATCAGTTGAGAATTAAAGAGGAGGATATAGATAAAACAACTTTTAGAACCAGATATGGCCACTATGAATTTGTGGTTATGCCATTTGGGTTGACCAATGCTCCTGCAGGTTTTATGGATCTGATGAATAGAATTTTTCATCCATATTGGACCAATTCATTGTGGTCTTTATAGATGATATTCTGATTTATTCAGCATCTGAAGAGGAGCATGCAGCTCATTTGAGGTTTACTCTGCAGTTGTTAAGAGATAATCAGTTGTTTGCCAATTCAGTAAGTGTGAATTTTGGTTGAAAGAAATTCAATTTCTGGGTCATGTATCTCAGCTAAAGGAGTAGCAGTGGACCCAAGTAAAGTGGAAGCAGTGATGAAATGGGAAGTGCCTAAGACAATTACTGAGATTAGAAGTTTTCTGGGATTGGCAGGTTATTATAGGCGCTTTATACAAGATTTTTCCAAGATTGCGGCACCCATGACCAAGTTGACCAGGAAAGGTGTGCCTTTTGTGTGGTCCGGTGAATGTCAGAAAAGTTTTATGGAGTTAAGAAAGACTCACATCAGCACAGCACCATATTGGCATTACCAGCAGGGAGTAGTGGTTTTGTAATATATACTGATGCTTTAAGGAGAGGTCTTGGCGCAGTGCTCATGCAGCATGGTAAAGTGATAGCTTATGCGTCCAGGCAATTGAAGTCGGCAGAAGAGAATTACCCCACTCATGATTTAGAGTTGGCAGCGGTTGTGTTTGCTTTGAAAATGTGGATCAGGCTTATCTGTATGGCGAGAGATTTGAGATCTTTACAGATCATAAAAGCTTGAAATATATCTTCTCGCAGAAAGATAAATCTTTGTCAGTGTAGATGGATTGAATATTGAAAGATTATGATTTCAGTTTGGTTTACCATCTGGGTAAGGCCAATGTTGTAGCAGATGCCTTGAGCAGAAAGGCATATATAATCTGATGATGATCAAAGAGTGGAAGCTGTATGAAGATAGTGGAGAACTCCTTGTATGTGCCCAGTAGTCAGCGACGGGCAGTACTAGCTGCTAGTGCTATAGAGCCATCCTTGTATTGGCAGATTGTGGAAGCTCAGAAAGCAGATGTAAGTTTAGCTGAGATTGTAAAAATGGAAGGAGTTACCATTGATGATAATTGTGTGGTTAGGCTCAGAGGCAGGTTGTTTGTACCATCTGAAAGAGAAGTAAAGCAGCGAGTATTGGAGGAGGCCCATAAATCCAGGTACACTATCCATCCGGGTAGTACTAAGATGTACCACGATTTGAGGAAGTATTTCTGGTGGCCTCATATGAAAAAGGAAATAGCAGAGTTTGTTGCAAGATGTGCTGTCTGTCAACAAATCAAAGCAGAGCATCAGAAACCTGGAGGTCTATTGCAACCGTTTCCCATTCCACAGTGGAAGTGGGATGATATTGCGATGGACTTTGTGGCAGGCCTACTAAGGTCAGTTCAAGGGCATAATGGAATATGGGTATTTGTTGACAGGTTAACCAAAGTATGCAGATTAGTAGCAGTAAGTATGTCTTGGACGGTGGACAGATTAGTAAAGGTTTATATTGATAGAATTGTTCCACTGCATGGTATTCCGAAGACTATTGTGTCTGATAGAGATCCAAGGTTTACTTCTGGTTTTTGGAGGAGTCTGCAGAAGGTAATTGGTATAGAATAAGGTATAGCTCCGCTTATCATCCCCAGACGATGGTCAGACAGAAGGACTATCCAGACTATTGAAGATATGTTAAGGGCTTGTTGTATGGTATGGGAGGTAGCTGGGAGCATCATTTGGGAATGGTTGAGTTTGCCTACAATAATAGTTATCATACCAGTCTTGGGATGGCACCGTATGAAGCTTTATACGGCCGACCATGTAGAACCCCATTAACTGGCATGAAGTGGTGAAGGCAGTTAGTGGGTCCTGAATTGATTCAGCAAACCACAGAGGTAGTAAAGCTTATTAAAGAAAAGTTGCAGGTAGCTCAAAGTAGGCAGAAAGTTATGCAGATAATCGGAGAAGACCACTTCAGTTTGAAGTGGGAGAATTTGTTTTCCTGAGAGTTTCCCCCAGTAAAGGTATTATGCGGTTTGGCAAGATCGAAAATTAAGTCCGAGGTATGTGGGACCTTTTCAGGTGTAGAAAGAATTTGGGGAAATAGCTTATAGGCTAAATTTGCCAGCTGATTTTGCAGATGTCCATGATATTTTTCACGTCTCTATGTTGAGGAAGTGCATTGAAGATCCAGCTCGGATAATCAGTTATCAAGGTTGTGACCTAAGGCCGGATATGACATGCCAGAGTATCCAGTGCAGATCACGGATCGAAAGATAAAAAACTGAGGAATAAAGAATTGAGCTAGTTAAAGTAAGATGGGAAAATAGATTGGGAGGTGAGGATACCTGGGCGTTAGCCGAGGAGTTGGCTAAGGGGTATCCCTATCTGTTTTAATAAGGTTTTGTATTTCTTTTTAGATGATAGTACTTGTAAAATGTGTATATTTAAGTTGTTTATGTTTGAATTGTGTTATGATTTCGAGGTCGAAATTTTCTTTTTAGATGATAGTAATGTAACGTCGCGCATTTTTCGGATCCTTGTGGATCCTTCGTAGTTGTTGTGGAGGTCATACGTTGACCAATGTGGCTCGAGAATAGTGTACGTGCGTGTGTTTGGGCCTTACCGGGCCGTTAGTGCAGTTGTAGCACCCCTCGATTTCATTCTGTCATCGCGACAGGATGGGCTGTCGCGTTATTAATGCGACAGGGCGCTGCGTCACGTTCATGTGACTGCTTCGGTGCTGGACGTGTGCATGTGCGCCACGTGGCAGGCATGGGGGCGTTAAGCTCGGGAAGGCGACAGGGCTTGGCGTCGCGTTCAGGTGGCGACGCATCGCTGCGTCGCGTTTTGAACCGCTGCAGGTTTTTAAAGAACCCCAGCCGGCAGACCCTCACACGTTCTGCTCGACCGGGGAGAGAAACTGTTGAGGATTCTCGACGATTTTGGGTGGAGAGCTCGGTTTTCGGCGAGGTTTCGCTGTAAAGAGCTCGCGTGGAGCGAGAGGATCTCCGGGGAAGCATCATACCGCGCGTTCTTCACAAAGGTAGGTGAATTCTCCTCGTCCCGGGGTGATAAACGGGGGAAACGTAGGATTGATCAGTTTAACGCTTTATTCATGCTAGATACCATGCCTAGGTTTTCATTAAAGCATGAAAATGATGAATTAAGGGTGGTTTGCATGTGTTTTGGGGTGTTTGGAAGGAGAGAACCTGATTAGGGTTTCTCCCCCCTACTAAAGCGACAGGGGAGGCTATCGCGACCTGAAGGCGACGGGTCGACCCGTCGCGTTCATGTCCTTAGGCGACATGTCGGGCTGACGCCTTCTGAAGGCGACCCAAGGCCTGCCGCGACCTCAACGAGGGTGAGTGTGTGCATAGCTTATGTGATGTGATTATCCGATTATCGTTGTTCGTTTGTTTGATGTTATCGAGCGGTGCATTGGCACTTGTGGTGCCTGAGTGCATGTGGTTTCTGAGACTAGCATACAGAGTACGTAGTTAACTAGTCATATTCGTGGCTGCGGGTGTTCATGCGAGCACTATTGGGTTCACGTTTAGTGAACCATTGTTACAAGAGGTTTGAGTGACATTTCACTGATTTGTGTGTGACGTACACGTGGTTTTGTGTACGTGGCGAGTAGTACGACGCCTACCGTGGTTACTCTCCAGTTGGGTGCCCCAGGTTCTCTGTGAGCCAGCTGTTAGCTCGGGGCTTTGTCTCGGTACTTGTGCTGTACCGTCGAGGTCTGTGTCGTCTGACCTGGACACCCTCACTCCTGTGTTTGAATTGTACGTCCCGCGAGGGAAAGACGACAATGGGACAGTGACTCTAGTGTTGTTTCTAGTCACTTGTAGCGTGCTCGTAGTTGGGGGCACGGACCCAGTAGTCGACACTGGTCCCCAGCTAGTCCTTTTCCAGTGCCTCACTCTAGGGGCCCAGGCCAGAGTCTCCAGAGGTGTCAGGCATGGGCCTGCGACTTGTGGTCCGCAGGTGGTGGTGTTTAGTTTGTCTCCATAGTTGCTTGACCTTTTCACGTGGAGCGGCAGCTGGACCTTCTGTCTGTGCTACGAGACTGAGAGGTAGACCTGTGTTAGCTTGTCCGAGTCAGTTTCTGGTGTCACGAACCAGTTCACGTGGCTCGTGTTTGGCAGTCTCTACTTTAGCTCGTACGCCTGTATTGGTTTGCCGTTTAATTATTACAGTTGTTTTTCGTAGTCGACAGACGGTTGTACTTTTATAGCTTTCATATCCTGCTTGGTTGTTCTATAAATTGTTGGTACTGTTTACTGCTTTCGTACCTGTGTTTGGTTTTGCTCGGTGTTGGGGGAGTTCCCTACTGAGCCAGTGACTAGCGAGGCTCACCCCTACTTCCACAGGTGAGGGCGAAGAGGACGTCTCTCGACCGTCATCCAGTTCAGAGCCCGCGTCGTAGCGGTGCAGGTCAGTACCCCCAGAAGTGTAGTAGTAGCTGCAGTTTAGCAGTGTAGTGTAGCTAGTTTGTTTACTTCCTCAGTTGTACCTTGGGGTATGCCCCAGGCACTTGTACTTTCTTTCAGTTTTATGGAAATATGGCTATGTAACTTGTGAAATATATATATGAAGTGTGTTCCTTTGTTTTACACGGACTGTGATGTGATATCCCTTGCGAGGCTTTGGCCCGTTCGCGGGAGGCGGACTCGTGTCGGCCTGTTATAATTTAACGAGCTTGAGTGAGGTCGTTCAGTCGCATATACTCTACTCGCTCATC
>CM024756.1:27594900-27645239 GCA_014218235.1 Colocasia esculenta | reverse complement strand
TCGGCAGACGGTGAGTACTTTCAACTTTCATATCCTGCTTAGCTGTTCTATAATTGTTGGTACTGTTTATTGCTTTTGTACCTGTGGTTTTGGTTTGCTCGATTTTGGGGAGTTCCCTACTGAGCCAGTGACTAGCGAGGCTCACCCCTACCCCCACAGGTGAGAGCGAGGAGGACGTTTCACGACCGTCGTCCAGTTCAGAGCTGCGCCGTAGCGGTGCAGGGTCGGTACCTCCAGCTGTATAGTAGCAGCTCCAGCAGTGTAATGTAGTGTAGTTAGTTGTTTATTTTTCTTCAGTTGTACCTCGGGGTATGCCCCAGGCTCTTGTACTTCTTTTCAGTTTTGTGGAAATATGGCTATGTAACTTGTGAAATATATATAAAATGTGGTGTGTTTCCTTTGTGTTTACACGGACTGTGGTTTGGTATCCCTTGCGAGGCTTCGGCCCGTTCGCGGGAGGCGGACTCGGATCAAGTACGTTATCGGTTTAACGGGCTTGGCTGAGGCGTTCCGCCACAGTTGGTATCAGAGCAAGGTCCGTGTTAATATAAGGGAACTAGAAAGATACATAGCCTTATTCGGTCTTTGTACACTGCTGGTAGGGACCCTGTTTTTGATAATTTGTTGTTTTGATTTTTGCTTGTGTTTTTTTTATGTAGAAATTTCTGAATGGCTGATAGAAGAGATTGGGGTGGTGGAGGAGATGATCCGGAGGAAAGTACTCAGCGTATGATAGAAAGGATCTGGGAAAGCCTCACGGATATTCGGGCAAGGATGGATCAGCAGGCGCCGGTACCACCGGTTGCAGTGCCACCTGGAGATGGAGAGACTGTACCTGTTGCTCCAGTCCCGCCAAGAGTAGAGGTGCCATTTGTAGCACCTGTGCCACCACCACCACCAGTGTTATTAGCAGAGGAACCAGTGATGCAAGTTGAGAAGTTTCTGAGATTGCAGCCGCCTACTTATTCAGGAGGGCCAAATCCAGATACAGCGGAACACTGGGTTCATGAGATCGAAAGAGTCTTTGCAACTATGAGGTGTCCGACAGCAGATAAAGTTGTGTTAGCTGCTTATCAGTTGAGAGGTTTTGCATTAGAATGGTGGCGACTGAAGATGCAGACCACCTTTGCAGGCAGGACAGAAGAGGCTATTACTTGGTCGGAATTTCTTGATGTATTTAATGATACATTCTTTCCGATTCAAGTACAGCAAGTAAAAAGAGAGCAGTTTCGGACGCTCCAGCAAGGTAACTCTTCAGTTTTAGAGTACCAGATGAGGTTTATGGCACTTAGCCGTTATGCACCTTATGTAGTATCAGATAATAATATGATGGTTGAGTATTTTATTAGAGGTTTGAGAGTGGAGTTGCAGGATGCAATAGTACCTCTCATGTGTAAGACAGTGGAAGAAGCAGCCCAGAGAGCAGCTACATTGGAGAGGTCTATTCGGACTCGTCAGGTAGGCGAGTCAGGCTCAGGTAGTTTTGGCTACCGCAGCAATCAGTAGGTGCAAGTAAGGGTAAAGCACCAGCAGGACCTTCTTCATCAGGTTTTGGTAAATGGGGTCAGAAATTGAAGCAAGCATTTAAAGGTAAAGGAAGAGGATGGGGAGGTCGGCAGCAATTTCAGCAAGGTCGTGGTAGGCCTGAGGTGGAGGAGTCGCAACAGAGTACTGCCAGGCAGCCCATTACTCCACCAGATATAGATGTTATAATTGTAATCAGCCGGGGCATTTGATCCGCAATTGCCCCTATCCGAGAGAATATGGATATGGAAGAGGTGTGCAACAGCAGCAGCAGCGCAGTAGTTTCAACAGCCACAGATAGGTCGTGGCAGAGGAGCACCGCAGCAGCGGGAAGAGGCCGGTTATGGCTATCACCCGAGCCCAGGCGGAGGCATCAAATATGATAGAAGGTATTTTACCTCTTTATGATTATTCAGCAAGAGTCTTATTTGATTCGGGTGCCTCTCATTCTTTCATTTCAGAATATTTCTGGATTGTATAGCTCATCCTTTAGAGGAAAAGTCTTGTGAGTTAGTAGTGGAAGTTCCCTCGGGTGAGTTCCTACTCACTTCGAGCTATATAGATGAAGCTCCTGTTATGATTGAAGGGAACCAGATGCCGGGTCGATTGTATGCCCTGCAGTTGTCAGATTATGATATTATTTTGGGTATGGATTGGCTTGAGACTATGGAGCAATGTTAGATTGCAGAAAGAAAAGGATCAGGTTTTGTCATCCTAATGGTGCAGTATTTGAATATCAAGGTATGCCTTTTTATACCTCTAAGTTTCTAATTTCTGCAATTAAAGCTAGAAAGTTGATAAATGCTGGTGTGTGGCTTATTTAGCCTCGGTAAGTCTGGTAAAGCTAGTCACCAGTGGAAGCAGTTCCCGTGGTTAGGAATTTGCTGATGTTTTTCCTGAGGATTTGCCTGGTTTAGCTCCACATAGAGAGGTGGACTTTGCTATTGAGTTGCTGCCAGGTACCATGCCGATTTCTAAAGCCCCATATCGGATGGCACCAGCAGAACTTAAAGAATTGAAAAAGCAATTAGAAGAGCTGTTGCAGAAAGGGTTTATTAGACCAAGTCATTCCCCGTGGGGAGCGCCGGTTTTATTTGTGAAAAAGAAAGATGGAAGTTTTCGAATGTGTATTGATTATAGAAAGTTGAATGATGTGACCATTAAGAATAAGTACCCGTTGCCGAGGATAGATGATCTGTTTGATCAGTTGCAATCAGCAAAAGTGTTTTCTAAAATTGATTTGAGGTCCGGGTACCATCAGTTGAGAATTAAAGAGGAGGATATAGATAAAACAGCTTTTAGAACTAGATATGGTCACTATGAGTTGTGGTTATGCCATTGGGTTGACCAATGCTCCTGCAGGTTTTATGGATCTGATGAATAGAATTTTTCATCCATATTTAGACCAATTCATTGTGGTCTTTATTGATGATATTCTATTTATTCAGCATCTGAAGAGGAGCATGCAGCTCATTTGAGGTTTACCCCTGCAGTTGTTAAGGGATAACAGTTGTTTGCTAAATTCAATAAGTGTGAATTTTGGTTGAAAGAAATTCAGTTTTTGGGTCATGTTATCTCAGCTAAAGGAGTAGCAGTGGACCCAAGTAAAGTGGAAGCAGTGATGAGATGGGAAGTGCCTAAGACAATAACTGAGATTAGAAGTTTTCTGGGATTAGCAGGTTATTATAGGCGCTTTATTCAAGATTTTTCTAAGATTGCGGCACCTATGACTATGTTGACCAGAAAAGGGGTACCATTCGTGTGGTCCGGTGAATGTCAGAAAGTTTTATGGAATTGAAGAAGAGACTTACATCAGCACCTATATTGACATTACCGCAGGGAGTGGTGGTTTTGTGTTGTATACTGATGCTTCAAGAGAGGACTTGGCGCAGTGCTTATGCAGCATGGCAAGGTGATAGCTTATGCGTCCAGACAATTGAAGCCGCAGATGAGAATTACCCCACTCATGATTTAGAATTGGCAGCAGTTGTATTTGCTTTGAAAATGTGGAGGCATTATCTGTATGGCGAGAGATTTGAGATCTTTACAGATCATAAAAGCTTGAAGTATATCTTCTCGCAAAAAGATTTGAACCTTCGTCAGCGCAGATGGATTGAATATTTAAAGATTATGATTTCAGTTTGGCTTACCATCCGGGTAGGTCAATGTTGTAGCAGATGCCTTGAGCAGAAAGGCATATATAAATTGATGATGATCAAAGAGTGGAAGCTGTATGAAGAGGTAGTGGAGAACTCCTTGTATGTACCCAGTAGTCAGCGACGAGGCATATAGCTGCTAGTGTTGTAGAGCCGTCCTTGTATTGGCAGATTGTTGAGCTCAAAGAGCAGATGTAAATTTAGCTAAAATTGTGAAAATGGAAGGAGTTACCATTGATGATAATTGTGTGGTTAGGCTCAGAGGCAGGTTGTTTGTTCCAGCTGAAAGAGAGGTAAAGCAGCGAGTGTTGGAAGAGGCTCATAAATCTAGGTACACTATCCATCCGGGTAGTACTAAAATGTACCATGATTTGAGAAAGCATTTCTGGTGGCCTCATATGAAAAAGGAAATAGCAGAGTTTGTTGCAAGGTGTGCTATCTGTCAACAGATTAAGGCAGAGCATCAGAAGCCTAGAGGTCTGTTGTAACCGTTGCCCATTCCACAGTGGAAATGGGATGATATTGCTATGGAATTTGTAGCAGGTTTACCAAGATCGAGTGCCAGGCATAATGGAATATCTGTATTTGTTGACAGATTAACCAAGGTATGCAGATTAGTGGCAGTAAGTATGTCTTGGATAGTGGATAATTTAGCAAAAGTTTATGTTGAAAGAATTGTTCCATTGCATGGTATCCAAGACTATTGTGTCTGATAGAGATCCAAGATTTACTTCTGGTTTTTGGAGAAGTTTACAGAAAGTAATTGGTACTGAGCTGAGATATAGCTCTGCTTATCATCAACAGATGGTCAGACAGAAAGGACTATCAGACAAGATTGAAGATATGTTGCAGGCTTTGTTTAGTTTGGGAGGTAGCTGGGAGCATCATTTGGGAATGGTTGAATTTGCCTAATAATAGTTATCATACCAGTCTTGGGATGGCACCGTATGAAGCTTTATATGGAAGGCCATGTAGAACCCCAATGAACTGGCATGAAGTGGGAGAAAGGCAATTAGTGGGTCCTGAATTGATTCAGCAAACCAGAAATAGTGAAGCTTATTAAAGAAAATTGCAGGCAGCTCAAAGCAGGCAAAAGAGTTATGCAGATAACCGGAGGAGACCACTTCAGTTTGAAGGTGGGAGATTTTGTTTTCTTGAGAGTTTCCCGAGTAAAGGTATTATGAGGTTCGGTAAGACTGGAAAGTTGAGTCCAAGGTATGTGGGACCTTTCCAGGTAATTGAGAGAATTTGGGAACAACTTATAGGCTGGATTTGCCAGCAGATTTTGCGGATGTCCATGATATATTTCATGTTTCTATGTTAAGAAAGTGTATTGAAGATCCAGCTCAGATAATTAATATCAAGGTGGTGACCTAAGGCTGATAACTATGCCAGAGTATCCAGTGCAGATCACAGATCGAAAGATAAAGAAGCTGAGAAATAAAGAAATCGAGTTGGTTAAAGTGAGATGGGAAAATATGTTAGGTGGTGAGGATACCTAGGAGTTACCGAGGAATGGCTAAGGGTATCCCTATCTGTTTGAATAAGCTTTTGTATTTCTTTTTAGATGATAATATTTGTAAAATGTGTATGCTTAAGTTGTTTCTTGAGTTGTGTTATGAATTTCGAGGTCGAATTTTCTTTTTAGATGATAGTAATGGAACGTCGTTTATTTTCGGATCCTTTTGGATTGTGTGTGTTGTGGTTGTGATGGCCGTTGTGAGGCCAGTGTGGTATAGACGCGTGGTGTGTGTGCAGGTGTGGTGCAGGTTAGGTCCCGAAATATAATAGGACCTGCTGCAGTTGAGTAGGAGTTGGCGGCCAGGGGTGGTCGTTGACTTGTTGGCATCCAGGTAAGTTGTCGTTGACTGCATGATCTTGGCGGCAGGGGATATGGACGTTTATGGTGGCTATTCTCTAGGCGGCAGGGATTGACGCCAACCTGTGCAATCTGCAGGTTATAGGGTCACCCGAGAGCAGGTTTTCCACCTGGTTCTCTCTCTCCGTTGCCCTAGCTTCACGCCCCCGTATCCCTGAAGCTTCCAACAGTCACAGCGAGGGTTGGAGGATCGTGGAACGTGTGGCATTGTCGAATCGGACGAGGAAATGCCGTGGTGTGGTGTAATTGTCGTCGGAGCTCGCAGAGGACTCAGAATAAACCAGGGATCTTTAGGTGTTTTTTCATTGTGCTCAGAGGTAGGGAATGAACCCTGTTAACTCCTTAGGATTATTAACAATACTTAATCCACATGAATCAGCATGTTTAATGCATTTTCGGATTAATTGCACCATGCGGGTCAATGGGTGCTTTGATGAATTTGAGTAGTAAAGCAGTTGTTATAGCTTAATTATAATGTGTGGATGTTAGAGGAACTATTTCCTTACATTTTCTGGATGGCTTTGGGATCAGAATGTATGTACGATCGGCTAGGGTTTTTGTAGGAACTGCGGTTGAAGAGCTTAGCGTCAACATCGCTTTGACGCCAGTTTCTTCAGCCGGGATCAGACGGCCAGATCCATTGCCGTCTACTTCTTGTAAGCGGTCGATGTGGTCGCCAACTTGTGTATAAGCAAAATGACTGTTTATGGTATTTATCGATAATGAGGTGCGTTGGCACATGTGGTGCACTGAGTGCACATGGTTTCTGTATTTAGTATACGGGGTTGCAGTTAGTTGCTCACTTTCGAGGCTGCGTGTTGTTCACGCAAGTCAGTAGGGTTCACGTATGGTGGACCGTTGTTACATGAGTTTACGTAAGGTTTCACGTGATTTGTGTTGACGTGCACGTGGTTTTGTGTACATGGCAAGTAGTACGATGCCTACCGTGGTTACCTCTCCAGTTGGGTGCCCCAGGTTCTTCGTGAGCCAGGCTGTTAGCTCGGGGCTTGTCCCGGTACTTGTGTTGTACCGTCGAGGTCTGTGTCATCTGACCTGGACACCCTCACTCCTGTGTTGGAGTTGTACGTCCGGCTGAGGGAAAGACGACAGTGGGACAGTGACACTTGTGTTTGTTTTTAGTCACTTGTAGCGCGCTCGTAGTTGGGGGTACGGACACCAGTAGACGTACTGGACCACAGCTCGTCCTTTTCCAGTGCCTCACTCTAGAGAGTTCCGAGCCAGGATCTCTAGAGTGTCAGGCATGGGCCTGCGACCAGGTGGTTCGCAGGTGGTAGTGTTTAATTGGTCTCCATAGTTGCTTGACCTTTTCACGTAGAGCGGCAGCTGGACCTTTCGTCCGTGGCTGCGAGACTGAGAGGTAGACCTGTGTTAGCTTGTCCGAGTAAGTTTCTGGTGTCGCGAACCAGTTCACGTGGCTCGTGTTTGGCTGTCTCTACTTTAGCTTGTACACCTGTACTGGTTTGCCGTTTAATTATTACAGCTGTTTTTCGTAGTCGGCAGACGGTGAGTACTTTTACAGCTTACATATCCTGCTTAGCTGTTCTATAATTGTTGGTACTGTTTATTGCTTTTATACCTGTGGTTTTGGTTTGCTCGGTTTGGGGGAGTTCCCTACTGAGCCAGTGACTAGCGAGGCTCACTCCTACCCCCACAGGTGAGAGGGAGGAGGACGTTTCACGACCGTCGTCCAGTTCAGAGCCGCGCCGTAGCGGTCAGGGTCGGTACCTCCAGCTGTATAGTAGCAGCTCCAGCATTGTAGTGTAGTGTAGTAGTTGTTATTTTCTCAGTTTTACCTCGGGGTATGCCCCAGGCTCTTGTACTTCTTTTCAGTTTTGTGGAAATATGGCTATGTAACTTGTGAAATATATATAAATGTGGTGTGTTCCTTTGTGTTTACATAGGACTATGGTTTGGTATCCTTACGAGGCTTCGCCCGTTCGCGGGAGGTGGACTTGGATCAAGTACTTATCGGTTTAAACGGGCTTGGCTGAGGTGTTCCGCCACACTATTTCTTCCATATCTTGTTGTTGTTGAGTGCTGGTTGGTTGTGCCGTTTGACCTGCATAGATACGACGCATTAGGTACATCCTATGGAACATCCGCCCGCTCCGCAGGGCGAAGTTATGTGGAGTGGGGGAGGTAAGTGTCAAGAATGGAGGGGGGCTAGTAATGGTGTCTGGCGTAGGGGAGAGAGATGTTGCTGGACGAAGGGATATGGGTGATATGACTGGGGAGTTGTAGGATGGTGAGGTGATGGTGGCAATAGTGGGTGCGAAGGAGGGAGGCCCAGCGGATGTAGGCGTGGTGGCAGGGGTGTGATATGGGAAAATAACCAAAAGCTGGCCCACTTCGTGTTCATCGTCGAAGGCCCATTGAGCTTCTGGTGTGGGTGGTGGATGACTGGTTAACATGTGCGGGTGGAGGAGGTGGTGGAGCAGTTGGGGGTTAGGAGCAGGCAGGTGTTGAGGCATAGGGTTGCGGATTATGCCAAGGTCATTTTTCGGCTGCTGCGGCTGCTGTTGATGTTGTTGTTGCTCGTACTGGTGTTGGAAGGGTTGAAACTGTTGTTGTTGTTGTGGCTGGCTGTCGCCTTTGTTGTTGCTGTTGTGCCTCTGACCCTTTTGGTTTCCCTAATGTCTGGATTAGCCTCTTCATTTCTGCCCAATCAATTTGGTTCTACTCATGAAGATCATATATTATGTCCTAAAATTGGAAACAATTTGACACATTTGTGGCCCGAATGGCGATGGTAAACCAATACTTCGTTTAGTCTGCCGCCATATTCCAATTTGCCTTCTGAGGAGGGAGTCTAAGGGCATTCAAGGACATGAGGGCTGCAAAGACAACGGCCAAAGACTTGGGCAGAGGAGGATACTGGGCTCTCTTGGGTCCGTTGGGCTTTCTGGGGGCATAGCCATTCTGGTGGAGGGACCTGAGAGTGCTGGCGCTGGTCTTGTGGAGGGTTCTAACCATGAGGAGGTTGTTGCCTGTTGTTATTCCACGCTGCTGAGGTTGCTGAGTGAAAGGAGACCTACCTACCGGGCCTTGGGGGTTGCTTACTGCACCTACTTGCTCATTGTTTTGGATCCCCTCGGTGCTAGGCTTGAGGCTTCTTGGTGTAACGGGATTTAGGGGTCTCAAACATAGAGTGTATAGCCGTCCTTGAGTTGGGTCTGAATGAAATGGGCTCGGCTATATAGCTGGTGCATGGTAGTAATGTCATTCATGGCCAAGATGGCTCGTAAGTTGGGGTAGCATTGAAATTACAGCTTTACTTTCTCCTCCTCCTGCATGGGGCAGCGGACCTTGGTAGCCAATAAACACCATCGGTCAGCATAAGTTTAGAACTCCTCCTAGGGCTTCATCTTTTCAGCTACTAGATCCACAAAGAGTATTTGGGTCCGACCCGATCTGGAATTGTTGTAGGAACCTCTCTTGAACAATTTGGAAGTCCTCGGCTCCCTCAGGGGCAAAGAATAGAACCATTCCAGGGCCGAACCATCTTGGGATTTTCTGAACAAGTATGCCATGAGTGGGGATCATACTTGTGCGGTGCAGATTCATAGACAAAATCCTTTAAATGAACATATGGGTCCCCTACCCCAGAGTACCGTCGATAAACATGGAGCTCCGACTGGGGTGGTACCCGGAGGTGTTGGAAAGATGGGAGAGCAATGTCGGCTACCTTCCGAGGATCATTTGCCTCCTGAGGTCATGAAGCTCCTTTTCATAGTTGCCCACTCCGCAAAAAAGTTGGAGGGGGTCTGGACATGGTGAGTAGAGAAATGGAGCGAGGCTGCTCAAAAGAACGGGACCTCTCATGGAGGAGGGGAGCAGGTTCGACTGTATAATATGTTGAGTTTGAGGGGATCGAGGCCGGACCTCTCGTGCTGGAAGGTAGCTCGGTTCCAAGAAATGGATGGCCCGAGGACGGAGGGTGTAGGATCTGCCCCTGAGGAAGGAAGGTGGGGTTAGCTCTCTCGGCTGTGGTCGCGACATGTCGACCCGTCGTCTTCTGAAGACGATGGATGTCGCGACAGGGCTCTGACAGTAGACTGTACTTTTGTCATTTTGTTGTCTGAACGGAGGAAGCACGTGTCGTCATCCATGCTGGAAAGCGACTAACTGGTTTTGTCGCGATCAGATGACAGCGTTGCATGCATGCCACGTGGTGGCTTTGACCGTCAGTGTCACAGGCGCTTCCAGATCGCGACGTAGGTGGGTGTCGTGTTAGCATTTCTAATGCGACGACCAGGTCCGTCGCATTCCCAACGGTTGTGGTTATGTTGCTCAGGCTGAGAGCTCAGCCCCATTCACCTGTTGCTCTGTTTATCTTCCTCTGGCGATCTTCCTTGTGCTTGGTGCTCCGTGGGGAGCTTGGAAGGAGTTTTTCTTGGCTTGGATTGGTAAGTGTGTTGATTGCCTTGTGTGTGGCTTTGGTAATGGTTGAGGTTTCCTTCTCCTTTTCCCTTCCTCACTATGAATTGTCCTTCTCTCTATGGTTCATGCTCCTCTCCATCGACTCATGAAGGGGTAGTGCTCGGCTCGTGGACGGCAGCTCTTGAAGCATTGGAGCTCGGAGGTGGAGGGGTGCTAGCCTACAAGAAGGCCCTAATTGGGTGGATCTTCATATTTAGGTAGGGACTGCTCACCCTCCACCTAATTCTAGCATGCTAGGACCCAAATCCTCCTTCTCCAAGCCTAGATTCCATGTTTAGGATGTGCATTGTGTTCCTTGTAACATGTGGTTTCCCTAAGGAATGATGGTTGTGTGGTTTTCATGCTTGGAATGGGTATGTTCTAATGAGGGTTTCATGTTGTGCATGTGAGGAATTGAGTGTAGCCCTACTTTCCTTGACATGCATGAGGATTCTTAAGGTGATTTGGTGTTAATCAAGCTGCTTCCATCGTGTGGCATGCTCCCCTCCCCTTTTTGTACGTTTTTGTGAAGTTTTGGGTTGTTGCTGGAGCCTTTCTATGGCTCCCGGCTGAGGTCGCGATGGAGATCCTAGTCGTGACCTGGTCGCGACGTATCGTCGTGTTGCGTTCTCTCTGAATGCGCCCCAGCACCCGTCGCATTTAGAGACACGACGGGTACGTGGCGGCGTTCAGGAGTTCGGGGTTTTATCGGACGCCACCTCCGTCTCCATCGCGATAGCATCGCGATGGGAAACGTGTCGCGTTCAGATGAACCGATTTTGTTGCGGAGCCCTTAGCCGTCACGTTCTTATCGCGACAGGTTCAAGGGTCGCCTTCTGGTTCTTGTCACACAACTGGCAGGGTGTCGCATTCTGATCGCGACATATCGCTGCGCCACCTCTCTAACGGAGAGGGATTGGCGACAGGTTTGATGTTCTGCTTACGTTGTGACATAGCTTTCTTGGCAACTGTGTTGTTCCTAGTACAGTACTACTCTAGTCTCTTCGCCCTGTGCTAGGCACTTGAGGGCTTGTCTGCGAAACAGGTTGTTACTATTACCTGGGACTCCCATCCCTGTGCACCTGTTAGAGGGAGTTCTCCCGGGCAGAAGGCATGCTCGAGTCACGAACTTGGAGAGGAGGGAAAACGGTGGGGACAGCAGCGTAGAGTCGTTTCTAGAGCTCTCTTAGCTGGGTCTGGGTTGCCGAGGTAACTGTGGCACTCTTTCGGTGCGAACCAGGTAGTCCTTTCTCACTACCCCTCTATGTGGTTCCGAAACCATTTAGAGGAGCCAGGCGTGGGACCGTAGTCTGGCCAGACTATGGCAGTTGTGGTTACTTTAGTTCCGTGTCTCACTCCGACGGGAGTTTCTAGACATGGACCGTTGGTCGAGGGTAAGGCGCGTGGCACCACTGACCGGCTGACTAGTATAGCATTCTATAGCTAGTGTCTTGTCCGGGCAGTGGTCCTACTGTCCGTGTTATAGCCTTGGGTTTCTTTGGTGCCATGTTGTTTTACACGGGTTTTTCGGTCCTGACGTGTAGCCTAGACCGACGATCATGTATTTTCTTTCATGCTTCCGCACTTGACTCTATTTAGTAGAATAGAATTTACTGCTTTACTGCACTTCGTTCTATTCTGCCGTTAGAACCAGTGGGAGATTGGTAGTCCCTACTGGGCTTCTTCATGAAGCTCATGCCCTCTTTTGCAAGTGAGACTTCATAGCAGTTCCCTCCGCGGAAAACAAAGGAGACGGGGTCATAGTAGATGGCGTCTCCAGTGAGCAGTGTTCCCAAGCTTGTGTACTTCACCATCGGGTATGCCCCTAAGGGACGTGTTCTTTCCTTTATTTCACACTTGTACTTTATTTACTTTGGAACTGTACTAGATTGTTACTCAGTGTTGGACCTCTTTTCTCTCACGTCATACATTTTAGTGTTTTATTGTTATTTATCTCTATTACATATCTTCTTAGACCGATTCGTTAGCCCTTCCGGGTCTCCGGACCCGTGGGCGGCGGTGCCAATGTTCGGATCCTTGGTGGGAGCTGAGGGTCCGGCATCGGGGCCGTTACAGTGGTATCAGGGCAAGGGTCTATCAGGACTTGTAATGGAATAAGTAATAACATAAAGTCCCTTAGGAAGTACAAGTAACACTACTAGCCGCTGTAGTTTTATATGTTACTTCTTATTGTGGATGTTTTGCAGAACATGCCTCCGTGTACTCGCAGGCAGGCTCGTGGGCAGGTGGAGCGTCAGGAGTTTGAGTCAGATGGGTCGGTTGCAGCCGAGCATGTGCCGATTGACACTCAGCCCCAGTACTTCGAGTAGCCTGAGGGCCCGATGCCCAGGGCATCCCGTTGCAGCCAGGAGAGCAGCAGCAGGAGCCGCAGCAGCAGCAGCAGTGGTTTCCGCCCTCGCCGGCCATTATGGAGCAGTGGTGGAGAGCGATGTTTCAGGGTCCGTGGCAGTACCCGCCTCACCAGCAGTATTAGCAGTACCCTCAGTACCATCCGTATCAGCAGATGTTAGCAGGAGGTCAGCAGTTCACAGAGATGGAAGCAGAGGAGCAGCCACCACCGACCCTGCAGGTAGCACCGTTCAGCCAGACGTACCACCAGTAGTTATGGCAGCAGACTCCAGTTGCCCGGCAGCACCTTAGGATCGCACAGTGCTTCTGGAGAGGTTCTTCGTCTTCGGCCTCCGACGTTTCCTAGTGACCGTGATCCAGACAGGGTAGAGAGTTGGGTTCATGAGCTCGAGTGCACCTTCAAGACCATGAACAGTGCAGAGATGGATCAGGTCAGGTTGGTAGTATATCAGCTGAAGGGGTCTGCCACGGTGTGTGGAGTGAGTGCAGTGAGACAGACTAGTTTTCAGGGTAGGAGGCTGGGCCAGATCACTTGGCAAGAGTTTCTAGTGGCCTTTCACGGTGAGTTCTTCCCCGACTACGCTTGCCGTGAGAGGAGGGACCAGTTCCACGAGTTGGTACAGGGAGACTTGCCCGTGGCACAGTACTACCAGAGGTTCCTGCAGCTTCTTCAACACGTTCCCCACATGGTCGCTAGTGAGCAGGCTCGTACCGAGTGGTTCATTAGCGGGCTACGCTCGGACTTGAGGTGGGCCATGGCTGGTCACCTTTATGACTCCTTGGCGGTGGCAGAGGCGAGAGCTACTGCCTTGGAGTGGGAGTGTCAGTTTCAACCGCAGCAGAGTGGAGCTTAGGGAGGTCTTCTCCGTACCAGCACCCCTCGGGCAGTCGAGGGAGTGTTTCCTCTTCTTCTTCTTCGTGGACAGGCGATGTTGGCCTGACCTCAAGTTGAAGAAGCTGTTCACTCGTGGAGGCAGGCGTCAGTACAGGCAGCTACTGCAGCAGCGACGTCAGCCATAGCAGCATCCAGTGGAGCAGTCTGTGCAGCAGGTAACAGAGCAGAGTCAGTAGGGCACTAGTTGTTACCACTGTTGGCAGCAGGGGCACTACATTCATGAGTGTCTGTTCAGGCCGCAGCAGCAGCAGCAGCAGACACCTCAGTCTAAGTACCGTCCACCCCAGCCGGCGCAGCGCCAGTAGTAGCACCAGGGTCAGTTCCAACAACAGTAGCCTCACCAAGGACGTGGACGCGTTCGGGTGATGAACATCACCAGAGAGGAGGCGGAGGCCTCTAATCTGGTCGTCGGTACGGTTCCCATCCTTGGTAGAGCTGCTAGAGTTTTGATTGATCTGGGTGCCACGCACTGTTTTGCTTCTGAGGAGCTCTTTGCTACTTTGTCTGAGTTTGCTCCGGAGTGGATCAGTGACCTAGCTGTTGAGCTGCCGATGGGTGACTTTGTGCATCTCTGGCTACCTAGAGGGTGTCATCGTCGAGGTTCAAGGCCACTAGCTACCAGCCAGACGGTTTACCTTGCAGCTCCACAACTTTGATGCCATCCTTGGCATGGACTGGTTATAGGCACACTCTGCACTGGTAGATTGTCAACGAAGACCGTGAGGTTCGAGATAGCTGAAGCACTTGTGCTTTGCTTCCGAGGTACCCGATCTAACCGCCAACCCTTTGTCTCTTTTTGTAGAGCTCAGCGCCTTATCCGAGACGGTGGTATTGCTTTCTTGGCTTCCATGTGTGTCTCAGATTCTGGTGAGATATCTGTTTCAGATGTACCTGTTGTCTGTGAGTTTGCCGACGTGTTTCAGAGGATCTACTTGGCTTGCCGCCTGAGCGGAGGTAGATTTCTCCATTGAGTTGCTTCCTAGGACGATGCCTACGTCCAAGGCACCGTTCCGGATGGCGTCGGCAGAGCTGCGGGAGTTGAAGCGCCAACTAGAGGAGTTGCTTGCGTTGGGCTTCATTCGTCCTACCCATTCGCCGTAGGTAGCGCCTGTTTTGTTTGTGAGAAAGAAAGATGGTAGCCTCAGGATGTGTATTGATTATCGGCAGCTGAATCAGGTGACCGTGATGACTGGTACCCTTTGCCCAGGATCGATGACTTGTTCGACCAGTTGCAGTCAGCTTTAGTGTTCTCGAAGATAGACTTGAGGTCGGGCTACTACCAGTTGCGGATCCGCGAGTCAGACATTGCCAGATCAGCTTTTTGTACCCACTACGGCCACTTCGAGTTTGTCATGATGCCTTTTGGGCTCACGAATGCACCTGCAATGTTCATGGAGCTGATGCACAGTGTGTTTTCGAGAGTACCTGGACAGCTTCGTGGTGGTGTTCGTCGACGACATCTTGGTGTACTCAGCGACGACAGAGGAGCACGAGGTTCACTTGAGGCTGGTGTTGCTGGCTTTGAGGAGTCACCAACTTTACGCCAAATTCAGCAAGTGTGAATTTTGGCTAAAGGAGGTGCAGTTCCTCGGTCAGTTGTTTCTGGTGCAGGTGTGGTGGTGGATCCCGCCAAAGTTGAGGCTGTGGTTTCCTGGGGCCAGCCCACTACAGTTGCAGAGGAGCGTAGTTTTTTGGGACTGGCAGGCTACTACATGAGGTTCGTGCAAGACTTTGTTGGGGATCAGATAGGTGACTTTGGTAAATGAACAAGATATTGTGTGTATGGCAGCGGAATTAAAATAAGTAAAACACACAATTCGATCAGATCCAAGTGTGGTGTGTGTGAGTAGTGAATAAAACAACAAACCACACATCAAACCACAGTGCACTGAAGATTTTAACGTGGTTCAGAGAACACAACTTGTGTCTCCTACGTCCACCTCCTCACAACGGAGGAACCACTAACACAAGTGCAGTACAAACTAGAGCACGACGACTCTAACCTCTTTGAGTTCAACAACTCAAAGAACCCCAGGAGATAGGCACAACGCCTACTCCAAAGACCACTTGTGAATTCAGCAAATTCACAAGCCCTTGCACCACGGCTCAAGCACCAGAGCACAACGGCCCAACCCAGAGCACTAGGGCTCCAAAACAGAGTACAAAGTACTCAAACCTCTGAATCACAATAGATCCAAGTTCTGCTAGACCAAGCACACTTAGAGAATAGATCCTCTAGCACGATCTATCTCAATACAATAGAAATGGAGAAGACAAATAGAATGGGAGATCTATGTAGAACACATACACAGATTCCAGAGAAATTGACTCTCCAACCAATTACAAACTCGACTGGGATCTCATCTGGACCAGCGCTGCTCCAATCACGAGCTCTTCTCTTCTTCTCCTTCTTCCTCCTTCTTCTTCTCCTTCTCTTCCCTTGGCGGCACTGCTCTGCTCCTCTAGACGTAGATGCCTTTTCTCGCTCGCTTCCCCTATTCCAGAAAGCTCTCAGCTCTTGTCTTGCGTGGGATGCTTTGAATGCCAAAGACATGGGTATTTATACCACCATATGTCCATAAAAGGCCTTGGGGTACGTGGGCACAAAAACTAGGTAGATCCCTTGAACCCCAAGCGGCCACGTGTCCAGATGATTCACAAAATTGAGTTTTAGCCGGAGTGTGTCGACACACTATCCCAAAATGGCAGAATTGGTTCTCTGGGAAGAGTCACTAGTGTCGACTACGACTTCAGGGTGTGTCGACAAACTGTCCAGAACTGCCAGATAGGTCTTCTGGGAAATGGATCTAGGGTCGACACCACTTGAGGTGTGTCGACACACTGAACAGACCTGTCAACTGGGATCTCTGGGAGCTGGGACTAGTGTCACAACCTTGAGGCTGTGTCGTCACACTTGACCCTTTCTTCATCATTTTGCCTTATGGTTTGAAACACTCTGTCGACACAGTAAGGGGTGTGTCGACACTACCAATACAAAATCTGTATACACCTGCAAAATTAACACATAAGCATTAGTACAAGATATTATATTAAAATATGAGATATTAAACATCAAAAATATGTTGTTTGAACATTAACATGTTCCACATTAAGCATTGAAATCACAACATGTCATCATTAAAATCACAATATGTCATCATCCAAATCAAAGTATGAGTGATGTTCATTGGATATCATGAAAATACAACTTTAGGAAATTCCAAAACACACGCAACCCAACAATCTCCCCCTTTTTGATGATGACAAAATATATGCACAATCCCAATATCTTGACTCCTTGACTACAACAACTCCCCTTGACCATATGCACCCTTTGAACTTTCTCCCTTGAACTTTCTCCCCTAGGCCTAGAGACCTTTCTCCCCCTTTTTGACAGCATCAAGAAGATAGATAAGAGAGAAACAAAAATTGTAGAAGATCAAGAAATGAAATGTAGGAAATGAATGGTCAGAAATGATCAAAATAAATGGAGGTATGGTGAATGATCATATGAGAGAAGTTATTGTTTTTTTTTTTTTGTATGTGCAATAAAGTTTAATCACAAAGACACACTCAACACAAATTATAGCAAAGTATAATGATTTGAATGTGGTTACAATAATGATGTAAATGAGAAATAAAGTGACCTATATGAGTGAGCAGAAATATTTAACAAGGATGTTAGGAGCTTTAAGTTTAACACAATGTAAAATAATAGGTCTAAACTCAGTAAACATGAACTTTATGAAGGTCTTAAGCTTTTTCATCTGTCAATTTGATTTTCTTTCATTTTTAACTGGAAACGAATACAAGAATAATTTGTTAAATCTCACTTTTCAGTGCAAAATATCACATTGATTAGATGCAAGATCTCTGATTACTTAGGTTTAACTTTCATTATCTTATACAGAGTTGAAAACTTTGATTTCCACTTTTTGACGTGAAACAAATCACTTTTTAGGTGAAATGGCCCGGTTACTCAGTGGTTCATAATTTGCATTGCTCTATTTGCATCTTTCCAGATGTTGATCATTTTCTTTTGATGTTGAGCAGGAATTTGATTGCTATGACTAGAAAAGACATGACTATGAATTAGAGAAATTATTCTTAACATGTGGTAAAAATGAAGCTTAAACATGCACATGTTGAATAGTAAAGCCACTCATGTGCTACAAGTGTTTTGCAAATCATTTAAAAACATTTAGTATTAAGATTGCTTAACCTTGAAATGATAATGAATCTTTGAAATTAAACTAAGTGCACAAGAGTTTAGGTTCAATGTCTTAATTTCTCATAAGAAAATAGCATAATGACTTAAAAATTTTGATGATTGGGGCTCAATATAGACAACAAATGTCAAGAGAAATGAGTGAAGAATAGACAATAACTCCTCCTCAACAAATACTCCCCCTCAACAATTGCATAAAGGAATCTTGATACTTGGCGGAGACATATACTCACGCATAGTGAAAGTGTCTAGACAAGCCTAACTTGCCTTTCTTCCAATCACTATTTGAATATACCAAGAATTCCAATGCAACTGAAAAGTAGGAATTTATTTGCAAGAGAGAATGACTTTATTTGCACAAAAGATGAGATGAAGATATCAGACATGTGAAAACTTGCATAAACCAAGTTCCCTTCTAAGAGAAGTGAATCTAGGTTCTGCAAGAGGCTTAGTGAAAATGTCTACAATTTGTTTTTCTATGTCAATGAAGTAGAGTTCAAAAGAATTCTTTGAGACTTCATCTCGAAGGAAATGATGCCGAATGTCAATGTGTTTGGCGGGAAGGGAAATAGGATTTTGACAAATTTATAGCACTTGTGTTGTCACAAAGAATGGGAATGCAACCTAATGTGTGATTATAATCTAGAAGTTGATGTTTGACCCAAAGGACTTGGGTACCATAGCTACCAGCAGCAACATACTCAGCTTCTGCAGTTGAAAGAGCTACAGAATGTTGCTTTTGGAAGCCCAAGAAATAAGACACCCTCCTAGATATAAACACAACCCACTAGTGCTTTTTCATCACTATATGCAACTAAGTCCAATTTACACCCAGCAGGATACCAACGACCCAAATCACATGAAGAAAGAAATATTTGAAAATCTTTTAACAGCAGACATGTGACTGTCTTGGGATTTGCTTGAAATCTGGCGCACATGCAGACACTGATTGAATTATCTGGCCTAGAGGTAGTTAGATAGAGAAGAGATCCATCATACCTCTGTAAAGTTAGCATTAACAGGCTTACCAAAAGCATCACTCTCAAGTCTTACACTTGTGGCCATTGGTGTGTTGGATGGCTGATGTTTTGGAAGTCAAACCTCTTGAGCAACTCCTTGACATATTTGTTTGACTCAGAAAAATTCCTTCAGCAGTTTGATGTACTTGCAGACCTAAAAAGAATGTAAGTTCACCCATTAGACTCATTTCAATTCAGATTGCATAAGATGGGCAAACTCATTGCACAAATTATTATCTGTGGAGCCAAAAATGATATCATCAATAAAACCTGAACAGCAATAAAATGATTTTTGTAGTTTTTGTAACAAAGTTTGATCAATTTTTCCTCTTATGTAACCTTATTACAAGAAAGGAGCTCAATCGGTCATACCAAGCTCTTGGAGCTTGCTTAAGACCATATAGAGCCTTATTGAGTTTAAAAAATGATGGGAATTTTTCATTTTCAAAACCAGGGGTTGTTTGACAAAAACATTTTCTTTTATATATCCATTTAAAAAAGCAATCTTCACATCCATTTGAAAGACTTTGATTTCAAAGAAGCAGCAAACGCAAAGAATATACGAACAGCTTCAAGTCTTGCTACTGGGGCATAGATTCTTCAAAATCAATTCCAAGTTCTTGGTTATACCTTGAGCAACAAGTCTAGCTTTATTTCTAACAATTTGACCAGATTCATTGAATTTATTTCTGAAAATCCATCTAGTTCCAATGACAGAAGTTAAATCAGAAGGTTTGGTACTAAATCCCAAACTTGATTTCATTCAAATTGATGAAGCTTTTCATGCATAGCATTTATCTAGTTTTCACAAGATAAAGCTTTATCACATTTTTGGGTTCAATTGGGAAAGTAGTGCAAGAAATCTTCAACTATGACAGAATGGAAAGATCATCTGGTTCGAATTCCATCTTGCAAATTACCAACAATGCTTTCAATGGATGATCTCTTAAAATCTGGGTTCAGAAATTACCTCAGGATTTGCATGATTTCAGGAACATGATTACCTGAATCACTTGAAGTAGGCATTTCAAGAACCTCATGTACATTTGGTGCTTCTTGATCTTCAAGATTTGTAGATGGATGTTCAAGAAGATCATCCTCATCATCACATTTTTGAGTTCTGCACAAATCAGAGTGTCAATCTTTGCAAATTTCATCAAAAAGACATGTGGAGATTCTTCCACAGTCATATTTTCAAGATAAACTCTGTAAGCTCTTGAAGTTTCAGAATAAAAAAGATTGATTCAAAACTTGCATCAAATTTTCAAGATTTTCTTTGTTGTTATTGTGAACAAAACATTTGCAACCAAAAATTTTGAAATATGAACACTTGGCTTTTTATTCTTGAACAACTCATAAGGGGTTTTTTGATCTTTGGTCTTACTAATGCTCTATTCAAAATGAAATTAGCTGTATTTACAGCTTCTGCCCAAAAAGATTTTGACAGTTTACTTTCAATGAGCATAGTTCTGGCCATTTCCACAAGAGTCTATTTTTTCTTTCTACAACTCCATTTTGTTCTGGAGTTCTAGGGAAGAAAACTTATGGAGAATTTTCAGTTCAGTACAGAGATCAGAAAATGATTTGTTTTCAAATCACCCCCATGATCTGTCAAGATGGAATTCAGTTGAAAGATAAACCCACTAAGGCAGAATTGTAAAATCTCCTGAATTCTGAACATGCATCACTTTTATGGGATAGGAATAAGACCCAAGTATATCTTGTAAAGTCATCAATGATCACAAAGCCATATCTATTACCACTGAGACTTTGGGTTCTGGTTGGACCAAAAAGATCCATATGAAGCAACTCAAGTGGTTTAGATGTAAGTACTTCATTGAACACTTTAAAAGATTTTCTTGTTTGTTTTCCTGAGCACATATCCCACAAATAGGATTGTAATGACTGGGAAGATTCAGGAAGACCTTTTACAAGATTCATTCTTATGAGTTTACTAATGGTTGTGAAACTTGCATGACCCAACCTTTTGTGCCACAACCAAGCAGTGTCATTTTTATTTGCAATCAAGCAAACATTTAAAGAGGAATTATCACACAAATCAATCATGTAGACATTGTTTTCTCTTTTCCAATCAATTTAATTTGCTCAGAAGAGGAGTCAATTATTTTGCATGAATCATGTTCAAAAAGAATCTTGTGACCTTTGTCACACAATTGACTAATGCTAAGAAAGTTGTAGTTCAAACCCTTAACTAAACAAACATCATCACTTAGGTAATGCAAGACTTACCAATTTTTCCTTTGCCAATTATTTTTCCTTTATTATTACCTCCAAAGATGACTGATCCACCTTCCTTTTCAATCAAGCATGAAAATTTATTCTATCTCCTGTCATGTGCCATGAGCATCCACTGTCAAGAATCCAGATGTTGTTGGAATTAGATGCACGGCTTTCCTGCACATAACAAATAGACAAGAAAGTTTTTGGTACCCACATGAGATTGGTACCAACATCCTGAGTGAGAAGAGATAACAAATCCTTTCTAACCCAAATTTGTGTATTTTTCTTCACAGTGTTTTTGAAACAGAAGATTCAACTTTTTTTTTCAATTTTCTAAACATTATACCCTTAGTTGATTTGTTCCATTGTGAAAAACTGGCATGTATTGCTGTTGTATGCAGGAAAAGATGAATGATAGAAATAAGGATTGAACCATGGTTACCATTGTACCTTTGGTTCTAAGACTTATTCCATCTTGAATTGTAAGAGGAGAAAACATTCCAATTTCATGAGAAAAATGATTATTGATTGGTTTGAAGTTTTTGTGATTTTTATAAGAGGGGTAGGTCGACCTCTGATGGGATAGGTCGACCTGTGCATAGTGTGTGTCGACCTAGGTAAGGTATGTGTCGACTTTCAGGTTCTTTTGTTTTTGTATTTTTCCTTTGTTTCAGATGAGCTTGCCTTGACAATTTTATTAAAGGAGTTTTTGATGATTTTGTTTTCTTTGAGTTGATTCAGTTTTCTTTGATTTGTGGTTCAAAACCTAAACCATTTGTTGAATTCATCTTAACTCCAAGTAGAGCATTCAGATTGTCTTTCCCTTGGTGAAGTTCTTGATGATGTCTTCTTTTTCTTTATGCAAAGATTGAGTTTTTCAATTGATTCAAGTTTTCATGGTTTTCTTTTTCTTTTCTTCAAATTTCTTAACATAATTGATAAGTTCTTTGTTCAATTTTTGAATTTTCAATTTGAGATTATCAACAAAGTCAATAGTTCATCATTTTCTTTGATTTGATCTGAAACTTGAGCTTCCAATTCAAAATTTTTAGATGATGAAGTTATTGAAGAATGCTTTCAATTTTTTTTCAATATTATTTTCTTTTCTAACATCAGAAAGATTTCAACTAATTACCATATGCTTCTTTCCAATCATCAATGGTAAATTGTTCAAAGGATATATCTACTGTTCTTCACTGCTTCCAGCCATGAAGCAGATTTCATCCCTTCTGAACTTGAGGTTTTTCATTGCAGTCTGAGCTTTCATCATTTGACCATGTAGCAACCATGTCCTTGTTCTTCTTTGTGAAACTCCTTCTTGTGGGTTTGTGTTTTTCCTTTTACCTTCTGGACAATCAGCCTTCATATGTCCAGATTTGTTAACCTATAACACACAAGAATTTCATCAGTTTTCTTATGATCAACATGAGAGAATGTTTCTTTTTACTAGACATGGCATTTTGCTTATTATCAAAATTCTTCTGTTTGATTTCAAAAATGCCTTAATTGTCTAGTGATGAAAGCAAGATTATCATGATCAGATTCAGATTTCTCAGACTCAGATTTTCTTTAGATTTTCCTTTATTACTGATGAAGCTTTGAGAGCAATGGTTTTTGTTTTTAGCATGTGTTCTTCTGATCTCTTAAGATTTAACTCATATGTCATTAATGATCCAATGAGTTCATCCAATGTGATTTTGGATAAATCCTTTGAATCTTCAATGATAGTTGCTTTAGTGTGCCATACAGAAGATAATGAGTGCAAGATTTTTCTTACCAATTTTTCATTTGAGTATTCCTTACCCAAGGCTCGAAGTCCATTTTAATGACCATGAACCTAGCAACATCCAGATATAGTTTCATTAGTCATTAGATCATTAATAAACAACCAAATCAGAAACTAACATGTTAGCCTTAGTCTCCCGACCTTAGATGTGCCCTCATAAAGCAATTCTAAGTTATCCCACATCTCCTTGGCAGACTTACACATGGAGATTCTGGAATACTCCTTCGGATGGATGGCACATTGCAGCATGTTCATGGCACTGTAGTTCAGGGTGACCCTTCTGATCTGCTCCCTGGTCCATTGATCTTCATCTCCAGTGACTTCAATTAGTACAAGATATTATCATTAAAATATGAGATATTAAACATCAAAAACATGTTGTTGAACATAACATGTTCCACCCAATTAAGCATTGAAATCAAAAATGTCATCATTAAAAATCACAATATGTCATCATCAAAATCAAAGTATGAGTGAGGTTCATTGGTCATCATTAAAATACACTTTAGGAAATTCCAAAACACACTCAACCCAACAATCTCCCCTTTTGGATGATGACAAAACATATACCAACTTAAAATCTTCAGTGCACTGTGGTTTGATGTGTGGTTTGTGTTCTTATTCACTATACTCCCACACCACACTTGGATCTGATCGAATTTGTGTTTTACTTATTTTAATTCGCTTGCCATACACACAATATCTTGTTCATTTACAAAGTCACCTATCTGATCCCCAACAACTGGTATATGAGCACAACGGCTCCAACCCAGAGCACTAGGGCTCCGAAACAGAGTACAAAGTACTCAAACCTCTGGATCACAATAGATCCAAGTTCTGCTAGACCAAGCACACTTAGAGAATAGATCCTCTAGCACGATCTATCTTAATACAATAGAATTGGAGATGACAATAGATTGGGAGATCTGTGTAGAACACATACACAGATTCCCCAGAGAATTGACTCTCTAACCAATACAAACTCGACTGGATCTCCTTCTGGAGCAGCGCTGCTCCAATCACGAGCTCTTCCTCTTCTTCTCCTTCTTCCTCTCCTTCTTCTCCTTCTTCTTCCCTTGGCGGCACTGCTTTGCTCCTCTGGACGCAGATGCCTTTTTCCCGCTCTGCTTCCCCTCTTCCAGAAAGCTCTCAGCTCTTGTCTTGCGTGGGATGCCTTTGGATGCCAAAGACATGGTGTATTTATACCCCCATATGTCATAAAGGCCGTAGGTATGTGGGCACAAAAACCTAGGCAGATCCCCTTGAACACCCAAGCGGCCACGTGTCTAGATATTTCACGAAATTGAGTTTAGTAGCCCGAGTGTGTCGACACTACTACAGAGTGTGTCGACACACTGTCCCAAACTAGCAGAATTGGTTTCTGGGAAGAGTCACTAGTGTCGACATTACTTCAGGCTGTGTTGACTCACTGTCCAGAACTTCCAAACAGGTCTTCTGGGAACTGGATCTAGTGTCGACACCACTTGAGGCTGTGTCGACACACTGAACAGACCTATCAACTGGGATCTCTGGGAGATGGGACTAGTGTCGACCCACTTGAGGCTGTGTCGACACACTTGACCTTTTCTTCATCATTTTGCCTTATGGTTGAAACACTGTGTCGACACCAGTAAGGGGTGTGTCGACACTACAAGACAAAATCTGTATACACCTGCAAAATTAACACATAAGCCATTAGTACAAGATATTTCATTAAAATATGAGATATTAAACATCAAAAACAGTTGTTTGAACATTAACATGTTCCACCCATTAGCATTGAAATCACAACATGTCCTCATTAAAATCACAATATGTCATCATCAAAATCAAAGTATGAGTGATGTTCATTGGATATCATTAAAATACAACTTTAGGAAATTCCAAAACACACTCAACCCAACAGACTTAACGAGAGTGCAGAGCCTTGAACCACAGTTGAACAAGCGGGAGACCAGGTTTGTGTGGACAGCAGAGTGAGAGCTAGTTTTTAGGAGCGAAAGAAGCGCCGGTGACTTCAGCTCCAATCCTGTTTGTACCTTCTGGAAGCGCCAGCTTTGTTGTCTACACAGACGCTTTAGGGACTGGTAGGAGCGGTGTTGATGCAGCACGGTCGAGTAATTGCTTTGCTTCTCGTCAGTGAAGAAGCATCAGCAGTACTAACCGACACACTACTTGGAGCTTGCAGCAGTCATGTTCGCGTTAAGGTTGTGGAGGCACTACTTGTACGACGAGGTGTTCAAGGTCTCACAGATCACCGGAGTACATTACGTCTTCACACAGAGAGATCTGAACCTCAGGTAGCGTAGGTGGCTCGAGTACTTGAAGGACTACGACTTTACCCTTTCCTATCACCCAGGAAAGGCTAATGTCATAGCAGGACATTGAGTAGGAGAGCCCACTTGAGTTCTTTGTTGGTTAGACACTGGAGACTCCTGGAGGATGCCACTCAGGGCATGTTCACGCCATCGAGCCTCTGGGAGAGGGCAGTGTAGGCCAACATGACAGTTCGCCCGATGATTACTAGAAGGTGATTGAGGCTCAGAGTGCAGATGCAGACATGGTAGACGTGTTGCAGTTGCCTGAGAGGGTGCTAGACGAGGACGACAAGGTTCGGTTCTGAGATAGACTCTACGTTCCAAAAGACATCAGGGAGGAGGTACTGTCTGAGGCGCACAGGTCGTGATACTCTATTCATCTTGGCTCCACCAAGATGTACCATGACTTGAGGGCACTCTTTTGGTGGCCTGGGATGAAGAGAGATATCACTGAGTTTGTTTCATGCTGCCTTACCTATCAGCAGGTGAAGGCAGAGCCCCAGCTGTAATCACGGGGAATGTGCACCCCCAAAACATGCAAAGATATTCAAAATACAAGTATGGAAATAAGGAATGTGATCTCCACCTATATAGTTGCCTAATGAGAATGAAAAGGGTCTAACTATGCTAGGAAAAGGAAGAGAGAACCGTGGGACTTACTGAGATCACGACGGGGCACCCCACCGCGATGGGCCTGAGGTCACGACGCCCTGGTAGGACGCGTCTCGGTGTCGCGCTGCCCTCCTCTGCCGCGTTCTCTACAGTGTGGGAGAAATGTGAGCAGACCTTCTTCCTGTCCTTCGGTCGGCCAGAGGACAAGATCTACTCGTGGATCTTCACTTGGGTGCCTACCAATACGATGAAAAATAAGAAAGAAACCTTGTTAGAACGAGTAAGTGTAGTAGCTATTCGTAAATGAAAGGAATGATGAGAGCATGGGGCGAACGGACCTGGGGGTGTTTTAACCCCTTGGGTGATGGAAAACGGGGAGGAAAAGAAAATATGACCTATCTAGAAAAGCAAAAAATAACATGCATGAAGTAACGGAAATGAGGGGAGACAGAAGAAAGAGCCCCATATGGGGCGACTCCCTGGCTCCAATGAAAGTCTCTTGGTGCTGTAGAAGGCTCAGAGGTCACCTCCTCAAGCTCCAAGCTCTGTAGATGAAGAAATGGTCATGGCTTGGTAAAGGGAGTAGGAAGAAAATGAGTGAAATGGAAGAGCTGCGCGCTAAGTCCAAGTCAAAGAAAATTTCGACAGCCCTTCGGGGTGAAAAATGGGGCTCCCTCTTCACTGAAGGGAAGGGCCATGCTTTTATAAGATAGGAGAGAGAAAATCCCATTTTTAAAGTGATAGTAATCCCAAATAGGTGATAATATCATCTAAATATCGATGGGAGAGTCCTAAGGAGTCCCCAAAGTCTCCACAACCCCAAACCGCAGCTAGGAGGGTTGGGAGGTTGCATGGGATGATGATAAGGCCATAAGAGGATAAAGTGGAGGTGGTTGCGGAGGTCAACAGACGTGGCTGTTATCGCGACGAATCGTAGGGGCGCGACAGGATGAACGTGACGGCCACGAGGGGCATGACAGTGAAGCCATGTGCATGGATATGCATCGGCTGTCACAATGACCACCATGGGCGCGATAAGATTGACGCGGCTCCCCGATCTGTCACGTTAAGGAAACTGATTATTCTCTAATTATTGACCAATCACATGAGAGATATTGTGTTGCCCAGCTAGCAAGCCCCGAGGTTGGTGAATGGGATTCTAAAAACTGATTATCTAAACCTGTCCACAAAAATGTTCACACAACAGACACTTTGATGATTGTTAGTGTTAGTGAAAAGAAAACAACAAACACAAAGCAAGCAATCACACTACACAAGATTTTATCCTGGGTCGGACCTCTTCTCCACAAGAGTCCTACGTCTAGTCCCTGAGCAATAACTTAGAATTCACTACCCAGGGTACAGTCCCCCTCAAGGATACTCACAACCTGAACAGGAATACACCACCCTAGAACCTCCAGGTCTTCCTTCAACACGAAGGGAAAAACTACCCCAGGAATCCCCAGGTCTTCCTTCATCACGAAGGGAATAAACACAAAATTGTGTTCAAGGGATGATACGCCCTAGACCAAGCTAATAGCACAATGCTTGATCCAAAGCGAAGATTGAGAGGAAAAGATCTACAACAAAGAACACTATCAGTACACAAAAGCTCTCTCAAGGTTCTACCTAGACACAGAGAGCTAAGAGCTTGAACAATGGTGAGTGAGGCTTCCCTCTTCAGATGTTCCTTGAAAACTAAAATTGAAGGCTTCAAGAATTGTAGAGGAGTATTCTCTATCATTCTCTATTCGGACTTCTTTCTTCTAGAGCATCAGTCTTAATACATATCTTCTTCTGAAAAATAGTCGTTGAAGTATCTGTTGTCTCTATGATCCCGAGAACGTTAGACTGCACGGCTTTCCTTTGCAGTCAATGGTTCTTTGCATTCCATGCACGTAAGAAGAAAATCCTTCTTGATATCCTGCAGCTTCTACTTTATCCAATGTGTATAGAGTCGTGCTGTCAGAGACCTGCACACATTAAATGCTAAAACATAGACAGCTAAGTTGTCTCTTGTTGTCAGTCAACGTTAGAGTGAGAATACATCAAAATAGAAATTCCATTTTGTCTTTCCAAAAAGATATACATGCAGAAGCATAAGAATAGAAGATATATGAAACTACATCGTACAAAGAAATGTACAGTTATATTTAATGCATGGATGAAAGAAAAATACACGGGATGACTTTGACTTGTCAAGATATTTGAATATCAAGTCGTTATATGAAATCGTTGTGAGAATTACTTATGAAATCCTTGTATGAGTGTATCGTTTTGAGAACGAATCATTACAAGTAAATCATTATAAGCAAATTGTTGTGAACGAATCATTACAAGCAAATCGTTATAAGCAATCGTTATGTCACTTATCGAGTCGATGAGTGATCAAATCGTTGTTCAGGTTTACGAATCGTTACACAGACCAAGTCGTTGTGGTAACTAATCGGATCGTTACACCAAGCAAATCATTGTGTAACTTATCGAGTCGTTATAATGACCGAGTCATTGTTGTAACTTGTCGAATCGATGTAAATACCAAATAAATGTGGAACTTATCGAATCGTTATGAACGACAAATCATTGTGAGACCAAGTCGTTGTTCTCACTTACCAAATTGATGTGAAACCGAATCGTTGTGAGAGCAAATCGTTGTTCTCACTTATCAAACCGATGTGAAACAAAATCGTTGTGAGATCGAAATCGATGTGATTCTTAGCGAATCGTTCTGAGATCAAAATCGATGTGATCACTTAGCGAATCGTTCTGAGATCAAAATCGATGCGATCACTTAGCGAATCGTTCTGAGATCGAAGTCGATGCGATCACTTAGCGAATCGTTCTGAGATTGAAGTCGATGCGATCACTTAGCGAATCGTTCTGAGATCGAAGTCGATGCGATCACTTAGCAAATCATTCTGAGATCGAAGTCGATGTGATCACTTAGCGAATCGTTCTGAGATCGAAATTGATGCGATGCTTATGAAATCGTTGTGAGTCCAAAATCGATATGTCACTTACCAAATCCTTATGAATATGAAAGCGATAGAGGTAAGGAAATCATTATGACTATTGATATCGATGCAACAATTATGAAATCGTTGTAACTTATGAAAAGTCGATATGTACTTGGATAAATTTCATGCTTGAACTTGAAATGCTACAGTATAGTAAATATTTACATATTTCCTTGATTTTGCCTGACTTGTTCCTGTATCTTAGCTTCATAGAACTTGTTAGACACTAATTGTTAGGATATTGTTAATCACCAAAATTAAATAAATTATATGGGGATGGACTGATCATCAATCTCCCCCTTTTTGGTGATGACAAAATATAACAATAAGACATGAAATGTATTGAGCTGAAATAAACTTGCAAAAATAAAGTATTGATATATATTTCAGAATGTTTTAATTCTCCCCCTTTTTGTCATTAAGCAAAAAGACACAAGAGGAAGAGAAATGCAGGTAGAAAGAGATAGATTGCATTTGATTTCATTCTTTGAAGGTACAGGAATGTAATGAACAAGAGACAGAAGGGAGGCATGGTGAGTAATGATGGGCCAAGCCTTGCATTTCCTGCTCTTCAAAATGAATTTGGAAAACTCCAGGAACTACATAGTAGGAGGGTCCCATGACAGGAGCCATCCTCTTAAGGTGTAGTTGCCTTTCAGTTTCCAGAAGATCAGCATACTCATCACGACCAAGAGACATCTTGAAAAAGGTGGTGGTGCCGAACTGGCATGCTACAGAAATTGGTCAATGGTGATAGGGTAAAAAATCTGCTACTGCTGCAAGTCCTTCCTCATAGCTTCATATACCTTGTATCTTATATCCAAGACTCATAAGGACCCTGAACAAATGAATGGAATTCAGGTCTAGAAAAGCTGCAGCTGATAGAGGAGACTGTGAGAACTGGCCTGAGAGGCATTGAGGGCAACTAGCTGTTGAGCAGTAAGGGTGTAGCAGCTTTCCCACTCAGAAGGGGATAACCTCTCACATTCAGACAAAATGGGGGCAAGGATATCAGACTTGATGTGGCCCCTATAATATTCTCTGAAGAAAAACCGATGGAATGGCAAGGACTTGCCTAACTAAACTGAGACTAGCCATGACCCTGCATATCTTTCAAAGATTAAGGTGCCCACAGAGGATTCCATGACAAGGGAGTGGATGGGAGGTAGAAACACCACATCAGGAATCTCTAAGGTAGCGAAATCAACTGCAATAGAGTGGGTGCGAGCAACGGTTGAATGTAGAAGACAAATGGCCTTCTTGAACTGACCAAGTGAACTTCAGGTTCATTGTGGAGATAGCAGTAGTCACTATACATGTTGTAGTGGCGGATAAGCTTGAACTCCTTTTGAATGAAAGGAGCCAAGGTATTCCTGTGGTGAATTAGGAACCACTCTGAGAGGGTGAGAGGGTGATCCCTGGGAGGATATCGAGCAGCACAAGTGGAGAGAAACTGCCTGTAGAGGGACTGATGGCCCCTAGCCCACTGTTCTTCAGTCTTGGCTTCAATCATGGAGAAATTTTTGACTATTCAGCCTTGGAGAGAGAAGAGAGAGGAGAACAAGGGTGAAGTGGTCGGTAGGATTAAGGTGAGGAAGGTTGAAAATGTGTGCGAAAACACACTCATAAGGTATTCTTCATAAAGAGATCTCCTTCAAGTTTCAATAAAGGAAAACCAGAGAGGTGGAAAGCGAGGGTCAGAAGAACTGGAGGTGGAGGAAGAAGCTTTTCTTTTTGGGTACAGGGCGAGAAGAACCTGTCCCATGACATGAGTGCCAGGGATAGGACTGATCGAAGAATTGCTTCTTCGAACTCATCCTTGATGTCCTGAATGGTGACATGGGAAATTGTGCACCTTCAGGAATGATGGTGACACAAGAGGGAGGAGTGGGAGGGTGAAGGCAGGAGTTTGCATTAGAAGGATATGGTAGAGATGGTTCTGCAAATGAGGGACCTGAAGAGGAAGCTCCAGTTGAGGAGGAGCTGGAGGTGCCTCAAAAGGAGGAGGAAGAATGAAGGTGGAGGAAGCAGGTGATGACGATGATGAGAGGGAAAAGGGGTAGGTGAGGAAATGTTTCAAGGAATAGGTTGTTTGAAGGTAGTAGGAGCTGGTGGAGCTGTGGAGGATGATGGTGGAGAAGGGGGTGCTCGAGTCGGAACAGGAGATGAGCTAGGGGGCTCAGGAGCTACTAGCTCTTCTTCTACTCTGGACTGTGTAGCTTCGAAATCATTGGCCCGGGTGGCCCTGACACATCTCTGCTGGCCCTGATGGCCAGATGGCTCTGCATTTTCTGACCTTGAGTCTGCCACTTCTTCAACAATAGTTGGCCCTGATGGCCTTGAATCTTCCACAATCTTTGCAGATTCTACTTCAACTACCTGTGGCCCTGATGGCCCGGTATTGGCTGCCTCTTCTTCAACAGGAGGCTCAGACTGCTGTGGAGGATGTTGAGCTTTCACAAGAGTTGATAACTCTGATATGGATGCCTTCATACTTCAAAAATTCATTCTTCCATCTTAGCACATTCTTGTATATCCTTAATTCTTCTTTACACCTTGGAGCTCAGTGGCCAAGGCTCCAACTTGATTGGCTCCAGAACTTTGGCTCACGAAAATGGAATAAATGTCATGTTGGACTGAGCATAGGATCTCTCCATGAGCGTCTAATCTGTCTATAACAGGCTTCAAATTTACCCTTAGCTTCTTTTCCTTGAGCTGTGAATGCCTACTGTAAGGAGAGGAACTTCAGGGACCACATTTTTGCTTTCTCAACTGATCTGGAATCTGGCTCAATAGATCCTTGATCTTCAGATTCTGAGGAACTAGCAGTGAGGCCTTCTTGAAATGAGTCCACTTGGGGTTGGGGTTGTGTCTTCCCCCTGAGTTGGTGCTGCATGGACTACATGCTCCCCCTCAATAGGAGCAACAGTAATAGGAACTTCTTCTTCATGCTCCCCCTTAATAGAAGCAACTTGCATAACAGTTTCTTCATTGTGGCTTGATGCCACGACCTCTGGAACATTATCTTCAGCAACTATTTCTTGCTCCCCCTGACTGGGAGCCTCTTCCAACTGAGCATTCTCATTATGGCCTACTGCCACATCTTCACACACAATCTCTGGCTCATGCCCCCCTTAGGTGTTGGTTATGGAATCCAGCACATTCTTGAGAATTGAAGCCACAACTGAGGTGGGGTTTACAATTTCTTCAACTGGATCCCCAACGGGCTCAATGTTCTCTACGGAATATCCTTAATCCTTCTTGAGCTGCCCACTGGTGCCACAAAGCTGTCCTCTACTTCATTTTCCGAAGATCTGCTGCTGTTCTTCGAGTACAGATGAAATCTCTGCCCTGACTTCCTCTTGCACAGCTGGAGTTGCTACAAAGTGCTCTTCTTGAACTACTGACGTCTCTTCTCTTACAAACTTCTACTGAACTGCTAGTTCTGCTGCTACTGCTCTGCTTGAGCTGCCTCTTCTTGAATCACTGAAACTCTAGTGGCTTCAACTGTTACGGCCATTTCTGCTTCTGTAATTTGAGCTTCTTGGGCTTCACCAATGATGGATTCACCCTCAGCTAGTGAGGTTTTGGTCCATACCCGCAGCAACCAATGAAAATCCACTCTTCTTCAAATTTCTGCTTGAATGGCTTGGCCCATTTTCTCAGAAACTGCTCCAACCACACTGATCCATAATGCTAGAAAATTGTGGTTAGAAAATGGGCATATGGTAGAGACACATTTAGCTTCTTCTTCTTATCCCAAATTTGAGCGGATGCAAACTTCATCCTTTCCAGAATCACCTCTGCCATGTTTATACTCTGTTCTGGATAGCCCAGAAACATATCGGAGTCCGCCTTGGTGCATGTAGAGAAGGTGGCACTATTAGGACCAATATCTGACAAACTATGAAATGCAAAATACGATTGAATGCATTCAACTGATTAATATCTATCTTCGCGTCTTTCAGCTTGAACTCGGAACCAACAATCCCTAAACCCTTTGCCTGAACATCGACGGTGTGTACTCCACTGTGACTGGAGGTAGACACACCAAACAACGATTCCAGCAGATAATAAGTGATCCTAATCTGGGTTCCCTTGACCATGGAATTCAAGGACCCGTCTTCCTCAGTCTTCAAGCAAACATAAAATGCTTGACAAGGTCTGGATAACTCACCTTGATACAGTAGCTATCTTCGTCCATTTCATTCTTTCCATTGCTGCCACGATGTTGTGCATCCCGTTCTTTTCAAAATCAGCCACATCCACTGCCTTGTGCCCGCATAGCTTGGTCTTCACAGTTGTAAACATTTCCTGTTGCTCGGCGGTGAGGAACACTGCTCCATAGCCCCTGATGGTGCTGGAAGTTCCAGAAACGGCCATGGTTTTGAGAGGGAAAGGGTTCTAGATGGTTGGAAGGAAGATTGGAGCAGAAGCCCTTAAGAAATTTCTCACGGGAAGAAGTGGAAGATTTGAAATGGCAAGGAGTCGATGCCGAAGTCGATAGGGTATCATCTCACGCAAGTCAAAAGAGATGAAGTATAGGAGATGAATCATTGCAACATAGACTTCGGGATATATATAGCGTAAAGATAAAGTGACTTCTGAGATGCTGACGCCATAAAGGCAGAAAACAAACGAGAAACAGAATGATTTCGAGACGAATTAGTGCTTTAAAATATAACAACCCATCGCATATAAGTATGAAGCAAATATTTTTTTAAAGAAATTTTGCTTAATTTCAGGGGAGAGAATTATTGATATTATGAAATAATCAGTATTTCAGTTATATGCAGATAAATCATTCACAATTTGCACATGCCTAGTTCCTTCTAAGAGATGTGAACCTCTCTTCCGGTAGGGCCTTTGTGAAGATGTCTGCTAACTGATTTTGTGTATCAATAAAAGAAATGTCTATATTACCATTAGCTACATGATCACAAATAAATGATACCTAACCTCTATATGCTTTGTCCTTGAGTGTTGAATTTGATTCTTGGTTAGATTTATAGAACTGGTGTTGTCGCACAGCAAGGGAATTGTCTTGATTTGAAGTCCATAATCCTTAAGGTGCTGTTTAATCCATAAGAGTTGTGTACAATAGCTTCCACCAGCCACGTACTCAGCTTCAGCTGTTGACAGTGCTACTGAATTGTTTTCTTTGAGGACCACAAAATTAGACACCCTATAAGAAATTGACAACAACCACTGGTGCTTTTTCTATCTATCTTGCATCTGGCATAGTCAGCATCAGAATATCCTACTAAATTAATTTCACATGAATTTGGATACCATAATCCGAGATCATGAGTTTTAGCTAAGTATCTAAAAATCTGTTTGACACTAATTAAATGAGACTCTCTAGGATCTGCCTGATACCTAGCACACATGCATACACAAACAATATATAAGGTCTACTGCTATAAATAAAAAATGAACCTATGATACCTCTATAAAGCTTCTGATCTACTTTTTACCATCTTCATCATTGTCTAGCCTGTTGATGTGCTCATTGGTGTTGACAGTGGCTTGGCGTTTCAAATCCAAACTTCTTTAGTAGTTCTTTGGTGTATTTACCTTGACAGATATGTGATCCTTCTTTTCCTTGCCTGATTTGCAGTCCGAGGAAGTAATTGAGCTCCCCCATCAAGCTCATTTCAAATTCTCCCTGCATAAGCTTTTCAAAATACTTGCAAAGAGATTCATCAGTAGAACCAAAGATTATATCATCAACATATATTTGCACAATCGGTATATTATTGACTTGGACTTAATAAATAAAGTACTATCTACTTGACCTCTAATGAGACCATGTTCTAACAAAAATGCACTAAGCCTTTCATACAGGCTCTTGGTGCTTGCTTTAATCCATACAAAGCTTTACGTATTTTAAATACATGATTCGGAAAAACCATATCGTCAAAACCAGGAGGTTGTTCTACATAAACTTCCTCCTTTATAACCATTTAGAAAAGCAAATTTTACATCCATTTGGAAGAGTTTTACATTTAAAGCAGAAGCATATTCAAGTAAAATCCTAATTGCCTCATGTCTACCACTGGTGCATAGGTTTCATCGAAATCTATGCCTTCCTCTTGGGAATAGCCTTGAGCTACCAGTCTGGCCTTGTTTCTTAAGATCACACCAACTTCATTCAGTTTGTTCCTGAACACCATTTAGTGCCAATCACCGGATGATCTGATGGTCTCAGAACAAGTGACCATACTTGGTTCCTATTGAATGGTTAGGCTCTATTTGTGACAGTGCTTCATTGACTGTCTTAGGCTCTATTTGTGATACAAAGGCTAAATAATCACAAGGGATACATTACCTCTTGTTCTTACCCCAACAGATGGATCTCCAATTATGTTGTCCAGAGGGTGATCCTTTTGTACCTCCATTCCTTTGGAAGATTGCTATGTGATATGTCTTTTGTTGTAGGTCTTCCAAGGGTGGATCTTCCTTGTCCTCAATGGATGTGTTCTTTAGCTTCTTGGACAATTCATTTGTATCATCATCATCACTATCGACTCCGTTCTCAAGGAAGGGTTACTTTCATCAAAAATAACATGCACTGATTGTTCAATCAATAAAGTACGCTTATAAATACTCTATCCTTTGGGTTTAGAAGCATACCCCATGAATATACCTTCGTCTGATTTTGAAACTAACTTACCAATGTCCCTTTTTCCGTTGTTGTGGATGAAGCATGGACACCCGAAGATTCTGAAGTTACTAATTTTTGGCTTCTTTGTTTGAATAATCCGTATGCAGTCTTCTTCATGATTGGCCTGATCATACTCTGTTGATGATATAGCATGCTGTGTTGACGGCTTCGGCCGATAAATATCTTGGCAAACATATTCTGATAGCATTGTCCTTGCCATATCCAATAGGGTTCTATTCTTCCTCTCAGCAACTGCCTTTTTGTGGTGTCCTTGGTGCTGAGAAGTTATGCTCTATCTCATCACAGAATTTGGCAAATTTCTCATTCTGAAATTCTCCCATGGTCTGATCGGATGCTGATGATGTTGTACTTCCTGTCTTTCTGAACCTTCTTACTAAAGCTTACAAAGCTGGAAAAGTGACTTCCTTATGCTCCAGAAAGGATACCCAAGTGAATCTGGAATAGTCATCCACTATGACAAATCCAAGTTCTTTCCTCCAAGACTGTGGTCCTCCTTGGTCCAAACAGATCCATGTGCAATAGCTCTAAAGTCTTTGAAGTTGTTACTACTGTCTTTGACTTGAAAGATGACTTAGTGTGCTTACCTTTTGTGCACGGCCCACAGACACCATTCATTTTTGCACTTACCTTGGGTAGACCTTCCACCAAGCTTCTCTTGATCAACTTCTCATGCCACCCAAGCTGCAGTGGCCCAGTCTTCAGTGCCAAAGATCTGTTGACTGCTCTTATTTGCTGCCAGACATATGTCCTGGTCCTTTAGTTCTTCTAGATAAAGTACATATAGGTTCTTTTATTGTTAGCTTCAAGAATGACTGCACCATCCTTCATAATACTGCATTTTGATTCTTGAAATCTGATTTGATGTCCTATCACACTATGCTGATACTGATAAGGTTATGCTTCAATCCTTGACGCATAGAACATCTTCAATAAGGTTTTGCCTTTACTCCCTACTGATTCGCTACCTATCACAGTCCCTTTTCCACTATCTCCATAAGAGACTGTGCTTTCTTCAGCTTCAATATGGGAGAATAGCTTCTGTTCCCTGACATGTGGCTTGAGCATCCGATATCCAAGTACCATTTAGATGCTCGAAGGTTTACCTATAATGAAAACACTAAGCCTTAGGTACCAAGGTTCTTTTGGGTCCTGGTGGTTAGTATCATAAATTTTCCTTTTAATGTTTCTTTCTACCAGATCTTCTAGCTCTTTTAGTATTAAGGTTGTTTTGCCATTTGTAAATTTCTCTAGTGTGCTAGATAATTTTTCATTTTCTGTTTATGTGTTAACTTCCTATTTTATTTGTTCACTGTTCTTGGTTTTCCAAGCTTGATAATTGTTCATTTTTACATTTTATATCTGAATTATTATTTTCTAAACATGCAGTATTTTTTACTGACTTTTAGTGATTTGCATACCTCTTTATATTTGCAGTATAATTCATTAAAAGCTTCTTCTAAGTTATCAAAATCAGATTCATTACATGAAGAAAAGGACGAGTCAGATGTTACCTTTTCATCGACGTTAGCCATGAATGCCAGGTTGGCCTCTTCTTCTTCTCCTCCACTGGAACTCGACTCACTGTCAGAGTCGCTGCTATTGTCCCAGGCTACTGCCATGCTTTCTTCTTGTATCCTCTCGGTCTTCTGAAGCTCTCTTTCTTTCTGAACTCGCTTTTCTTTAGTTTCGGACATTCAGCTTTGATATGTCGGGCTTCTTGCATTCATAGCAAATCGGTTCAGTGTTCTTTGCATCTTAACGTCAGGCTTTTGAAGTCTTTTCCCTTCTTGAAGTACCTTCTTCCAGACTAATATTTCTTTTTCTTGGCTAGTATGTGTTGTAACCTTTGGATAGCAGTGCTTCTTCATCTTTGCTTTGTTTATGCTCTCCTATTCGGACTTTTTCTTCTGGAGCATCTGCTTTAAATATATCTTCTTCTGAAAATAGTCGTTGAAGTATCCATTGTCTCTTTGATCAGAGAATGTTAGACTGCATGGCTTTCCTTTGCAGTCAACGATTCTTTGCGTTCCATGCACATAAGAAGAAAATCTTTCTTGATATCCTCCAGCTTCTACTTTATCCAATGTTGTATAGAGTCGTGCTGTCAGAGACTTGCACACATTAAATGCTAAAACATAGACAGCTAAGCTGTCTCTTGTTGTCAGTCAACGTTAGAGGGAGAATACATCAAAATAAAAATTCTATTCTGTCTTTCCAAAAAGATATTACATGCAGAAGCATAAGAATAGAAGATATCTGAACATGCATCGTGCAGAGAAAGAAATGTACGGTTATATTTAATGCATGGATGAAAGAGAAATACGCGAGATGACTTTGACTTGTCAAGATATTTGAATATCAAGTCATTATATGAAATCGTTGTGAGAATTACTTATGAAATCGTTGCATGAGTGAATCGTTTGAGAACAAATCATTACAGCAAATCGTTATAAGTAAATCGTTGTGAACGAATCATTACAAGCAATTGTTATAAGCAAATCATTGTCTCACTTATCGAGTCGATGAGTGATCAAATCGTTGTTCTACTTTATCGAATCGTTACATAGACCAAGTCGTTGTTTTGTCTTATCAAATCGTTACACCAAGCAAATCGTTGTGTAACTTATCGAGTCATTATAATGACCGAGTCGTTGTTGTAACTGTCGAATCGATGTAAATCCAAATCGATGGGAACTTATCAAATCGTTATGAACGACAAATCATTGTGAGACCAAGTCATTGTTCTCACTTACCAAATCGATGTGAAACCGAATCGTTGTGAGAGCAAATCGTTGTTCTCACTTATCAAACCGATGTGAAACAAAATCGTGTGAGATTGAAATCGATGTGATTTCTTAGCGAATCGTTCTGAGATCAAAATCGATGTGATCACTTAGCGAATCATTCTGAGATGAAAATCGATGCGATCACTTAGCGAATCATTCTGAGATCGAAGTTGATGCGATCACTTAGCGAATCGTTCTGAGATCGAAGTCGTTGCGATCACTTAGCGAATCGTTTTGAGATCGAAGTCGATGCGATCACTTAGCAATCGTTCTGAGATCGATATTTATGCGATGCTTATGAAATCATTGTGAGTCCAAAATCGATATGTCACTTACCCAATCCTTATGAATATGAAAGTGATAGAGGTAAGGAAATCATTATGACTATTGAAATCGATGCAACACTTATGAAATCGTTGTAACTTATGGAAAGCTGATATGTACTTGAATAATTTCATGCTCTGAACTTGAAATGATATAGTTAGTAAATACTTAAATATTTCATTGATTTCGCCTGACTTGTTCATGTATCTTAGCTTCATAGAACTTGTTAGACACTAATTGTTAGGATATTGTTAATCACCAAAATTAAAAAAAATTATATAGGATGGACTGATCATCATATTGGGCATTTAAGGCACATAGACTCTTTCAAATGGATAATGGACGGGATATCATGAAAATTGGCTTTTAATGGGTCAAAGCAAGGCTAATGGTGGGCTCAAGGTGAGTGACCAATTGGGGCTCAATAAGATAACAACAAATGTGGTTCAACTTGTAGGTCAGCATCGGGTGTCTATAGATTTGCCCCTCCTGGCTTCCACTTTGAAGCGGAAGTGAAGCGGAGGTGTCATGAAATGACGGCGAAGCGGAGATGACACGGAGTGGACTGAAAAGTGGGAGCCATGGTAAAGAGCACCCGATCAAACCAACAAGCAATTGGAATCATCTTGAAAGCCCGAGTTAGCTGTTCGAGCAGAATGCGAGGAAAGCACGAGTCTGGATGAGAAGAGGAAAGAAAAAGGACGATCAACCCTCGATTGAGAGGTACCCTAGCCGATTGGCATGCAAGTTTCATTTTGGAGGGACATGTGCATGCTAGGCAGGTACTCATGACTCTATCCTGGGAGTGGTTCGCAACAAAAATGGATGAAAAGGAACAAGATGAAAGTTGTATAGCGAATCCAAACAAGGAAATTATTGACAAACTGGTAAGAACAACTCGCTCGGAGGCAGACCTTCCGATTCAGAGTGGAATAGGATCTCTTGTTTTGAATATGAGGAATGGTTGGGCACTCAACAAGGACTCACCATTAGCCAGGGATAAGTCGTGATATCTCAAAGTCCTACATGATGCATGCTGGGCTAAAAAAAAGAAATCATTAAATCAAATGCAAAGAAAAGGAAAAAATAGAAAATATATCAAGGATAATATTGCTAAACAAGACAAGAATGGGTCAACAGACTACCTGCAACTGCAGTGTAGGCCTGAATCCATCGCTCCCAAACTATCTAACTTAACGGCCTATCCAGCGACTAACAACGTGCACCTAGATCATCACTGTTTTGGTGAAGGGGAACTCAAATCCTAGAGCACATTGAGAACCAGCCGGCCCTTGAAATGATAATATGTAAGATACCAATAGTAATGCAGGGGAATAAGGATAGAAATACTTACCCGACTTACCTATGACTTCGCCATTTTTTTTTGAGATTTTCAGATTATCTGATTTTATATTTTTTATGATTTTGATGAACAATCAAAGCAAACAACCATAATAACGACAAAATATACCAATACACACAATAAGAATGATAAACAAACTATGTACAGACATATAAAGACACACCAAACAGAAGCGCGACACACCTGGGGGTCGCAACAATGTCACGGCGCCCTGGGTGGTCGCGACCCTAACGGCCGTATCGTGAAATCGCGACACAAGTCGTGGGATAGATACAGAAAAATCCATCTTTATCCACATCTAAGCCTATCTAGACTCCACCTAGGACTCTTAACCTACCCTAATACAACTCCAACACCTAGGTGCGGGATTTGGATGGACTTACTACCCGAGAGCTCTATAAATATGGCTGTGGGGCTCCCAAAATCGCAGCTCTCTCTCTCTCTCTCTCTTCCTCTCACTCAATTTTCTCTCTATTGAGCCATGAAGAGAGCTTTCTCCTCCCTCAAGGCTGACCCCAAGCCCCATGCAGGCCCCAAAGCGGCCCGAGAGTCCCATGCCAAGCTACTGCGACTCTCTTCCATGCCCGGGCACATTTGCACACGGCCGGATCTCAAAGTAATCAACTTTCTCACCCTTCTATCTCTTCTTCTCTCTCTTCTCGATCTTCTTTTCTCTGCTCTCTTCCTGCTCTTACCGGCCTTCTTCTCTCTTCTAGATCCTCCCGGGCCATAGAAGGTTTTCCAAGGTCCCGTGGTTGGCGCCCATGGTAGAGGTGCTTCCTGTGGCGTCGATCCATCATCTGTGCGAGTGGGGACTATCGACTGTGCTCGTGCTGGCAAAGCAATACCACAAAATCATGCACATGTGGAATAGCATTACTGCGCTAGCGGAGCTGTGGCACCCACAGACACATACCTTCATCTTCCACGGATTCGAAGCCACTATTCTGCTGGAGGAACTGGAGCCGATGCTAGGGCTCTCGAAGTGCAAGAGGGGAGAAGAGTACGCCCTTTCCTACACCATGGCTCTTATTGACGTGTGGGACATACTCGGGGAGATCACCACCAAAAAGACGGACTTGTACACCATGACTAGCAGGACCCACATCCATCTTCTCCCTATCTCCTAGTGATTGTATCCCAGTGCAAGCGCAATACTGGGAATACCTCGCCATAGCCAAGGCCTCCGCCATCTGCATCTGTGGCATCATTCTTTTCCGGAAGAAGACAATCTTCTCTCGGTCCCCAACCTAAGCATAATCAACTGCATATGGGAAGGTATTAGAATTGCACAAGCCATTCTTGGTTATCTATATGCTGGTCTCTCCTCAGCAGCCACCAGCGGTCCTTTCTTGGCTCCGTCGTCACCCTTAAGCTTTGGATGGGAATGCACATTCAATTCCGGGCAATGGACAACCTCTCCACTCAGTGCAAGAGCATGCTGCACCACCCCTTAGCTTTCGTGGGCGCACCTCTCTACACGACACCTCAAGCATGGTGCAAGACCGTGCAGGTAAAGGGGTTGACAGAATGGCGCAACTACTTCAAGACCATGACAGTGGCGGAGTTCGGCATGCGCCCGCGCTTTCTCCATCAAACAATGATCTATCTCCCTCAGTGCACCGGGCTAGCTTTACGGCTCATAGGAAACGAGGCATTGATCCTGTACAACCCGGATCACTGCCATCTTCAATGCGGGGCTGCACGCATAGTGATGCCACTGCTCTCTCAATTCCCACCCATTCAAGCACGGAAGCAGAATGATGATCAAGATGAACGTGACGTGCGGAGAGCCATCGTTCACTGGGAAGGGTGCACTATGAGTCAGGTGGTGGAAGATGAGGACGTGACCTGAGAGTACCTCGAGGCATTGAAGAGGGTTTGTCCAGTTGAGACTACTTGAGATAGGTTAGATCTGATGTATGCATGGTATCAGGTGGTAATTGGGTAGGAAGGTGCAATTGATTGATTGTAGGGGTGATTGGACAACGTAATGAATGGTTTGAATTAATAAAATCAGGCTTTATTCTGTGCGCACTGTGTCTGTTGATATTGCGACTCCCTCTGAAACAACTTCTAGGTCGCGACGGCACGGTGGGTCGCGACATTGTCACGGCCTACCAAGCCGTCGCAACATGATCACGACGCCCATAGCTGTCGCGACAACAACCGACGATTCAAATACGCAGAAAACCCCTTCTCTTCCCCTCACACGTTCAAATCTTCCTTGCTCTTTTCTCTGGTGATCGATCCTCTTTGGAGATTCTTGCTCTGCACTCCTTCTCTCAATCTCCCCAACCGACGGTGATGGAGGGCAGCTGTGGTAATGGAAGTGGCGGTGGCGGCTCGTCCGGCAACGAGGGGGAGCTCCTGGCGGTGGGAGGAGGAGTCTCCAGTGAAGGAGGTGATGGGAGATGTGGAACTGGAGGAGGACGAAGTGCCTCCCACGGTCGACGTCGAGGCGGCGGCAAGGGCTCGTGAGCAAGCAATGAAATAGGTAAGTATTTGGACCCTAACCCTCAATTTGTGAATGTGAATGGAGGGGAAGCCCCTAGAGGGCTCTATGCAGGGCGTGACACCCAGAGAAACAGCCGCTGGACAAGGGAATGTCTGGTCGGTCCGCATCTGAGATCGCGACGGGTCGACCCGCTGCAAACCAGATGTCGCGATGGGTCAACGGGCCGTGAACATGTCGCGACGGCCAAGGCCGCTTCGACAACTTCACGGTCCACTAGAGTGGCACGATCAGGTCGCGACGCATCGGGGCGCCGCGACAAGGTTGCGGCCCACTAAGCCGCTGCAACCTCAGTCGAGAGACTAACATGGGGATGATTGAAATGATTAAATCTTATTTGTGCTTGCAGGGAGAAATGAGGGCCCGAGTTTCATGGATCCTAGTCTTAGCCGTGTACCTAGCATTTCCGGGGTTCCAGAGGGATAGGCTGGATGAGATGTGGTTTGGGGAGGTCCTCTGTATGGAGTGGATGAGGGCGGATGCCCATGTGACGGAATGCCTCGGCTAAGCCCGTTAAACCGTTAACGTACTTGATCCGAGTCTGCCTCCCGCGAACGGGCCGAAGCCTCTCAAGGGATACCATACCACAGTCCGTGAAAACACAAAGGAACACACCATTTCATATATATATTTCACAAGTTACATAGCCATATTTCCACAAAAATTGGAAAGAAGTACAAGAGCCTGGGGCATACCCCGAGGTACAACTGAAGAAAATAAACAACTAACTACACTACACTGTTGAAGCTGCTACTACAGAGCTGGAGGTACCGACCCTGCACCGCTAAGACGCGGCTCTGAACTGGACGACGGTCGAGAATGTCCTCCGCGCTCTCACCTGTGGGGGTAGGGGTGAGCCTCGCTAGTCACTGGCTCAGTAGGGAACTCCCCCAACACCGAGCGAACCAAAACAACAGGCAAAAGCAATAAATAGTACCAACAATTATAGAACAGCTAAGCAGGATATGAAAGCTGTAAAAGTACTCACCGTCTGCCAACTACGAAAATAGCTGTGATAATTAAACGGAAAACCAGTACAGGTGTACAAGCTAAAGTAGAGAAAGCCAAACACGAGTCACGTGAACTGGTTCGCGACACCAGAGACTGACTCGGACAAGCTAACGGGTCTACCTCTTAGTCTCGCAGCCACGGACGAAAGGTCCAGCTGCCGCTCCACGTGAAAAGGTCAAGCAACTGTGGAGACCAACCCAACACCACCACCTGCGGACTACACGGTCACAGGCCCATGCCTAAACCTCTAGAGATCCTGGCCCGGAACCCTCTAGAGTGAGGCACTGGAAAAAGGACTGGGTCCAGTAAGTCTAGTGGTGTCCGTACCCCCAACTACGAGGGGCTACAAGTGACTAAAGACAAACACAAGTGTCACTGTCCCACTGTCGTCTTTCCCTCAGCCGGACGTGCAACTCAAACACAAGAGTGAGGGTGTCCAGGTCAGACGACACAGACCTCGACGGTACAACACAAGTATCGGGACAAAGCCCCGAGATAACAGCCTGCTCACAAAGAACCTGGGGCACCAACTGGAGAGGTAACCATGGTAGGCGTCGTACTACTTGCCACGTACACAAAACCACGTGCACGTCACAAACAAACCACGTGAAACCTCAAGTAACAACAGTCCACTACACGTGAACCCAACTGGACTCGCATGAACAACACGTAACCTCGAAGGAAAAAACAAACTGCATACCCCGTATGCTAAACATCAAAACCAGGTGCACTCAGTGCACCACAGGTGCCAACGCACCATGCATTATCGATAAATATCATAAATAGCTGTTTCTGCTTATACACAGGTTGGCAGCAACATCGACTGCCGCTTATGGAAGTAGACGGCAAAGGATCTGGCCGTCTATATCCCAGATGAACCTGGCGTCAATCATGTTGACGCCAAGATCTTCAGCCTCTATTCCTGCAGAAACCCTAAACCGATTCTACAGGTTTACAATCGTTAAAACAACGGAAAAAACATACAGAAATAGTTCCTAAACATCAATACACTATAATTAAACTATAACAGCATGCTTTACTACTTAAATTCATCAAACCACCCTTGTTCCCACATGGTGCTACTTAACCCGAAAATACATTAAACCTGCTGATTCAGGTGGTTAAGTTGGTTTTAATGATCCTATGGAGCTAACAGGGTTCGTTCCCTACCTCAGAACACGCTTAAACCTTCCAAAATATCTTGGTTCACACCGAACCCTCCGTGAGCTCCCACGACAATTGCACCATGCCACGGCGTTCCTCGCGCGATTCGGCAACGCCACACGTCCCACGATCCTCCAACCACACTCCTATACCTGTGGTAGCTTTAGGGATGCAGGGGTGTGAAGCTGGGGCAAGGGGAAGAGAGAACCAGGTGGAAAACCTGCCCTCAGGTTACCCTATAACCTGCAAAATTCACAGGTGGCGTCAACCCCTCTTGCCGCCTAGAGCAACCGCCACCATAAACGTCCACACTTTATGCCGCCAAGTTCATGCAGTCAAACGGCACTTTACCTGGATGCCAACAAGTCAACGGCCACCCCTGGCCGCCAACTCCAACTCAACTGCAGTAGGTCCTATTTCATTTCAGGACCAAACCTGCACCTCACCTGAACAAATCACACATTCCACACAACCAACTCACACTGGCCTCACAACGGCCGCCACAACCACAACACACATGATCCGTATGGATCCGAAAAACACGCAACGTTACATTACTGTCATCTAAAAAGAAAATTTCGACCTCGAAATTCATAACACAACTCAAAGTTAAACAACATAAATATATACACCTTTACAAGCACTATCATCTAAAAAAAAGAAATACAAAGCTTATTCAAACAGATAGGGATACCCTTTAGCCATTTCCTCGGCTAACTCCCAGGTATCCTCACCACAAAACCTATTTTCCCATCTCACTTTAACCAACTCGATTTCTTTATTTCTCAGCTTCATTATCTTTCGATCTGTGATCTGTATCGGATACTCTGGCGTAGTCATATCCAGCCTTAAGTCACCACCTTGATATTTGATTATTTGAGCTGGATCTTCAATACACTTCTCCACATTGAAACATGAAATATATCATGAACATCTGCAAAATCCATGGGCAAATCTAGCCTATAAGTTGTTTCCCAATTCTTTCAATCACCTGGAAAGGTCCCACATACCTTGGACTCAACTTTCCAATCTTACAAATCTCATAATACCTTTACTCGGGAAAACCTTCAAGAAAACAAAACTCTCACCTCAAACTGAAGTGGTCTCCTTCGATTATCTGCATAACTCTTTTGTCTGCTTTGAGCTGCGTGCATTTTTCTTTAATGAGTTTTATTGTTTCTGTGGTTTGCTGAATCAATTCAGGACCCACTAATTGCCTTTCTCCCACTTCATGCCAGTTCAATGGGGTTCTACATGGTCTTCCATATAAAGCTTCATACGGTGCCATCCTAAGAATGGTATGATAACTATTATTGTAGGCAAATTCAACCATTCGCAAATGATGCTCCCAGCTACCTCCCCAAACTAAACAACAAGCCCGTAACATATCTTCATCGTCTGAATAGTCCTCTCCGTTGACCATCTGTCTGGGGATGATAAGTGGAGCTATATCTCAACTCAGTACCAATTACTCTTTGCAGGCTTCTCCAAAAAAAGAAGTAAATCTTGGATCTCTATCAGACACAATAGTCTTCGTGATACCATGTAGTGGAACAATTCTTTCACATAAATATTGCTAATCTGTCCACTGTCCAAGACATACTTATGCCACTAATCTGCACACCATGGTTAATCTGTCAACAAATACCCATATTCCATTATGCCGGTACTCGATCTTGGTAGAACTGCTACAAAGTCCATAGCAATATCATCTCATTCCACTGTGGAATGGGTAACGGTTGTAATAAACCTCTAGACTTTTGATGTTCTGCTTTAATCTGTTGACAGATAGCACATCTTGCAACAAACTCTGCTATTTCCTTTTTCATATGAGCCACCAGAAATACTTCCTCAAATCATGGTACATTTTAGTACTATCTTGATGGATAGTGTACCTAGATTTATGAGCCTCTTCCAACACTGGTTGCTTATCTCTCTTTAGTTGGAACAAATAACCTGCCTCTGAGCCGAACACACAATTATCATCAATGGTAACTCCTTCCATTTTCACAATTTCAGCTAAATTTACATCTGCTCTCTGAGCTTCAACAATCTGCCAATACAAGGATGGCTCTACAGCACTAGCAGCTAGTACTGCCCGTCGCTGACTACTGGGCACATACAAGGAGTTCTCCACTAACTCTTCATACACTTCCATTCTTTAATCATCATCAAACTTACATATGCCTTTCTGCTCAAGGCATCTGCTACAACATTGGCCTTACCCGGATGGTAAGCCAAACTGAAATCATAATCTTTCAAATACTCAATCCATCTGCGCTGGCGAAGGTTCAAATCTTTCTGCGAGAAGATATACTTTAAACTTTTATGATCTGTAAAGATCTCAAATCTCTCGCCATATAGATAATGCCTCCACATTTTCAAAGCAATACAACTGCTGCCAATTCCAAATCATGAGTGGGGTAATTCTCTTCTGCCGGCTTCAATTGCCTTGATGCATAAGCTATCACTTTGCCATGCTGCATAAGCACTGCGCCAAGTCCTCTCCTTGAAGCATCAGTATACAACACAAAACCACCATTCCCTGCCAGTAATGTCAATATAGGTGCTGAGGTAAGTCTTTTCTTCAATTCCATAAAACTTTTCTGACATTCACCGGACCACACAAAAGGCACACCTTTCCTGGTCAATTTAGTCATAGGTGCCGCAATCTTAGAAAAGTCTTGGAAAAAGTGCCTATAATAACCTGCTAATCCCAGAAAACTTCTAATCTCAGTAATTGTCTTAGGCACTTCCCATTTCATCACTGCTTCCACTTTATTTGGGTCCACTGCTACTCCTTTAGCTGAGATAACATGACCCAGAAACTGAATTTCTTTCAACCAAAATTCACACTTATTGAATTTAGCAAACACTGGTTATTTCTTAACAATTGCAGAGTAAACCTCAATGAGTTGCATGTTCCTCTTTAGATGCTGAATAAATCAGAATATCTTCGATAAATACCACAATGAATTGGTCTAAATATGGATGAAAAATTATATTCATCAGATCCATAAAACTGCAGGAGCATAGTTAACCCAAATGGCATAACCACAAACTCAAAGTGACCATATCTGGTTCTAAAAGCTGTCTTATCTATATCCTCCTCTTTAATTCTCAACTGATGGTACCGGACCTCAAATCAATTTTAGAAAATACCTTTGCTGATTGCAATTGATCAATAGATCATCTATTCTCAGCAACGGGTACTTATTCTTAATGGTCACATCATTCAACTTCCTATAATCAATACACATCCGAAAACTCCCATCTTTCTTTTTCACAAATATACCGGCGCTCCCCACGGGGAATGACTTGGTCTAATAACCCTTTCTGCAACAGCTCTTCTAATTGCTTTTTCAATCTTTAAGTTCTGCTGGTGCCATCCGATATGGAGCTTTAGAAATTGGCATGGTACCTGGCAGCAACTCAATAGCAAAGTCCACTTCTCTATGTGGAGCTGAACCAGGAAAATCCTCAGGAAAAACATCAGCAAATTCCCTAACCACGGGAACTGCTTCCATTGCTGACTAGCTTTAACCAGACTTACCGAGGCTAAATAAGCCACACACCAGCATTTATCAACTTTCTAGCTTTAATTTCAGAAATTAGAACTTAGAGGTATAAAAAGGCATACCTTGATATTCAAATACTACACCATTAGGATGACAAAACCTGATCCTTTTCTTTCTGCAATCTAACATTGCTCCATACCTCAAGCCAATCCATACCCAAGATAATATCATAATCCGACAACTGCAGGGCATACAACCGACCCGGCATCTGGTTCCCTTCAATCATAACAGGAGCTTCATCTATATAGCTCGAAGTGAGTAAGAACTCACCCGAAGGAACCTCCACTACTAACTCACAAGACTTTTCCTCTAAAGGATGAGCTATACAATCCAGAAATTCTTCGAAATGAAAGAATGAGAGGCACCCGAATCAAATAAACTCTTGCTGAGTATTCATAAAGAGGTAAAGTACCTTCTATCATATTCGATGCCTCCGCCTGGGCTCGGGTGATAGCCATAACCCGGCCTCTTCCCCGCTGCTAGGTGCTCCTCTGCCACGACCTGCCTGTGGCTGCTAAAACTGCTGAGTTGTGCTGCTGCTGTACACCTCTTCCATATCCATTTTCTCTCGGATAGGGACAATTGCGGATAAATGCCCGGCTGATTACAATTATAACACCGATACCCTGGTGGATAATAGGCTGCCTGGCAGTACTCTGCTGTGACTCCTCCACCTCAGGCTACCTCGGCCTTGCTGAACTTGCTGATGACCTCCCCATCCTCTTCCTTTGCCTTTAAATGCTTGCTTTAATTTCTGACCCCATTTACCAAAGCCTGATGAAGAAGGTCCTGCTGGTGCTTTACCCTTACTTGCACCTACCGACTGTTGCGGTAGCCGAAAACTACCTGAACCTGACTCGCCCGCCTGATGAGTCCGAATAGACCTCTCCAATGTAGCTGCTCTCTGGGCTGCTTCTTCCACTGTCTTACACATGAGAGGTACTATTGCATCCTGCAACTCCACTCTCAAACCTCTAATAAAATACTCAACCATCATATTATTATCTGATACTACATAAGGTGCATAACGGCTAAGTGCCATAAATCTCATCTGGTACTCTAAAACTGAAGAGTTACCTTGTTGGAGCGTCCGAAACTGCTCTCTTTTTACTTGCTGTACTTGAATCGGAAAGAATGTATCGTTAAATACATCAGAAATTCCGACCAAGTAATAGCCTCTTCTGTCCTACCTGCGAAGGTGGTCTGCATCTTCAGTCGCCACCATTCCAATGCAAAACCTCTCAACTGATAAGCAGCTAACACCGACTTTATCTGCTGCCGGACACCTCATAGTTGCAAAGACTCTTTCGATCTCATGAACCCAGTGTTCCGCTGTATGTGGATTCGGCCCTCCTGAATAAGTAGGCGGCTGCAATCTCAGAAACTTCTCAACTTGCATCACTTGTTCCTCTGCTAATAACACTGGTGGTGGTGGTGGCACAGGTGCTACAAATGGTACCTCTACTCTTGGCGGGATTGGAGCAACAGGTACAGTCTCTCCATCTCCAGGTGGCACTGCAACTGGTGGTACCTGCGCCTACTGATCCATCCTTGCCCGAATATCCGAGGCTTTCCCAGATCCTTTCTATCATACGCTGAGTACTTTCCTCCGGATCATCTCCTCCACCACCCCAATCTCTTCTATCAGCCATTTCAAATTTCTACATAAACAAAACACCAAACAAAATCAAAACAACAATTATCAGAAACTAGGGTCCCTACCAGCAGTGTACAAAGACCGAAATAAGGCTATGTATCTTCCTAGTTCCCTTATTATCACGGACCTTGCTCTGATACCAACTGTGACGGAATGCCTCGGCCAAGCCCGTTAAACAGTTAACGTACTTGATCCGAGTCCGCCTCCCGCGAACGGGCCGAAGCCTCACAAGGGATACCATACCACAGTCTGTGAAAAGACAAGGAACACACATTTCATATATATATTTCACAAGTTACATAGCCATATTTCCACAAAAACTGGAAAGAAGTACAAGAGCCTGGGGCATACCCCGAGGTACAACTGAAGAAAATAAACAACTAACTACACTACACTGCTGGAGCTGCTACTACACAGCTGGAGGTACCGACCCTGCACCGCCACGATGCGGCTCTGAACTGGACGGCGGTCGAGAAACATCCTCCGCGCTCTCACCTGTGTGGGTAGGGGTGAGCCTCGCTAGTCACTGGCTCAGTAGGGAACTCCCCCAACACAGAGCGAACCAAAACCATAGGTACAAAAGCAATAAACAGTACCAACAATTATAGAACAGCTAAGCAGGATATGAAAGCTGTAAAAGTACTCACCGTCTGCCGACTACGAAAAATAGCTATGATAATTAAACGGAAAACCAGTACAGGTGTACAAGCTAAAGTAGAGATAGCCAAACACGAGTCACGTGAACTGGTTCGCGACACTAGAGACTGA
>CM024756.1:27458874-27594800 GCA_014218235.1 Colocasia esculenta | reverse complement strand
TTTTGGCGGCAAAAGGGGCTCTTCCAGGTCTTGCTCCATCTCCAAAAGCTGCAGGCCATCCTTTCAAGAGAAAGGATGTGGGATTCAAGGCCAATCTCTGGAGAGAAGTGTGATGTGCTGAGAAAGGGAGCAGATTCAACTGAAGAGCAGCAGCAGAAGAAGAGTTTCTGGCAATTCAGATGCCAGTGGAGCAGAGCATAGCAAATTGAAGGGGATCTTCATCGAATTCTTTCAAGTCTCTTCAATTCGAGCTTCTGCAAGACCTCTTCACCAAGGAACATCCAATCTACATCTATTTTACCCATTTCTTGGATTGTTCTTCTTATTTTCGTCAGTGAGATCTGTGCATGAAGTTCTGTGCAGATTTCTATATACAATTGAGTCTGTGAATCAGATCATTGCTAGAGGATCTGATTTCTTTTGTGTTTATTCTAGCCTTTTGTGGTTTGAGCCGTCGTGCTCAATTTGGAGTCGTTGTGCTCCTGTGTGGTTTGAGCCGTCGTGCTCAATTTGGAGTCGTTGTGCTCCTGTTGTGGTTTAAGCCGTTGTGCTCAGTTTTTGGAGTCGTTGTGCTCTAGGTTGTGTGTTTGAGCCGTCGAGCTCAAGGGTGTTTGGAGTCGTCGTGCTCCGGTGTGAGTTGTACTCTTTTGAGTAGTGGAGCCTCACTGTGTGAGGGGTGGATGTAGGAATCACTGGTGTGATTTCCGAACCACCTAAAAATCCTTTGTGAAATGGTTTGATCTGCTTGTTTGCGCTAGATGCTTGCATAGGATTTCGCTTTCACACTAAGTGTTTAATTGCTTCACACATCGTCTACACACACCCACACTTCAGATCAGTAAATTGTTTGTCTGAATTGATCTCTGATTCAAAGTAATTTTGAATTGCTTAAGCTTCCGCAGTAATTGGTATCAGATCTATTCAACCCCCCCTTCTAGATATGATACATCCACATATTCAATCCTACAATTGATATCAGAGAAGGTTCTCTGTTCATTGGTTGTATTTTGGGAGATTTGTCTTTGTATGCTTAATCGCTCTGATTCCTACAATTTGTATCAGAGCGGGTTAATCACTCTAATTGTTAGATCTAATTCCTTGTTACATTGATCCACTGTGATTAGATCTAATAGTCTTTTGAGTTTTTGGTATAATGGCAATTGCTTTAATCTGCATGAATTTCCTATTATAATATTAGAGAAATCCCCAAACTCATTTTCATCAGATTTTTCAGAGGATTCACAAAGAAAAGGAGCAAAAGAAATTCACAAGTACTTAATGGCAAAGAAGAGCTTCAATGAATTCAAAAAATCAACAATTCAAAAGACTTTGGCTCTAACAGCACATTCCATGAGCTCAGAGCATTCTTCATCCTCTTCAGAACACAAGAGTTCAAATGGGTCTACAAGGTCAAGTAAATCAATTCCAGATCCATTTATGTATTCTAATTCTGATTCTGATGCAGATGAAGACATGTCTTATGTTGAATTAATTGAATTATGTGAGAAGATTCAAAATCTTAATGCAAAGCTGAACACTAAAAATAAAGATTTGAAAAAGACTTTAAAACATTGCCACAAAGAAAGTGAAAAATTGAAAAATACACTTGAATTGCTCCAGAACAATGATAAAGATCCTTTACAAGAAAATGAGACTTTGAAAATTGAAGTTTAGAAATTGAATTCTGAAAAAGAAAGTTTGAAAGATAAAATCAAAATTTGTGAAAACAAGTTGTCCAAGTTGAAAAAAAATCATGATCAGTTGGAATATGAAAATCTTGATTTGAAAGATGAAAAGGAAAAATTGATTGATCTCAATAAAAACTTCAATTTGATAATGATCAATTAAACAAACAGATTTCTAACATGGCTTATGATCATCAAATAAATGAAAGATGCAAACAACTTGTTGACGAAAATAGGCATCTAAAAAGAAAGATTGAATACTTGTTGCATGAAAAAACCATTGGACAATGACTGTAGCAATTTAAGTAATAAAATTACTGATTTGGAAAAACAAATTGCTCAATTTGAAAATGAAAAGAACAAGATGAAAAATGGTTTGGATGTCAAGCTAAATAAACTTCAAATTTCAGAAAAAAAGTTGTTGCATTAAAAGCAGAGAAACAAAAGTTTCAAGATGAATTGAAGAATACTACAAACACAAGTCTTGCTTCTGTAAAAAATAAGGAAAATGAAAAGAAAACCAAAGTAATATTTGTTAAAGTTGCTGCGAACAAGAACTTTGATATCTCTAATGAAAAATCAGTGAAAGTTCATGTTCAGAAAAATATTCAAAAAAAAATGAGAAAAATGGCAAAAATACTGCTAAGAAGAAGAATCTTGTTTCTGTGAAAAACAAGAAAATTGAAACAGAAAAACAGAACAATTTACACAGGATTCCTCCATCTCTTCTACACTTCAGAAGTGTTTCAAAGAAAGTTCAATATTCACATCATGCCAAAAGCCACCAAAAGGTACCTCCTTCTCCTCATGGTAAGCCTCCTCACATGAAAAGGAGATTCCAGCAAATACATACATGCCAAGGTAAGTACCAGGTAAGAAATGATCTCATTTGCTTTAATTGTAATAAACCTGGTCATTTAGCCTAATTTTACTGGAATAGAGATCAACATTTCCATAAATATGCCAAATCAGTCCAGTGCTTCACATGTCATAAATTTGGGCATACTTCTATGGAATGTTGACACTTATACCATGGTGCGTCGCGACCTCAAAGTCGTGGCCAGAATCTAAATTTGCACTTATACCCTGTTGATTATATCAATTCAGCCATGTTTAGTTTTAAATTAACACTGTCATGCATAAATTTGATTTGTTAATTTATAATGGGCAATATTATGTGAAATTAATTAATTGTAAAAATTGTGTGCACAATCATACATGTCCTCTTGATTTCTTACACATGCAAACACTAAACATTCATGTTTGCCATGAGACCTTATTAATTCACTCAATAATATATCTGGTAATTTAGCAAAATGAATTACTAAATTTCTCTATTAAAATAAATATACTTGTCTTCGTTTCACTCGCGTGTTTTATACACCGTTACCGTTTCTCTCGGCCTTCGAGCACTCGAGGCACGACGGACCAGTTTCTACACACTTTCTCTTGACATGGACCACCTCTCCGTTGGGAATACTTCTGACAGGACCAGGGACTCCTTGTCAAGGCCTCCGTAAGTCTTCTTGGCTTTGACGCATGTTCTTAGCCGATGAGCTGGTTGTACCCTTAACACCCGTTACACCCCTAGAGATCAGCACGATCCATACTGCCTTAGTGTTTCCTTCTCACCTCGTGATCACGCCGAACCATTTAGTCTGTGTTCATAGCACGGCTAGTGGACGGTGGTGACTTCTACCAGACTGCCGGTACCCGACCTGGTACTGTGCAACTGTTACTATCGAGGTTTAACGTTGTTTTATGATTGTATCCATACCTCGTCTACTATCTTGTTACTCTCATCTGTTCACTTTCACTCTATACTCTCATCTATTTCATCTATTACTCTCATCTATTCTTGGTACTCTACTTGGCCATCAATTGATTGTCTAAGATAACAAACATGACTATCGCAACATTATAAGGGCCCGATCTGGTCCTTGGGAGGAGCACCCGAAAGGCTATAACTCGCAGGGGTCTAATGATCTGGATGATGGCATACACCTAATGCATGACATGCAAGATTTAATCTATGACAATCAATCATACATTTGTTTGTTACTTGAACTCGGGGTTGAAAGAATACCGACCCATACTTGCTATCGTGACCAGTTTACTTGCTATCGTGACTAGTTTACTTACTATCTCATGATGTGGCCAAATTCTTGTGATGTTATACTCTCGTGAATGTGCTATTGTTCATGTTACCTTTTTACGTCGTTCTCTTGACTATACATGACTACTCGTTCTCGTATCCTGCCTCATAAAGACATTAATTACTTAAAGTATGTTTGTTCTCATGAGATATTAAGTCCTACTGGGCGTTATTCGCTCATCCTGCATATTTATTTCATGTGTTCAAGTGAGTCAGATGGAGATGACCACGCTCACGAGGATATTGCTCAAGAGTGACCCGATCAGCTATTATGGCATAGTAGTTAGTTTGATTAGTAGTCATTTAGTCAGTATGTATTAGCTTGGATTTGAATAAAGTACTCTGGGCCCTAGTTATGGCTCTGATACGTTGATGTATTAGATATTTGATGGATTATTAATGAAATTGGAGTTTATTTAATATTATTCCAATTGTGCAATAGTTTGTCATTCATTTCTCGCTCTGTACTATTTAATAACTGTAATTCCGCTCTGATATTCCGCGTCGAGGCGTTACAGTTTTGTGTTATCAGGGCCTAGGTTATTCTTAAGTATAGGATGATCTAGGTTTGACCTGCCTTGACTTAGAGTCTAAATTCCGTACCTATGTGAGAGGGGTAGAACCAAGGGTAATAAGATAAAATCAACTCACACACGCACAAACCTAGTGCAAACTCAATATCTTACATTTAAATTCTCTTTTGAAGGAACTTAAACACTAGCAATGGCAGCGGAGCATGCTCAAGTCTGTGACATGCAACACACAATTCAGCAACTCACGCAGGCATTACTCTAGGCTGCTGGAGTGAATAATAACAATAATCAAGGAGTTGGTGAATTACACAGGAACTTACGCAACTTGAACCCACCTCGATTGAGTGGGACCACCGACCCTGATGAGGCAGAGAACTGGCTCAAGGAGATAGAGTGCATTTTCCGTGTCATGCAATGCACGGACGGAGGGATGCCCGCGAGTGGTGGGAGTCCGTTGAGGCAACAAGGGCAGATGCACAGTTCACCTGGGATGAGTTTAAGGAGCACTTCAACCCCAAGTATTTTTCTGAAAGAGTCTAGGAAAGAAAGGTCTCAGAATTTGCTGCATTGAAGTAGAGGCATCTTACAGTCACCGAATATGAAGCGCAGTTTTCTCGATTGTCCCAATATGCCAATCACCTTGTCAGCACAAAAAAGATGAAGGCGAGGTGATTCCTTAAAGGGCTTAAGCCATCTTATATTACTCAACTGGAACCGCTGGACATTCAGACATATGCTGAAATGGTCAAGAAGGCTCAATTGCTGGAGAATGCAACTAATCTGACCGATCGCATCAAAGGAAGGCTGGTTAAGTAGGAACCAACATTTGGTTCCTCAAGCAAGCCCACAAATGGCAAGAAGCGGCCGTTCAACATCACTGGAGGGCCGAACTAGGAAAGGAAGCCCAAGATTCCTACTCCCCCGAACACCAACAAGACCAACTGCGAGCATTGTGACAAGCCTGGTCACACTGCCGCTGAATGCTGGAAGAAAGCAGGCGCTTGCCTACGTTGCGGAAATCGCAACCATCGCATTTCCGAGTGCCCTGTGCTGAAGGAACAGGAGAAGGAAAAACGTCCGATGGGACAAAGGAAGCTAGGCAGATTGTAGGCCTTGCAGGAAATGGAGACCATCGAAGAAGGTGGAGTTGTCGAAGGTACTTTACCAGTCTTTTCCCAATCAGCATTTGTTTTGTTTGATACTTGCGCAACCCATTCATTTATATCACAAGCATTTGCTGATACATTAAATGAAAAGCCTACATCTATGGCATTTCAATTACTGTTACTACCCCACTCGGAGAAAAATCTAAACTAAATAAGTATTTTCCATTAGCTGATGTAAGGATTGGTGAACTCAATCATAGAGCAGACCTTATCTGTATGCCCATGGAGGGCTATGATGTCATTCTGGGAGCCGATTGGCTATCCACGTATGGGGCTATCGTGGATTGTAGAAGAGGGAAGATCTCCTTTAGTGAATTCCCTAAATTGACCTTCACGGGACTTAGACACAAGAGGCACTTGTCTCTCGTCTCTGCTATAAAAGCATAGAATATGATAAGAAAAGGATGTGTGGCATTTCTTGCCGCCATAGTTGTTGAAAAGAAAACAACTAAGATATTAGACATCCATATAGTGCAAGAATACCCCGATGTATTTCCCGATGAGCTGCCAGGCATACCACCTGAAAGAGATGTCAATTTCTTAATTGATCTCATAGCTGGAGCTGCACCGGTATCACGCCAACCCTACAGGATGTCCCCGGCTGAATTGAAAGAGTTGAAGGAACAATTGATGGAGTTGCTGGAAAAGGGTTTTATCAGACCAAGTACTTCTCTTTGGGGAGCACCGGTGTTGTTCGTCAAGAAGAAGGATAGATCTTTGAGGCTATGCATCGACTACAGGCAGTTGAATAATCTCACTATCAAGAACAAGTACCCTCTGCCTCATGTTGATGAATTATTTGATCAAATATCAGGAGCTGAATATTTCTCTAAGATTGACCTTAGATCGGGATATCATCAGATGAGAATAAAGGATGCAGATATTTACAAGACAGCTTTCAGGAGTAGGTACGGTCATTATGAATTTGTAGTCATGCCTTTTGGACTAACCAATACTCGTACAACTTTTATGCAATTGATGAACAACATTTATCGTCCCTACCTTGACAAATTCGTCGTGGTATACATTGATGATATTCTCATATATTCCAGGACCAAGGAAGAGCATGAGGAGCATCTGAGGATTGCTCTACAGATCTTGAGGGACAACCAACTTTACGATAAATTGAGCAAGTGTGAATTCTGGCTCGAGGAGGTGTCATTTCTAGGCCACGTTATATCCAAGGATGGTATCGCCGTCGATCCTTCCAAGGTAGAAGCTGTACTCAACTGGGAAAGGCCAACTAATGTCACTGAGATCAGAACTTTTCTTGGACTGGCTGGTTATTACAGACGGTTCATAAAAGACTTCTCCAAGATAGTTGTACCTCTTACTCACCTTACGCGAAAAGAGAACCCCTATGTTTGGAGCAAGGAGTGCGAGAAGAGCTTTCAGACACTCAAGCAACTCTTGACATCTGCACCTGTCCTCACATTGCCAATCGAGGGCGAAGGATTCTCAGTCTACACTGATGCATCTGGAATCAGTCTAGGCTGTTGTTAATGCATAATGAGAAGGTGATAGCTTATTTTTCAAAGCAGTTGAAGCCTCATGAAGTCAATTATCCTGTCCATGACTTAGAATTAGCTGTTGTGGTATTTGCACTCAAGATATGGAGGCATTATCTATATGGGGAATAATTTATTGTTTACTCCGACCACAAGAGTCTGAAGTACTTGTTTTCTCAGAAGGAGCTTAATATGAGACAAAGGAGATGGCTGGAGTACTTGAAGGATTTTGATTTCAACATTCAATATCACCCAGGCAAAGGTAATGCAGTAGCTGATGCACTTAGTAGGAAACCAGTAGCATCTTTATCTTGTTTAGTCATGGGCGAGATGCAATTACTTGAACAGTTCGCCAGTCTGGATCTGAATATTGAGCAAAGAAGTGATGAGATGATAAATGCCAACCTTAGGGCACAACCTGACATTTTTCTCGAGATCAGAGAGTAGCAGGCTAATGATCCATTCCTAGTCAGAGTCGGGGAGACCATAGCTGACAAGTCGGATTTCTCCATCGCTGAGGATGGAAGAATATTATTCCAAGTCAGAACATGCGTGCCTGACAATAAGGAGCTGAAGAGAAAGCTAATGGATGAAGCCCACAAGACCAAGTATACCATTCACCCAGGCGCAACCAAGATGTACCAGGACATGAAAAGGTCATTTTGGTGGCCAAACATGAAGCGTGAGGTGGCTGAGCATGCCGCGCACTGCCTCACATGCCAATAGGTAAAAGCTGAACATCGTCGTCCTGCGGGTGTATTCAGACCCCTGGACATACCTGAGTGGAAGTGGGAAAGTATTGGCATGGATTTCATCATGGGTTTACCCCGAACTCGTGGTGGACTCGATGCTATATGGGTCATTGTGGACTGATTGACGAAGTCCGCACATTTCTTGGCATTCAAAAGCACTTGGAGTGTTGATGTGTTAGCAGCCCTCTATGTGAAAGAGATAGTAAGACTGCATGGAGTCCCCATGTCTATAGTCTCAGACCGTGACCCCAGATTCACTTCTAGATTCTGGAAGGGACTTCAGACTGCATTAGACACTAAACTCAATTTCAGCACTGCCTTCCACCCACAGATGGATGAACAGACGGAAAGGACAAACCAGATAGTGGAAGACATGCTACGTGTCTGCACTATAAATTTTGAAGCGTATTGGAATGAACAACTATCCTTGATTGAATTCGCCTACAACAACAGCTATTAGGCGAGCATTAAAATGGCGCCATTTGAAGCACTGTACGGAAGAAGCTGCAGATAGTCAGTCTATTGGAATGAAGTAGGAGAACAACAATGGTTGGGACAAGACATGGTACAGAGCACTAGCAGGGATATACAGATTATCCGAGACAGGATTAAGATAGCTTAGTCCAGGCAGAAAAGGTATGCAGATAAGAGAAGAAGAGATTTAGAATTTCAAGCTGAAGATCATGCGATGCTGAAAGTATCCTCGACCTGAGGATTTCAAAGGTTTGGCATGAAGGGCAAGCTAAGACCAAGATTCATAGGTCCATTCGAAGTTTTGGATAGAGTTGGCGAGGTGGCATATCGACTGGCACTACCTCCCAAATTCTCAACAGTACACAATGTTTTCCATGTATCAATGCTGAGGAAGTACGTATATGATCAGTCACACGTAATTAGCTATGATGACATTATTTTGAACAAAGATATGACCTATGAGGAAAGGCCAGTGAAGATCTTGGACAAGAAGATGCAACAGCTTCGGAATCGAGCTATACCCGTGGTCAAGATACTTTGGAGAAATCACGAAGTTGAAGAAGCCACATGGGAGCCCGAAGCAACAATGCGACGAAATTATCCAGACTTATTCGGTAAGTCATTCTTCCTCTTACGATCTTATGAATTGGGAACCAAATTCTTTTAAGAGTGGGAGGATGTAGCAACCTTGATTTTTAAATCCAAAAAATAAAATTTTCAATTTAATAAATAAGATAAATAGATTTAATTAGAATAAAAAGGGAATAAATAGAATTTAAGTGAATTAAATCAATACCCATTAACCAAAATTAGGAATGGGTTATATTAATGGCCCAAACATGATAGAGTGGGCCCAAAAGTGGAGAGCCCATCATGAGATGGGAGCTAATTAGGTGAAATTCGGATTAAAAATAATAGTAAATAATAAAAGGGGTAAGATAAGTATTAAATAAGCTATATATATCCTAAAAAGGAGTCATAACCTTACCATAACCCTTTACCCACGAAATTAGACCTCTCATCAAACCTATTAGGTGGATAACCCAAGAAAATTGGGAGATAATTAGGAAATTTAGGAGTTTAAAAAGGATATAAGAGTTTTAATGCATTAGGACTCTTAAACCACCCTATACACCTCTAATTCGGCCCTACCAAGTCTCATTTCATTGCTGGGACTTTGGAGGACGAGGAGAGGAGGTTGTGGACGAGGAGCAAGGAGGGAAGGAGCTTGGAGCAAGGGAATTCACCTTGTTCTTCGTCCAAAACCCTAACTTTTATTTACTACAACGAAAGGTAGGCAATCTCTCAAGCTTAATTCATGTAAAAATTACCTTAGGTAGTCTTCATAATCCCTTTTGAAAGCCCGCTGATTTCGCTCCATTTTGTTCATCCCCGAGAGCGAATTTAATGTTTCAATCTCTGCCATGTTCATGTTCTCGAAACCACTTGTTTACTTTAAATCCTTGCATGTACTCGATCTCATGCCTTGAATTTATTCACATAAATACTACTTGATACTATCTTTTGAACGCCTCTATTTGCCTTAATTTTCATCTTGTATTCATGGCGAATTAATTCATTGTTCTTTGACTATGCAAGTTTAGGTTAACGAAAAGTAACCTAGTCAAGCATACTCTATACATGACTGATTTCTAATTAATCGTGACCAGTGATAGATCTCCATGTCTACTCTTGTTTAAAATTAATTTCATGATTTATGGATCACTACATGATTAAATATTGATTTTTGAAGTGACTGATGTCATGAAAGGAGGGATGGAACCCACCTGGAAAAGGGGAAACAGCTCTTTTCTGGGCTCAGGCCACCTTCTGGTGTCGTGACGGCCCGACCCGTCATGATCTCAGAGAGGGTCGTGACAAGGGGGTCCGTCGCGATCTGAATGCGATGGGTCGACATGTCCCGACCTGCCCCCGGTTCACCCCAGTGCCCGGTTCAGCTGAACGCGACCGGACATCTTGTCGCGACCTGATTGCGACCTTTAAACCCGTCATGATAGGATCCCTGAACGTGCCATGCAAGGGCGTCGCGATGACCTTAACGCAGCACCCTTGTGCGTCACGACCTGACTCTCTGATCATGCCAGTCACTGGCGTCGCGACCTGATTGTGCCACCCCGGTGCGTCGCGACCTCAGAGTCGTGGCCAGAACCTTAATTTGCACTTATACCCTGCTGATTATATCAATTCAACCATGTTTAGTTTTAAATAAACACTGTCATGCATAAATTTGATTTGTTAATTATAATGGGCAATATTATGTGAAATTAATTAATTGTAAAAATTGTGTGCACAATCATACATGTCCTCTTGATTTCTTACACATGCACACACTAAACATTCATGTTTGCCATGAGACCTTTTTAATTCACTCAATAATATATCTGGTAATTTAGATAAATAAATTACTAAATTTCCCTATTTAAATAACTACACTTATCTTCGTTTCACTCGCGCATTTTATACACTGTTACCATTTCCCTCGGCCTTCGAGCACTCGAGGCACGACAGACCAGTTTCTACACACTTTCTCTTGGCATAGACCACCACTCCGTTGGGAATACTCCTGATAAGACCAGGGACTCCTTATCAAGGCCTTCGTAAGTCTTCTTGGCTTTGGCGCACGTCCTTAGCCGACGAGCTGGTTGTACCCTTAACACCCGTTACACCCCTAGGGATCAGTACGATTCACACGGCCTTAGTGTTTCCTTCTTACCTCGTGATCACACAGGACCATTTAGTCTGTGTTCATAGCACGACTAGTGGGCGGTGGTGACTTCTACCAGACTGCTGGTACCCGACCTAGTACTGTGCAACTGTTACTATCGAGGATTAACGTTGTTTTACGATTGTACCCCTATCTCATCTACTATCTCGTTACTCTCATCTATTCACTTTCACTCTATACTCTCATCTATTTCGTCTATTACTCTCATCTATTCATGGTACTCTACTTGGCCATCAATTGATTGTCTAAGATAACAAACATGACTATGCTACGCAACATTATAAGGGCCCGATCTGGTCCTTGGGAGGAGCACCCGAAAGGCTATAACTCGCGGGGGTCTAATGATCTGGGTGATGGCATACACCTAATGCATGACACGTAAGATTTAATCTATGACAATCAATCATACATTTGTTTGTTACTTAAACTCGGGGTTGAAAGAATACTGACACATACTTGCTATCGTGACCAATTTACTTGCTATCGTGACTAGTTTACTTGCTATCTCGTGATGTGGCCAAATTCTTATGATGTTATACTCTCGCGAATGTGCTATTGTTCATGTTACCTTGTTACGTCGTTCTCTTGACTATACATGACTACTCATTCTCGTATCCTACCTTATAAAGACATTAATTACTTAAGCAAGCTTGTTCTCATGAGATATTAAGTCCTACTGGGTGTTATTTGCTCATCCAGCATATTTATTTCATGTGTTCAGGTGAGTCGGATGGAGATGACCACACTCACGAGGAGGGAGACGAGGATATTGCTCAGGAGTGACCCGATCAGCTATTATGGCATAGTAGTTAGTTTGATTAGTAGTCATTTAGTCAGTATGTATTAGCTTGGATTTGAATAAAGTACTCTGGGCCCTAGTTATGGCTCTGATACGTTGATGTATTAGATATTTGATGGATTATTAATGAAATTGGAGTTTATTTGATATTATTCCAATTGTGCAATGGTTTGTCATTCATTTCTCGCTCTGTACTATTTAATAACTGTAATTCCGCTCCGATATTTCGCGTCGGGGCGTTACAGTTTGTTTACATTGGAAGGTGATATTGCAATAACATTTTGTAAGTTGGAACAAAATTTTCCACCGTCTACTTTTAATGTCATGGTTCATTTGATTGTACATCTTGCATATGAAGCGAGAAGTGCCGGACCAGTTCAATATCGATGGATGTATCCTATAAAGAGATTTTTGAAGAAATTGAAAGACTATGTTTTAAATAGGGCACATCCAGAAGGTTGAATTGTTGAAGGCTATCTTATGGAGGAAACAATCTCATTTTGTTCAATGTATATGAACGGTATTGACACTCGCTTTAACCGAAGGGAAAGAAACTATGACGGCCCCTCTGAAGATAATAATGAAGGAGGTTATGTGATATTCAAATCTTCAAGATGTTTCTTAACAGGAAATGATAATAGCCGTATATTGTCTGAAGAAGAAGTTGAGAAGGCACAGTTGTACATTCTTAAACAAATTGAAGATATCGATGAATATTTTTTTGAACACAGGAGATGTGTTGAGAGTTCAAGCCATACAGAAATGAATTTCTTGAAGTGGTTCCAAAGTTATGTGAAAGATTTGTACGATGCAAATGATCCTCGGTGTACTCCTGATATATACTGTTTGGCACGAACACCTTCAAGGTTTGCACGTTCACACTCGAGCTATATTGTCAATGGATTCAGGTTTCATACATCATCTATTGATGCAACAAAGGTCACTCAGTTGTCTAGAGTTATTGTTAATGCAGAACTTGAATCCGAATGTGATGGTTATTATGGACGTCTAAATGATGTATTGGAAATATGTTTCGATAATCAAAGATGTGTTGTTTTATTTGAGTGTGACTGGTGGGATGTTTATAGAAAAGATAGAGGATTTAAAATAGATAAATATGGAACTATCAGTCTGAACACTCGTCAAAGGCTTAATACAGATGAACTATTTGCCCTGGCAAGTCAAGTGGAACAGGTGTTCTATGTAAATGATAACACAACACAAGGATGGATCATTCCTGTCAAACACGTCTGCGTGGTTACTACGACTTGCAAGATAAGTCTCCTGAGAATGATATAGAACCAAGTGATGAAGTGTTTCAGGACAATCTGATTGATGTTCTGATTAGAGGAGAAATTCAAGATGTGGATCTATGTCAAGAAAGTAGCATAGGAGTGGTCGATTATATTGATATTTAGGTGATTTATTTACGTTAGTATTTATATTTCATTTTTAACATAAATTTACATAGATGTTCAAGATTGAAATTTTTTAACTTGTTATGTTTACATATTTACTGCGCTCTTCTCGTCATGGCTCACGCCTATAGAGGCATCGGACTCTGTCGGTCCCTCTCCCTCCCACCTCTCAGTCGATCCCTATCCCTCCCACCTCTCAAGCGATCCCTCCCCCTCCCACATCTCAGGTGCTCCCTCCCGCTCCCACCTCTCAGGAGCTTCAGCAGATAGCTCCCTCTTCCAGCCCTCAGGGCTCTTCGATGGCATCTACATCTTCTGTAGAAGGTTCATATATTAATTGATGTAATTTTTATATTCATTGTTTAATAGATATTCTATGATGATGTTTAATGTTTAAATTTCAATAGGTCCATCTGCACCATCTTGGGGGAGGGGCATTGGCCGTCGAGGGCTGACTAGGGGGAGTTATAGAGAGGAGGCTGCCAGATGGACAACAATGGAATGTCTCCCTCGTTCGAGGATAGGGCGTGGGCCCTGCTATAGATATTTTTACGAGTCGCATGGGCTTTATATCAAAAATATATTGTAAGATTTGGCAAAAAGATTTTGCAAAGCTTCCTGTTGCGACTAAGGAGTTGATATTTAGAGATCTTCGGGTAATTATTATTTAAATTGAATAGTATATATGTGTATAATTCTTATAATTGAGTGACTTTGTTTTGCATTTGACGTATTAGTGGGAGCGAACAGACAAAACAGATAGGGAGATGCTTGCTCACATGAGCGCCATGCATCGCAGTTGGCGTAGCAAGCAAAAAAAAAGAGTAAGCTAATATACTATTTCATTTTCATATGTAATTTATTTTTTTCACTTGTTTATATATTGACAAAAATTTTGTATTTCATGTCACCATTTTAATGGCAAGTCTTTAGATGATGGGATTGCCTCCGTCCCAGTAGGTGTTGACTCCTCAGATTGGCAAACAATATGCGAGATGTGGACTACTGGGGATGAGCGGGTAATATTTAAAATGCTTAGAATATAATTGTTTATGATTATTTTGTTTATATAAATGGAACAATAACTGTCTATTCTTTTCTTTTTAGAGGGTTGCTGAGCGAAATAAGCAAAATCGTTTCACTCAGTCTATGGCATATAGACGGGGCAGGGCTAGTCATTATCAATTGATGAATGATTTTGTGAGTTATGTTTTATGAATAATATTATCCCTTTCATTTAGTTACTTACATCTCTTTCTTATTTTGTCTCAATTTAAACAGTTTAATATGCATGGACGTAATCTGCATCGACTTGAGCTTTTCAAGATGGGTCGATGCAAAGACTTACCAGACGACAATGAGAGCTGGGTAGATGAGGAGAGCAGGAGATGATATGTAAGTAACTTTATTTCCTTTTCTTTTATGTGAGTATGTTTTCATTACAATAGTTGTATCATTAATATTTTTTTCTCTACCTTTTGTTGTAGGAGACTATGACTCAGATGGTTGCTCCTTCCTCAGACGTTGATGCCGAGAGCCACACCCTAGCGACTCCCGAGGATGCCTTCATTTCGGTCATAGGAAAAGATCGACCTGGCCGTGTTCGCTGTGCGGGTAGTGGAGAGACGTTGAGCACGTGGTATAAATCTACAGGAACGCTTGGCAGTTCAGAGCGAGAAAGGATAATGCAAGAACAATTAAAAGCACAAGAAGAAAAGTTGAAAGCACAGGCAGAGGAGATGACTCAAATGTGAGAAAAGATTTCTCGATTGGAGAATATAGCTATGTAGGTGGACAAGATGAGCACACTCCTCTCCCAGATACAGGAGTCACAGACACATACCCAGCATGTACCTCCTACAGTTCAAGGCGATAGCGAGACAGATGAGGTGGCGGATGATTATTCTGATCATGATGATCATGTCTCTTGATTTCCCTCTTATTGTATTACACTTTCACATTTTTTACTTTTCTGGATATTTGTATAACAATATTTATGCATTACATTCTATGTGTGTGATTGAATGATCCAGCGAGCCTGGGTGGTGGCTCATATGTGTGTGATTGAATGATCCAGCGAGCCTGGGTGGTGGCTCAATAATGTGTGTGATTGAATGACCCAGTGAGCCTGGGTGGTGGCTCATATGTGTGTGATTGAATGATCTAGCAAGTTTGGGTGGTGGCTCAATAATGTGTGTGATTAAATGATCTAGCGAGCTTGGGTGGTGGCTTAATAATATATGTGATTGAATGATCCAGGTGGCTCATGTACGAATAGAGTGTGGTAATAAAATAAAAAAGTTTTTTTTTTCTTTATGACAACATGTCAGCGGTTGGAAAGCCTCTGCCAAAGGAACATATGTCAGCGGCTACCAGAAGCTGACAAAAATTAAAAATATGGTCGCGGCGCTTAGGTCTGCTGACAAAAATGGTTTAAGGCAGCGGTTTCAACCGCTGATAAAAGGTGCATATGTCCGCGGCTAGCACCCATGGCCATAATATACTAATGGCCGTGGCTTACATCCATTGCTGTACAGTCTATGGCCGCGGCTTATAGCCGCTGCTGTACAGTATATGGCCGTGGCTCATAGCCCTTGCTGTACAGTATATGGCCGCAGCTGTTGTGACCACTGACAATAATACTTTATGTCTGCAGCTATAAAAGTCGCAGACAAATCCTATATATGTCAGTGGCGTCAGTAAACCATTGACATAAGATCTGTCTACGGACTTTTTGGCAACGGTTGTGGCAGCGCTTCCTTAACTGCAGACATAATATTATGTCAGTGGTCTCTGATGATTTGTCAGCGGCTTCCAACTGCTGACAAATGTTTGTTCTTCTGTAGTGGATCCACCCATACATGCTAGCACTAATTCATTAGATTCTGAATTAATTGAACAATCAATGATTTGATTGATCTGATTAATAATCTGTAACGGCGAGCTAGCTTGTCTATTTGTAATATCTTGTAAATTAATTAATGGGAAGGTCTCAAAGAGCCATGGATAATTTTTAGTATGAATAAGCAAGCTGCATATGAGCATTTTAATGTTAATTTGCGAGTAAGTATTCTATTCATCTTTAAATAACTGTTCTTTGATGAAAATAATGAGTAAATGAGGATAAAAAGTTTGAGAAAACCTCCATGTCCCCCTCTACTTTGTTGATTGTATTCCTATTGCAGCCTACTTTTCCTCAAAAAATAATAATAATTATAACTGAGGATAAGAAGGCTGTTAAAGGCATGGTGGGGATAGAACTTTATTATTTTGTGAACTCTGTTGGATCGGGATGGCACTTTAGTTGTCGTAGAGGTGGGTGAATAGGACTTCTTACACTTTAAAAATTATCTGAAAATAGATAACACTAAATAAAGTTGTTAGTACTTAGTGTGGTGTACGTGTGAAACAAGTAAGAACTTGGCAGAAACAATCACACAATTGCACAAGAGATTTTATCCTGGTTCGGCCCTTCCATTGGGAAGTCCTATGTTCAGTCCCTAAGAACCTCTTGGGATTTCACTAGCTGCCAAGAACACTTGGCCTTCTCTCAACTTGAGATGTATTATAACCCACTTGCACCCAAGCAAGTATTCCCTTTATCAAGGGGTATAAAGACCACCTACACCAGTAGGTCTTCCCTTCACAAGAAGGGCACTGCAGGGAACAAACCCCCTGTGGGTTTTCTTACACAGAAATAGCACGACGTGTGTCTGCTCAGAAAAATGAGCAAACACAGAAAATCAGAAAGAGATACAAATAAGAATTAAAGCTTAAATTCTTTCTGACTCTAAGATAGTGGACTAAAGAGATCTAATTTTTAGAAGGCCACTCAAAGAAAAGACTTGTAAACAATCAGGAGAGCTTGGAAGTCGAAGCTTGAGAACAGCAGGCTCTCTTCAGATCTTGTGCTTTTCTCTTTTCATTTCTGTGGAAGGTGAGGTTGTGGTTGTATCTTCTAGTGTGTATGTCTCTCCTTCTTTTTTCTTGTTGTTCTATGTAGTGTTCAAACTTCAGCTCCCTTGTATAGCTTCCCGTTTGAAACTGAACGTTGGAGAATAGCCGTTTGAAAAATAGCCGTTTGAATTTGAGAGATGAGACTATGATGTCTCTGAGTTGTCCATCACATCTTCAGCTCTTGAGGTCTCAACGGCTTCAGGCTATATAGATAGCTTCAAGGTTCTATAGACAGCTTCATTAATGTTTTGCAGGCTCCATACCATGACTGAAGGCTTAGCATGCTTTAGTGGGTAGCTGCATATCTGGGAGGACAAGAAAGGCATAGATACCTCCATTCTTTCGGAGGTAGGTGAGATAAAAATATATAAAGCACAAAAGAGTTCTGATAGAAATGTTCAGAACATTTAAAGATAGACATACAGTTGTATAAGGAATACAAGGACTTTTCCTGAAAGTCATGGAGTTCTGACAGAGAGAGGATGTGTTTGGTGAGCTCTGACAGATAACCCATGCTGCTTACACCTACCATCGCATTAAACTCTTGTCCATCTGTCGAATAGAGATAGAACTATCTTTCTGACAGTGAGAGAGACAACAATTATACAAATCTTATAGATTTCAAAAGAACATTTAGAATGAGAGTAATATTAAATATAATATTTTCTGCTAAGAAGATATTTGAATTATGATAGCAGAAAAATGATCACAAGGATCATACAAGAAACTTTTATTCATAAGAGATCCCAAAGGGATAAAGAAAATCATTGAAATAATCAAGATTACGATCTATTGGATTCTGTAAGATAAGATAGATACTAAAAAAAAAATTAAGTACAGAGAAGTTGATATATGATACTTCGACTTTCAAGGAGTCAGAGTGAGATTTAATAATACTTTAACTCTATGGAAGTCACAGTGAGATATTGATAGATGACAAACTTCAACTTCTTAGGAGTCAGAGTAAGCTTCAAGTTTGTTCATCAGTTGATATCATACTTCGACTTTTAAACTATCAGAGTGAAAAGCAATAGTCAAGACTTTGACTTTAAGGGAGTTGGAGTAAAGTCCGACTTCGACTGTTAAAAGTTGGAGTAAGATACAATCAACAAGACTTCAACTTTTCAGAAGTCGGAGTAAAATCTGACTTCGACTATTAAAGATTCAGAGTAAGGGCCAGTTGATAAGCAATCAGTATTAGGACTTCGACTTTTTAAGAGTTGGAGTTATACAAGACTTCGAATTCTCCAAAGTCAGAGTATGACCAGTTTGTTCTTCAATAGGTACAATACTTTGACTTTTCTAAAGTCGAAGTCTAAAGTCATAGTTAGTATGGTATACAGTATAAGTTGTGGACTTACAGAAATTTCGTGTGACAGTGTTGATACTTTGATTTTGTGTGTGCATAAATTTTGGCTAAAAATATTATGCAGTATTATATATGTGTGCCTTTATATTGTCATATGGATTTTCATAAATAGTAGTATAAATCAATAAATTGATTTAGGAGAGATTAAAAGGGTTTGTCATAGCAAAAACATAATGATTAAATGTTTAGCAATATTTTTAGGGATAGTTGCTAAAAATTCTCTCCCTTTTTGTTAATGATAAAAACTTTTAAATAAACAATAAAAAATAGAAATTTTAATTTGTTTTTGTTCTCTCTTCTTCCCAGTCCAGTGTAGAACAAAACTTTTAATAATTTTTTTTGTTTTCTCTCTTCTCTCCCTTTGTGGCATTAATAGAATGAATAAAGGATACACATAGAGAGATAGAGAGAGAGAGATACACAAAGATTGCTAGAAACATATCTATATTAATAGAATTGAAGAACATTTTACATTCATGAAGTAGAAGAGGAACTAGGAAGATAGAGGAAAGAAGGGATTTGAGTAAAGAATGGCTGAAGGAGAGTCCATAGCTTCTACTCATTGTCAGGAAAAATATAAAGAAACTTGGAACCATCTATGTTATAGGAAGGTCCTACAAAAGGGATTTTCCTATAGGATTTAATGTGTCGGCGATGATACCAATTGACTCTCCTATGATAGTTGTCACTGCGCCCAGTTCTCTTATGAGGAATAAACTTCTTACTGGCCGCCTGGTGTACGAACTCATGAACAGTGATGTTCCAATGGAGACCCTGGGAGTGAGTTACTTCCTTGGTCTGGTAATATACAAGGTATCTCTGTGTCCATTTGTAAGAAATACTTCCAAAGTGTCTCATATTCCTTACAGAGATAAACTGAGGGAGATAGCTTGAGCTTTCTGCATTCTGCACTTTCTTCTGGATAAGTTGCAGCCCACTGATCTTCATTTAATCTCTCAGATTCTGCAAAACTGTGCTGGAAATCTTTCATGTACTGAGAGTTCTTGGGGGCATGCATCAGAGCAAAATGATGGAAGGATAGCTTGATGTTGTATTTGATCTTGAATCGGGCTGCTATCTTGATGTGCCTGTTGAAAACTACTAGGGCAAATTATTTCCTGGAGGAAATGGCACCTACTAGACTAGGGTGCATTCCAGAGGGCAATCCAATAGTCATTGAGGGAGTAATTTCTCTTTGCCCGTGAATAATCATAGCCGACTACCCCTTATTTACATCTGACAAACCCATTTGAATCTGTCTTCATTAAACTGCTTCATTCTCCCATAACTGGTCTAGAGCTAGGAAGTCATCAAATAGATCAAAGAATCTAATATTTAGGTGAAGGGAAGCTGTCACAAACTAGTTCCTAAGCTTGGCAGTTGAAAATTTTTCGACTTCACTAGGGTTTAGATTTAAGAATTCTTCAGAGGAGAGACTATGACTTTTCTGTGTGATAAGATTCACATCAGCCAAAAGGACTTCTGAAGTTTTAAGCAAAGTGGGGAGCCAGTCCTCAAATTTGTAGGCTGGCATCCCATGGATTTCAAAAAAAACTTTAATAGAAAGGAATTCCTTGAAGAGAGTCATATGGTGCTCAGAATGATAGATGAAAGCATACAAAAATGGTGGAAGAAGAAAACTAGGATTGTCTTTCATCTTAGACCCTACTCTAGATGATAGTGCCACACTAGGTACTATGTGAGCAAGTGAATGAGTAGATCTAGCCGAAGAAGGAATTGAGGATAGGGGGAGAGAGGAGAAAAAATGAGGAGCTAGTGTATGAAGAATGGGTGTTTTTATAGTGTGAGTCTTGAATGTATATTTCAAAGGAAATGAAGAAATTGAAGTATTTGTGGGAGTTGGAGGTTGTTCCTCTGGTTGAGAAGTGTGAGGAGGAGGATCAGAGGAGACAAAAGGAACATGTTGAGAAGGAATTTGAGGTGCTTGTTCAATAGTTGGGGGAGGTGTTGGGTCAGTAGGAGGAGGAGGTGTTGGAGGAGTAGGAGTGGGAGTAATGGTTGAGGGTTGAGAGGGAAAGACAGAGGAACCAGACTTCATAAGTTTCCTTCTAACCCTCCTCTTAAAGGTCTTGGCCTTAGAGCTGGCTTTCACTTCCATAGGCTGATCATGTTGTTCCAAAGACTGCTCAGATGCTTGCTCCTACTGAGGTTGCTGTTGTTGTTCAATAGTCGAATCTGACACTACTACTGATCTCCAGACTTCTCTGGCTGTGAAACAAATTGCTCAGCTTGCTGCTATTGTTGCTGCTCTTCAGTGTGAACAGATGGAGGCACTTGAGAACTACCTGTGCCCTATTGGCACACCAACTGAAGGAGCAGATCCTTCATGTGCTGAACCTCCTCTGACATGAAGTCAAACTTGACATCTATTTGATGTATCTGCATTTGTAGTACAGACATCATATTCTGTTGCTTCAATATCAAGTTCATCACATCATCCATATTTCGACTAGTCTCCCCCTAAGACCTTGGCCGAGTCTCAACATGTGGTGGAAAGACATGGTAATGCTCTTCATCCAAAGATGGCTCAACTAGAGTGAAATTGGGGATGTCATCTTATTGAGCCACTCCCTTGCCCCTTAAATCTCTGAGCACTTGATTGATGGTATCATCTAGGATATCTTGCTCTAGGGAGGGAGATGTAGCATGAACTTCTTCTTGTTCTTCCACTGATGATTCTTCTCTAACTTCCTCTCTTCTGATTACTGGAGACTGAACTTGAGGAAGAGAGGTGGAACTCTGTGCCTCATCTGGAAAGATGTCATGAGAGCAACTAGGGATAGAGTCCTTTGACTAAAGATTCTGGGCCTTGTCCTCCAAAATATAATGACTTCTTCTCAAAGTGGAAAGTCCAATTGTAACGACCCTCTTTATATCGATACGATTATACCAATCTTCATCGGTACAAAGGGCGTCATTACAGTGGGATAATAACCCAACACTAGACGATAGGTTGATATGTACATGAATATAATTGAGTACAGCGGAAATAAAAGAAAGAACTACTCATCTTATTCCATCATCATCACATTATTCCACAGTCTCTATAACAAAAGTAAATGACAAGTCTACATTATTACAATTCCACAAGAAACGTTGTCTATTACATTGTCCATATGATGACATTATTCATACTATGAAATAAAATAACTACTAAAAGGTCTCCACATTCATTACTCCTCGATTCCGGTGTCGACCTTCACTACACTCTTCTCAGGTACGGAACCACCTGTCACACCTGTACGCTGAAGCAAGTATGAGTCTTAAAAGACTCAGTAAGTAATCTAAAACATCAACCTTATACATATCACATACACAATAAGCTGCGAATAATAATGAACACATGCTATCATTCTAACCATACAATTCACATGGCACATGCTTCTTATGTTCGATTACACATAATTCACCTGAACACATTTCTAATTAACACATACTCATATTAAAACATGGAAGATAACAGACACCTACACATAGAATGTCCTATGATACATGGTTCAAATCTTTATCATATCATTGCACCATTTTTACCAATTTAAACATAAGGTTATGTACAAGATAATGAACACTCCTAGCATGGTATCTAGCCAATTTCTCATGCAATTATATCATTTCATCACACATTTAACTTGCTGTTTTAATGTATAATTTATCATACTCTCATGACACTTGCACATGCTTTTTAATAACTACATAACATGATACTAAACATTCTATCATAATTAGGCATAATGATATTAGTACATACATGACATGAACACATGCACTCTTAAACACCTATTATGTAACATGATTTATTAATCTAAAAATTATCTATATCATGGAACAATTCTACCCGTTAGAACACGGAGTTAAGTATAAAGTAGATAGCAACCTAACATGATATCTATTCATGTTTCACATGCACTTTTCTCATTTATTTACACATTTCATTTTCTGTTTTAATATGAATAAATCATAATGACACCACCTTTATTAATCATGGTTTGAAAATTTAAAACATATCCAAATCGATTGGCAATTATCTACAATTTAAACATGAAACTATATACTAAATGAATAGTAACTTTATCATGGAACTTAAACATTAACTCAAGTATTTATCATAATCATAATCTCATTTTGTTTGCTGTTTTCACATTAATCAAACATAATTACATGGATTTACACTTGTTCACATGCCATCTTATTCATTTGACAATTCTACGTGCTCATTTTTCCACATTGCATTACTTTACATGTTTACATGCACATATTCATATATGCTACCATATGGTGATTATTAAACTATATCACATAATATTACAATTATGATGTCAACACATGAATAACATGAATAAATATACATATCTATATACATGCATTTTACATTGTTTTTCACATGCAATTACACTCTCATTAACATTTACTCTTCCTTACATATTCTTTCACACATTTTCACATATTTTCTCTTGCACTTTCATTTATCACATGTCACATCATTGCACTTACCACGTGCATCATGGGCACTTACCACGTGCCATATTCACATGTCACATTATTTTATTCACATTTTATTTCTTAAGTTGCCATGACACATAGTCCTAACTACCACTAGAGGAGAATTTAGCACATAGCATAATTCACACTCGCATATCACTTATTCATCACCTAGGCAATGCGGTGATAAAATCTAGGTAACTGCGTAGAACCAGGAGAAGCCCTCTCCACCCTAACCAGTGGAACCTGTCCACCTCCAAGATTTCATCCTAATGCCCTTAGGATTTATTTAACAATGTTGAGCCTTCCATAGGGACTTTTCTATGGTACAGCTCTTAGACCCCTATGGTAGCAGTGTCAATTTGGCCCAATTTTACCTTAAGCACATTATCTCATATTATCACTATTTACTCACTCTTAATTCACACTTTAACCATTTTCTACACATGCACTTTGAATGATAATTCCATTTCAGGTTATAGAGTTTAAATCTTATTATTCAACAGTGATAACAACTCAAAACAGTATGTTAACATGCTATTAATACTAAAATTTGCATGATTACACGTTTCTAACTCATTACATGAAGTTTAACTTGATTCCACATGTTTTCCTTCACAGTACTTGATGCTTCTGTTTATAGTGATCATTAACTTATAAAACAACCTAATCATACTGTTACTCAAGGATTGCACGTGATTAAACTTAAACATGCTCATTATGTCAATTATCATCACTAAACTAATAATAGCGTGCAATGTTATCAAAACAGTACGAAACTTTTATCATAGGCTTCAAATAGATTACATGTCACATGGTTAAATTTTTAGATTTTTCAGATAATTACAACTAATTTTTATAATTAGGGCAGATTTCATGCATTTCTATCCAATTTCATCAAATTACATATTCTTATAAAACAGTGATATTTAACAGTTTCCAAACATGAAATCAGACATCATATTTACATGGAAAATATATGAAATCCTAACATACACTAGATCTAAATATTCAAGATTTATCATGGTCAATTTATACTTATTGTCCGATTGCAGGAATTTTAATAAATAGAACATATTACAGAAATTCACACCGTCCTCATGATATGACCTAAAGACTGTTACTGACCTCACATAAAATTTACAACATGCACAAATACCCGGAAGTCAAACCAACACCTTAAAGAGATCAAACAGTAGTATTTCAGAATTCTGAGGAACTTGGCGGCACAGTGCAGGCCACCTACTGTGTCAACGGCACAGTCTCCTGCCACCAACACAGGATCTTGGTGGCATAGGATGTTGCCGCCAATATCCTATCAGTAGACTACACATGCAAGGGGAATTTGGAGATTCTAGGACACGAGGAAAAATTCAAAAAAATGCTAGGACCTAAGGGGACATGTGTAGGGTTGACATCTATAGAGTACTTGCCTCTAAATAAATCTACAGAGATCTATATTCTTCGGTGAAGCCCTCCTCAACCAGGCCAAGAGGGTGCTCAAAACTGCCCTCAATCCGGTTCTTCTGTTGATGTAGCTTGCTCCTCGGAGTTGGGGATGCTCCTTGTCACGCCCCGACGCGGAATATCGGAACGCGAGGCAGTTGCAAGTAAACGGGTACAGAGTAAGTACTAGACATCAAGCCATTGGACAAGAATAAATACTAAAGCAAATTCATTTCATTAATAACTTTCCAATGTCTAGTTACAACCACTAATATCAGAGCCATTCTATAAGGCCCAATTACATTGAATAAAAGCAAAAGGCTAAACTAAGACTCGAACATAATGCTACGATGCTAGGGTACTCATGACTTCACTCCTGGTCATTTCCGTCCTCTTGAGTGTATGTGTCATCCTCAGTCTCACCTGAGAACACAACGACAAATAACGCAGGGTGAGCGATAACGCCCAATAGGACTTAAATCTCAATAGTCAAGCAGGCTTTAAATAATTAATGCATTAAAGGCAGAGTAACTAATGATAGAGCGAGAGAGTCAAGTAAAAGATAGTAGGATAACGCATGATGGAAATAGCACAAGCTTTCTATGTGTAGCACAAGTGTCGAGTATAGCATAAATAGCAAGATGGTCATAGCACAAATAGCACAAAGTATAGCAATAGCACAATGGGTATAGTATAGCACTTTTTGTCGATAGACAACGAGAGAATATAGCACTTTTGATTGTCATTTAGATAGTCGACATAGATAGCACTCGAGTGTAATGCCAAACACTCTGATCATTTAACTCCCATGGGCACTAGCACTTTCGGGCGCACATCCCAGGACTAGATCAGGCCCTTTATTTATTACCAGGCATTGGTTATATTGTTTATCTTTAGACAATCAGTCAATGGCCAATATAGAGTACCAAAAAATAGATGAGAGTACTAGATGAATAGACGAGATAGTAGAGTGAACGTGAATAGATGAGCGAGTAGAGTATAGATGAGAGCTAGTGAACATTGCACATAACACGTCGAGTAAACAGGCGATAGTAATAGTTGCACAACATACGCACGTGGTGTTGGCAGTCAGGTGGGACTCACGACCCTTCCACTGGCCATGTCAAGCACAGGTCCAGAGGTCTGGCGTGATTTAAGATAAGAGCGAACTTCTAATAGTCGTTTGGATCATGCTGATCCCTAAAGGGTATCATAGGTATTAGGGTACAACCGGCTCGTCGACCATGTAGGAATCCATGGACAGAGGAGGCTTACGGAGGCCTTGAATAAAGACTCACTAGTCCGGCAGAAGGAATATCTGATAGAGAGTTCGTCCAAGTCAAGAGAGAGTGTGTATAGAAACAAGTGCTCGACGTTCTAGAGGAATTCTAGAACAGTGGAGCGTCGATTTCGGTGTTCCCAAAACATCGCGAGAAAACGTAGACAAGTCTATTTAAAATATGATAATTTAGTTACATAAATTACCAGAGGTATTATGAGTTAATCACATGCCAAGTTAAGCCATAATTGGATGGTTCAAAGTGTGTGCATGTATCATGAAATTATAGCTAGAAATAAGTCATGTGCATGTCTTTTAAAATCATACAAAAGTGTTCAGTTTATAACAGGTATATTTACTGTGTATATGACTATTAAGAAAGGGTACAAACACTGTAGATAGTCAAGACTTGCTGAGACAGGGGGTTTCATACAAAAAACCCAGATCGCGACGTACCCTAATGAGGGTCGCGACGGGGTCAACTGAGATCGCGACAGGGTCTTGTAGAGGTCGCGACGGGCTCATTAGTTCAGGCAGACAAATCGCGACGGGGTCGGTTGAGGGTCGTGACGGGCTCGTCAGAGCGGGCAGCAGATCGTGACGACAGGCCCTGTCGCGATCAGATTATGACAGAAGGCTCTATCGAGACGGCCCTGTGAATGCAGCCTATCGGGCCGTCGCGTTCACAGGGTCTGTGCCCAAGTCCGACAGGGACAATAACAGTATATTGGATTGTGGGCCGAACTTATCCTATTTGACACAAGGTGATTCATAAAATCATAACTAATTCTACAAGCGATGAAAAATCATGAAACTAGTTGCGAATTGATCTAGACATGCATGGGTACTTATAGTAAATAGGAATCGGAAAACAAACAGGGTTTAGACATGCTTTAAACACAGGTATTCATAATGAACATGGAACAGTACATAGTTGAGAACAACGATTAAATTCGCCTGATAGGATAGATGAAAATTACGGCTTTTAGGGGCAAAAGATGTCTAACATGCATCAGTTACTACAGTAAAAATCTTGTGGCATGGGGTTGAGTATACAAGGAGAACAAGATTTAAGATGAAGGGTCGGGCTCATGTTAGTTGCAGAACATGAAAATCAAGAAGAAAATATAGATTCGATGGAAAAATATGAGACAAGAGGGCTTTCAATCTTGAGGTTTAGATCAACCTACAGGCAAAATTGATTTAGTTTTGCTCGTGAGAATGACTACCTTTAGACGATTTCCTCTTATAGGGCTAGAACTTGAAGAACAGGGTTGAAGCTTTGATGGAGTCTCCTTCCCATGAATTCTCCTCTTCCTTGGCCTCTCCTCCTGGTCTAGAAACCCTTGGCAACGAGCTAGAGCCGGCCATGGAGGTTTAAGAGAGTATTTATGTCTCTTGTATCTCTAATTCCTAATAGGACTCAAATTCCTATTTAATGTCAGGATTTCCTATTTCTCTCATCATTTCCAAGCTTGAGAACTTCTAATTGGTTAGAATGGGAGCTAAATTCGTGGCCAACCTATTGGGGCAGGTTTAGGAATCCAAATCCAACTCAAACTTCTTATTTAATGCATTAAATACCCATTTTCTACTTAAGTAATATTTTAGTTACGAATTTAAGGTATTTTTCTATTATTTCCCTTTTAAAAATTTCTATTTTGGCCCACTAATTTCTAATGGGTCCATTTAATAAAGCTCATTACTTCTTTTCATTTAATGGGTTTTATTAATTCTCTTTTATTTATTTTATAATTGTTTTTATTTTTATTAAATTTTTATTTTTCGAAAATCCAGATTGCTACATCCTCCCCCTCCTAAAAAGAATTTGGTCCCCAAATTCATATGATCATAATGGAGGGAATGTCTTACCGAAAAGATCGGGGTAGTTCCCTCTGATGGTTCCTTCCGGTTCCCATGTGGTTTCTTCCACTCCGCGGTTATTCCATAAGACTTTAACCACATGAATGGGACGGTTCTTGAGCTGTTGCACCTTCCGTTCTAATATCTTGACTGGCTTCTTTTCATATGTCTCATCCTTGTTCAGCACCAACTTCTCGTGGTGAATGATGTGTGTAGGATCATAAACATATTTCCTGAGCATGGAGACATGGAACACATTGTGTACACTTGCTAGATTCGGTGGCAATGCCAGTCAGTATGCAACCTCACCATCCTTTCGAGTACTTCAAAAGGACCGATAAATCTAGGACTGAGTTTCCTTTCACACCAAATCTTTGGATGCCACGAGTAGGTGACACCTTTAAGAATACATGATCACCGACTTGGAATTCTATGTCCCGCCTTCTTTTGTCGGCATAGCTCTTTTGTCTGGACTGAGTAGTCTTAAGCCGGTCTCTAATCACTTGTATGTCCTTTGTGGTACGTTGCACCATGTCTGGGCCTAGCCACTGCTGTTCTCCAACCTCATTCCAGCATGCAGGAGATCTACAATTTCTTCCGTAGAGTGCTTTGAATGGTGCCATCTTGATGCTCACTTGGTAACTGTTGTTATAGGCGAACTCAATAAGGGATAGGTACTCGTTCCAATATCCTTGGAAGTCTATAGTGCAAGCTCTTAACATGTCTTCTACTATTTGGTTGGTTCTTTCAGTCTGCCCATCAGTTTGTGGGTGGAATGCGGTACTAAAGTTAAGTTTAGTACCCAGTGCACCTTGCAGTCCTTTCCAAAAATGAGACGTGAATCTCGGATCTCGATCCGAGACTATGGATGATGGAACTACATATAGTCTTACAATCTCTTTGACATATAAGGCAGCTAGTACCTCTACCGACCACTTACTCTTTATGGCTAGAAAGTGGGTAGATTTGGTTAGCCGGTTGACAATGACCCATATGGCGTCGAGTCCACTACGAGTCTTGGGTAAACCCATGATGAAGTCCATACCTGTGCTTTCCCACTTCCATTCCGGGATGTCAAGTGGTCTGATACACCAGCAGGGCGTATGTGTTCCGCTTTTACTTGTTGGCAAGTAAGGCAGTGTGCGGCATGTCAGCTACTTCTCTCTTCATGTTCGGCCACCAAAACGTTCTTTTCATGTCTTGATACATTTTGGTACCTCCTGGATGAATAGTGTACTTTATCTTGTGAGCTTCATCCATTAACCTTCTCTTCAGTTCTTCATTGTCGGGGACACATGTCCTCCCTTGGAACACCAGTCTTCCATCCTCAGTCATAGCAAAGTCCGATCTTCGGCTAAGGTTTCCTTGATGCGAACTAAGAATGGATCATTATCTTGTTGGATTTTAATTTCTTCCAGCAAGTCGGATTGAATCTTGATATTGGCAATCAAGACTCGATCATCTCTTTGTTCAATAGTTAAGTCTAACCTTGAGAACTGTTATAGTAATTGCATCTCGCCAAGGACTAGACTTGAAACAGATGTCATTGGCTTCCTACTAAGAGCATCAGCCACGACATTACCATTGCCTGGATGGTATTGGATGTTGAAGTCAAAATCCTTCAGATATTCTAGCCATCTTCTCTGTCTCATGTTGAGTTCTTTCTGGGAGAATAAATACTTTAGACTTTTATGGTTTGATTAGATAGTAAATTTCTCACCATACAGGTAGTGTATCCAGATCTTTAAGGCAAAGACCACGGCCGCCAACTCCAGATCATGCACGGGGTAGTTGACTTCATGCGTCTTCAGTTGTCTGAAGAATAAGCAATGACCTTCTCCTTTTGCATTAATACACAACCTAGCCCAATCCCTGAGGCATTGGTGTAGACAGAGAAACCTTCTCCCTCTATTGGCAGAGCTAGAACAGGTGCTGAGGTAAGTCGATCTTTAAGAGTTTTGAAACTTTTCTCACACTCATTACTCTAGGAGTATGGATTCTCCTTTTGTGTCAGTCGTGTGAGGGGAACAACGATCTTGGAGAAGTCCTTGATGAACCGCCTGTAGTAGCCAGCCAGTCCCAAGAAGCTTCTTATTTTTGTGATGTTGGTTGGTCTCTCCCAATTGAGTACAACTTCGACTTTGGAGGGATCAACGGAGATGACATCATTGGAGATGACATGGCCCAAGAAGGACACTTCTTCGAGCCAAAATTCGCACTTTCTAAGCTTTGCGTACAGTTTGATGTCTCGCAAGACTTGCAATGCAATCTTCAAGTGTTCTTCGTGCTCTTCCTTGGTCTTGGAGTATATGAGGATATAGTCGATGAAGACGACCATGAACTTGCCAAGGTATGGCCGATATATGCTGTTCATGAGTTGCATAAAGGTTGCAGGAGCATGGTTAAACCAAAAGGCATAACGACGAATTCATAGTGTCCATACCTGCTCCTGAAAGCCGTTTTGAAAATATCGTCATCCTTGATCCTCATGTGATGATAGCCAGATCGAAGAACGATCTTGGAGAAATATTGAGCTCCGGATATTTGGTCGAATAGTTCATCGACCCTGGGCAATGGGTATTTGTTCTTGATGGTGAGTTGATTGAGTTGACGATAGTCGATGCACAACCTCATCGATCCATCTTTCTTCTTTACGAATAGCACAGGTGCTCCCTGTAGACGCCCGATTCTGACTTATAAGTTGAACCACATTTCTTGTTACTTAGTGACCCCTAGTTGGTCACTCACCTTGAGCCCATCATTAGTCTTGCTTTGAGCCCATTAACAGCCCAATTTCCATGAAAATTCCGTCCATTATCTTTTAAAGAGTCCATGAGCCCTATTGATCATTATCCTCCTATGTGATTGGCCAATAATTCAAGGATAATCGATTTATTATAACAACGCGACGGGTTGTAGCGCCGCATTACTTCTGTCGCGACCCCTTTGGCCGCCGCAACAGCCCATGCATATCCATGCACGTGACCTCATTGTCGCGTTCCTCATGGCCGTCGGATCATTCTTGTCGCGCCCCTACGATGCATCTCGACTTCAGCAGCGTGAGCTGGCCTCGGAAACCACCTCCTATTTATCTCCTTAAGGCCTTATCTCTATCCATTTGAACCTCCTAACCCCCATGGCCGCGGTTTGGGGCTAAGGTTCTCCTTGGGAGTCTCCTAGACTCTACCCATGATTTTTAATGACATTTATCCTCTCATATGGGTATTTATCACCTAATAATGGGATTTTCTCTCTGATTTTCTATATAGCAAGCCCATTTTCTTCAGAGAAGGGGGGACCCCGAGTTTCACCCCGAAGGGCTGCCGAAATTTTTTGTGAGTTGGACTTAGCTCGAAATCAACCCTTCCCCTCTCATTTCCAACATATTCACCCAAGCCATGACGATTCCTCATCAATGAGCTTGGTGAGTGAAGAGGGCGACCTCACCATCTTTCCTCAGTATCTGGAGCATCCGAGGACGTCCACCACTCCAGGGAGTCGCCCCATACAGGGCTCCTTCTTTCCTCTTCCTTCTCCTCTTCATTTCATGCATTTTTCTTAATTTTCTTAGATAGGACTCATTTCCCTTTTTCTTCCCACGTTTTCCATACCCAAGGGGTTTAAAACCAGCCCCAGGTCCGTTCCCCCATGCTCATCTCTCTTCTTTTCATTTTTGGATGGATACTATGCTTATATGTTTCTAACAGGTTCCTTTCCTTATTTTCGTTGTTTTGGCAGGTACTCAAGCTAGTTCTCATGAGGAGCTCTTGTCCTCTGGCCGCCGGAGGGTAGGAAGAAGGTCCTTCGACACTTCTCCCGCACTACAGAGAACGCGACCGAGGAAGGTGACGCGACACCGAGAAAACGCACCCCTATAGGGCGTCGCGAAACCAGCTTCATTGCGACGGGGTTCCCCGTCGCGACTCAGTCAGTATGGTGTTCTCTCTCCTTTTCCTAGATTAGTTAGCGCGTGTTATTCTATTCTTAGGCAACTATCTAGGTGGCGATCACATCCTCTTTTCCATGTCTTTATATTGAGCACATATTTTGCGTGTATTGGGGGGCGCACAATCCCCGTGATTACACTCCCCATGGGAAAGTACTTAGTCTGATGAACCCTTTCCCAATAGTTCCATCAGTTGCGCCTTCAGTTCTTTGAGCTCGGCTGGTGACATCGGGTACGGTTGTCGCAATACCGGGGCAGCTCCAGGGACACTCTATGGCGAAGTTGACATCTCATTCCGGGGCAATCCCTGGCAGATCTTCGGGAAATACATCTGGGCAATTCTGGACTATATGGATGTCTTCTATCTTAGAACCATTTTTTTCAACTACTACGGCTGCTAGAAAAGCAAAACAACCTGTCCTTATCATGTTGTGGGTTTGTGGCGGAGATAGAGACATCTGTCTCTTATGTCTAATCACAGAGAATGCAATTTAGGAATGTCGCTAAAGCTAACCTTCCTTTTCTTACAATCGACACTTCCCCATACGTGGACAACCAGTCGGCTCCCAAAATTACTTATAGCCTTCCATGGGCATACACACTAGGTCGTGTTGGATCGAAATGACACAATAGTTCCTAGAGGGGGATGAATAGGACTTCTTGACTTAAAATTTTCTTCTGAAATTGCACAACACTAAATAAATTCGTTAGTACTTAGTGTGGTGTGTGTGATCACAAGTGTGAACTAGGCGGAAACAATCACACAAATATGCACAGGATTTATCCTGGTTCGGCCCTTCCTACATGGAAGTCCTACATCTAGTCCTCAAGCCAACCACTTGAGATTTCCACTATCTGCCAATGAATTGGCCTTCTTCCTATGAGAGGAAATACAATCCCACTTGCTCCTAAGCAACTCTTCCTAAACAGGGGTACGACTGCCTTAACAAGGCCTTCCTACACAGGAGGGGAAATGCATAAATGACCTTCTGTAGAAATTCACAGGAAAATAATAATAAAACACTTGAGTGTTTGCCTCAAAGCTGAGTACCAACACACACTGAATTCAGAAGGACTTTAACAGATCAGAAATGAAACTCAAATCCTATCTGAATGAGCAGGGTGGACTTCAGAGAATAAGCAATTACAATTGCCACCCAGACACAAGACTTCTAAGAAACTTTAGAGAGCTTGAGAGATTTCTGTTGAAAAGAAAAGGCTCTCCACTTTTTGCTTGGAAGAAGACTTGTGTGATTTCTGGCTTGAGGGAATTCGAAGTGTGAAGCTCACTGAAGTTGCAAACACTTGATATCTCTATGTATTTCTACTTCTTTCAAACTTCAGTTTCTTTTATAATCCTCAGAATGTAGCCGTTTGAAAGATGGTTGTTGGAATTTGCCCGTTTGAAGAGAGCTCTGGATCCTTTGGATTTTGCAAGGCTTGTTGTCCATGGGTCCTTCTGTTTTGCTTCTTTCCAATGTCTTCAGACGAGGGTTGCAGCTTCACAGCTAGAAGATCAACTTCTCATTAAATGGACTGTGAAGGTAGCATGCTGAAACGTGCTTCAATAAATGTCTACAGCAAAGACAAGACAAAAGGAAGAGTATCTCCATACCTTTGAGGTAGGTGAGTCAGAGAGAAAAGAAAAGGCATGAAAACCTCGTATAGGTATGTTTTTCAGATACAAAGAAGGACAACAATTGTGCTAAGAAGGTAAGGTATGGGTCTGACAGTAGTAGGTGAGCCTCTGTCAGATGCCATGCGCCTGAAATGTAATAAATGCACTATCTCTTCTGTATCCACAAAATTCGGATCATTTTCATGAAGCAAACAGCTTAGTTTGAATAAAGAGTTGCAGAAATAGTCTAAACATTTTGGATGAATAGTTTAAGTATAATGTGTCTTATCTTGTCAGAAAATAAATAATAAAATAATGATATTTTGATGGATCAGCAAAATATTTGATCATTGAAAAGTTTATTAGAAATAATGTCAAAGATGATTATGAAACAAGATTACACTAATTGTTTAGCTAGAAGGTTCAGAGAAACACTAAGTATAGAACTGACAGTGAAGTCGAATACAAAGGAATATGCAATTCGACTATGGAAGATGAAGAATGATTCAACTTCAATAGATATTATACTAGAATACAAGTCGGGAATGAAAAGAATGATTCGACTTCTGAGAAAGATTATAATCTGAATATAGAAGTCGAAGGTGAAAATAGAATAATTCGACTATTGTGGAAGTTAGAATTTTTCTGAGGAAATAAAGGCAATTCGACTTTAGCAGTCGGACACTGAGGAATTAGAGTTCTGAAGCATTCGACTGTAGGAGTCGAAGTTGATAGTCGGATTATGTGGTTACCTTTATGAAGTATTCGACTATATAGTCGGAGTTGGAAGTCGAATTATGTATAGAGGTGTGGACTTAGAAAAAAATCCTGTGGTTTTTACTTTGATTCTGAAGGAGTCGGAGTTAGCAGTCGAAGTCTCAAGTCGGATTAGTATGACATAGGGAGAGTCTGTAGACTTAGAAAAATCTTGAGATGGAGTTTGTCACACTATTATATATATTTTTGTGATATGTAATTGATATATTCATTCTGTAGAAAGTCTATTTAAAAGTTTTGTCATAGCCAAAACATGATATATGCTAAGTCTACAAAATCTTAGATTTTCTTAGGGGTAGTTGCTCAACAATTCTCCCCCTTTTTGTTAATGACAAAAATCTTTAAATAGACACAAAAATCTTTAAATAGACAGTTAAAAAACAAATTTGAGATGAATATATATACCTTCCTGGAGAGTCGATTTAGTAATTTGTTCTTACTGCTTTCTCCCCCTTTGTGGCATTAACATAAAAGGTAACAAAAACACAAGAGAGATATGAATAAGCAAGTAAGAAGGATCATAAACTGCATTCAGAAATTGAGATTAAGTACATGACAGAGTGTTTAGGACTTTGACAGAGAACTTGGCAGATACAAGGAGTGGGGAATCTGATCAAAATAGGGCTTGAGATGACCCCAAAGCTTCTCCTCATTTTCATAGAAGAAATTGTCAAATAAAGTACCATCAATGTTGTAGTTTGGACTGATGGAGGGAAGCTTCCTATGGGATTTGATATGGCGCTTATGGTACTAGGAAGTTTGTTGTGGTAAGCTCGCTGGCCCAGAATAAATTTAAGGTGAACAAACTTCCTAGAGACTACTAGATGAAGAAAATCATGCACTATAATATTCCAGTGCAAGCCTCGGGACACAGCTGCTTCCTTAGCCAGATAATATACTAGGTACCTTTGCTACCACTTATGACCAATGTTCTTCTTCAAATCCTTATAGCTTTTGGACAGATACTCATAGGGGGAAAGCTTCATTTTTTTCACAAGCTGCATGGTCTGCAAGGTAAGCTGCTGCCCACTGATCTAAAGAGAACCTCTCAGATTCAGCAAAACAAAGCTGGAAATCTAACAAATGATGAGAGTTCTTTGAAAGTTGCAGGAACACAAATCTCTGGAAGCACAGTTTCAGTTTATACTTGATGTGGAATCTGGTAGCAATCCGAATGTGCCTATTAAAAACTGGTCTAGCAAATCTTTCCTAGATGCAATGGCACCTACAAAGGATGGATACAACCCGGATGGCAATGCTACAAACATGGAGGGATTGATTTCTCTTTGACCTTTAAGCAAATTCTCCCATTGGCCTTTGGACACATCAGGCAGTCCCAGCTTGAATCTGGCAAAATTAAACTCTTTAATTTTGGTGAACTTGGACTGAGAGTCTCGGATGAGGGGTCCAAACATGTCATAAAACCTTAGATTCATGTGGAGATGAATATCCAAAAATTTGTTCCTGGATTGGGTTTCCTAATATTTGGTTGCTTCTCCTGGATAGAGATCAAGGAATTCTTTGGGAGTTAGGCTATGGCATTTTTGAGAGATAAGTAGGAGTTCAGCCAATGTGACTTGGGTAGAGCGAATAAGAGTAGGAAGCCAGTGTTCAAATGTGAAACCTGGCATCTCATGAACTTCAAGGAAGGCTCTGATGGATAGAAATTCTCTGAATAGGTTCATATAGTGTTCAGAGTGGTAGATGAAGGCATACCAAGAAGGAGGAAGAAGCTTTGTTGGGTTGTCCTTCACAGAGGCCCACTTGAAGATGAAAGCTGAATGATAGGAAGAATTTCAGATAGCTCAAGAAAGGATTTTCCAGTTGCTGATTTTGATGTAGTGGGAAGACAAGAAAGGAAATGTGTAGGTTGTGTGTGGAGAATGGGAATATGTGCCATGGAAGGTTTGAATTGATATTTCATAGGATATTTTGAATTTAGCATTTTTAGTGGCAAGAGGTTGATCCTTTGAAATAGATGTAGGGGGAAGAGGATCAACAGAGGTGGAGAGTGGAGGAAGTTTTGTAGTGGAGGGAGTGGGAGCCAAGGATCCAGTAGGTTGAGGTTGAGATGTTGCAGGCTGTTGAGGCTTAGGAGGTTGTTCAGCAGTGGGAGTTGGAATAGAGGGAGTTGTCCTGGGTTGAGAACGAAAGACAAGTTCACCATTTTTTAGCAGTCTTCGCTTCACTTTCCTCTTAAAGGTCTTGATTTTAGCTGAGGACTCAAGGGTTCTCTTGGCCTAGACTCCTGCTGGATCTTCTCAACTGCTGCTGCTGGAGGCTCTTCTAAAACTGACTCTTGATGCTGCTCAACCTTCTGCTGAAATACCACAATAGCTAGTTGAGAGGGAACTACTTGTGGTTCTGGCTCCTAGTCCTGCTGCTGCTCAGATAGGTGCTCAAACTACTGAGATTGATCTTTCTCAGACTGCTGCTGCTCTGCCTGTAGCTCAGGCTCCTTTTGTTGCTCATGTACTAGCTCTTCAGGCTCTAACTCTTGAGGTCCTTGTTGTTGTTATTGTTCTTGCTTGCTCTTTTTGTTGTTGAGGGGATGGGGGCCCTCAAGCTGAGAAGTGCCCTGTTGGCACACCAATTGAAGTAATAGATCCTTAATCTGTTTGACTTCATCACTCAAACCATCAAATCTGGCATCAATGAATTCCACTTGTAATTGAATCACTGAAATGCTTTCTTGCTACTTGTTCAATGAATCTAAAATGGAATGCAAATGGTTACTACTCTCCCCCTGCGACCTTGGTCGGTCTCAAACTGAGAAGGGGAGTAATGATACTGCCTTTCCTCAAAATCTTGTCCAAAGGAGGTAGATCTGGGAATGTCTTCTTGTTCCACTCCTTTTCCTCTTAAATCTTTCAAAACTTGATTTATTGTTTCATCTGGAGCATCTGGTTCAGGAAATAGTTTTCTTGCTGCACTGGTTGATCTTGATCATGAACTGGGGCTTCTATTCTAATCTCTTCAATGGGTTCTACTTCCTGCTGAGCTCTTTGAGAGGATGAAGCGATATGTATCTCATCTGGATATATTTCATGAGAACACTGAGGCACTGAATCTTTCATCCATAAATTCTAACTTTTATTGACTAAGGTGTAGTGGCTTCTTCTCAAGGTAGAAATGCCAATTTTCTCCTTGATTCCAACAGTGATTTCTTTACTCAAATCCACGGAGAACCTTTTAAAAATCAAGGTAAGCAGAGGTCCATAAGGAAGAGACTCCTGCAGATCTTTTGAAGCTATCATTTTTCCAAAATAACTGGGGCAAATTTACTTTATGCCTCTGATGGCCCAAAACAACAAATTTCCATCCCTGGAGGTTATGGAGGAATGGGTTCCTGCCCTTGGAGTCACAATATTTGAGATAACTGAACGGAGGAGTCTCTTTTCCGCTGACAGTTCATTTACTAGAAGACCTTTCTTGCTGACTATTGCCAGACTGCCAATAATCCCCAATTTCTACTTTTCTAAAGGCACGACCTCACTAAGCTTGTGCCCGAAATTGGACATTCCAAAATTTCCACCAACAGCTTTTCAGATACAATGATCTTGGTCCCTTTGACATATCCTAACACTGAGTTTCCAGAGGACACTTGAAGGGATACATAGAAAGCTTTAATGGCGTTTTCTACAGGGGGTTCAGAAATCTGACAAAGCTTGGTCCAGCCCATAGCATCTAGGGTTCTTCTACCCAAGACAAACTACCACTCAAATGGGAGAAGTCTACCAGTTTCCCTGGACAGATAGGAGTCTTAGCAAGACGTTGGAGTTGCTCAGAAGTCAACTGGGCGTCTTCAGAGCCCTATATGAAGCCATCTAGATAGAAGGAAGTGGAGAGGGCTCAGGAAACTATCAAAGGAGAGAGAGAAATGTAGTAGGGAGTTCAAAGAACCTACCTTTCTTCAGAGAAAATGGAGGTTTCGAAGTTGCCCGGAAGACCTTCACCGGAGAACAGTAAAGGCGCGAAGAGGAGGAAGAAGACAGGGGAGTTGAAGACGAAGTTTGAAAAGGGTGTCTTCGTATAAGGAAATGGTTTTATTATCTAAGGAAAGAAAAGGTAACTGACCCGAGATTTTAGAATGAATGGTCAGGATTGATTGAATTGATGGTTAAGTTATAAATGAATATTTAAAAAGTTTCAGTTATACAATTTTTAATTGAAAGCGCCTTTTCAGACTTTAACATAGTAAGTCGAATTGTGTATTCTACTTCATCAGTCGAATGCAAGTCTTATACATGAGTCGAATGCACTTTGACTTCACAAGTCGCTGTGCTGAGACTTAGAAATTTTCACAATAAGGTTCTCATAGACAATAAAAAATGAGATTTTCACAGTAGTTTCTTAACATACAGCTCAAGTATCATTTTACTTTAGCAATTTAATCAGGATTGCACATACCTATTTCTCTTCTAATAGATGTGAATCTATCCTCAGGAAGAGGTTTTGTAAAATATCAGCAAGTTGATGTTTAGTAGATACATATTCAAGTAGAATATTGACATTACTTACATGGTCCCTGATGAAGTGATGTCTAACCTCAATGTGCTTTGTTCTTGAGTGCTTGATAGGATTCTTGGTCAAGTTTATTGCGCTTGTGTTGTCACACAGCATTGGAATTTCTTGAAGTTGATGACCATAGTCTTCCAATTGATTGATCCACAAAAGTTGAGTACAGCAAGTTCCAGCTGCAATGTATTCAGCTTCTATAGTGGATAATGCCACTGAATTCTGCTTCCTAGAAGACCAAGAGATCAAGCACCCTGCAAGAATTTGACAAGTACCATTGGTGCTTTTCCTATCTATTTTACATCTAGCATAGTCAGCATCACTATATCCAATTAACTTGAGATCTGAACATCTGGGATACCATAATCCTAATTTACAGGTATTTATAAGATACCTAAAAATTCTTTCAACAGTAAGAACATGAGATTCTTTTGGATCAACTTGGAATCTTGCACACAAACAAACACTAAACATTATGTCTGGTCTACTAGCAGTAAGATAGAGTAGTGATCCTATCATTCCTCTATAGACCTTTTGATCTACCCTTTTACCAAGAGGATCATTATCTAACTTAATTCCTGAGCTCATGGTGTTCCTAATAACTTACACTTGTCAAAACCATACTTAGAAAGTAAATGTGAAATGTATTTGGTTTGACAAATGTGAGTTCCTTCATTGGTCTGCTTGATTTGCAACCCAAGAAAATAGTTAAGCTCACCCATCATGCTCATTTTAAATTCACTTTGCATCAGATTTTCAAAGAACTTACAAAATGATTCATTAGTAGAACCAAAAATAATGTCATCAACATAGATTTGAACGATCAAGATTCCATTTGAAAATTTCTTTATAAATAGTGTGCTATCAACTTTACCTCTTACAAAATCATGTGATATAAGATAAGCACTCAATCTTGCATACCAAGCTCTTGGGGCTTGTTTTAGACCATATAGTGATTTCTTTAAACGGAAAACATGATTAGGATATTTAATATCTTCAAATCCTGGTGGTTGCTCAACATATACTTCTTCTTTTATAAAACCATTTAGAAAAGCACTTTTAACATCCATCTGAAATAAGTTAATATTAAGAGAGCATGCATATGCTAATAAGATTCTGATTGCCTCTAATCTAGCTACTGGGGCATAAGTTTTATCAAAATCTATGTCTTCCTCTTGGGAATATCCTTGAGCTACAAGTCTGGCCTTGTTCCTAATGATTGCTCCTGATTCATCCATTTTATTTCTGAAAACCCATCTGGTTCCAATGATTGGATGGTCATAAGGTCTAGGAACAAGAGTCCATACTTGGCTGCATTGGAACTGATTAAGTTCCTCTTGCATAGCAAGGATCAAAGATTCATCACCCAGTGCATCATCGATTGTCCTAGGCTCAATTTGAGAAACTAAGGCAGAAAAATCACAGGGAATTTGCGTACCTCTTGTTCTTACCCTATCTTGAGGATCACCTATGATATTTTCTCTTGGATGGTCTCGGTGATACCTTAATTCTTTGGGTAGTCCTTCTTGTGATTCTTCTTGCTGTTGAAGATCTTCTAATGGAGGATCTTCCTTTTCTTCTTCTTTTTCTTCTTCTTCAAGAGAAGTCCTTTCCAGATTCCTGCACAAATCTTCAACACACTCTTCTTCTTCTTCTATTCTTTTAATAGAAGGGTTAGTTTCATCAAATAATATATGCACAGATTGTTCGGTGATACCACACTAGCTACAGAACACTACACTAGTCATCCGGTCAGGTGCGCCATGCGTCTTACCCTCGACCAACGGTCCATGTCTAGCACCTCTCGTCGGAGTGAGACGCGGAACAAGAACAAACACAACTGCCGTAGTCTGGCCGGACTACGGTCCCACGCCTGACTCCTCTAAATGGATCTGGAACCACGTAGAGTAAGGCAGTGAGAAAGGACTAGTTGATTGTAATCATGGGGAATGTGCACCCCAAAGACACGCAATAGGATATTAAATCTAATGTTATGGAATGAGGAATGTGATCGCCACCTAGGTAGCTGTTTAATGAGAATAAAAAGAGGCTAACTACTCTAGGAAAAGGAGGTGAGAACGTTGGACTTACTGAGATCGTGACGGGTTTCCCCGTCGCGATGGGTCTAATGTCACGACGCCCTTGTAGGGTGCATCTCGGTGTCGCGCTGCCCTCCTCTGCCGTGTTCTCTGCAGTGCGGGAGAAACATGAGCGGACCTTCTTCCTGCCCTCCGGCCGGCTAGAGGATAAGAGCTGCTCGTGGATCTTCACTTGTGTGCCTGCCAAAACAACGAGAACAAGAAATAAAACCATGTTAGACCATATTAAGTGTAGTAGCTATTCTTAAATGGAAGAGAAAGATGAAGCATGGAGGGAACGAACCTGGGGGTGGTTTTTCAAACCCCTAGGGTGATGGAAAAACGTGGGAGGAAAAGAAAATGTGACCTATCTAGAAAAGCAAAAATAACATGCATGAAGTAACGGAAATGAGGGGAGAGAGAAGAAAGAGCCCCATATGGGGCAACTCCCTGGCTCCAATGAAAGTCTCTTGGTGCTGTAGAAGCCTCAGAGGTCGCCTCCTCAAGCTCCAAGCTCTGTAGATGAAGAAAATCATGGCTTGGTGAAGGGAGTAGGAAGAAAATGAGTGGAATGGAAGAGCTGCGGGCTAAGTCCAAGTCAAAGAAAATTTGCAGTGGCTGAACACCAGGCTGCTCTAACTGCTGAAGTGGAGCGTCAGTCGGCACGTGCTCGGCTGCAACTGACCCGTCCGACTCGAACTCCTGACGCTCCACCACATCCCGAGCCTGCCTGCGAGTGCGTGGAGGCATGTTCTGCAAAACAGACACAATAAAATGTTAACAGATAAAACTCCAGCGGCTGAGCAGTGTTACTTGTACTTCCTAAGGGACTTTACGTCATTATTTATTTCTATCACAAGTCTTGATAGACCCCTTGCTCTGATACCTCTGTAACGACCCCGACACCCGGACCACCGTCTCCCACCAAGGATCCGAATGTTAGGACCGACGTCCACGGGCCCGAAGACCCGGAAGGGCTAACGGATCGGTCTAACAAGATATGCAATAGAGATAAATAATAACAAACGTACTAAAGTGCACCACAAGTAGAAGAAAGAACTCAACTCCAAGTAATAGTCTGGTACAAGTTCCAAAGTAAGCAAAGTACAAGTACATAAATGAAGGGAAGGAACACATCCCTTAGGGGTATACCCCGAGGGTGAAGTACAAGAGCTGGGGGAACACTGCCACTAGAGACACTGACTACTGTGGGCATGTCTCCTCAGTCCGCCGCGGAGGGAGATACTGTGAAGCCTCACCTGAAAGGAAGGGCATGAGCTTCACAAAGAAGCCCAGTAGGGAACTACCAATCTCCCACTGGTTCTAATAGCAGGATAGAACTAAGTGTAGTATTTAAATAAAGCAGTAAATTCTATTCTACTAAACAGAGTAAAGTGCAGAAGCGTGAAAGTAACTACACGGTCGTCGGTCTAGGCTACGCGTCGGGACCAGAAACCCATGTAAACCGAGGCACCACAAGAAAACCCAGCTGTAAACACAGACAGTAGACACTGCCTGGACAAACACACTAGCTACAGTACGCTACACTAGTCAAGCAGTCAAGAACGCCATGCGCCTTACCCTCGACTACAAGTCCAGGTCTCCCCTCCCGTCGGAGTGAGACGCGGTGGACAAGTAAACACAACTGCCGTAGTCTGGCCGGACTACGGTCCCACGCCTGACCCCTCTAAATGGTTCCGGAACCACGTAGAGTGAGGCAGTGAGAATGGACTAGTTGGTCTGCACCGCAAGAGCACCACAAATACCTTGGAGAACCAGACTAGCTAAGAGAGCTCTGCAAACGACACTACACCGTTGTCCCCACCGTTTTCCCCTACCGCTTCGAGCCCGTGACCCAAGCACGCCCGCCGCCTGGAGAACTCCCTCTAACAGGCGCCCGGGGATGGGGGTCCTAGGTAATGGTAAAAACCTGTCTCGCGGACAAGCCCTTAAGTGTCTAGCACCGGGCGAAGAGACTAGAGTAGCACTGTACTAGGAATAGCACAGGTGCCAAGAAAATTGAGTCGCAGTGAAAGCTAAAATGGAACACAAATAGGTCGACAGTCAGCTCCAAGTCAGAGAGGCGACGTATCGGCCTGTCGCGACCAGAACGCGACAGACCTGTCTGTCGCGACAAGAAGCTGGAAGGCGACCCTTGAGTCTGTCTCGATAGTATCGCGATGGCTATGAATGCCGCAACAAACCCGGGCCTTCTGGACGCGACGCGTACCCCGTCGTGATCTCATCGTGACGGAGACGGTGGTCGCAATCCAGCAAGACCCTGAAACCCAGAAGGCTGCCACGTACCCCATCGCATTTGCTAGACGCGACGGTTTCATGGTAACGCGACGTCTCGTTACGTCGCGACCTGGTCGCGAGTGGGAAGCCCGTCGTGACCACAACCGAGTGCTCAGACAGAGCACTCCAACAACCCAAAAACATACCACATGGTACAAGAGGGAAAGAGAAGCATGCCACACGATGGAAATACTTCAATTAAGATCAAACCACCCTCAAGAAGACCCCAAGCATGCAAGGAAGTAAGGCTGCACTCTCATGAACCTCACACAAGCACATGCACCTCCTAACACCAACCCCCATCCAAACATGAAAGCCATGCAAACCACACCATACATACATCACACATGGATCATCTGAGCCAAGAAAACTCCTAGCATGAAGTCTAGGCTTGGAATTGGGGTTGGGACCTAGCATGAAGAACTAGGTGGAGGTTTGGGTCCCTACCTCAAATTGAAGAAACACCCTAGAAGGGCCTTCAAACAAGCTTGCACTCCGCCTCCTCCGAGCTCCAATGCTCCATGCACCGCCCACGAACCGAGCTCGGTCTCCTCCTTCATGCACCAAGGGAAGAGTTCCACCATGCAAGAAGAAGAAGGGGAAGAAATGAGGTAGGAGCACAATAACCCAACACACAGACAACCAATTTCACTAAAGCAAGCACTTAACTTCACAAGATAACCTAAAGTCCAAGCATAAATGTCATCCAAGCTCCCCACGGAGCACACCAACACAAAGAGACGCCACAGAGGGGAGGAACACAGAGCAATTGCCAAAAAGAGGCTGTGCTCTTGGGCTTGAGCACTAAAGCTCAGACATTGAGAATGTGACGGCCCTGGTTGTCGCGTTACGAAGCCTAACGCGACACCCCGCTACATCGCGATCTCAAGTCGCCTGCAGCACTGACGGTCAAACCTGACACGTGGTGTGCATGCACAACTGACACCTGATCACGAAGGACCGATTCGTCGCGATCATGCATGCAAGCCAACACGTATAAGTGCCGTCCAGACAACAAAACGACAAAACTGTCGTTTGCTGTCATAGCCAAGTCACGACATGGGCGGCCGACGTGTTCCAATCCAGAATGCGACGGCTACCTACGTCGCCTTCAGAAGGCGACGGCCCTATATGTCGCGATCCCAACCGAGAGCAGCCGACCCAAAGGGGTAACAGGGATGTTACACGGAGTGGACTGAAAAGTGGGAGCCAAGGTAAAAAAACACCCGATCTAATCAACAAGCAATTGGAATCTTCTTGAAAACCCCGAGTTAGCTGCTCGAGCAGAATGCAAGGAAAACATGAGTCTGGACGAGAAGAGGAAAAAAAAGGGACGATCAACCCCTCGATTGAGAGTTACCCTAGCCGATTGGCCTGCACGTTTCATTTTGAAGGGACATGTGTGTGCCAGGCAGGTAACTCGTGACTCTGTCCTGGGAGCGGTTTGCAACCAAAATGAATCAAAAGAAATAAGGATGAAATTGTATGGAGAATCCAGACAGGGAAATTCTTGACAAACTGGCAAGAACAACTCACTCGGAGGCAGACCTTCCGATTCGGAATGGAATAAGATTTCTTGTGTCAAAAAAAAATGAAGAATGGTTGGGCACTCAACTAGGGCTCACCATTAGCCAGGGATGAGTCGCGAAGGCTCAAAGTCCTACATGATGCATGCTAGGCTAAAGGAAAAGAAATTATTAAATCAAATGCAAAGAAAAGAGAAAATAGAATAATATATCAAGGATAATATTGCTAAGTTGAATAAGAATGGGTCAAGAGACTACCTGCAACCGCAGTGTAGGCCTGAATCCATCGTTCCCCAGCTTAACGGCCTATCCAAGGATTAACAATGTGTACTTAGATTATCACTATTTTTGGTAAAGGGGAACTCAAATCCTAGAGCACATTGAGAACCAGCCAGTCCTTGATGTGATATAATAGGTAAGGTAACATATAGTAATGCAAAGGAGTAGGGATAGAAATACTTACCTAACTTACCTGTGAAGATCGATTTTTTCGTGATTTTCTGATTTTTTCCTGATGAACAATCAAAGCAAACAACCATAATAACGAAAAAATATACATATACACGCAATAAGAATGATAAACAAAAAGAATGATAAACAAACTATGTATAGACATAAAAAGACACACCAAACAGAAATGTGACGCACCTGGGGGTCGCAACAAAGTCGCAGCGCCCTGTGTGGTCGCAACCCTAACGCGTCGTATCGTGGCGTCGTGACACCAGTCGCGGGATAAATACGGAAAAATCCATCTTTATCCACATCTAAGCCTATCTAGACTCCACCTAGGACTCTTAAACCTACCCTATTACAACTCTAACACCTAGGTACGGGATTGGGATGGACTTGCTACCCTAGAGTTCTATAAATAGTGCTGTAGGGGACCCAAATTCGCATCCTTCTCTCTCTTTCTTCCTCTCTCTCAATTTTCTCTCTCTTTAGCCATGAAGAGAGCTTTCTCCACTCTCCAGGAAGATCCCCAGCCCTATGCAGACCCTAAGGCGGCCAGAGAATCCCATGCCAAGCTGCTGCAACTTTCCTCCATGCCCGGGCACATTTGCACACGGCGGGTCTTCAGGTAAGCAACCTTCTCTCTCTTCTATCTCTTCTTTTCTCCCTTCTAGTTCTTCTTTTCCTGCTTCTATCAACCTTCTTCTCTCTACTCTATTCTCTTCCAGATCCTCCCGGGCCATAGAAGGTTTTCTAAGGTCCCGTGGTTGGCGCCCATGGCAGAGATACTTCCTGTGGTGTCAATCCATCATCTGCGTGAATGGGGGCTATCGACTGTGCTTGTGCTGGCGAAGCAATACCACAAGATTGTGCACGTGTGGGATAGCCTCACTGTACTAGCGAAGCTGTGGCATCCCCAGACACACACCTTCATCTTCCCCGGGTTCGAGGCTACCATACTACTGGAGGAACTGGAGCTGATGCTGGGGCTCCTGAAGTATAAGAGGGGAGAGGAGCATGCTCTTTCTTACACCGTTGCTCTAATTGATGCGTGGGGTATCCACGGTGAGATCACCACCAAGAAGACAGATTTGCATTCCATGACTAGCCAGGCGCACGTCCATCTCCTTCCCGTCTCCCAGTGGATCGTTTCTCAGTGCAAGCGCAAGACTGTGAACTACCTTGCCATAGCCAAGGCCGCCGCCATCTGCATCTGCAGCGTTATTCTCTTCCCAGCAGAAGACGGTGCCATCTCGTTCTCCAACCTGAGCATAATTGACTCTGTGTCCGAAGGTATGAGCATTGCACAGGCCATCCTTGGTTATCTCTATGCTGGACTATCTTCTGCAGCCACTGGCGGACCTTTCTACGGTTTTGTCATCACCCTTGAGCTTTGGATGGGAATGCATATTCAATTCCGGGCGATGGATAATCTCACTACTGAGTGCAAGAGCATGCTGCACCACCTTCTGGCTTTCGTCGGGGCACCTCTCTACATGACACCACAGGCATGGTGCAAGACCGCGCAAATAAAGGGGCTGAAAGGATGGCGTGATTACTTCAAGGCAATGACAGTGGCAGAATTTGACATGCGTCCACGCTTCCTCCATCACACGATGGTCCATCTCCCTCAGCTCACCGGGCTAGCTTTACGGCTCATAGGCAATGAGGCATTGGTCCTGTACAACCCGGATCGCTGCCATCTTCAGTGCGGTGCTGCATGCATGGTGGTGCCACTTCTCTCTCACTTCCCACCCATTCAAGCACGGAAGCGGAACGATGATCAAGATGAACGTGACGTGCAGAGCGCCATCGTTCACTGGGAGGGGTGTGCTACGAGTCTCCTCCAAGTAGAGGTGGTGGAGGATGAGGACGTGACCCGAGAGTACCTCGAGGCATTGAAAAGGGTTCGTCCAGTTGAGACTGCTTGAGATAGGTTAGATCTGAAGTATGCAAGGTATCAGGTGGAAACTAGGGCAGGAAGGTGCAATTGAATGATTGTAGGGGTGATTAGACAATGAAATAAATGGTTTAAATTAATAAAAATAGGCTTTTATTATGTGTGCACTGTGTTCTGTTGATGTAGAGACCACCATGAAAGTCGCCTACAGGTCACGACGGCACGGTGGGTCGCGACATTGTCGCGGCCAACACAGCCGACGCTACATGAACGCGACGGCCGTAGCCGTCGCGACATCAACCGGCGATTCAAAATGCAGAAACCGCCCTTCTTCTCCCTCACGCTTTTAAATCTTCTCCTTGCTCTTTTCTCCGGTGATCGATCCTCTCTGGCGATTCTTGCTCTGCACTCCTTCTCTCACTCTCCATTCTCAATCTCTCACTCAATCTCCCCAACCGACGGTGATGGAGGGCGGCGGTGGCGGCTCGTCCGGCGACGGGAGGAGGAAGCGACGGCGACGAGGGGGAGCTCCCGGCGGTGGGAGGAGGAACCTCCGGCGGAGGAGGTGATGCCAGATGTGAAAATGGAGGAGGAGGAAGTGCCTCCCATGGATTTGGAGGTGGCGGCAAGAGCACGGGAACAAGCGATGAAAACGGTAAGTATTCGAAACCCTAACCCTCAATTTGTGAATGTGAATGGATGGGGAAGCCCCTAGAGGGCCCTATGCAGGGCATGATGCCCAGAGAAACGGCCACCGACAAGGAAAGATCTGGTCGGTCTGCGTTTGAGATATAGCGACGGGTCGACCCGTCGTGACGTGAACATGTCGCGACGACCAAGGCCACCGCGACAGGTTCGCGGTCCACTAGAGGGGCGCGATCAGGTCGTGACGCATCGGGGCGCCGCGACAAGGTCGCGGCCCACCAAGCCGCCGCAACCTCAGCCGAGAGACTAACATGGGGATGATTGAAATGATTAAATCTTATTTGTGCTTGCAGGGAGAAATGAGGGCCCGAGTTTCATGGATCCTAGTCTTAGCCGTGTACCTAGCATTCCGGGGGTTCCAGAGGGATAGGCTGGATGAGATGTGGTTTGGGGAGGTCCTCTGTATGGAGTGGATGAGGGCGGATGCCCATGTGACGGAATGCCTCGGCTAAGCCCGTTAAACCGTTAACGTACTTGATCCGAGTCTGCCTCCCGCGAACGGGCCGAAGCCTCTCAAGGGATACCATACCACAGTCCGTGAAAACACAAAGGAACACACCATTTCATATATATATTTCACAAGTTACATAGCCATATTTCCACAAAAATTGGAAAGAAGTACAAGAGCCTGGGGCATACCCCGAGGTACAACTGAAGAAAATAAACAACTAACTACACTACACTGTTGAAGCTGCTACTACAGAGCTGGAGGTACCGACCCTGCACCGCTAAGACGCGGCTCTGAACTGGACGACGGTCGAGAATGTCCTCCGCGCTCTCACCTGTGGGGGTAGGGGTGAGCCTCGCTAGTCACTGGCTCAGTAGGGAACTCCCCCAACACCGAGCGAACCAAAACAACAGGCAAAAGCAATAAATAGTACCAACAATTATAGAACAGCTAAGCAGGATATGAAAGCTGTAAAAGTACTCACCGTCTGCCAACTACGAAAATAGCTGTGATAATTAAACGGAAAACCAGTACAGGTGTACAAGCTAAAGTAGAGAAAGCCAAACACGAGTCACGTGAACTGGTTCGCGACACCAGAGACTGACTCGGACAAGCTAACGGGTCTACCTCTTAGTCTCGCAGCCACGGACGAAAGGTCCAGCTGCCGCTCCACGTGAAAAGGTCAAGCAACTGTGGAGACCAACCCAACACCACCACCTGCGGACTACACGGTCACAGGCCCATGCCTAAACCTCTAGAGATCCTGGCCCGGAACCCTCTAGAGTGAGGCACTGGAAAAAGGACTGGGTCCAGTAAGTCTAGTGGTGTCCGTACCCCCAACTACGAGGGGCTACAAGTGACTAAAGACAAACACAAGTGTCACTGTCCCACTGTCGTCTTTCCCTCAGCCGGACGTGCAACTCAAACACAAGAGTGAGGGTGTCCAGGTCAGACGACACAGACCTCGACGGTACAACACAAGTATCGGGACAAAGCCCCGAGATAACAGCCTGCTCACAAAGAACCTGGGGCACCAACTGGAGAGGTAACCATGGTAGGCGTCGTACTACTTGCCACGTACACAAAACCACGTGCACGTCACAAACAAACCACGTGAAACCTCAAGTAACAACAGTCCACTACACGTGAACCCAACTGGACTCGCATGAACAACACGTAACCTCGAAGGAAAAAACAAACTGCATACCCCGTATGCTAAACATCAAAACCAGGTGCACTCAGTGCACCACAGGTGCCAACGCACCATGCATTATCGATAAATATCATAAATAGCTGTTTCTGCTTATACACAGGTTGGCAGCAACATCGACTGCCGCTTATGGAAGTAGACGGCAAAGGATCTGGCCGTCTATATCCCAGATGAACCTGGCGTCAATCATGTTGACGCCAAGATCTTCAGCCTCTATTCCTGCAGAAACCCTAAACCGATTCTACAGGTTTACAATCGTTAAAACAACGGAAAAAACATACAGAAATAGTTCCTAAACATCAATACACTATAATTAAACTATAACAGCATGCTTTACTACTTAAATTCATCAAACCACCCTTGTTCCCACATGGTGCTACTTAACCCGAAAATACATTAAACCTGCTGATTCAGGTGGTTAAGTTGGTTTTAATGATCCTATGGAGCTAACAGGGTTCGTTCCCTACCTCAGAACACGCTTAAACCTTCCAAAATATCTTGGTTCACACCGAACCCTCCGTGAGCTCCCACGACAATTGCACCATGCCACGGCGTTCCTCGCGCGATTCGGCAACGCCACACGTCCCACGATCCTCCAACCACACTCCTATACCTGTGGTAGCTTTAGGGATGCAGGGGTGTGAAGCTGGGGCAAGGGGAAGAGAGAACCAGGTGGAAAACCTGCCCTCAGGTTACCCTATAACCTGCAAAATTCACAGGTGGCGTCAACCCCTCTTGCCGCCTAGAGCAACCGCCACCATAAACGTCCACACTTTATGCCGCCAAGTTCATGCAGTCAAACGGCACTTTACCTGGATGCCAACAAGTCAACGGCCACCCCTGGCCGCCAACTCCAACTCAACTGCAGTAGGTCCTATTTCATTTCAGGACCAAACCTGCACCTCACCTGAACAAATCACACATTCCACACAACCAACTCACACTGGCCTCACAACGGCCGCCACAACCACAACACACATGATCCGTATGGATCCGAAAAACACGCAACGTTACATTACTGTCATCTAAAAAGAAAATTTCGACCTCGAAATTCATAACACAACTCAAAGTTAAACAACATAAATATATACACCTTTACAAGCACTATCATCTAAAAAAAAGAAATACAAAGCTTATTCAAACAGATAGGGATACCCTTTAGCCATTTCCTCGGCTAACTCCCAGGTATCCTCACCACAAAACCTATTTTCCCATCTCACTTTAACCAACTCGATTTCTTTATTTCTCAGCTTCATTATCTTTCGATCTGTGATCTGTATCGGATACTCTGGCGTAGTCATATCCAGCCTTAAGTCACCACCTTGATATTTGATTATTTGAGCTGGATCTTCAATACACTTCTCCACATTGAAACATGAAATATATCATGAACATCTGCAAAATCCATGGGCAAATCTAGCCTATAAGTTGTTTCCCAATTCTTTCAATCACCTGGAAAGGTCCCACATACCTTGGACTCAACTTTCCAATCTTACAAATCTCATAATACCTTTACTCGGGAAAACCTTCAAGAAAACAAAACTCTCACCTCAAACTGAAGTGGTCTCCTTCGATTATCTGCATAACTCTTTTGTCTGCTTTGAGCTGCGTGCATTTTTCTTTAATGAGTTTTATTGTTTCTGTGGTTTGCTGAATCAATTCAGGACCCACTAATTGCCTTTCTCCCACTTCATGCCAGTTCAATGGGGTTCTACATGGTCTTCCATATAAAGCTTCATACGGTGCCATCCTAAGAATGGTATGATAACTATTATTGTAGGCAAATTCAACCATTCGCAAATGATGCTCCCAGCTACCTCCCCAAACTAAACAACAAGCCCGTAACATATCTTCATCGTCTGAATAGTCCTCTCCGTTGACCATCTGTCTGGGGATGATAAGTGGAGCTATATCTCAACTCAGTACCAATTACTCTTTGCAGGCTTCTCCAAAAAAAGAAGTAAATCTTGGATCTCTATCAGACACAATAGTCTTCGTGATACCATGTAGTGGAACAATTCTTTCACATAAATATTTGCTAATCTGTCCACTGTCCAAGACATACTTACTGCCACTAATCTGCACACCATGGTTAATCTGTCAACAAATACCCATATTCCATTATGCCGGTACTCGATCTTGGTAGAACTGCTACAAAGTCCATAGCAATATCATCTCATTCCACTGTGGAATGGGTAACGGTTGTAATAAACCTCTAGACTTTTGATGTTCTGCTTTAATCTGTTGACAGATAGCACATCTTGCAACAAACTCTGCTATTTCCTTTTTCATATGAGCCACCAGAAATACTTCCTCAAATCATGGTACATTTTAGTACTATCTTGATGGATAGTGTACCTAGATTTATGAGCCTCTTCCAACACTGGTTGCTTATCTCTCTTTAGTTGGAACAAATAACCTGCCTCTGAGCCGAACACACAATTATCATCAATGGTAACTCCTTCCATTTTCACAATTTCAGCTAAATTTACATCTGCTCTCTGAGCTTCAACAATCTGCCAATACAAGGATGGCTCTACAGCACTAGCAGCTAGTACTGCCCGTCGCTGACTACTGGGCACATACAAGGAGTTCTCCACTAACTCTTCATACACTTCCATTCTTTAATCATCATCAAACTTACATATGCCTTTCTGCTCAAGGCATCTGCTACAACATTGGCCTTACCCGGATGGTAAGCCAAACTGAAATCATAATCTTTCAAATACTCAATCCATCTGCGCTGGCGAAGGTTCAAATCTTTCTGCGAGAAGATATACTTTAAACTTTTATGATCTGTAAAGATCTCAAATCTCTCGCCAATAGATAATGCCTCCACATTTTCAAAGCAATACCACTGCTGCCAATTCAAATCATGAGTGGGGTAATTCTCTCTCCGGCTGCTTCAATTGCCTTGATGCAAAGCTATCACTTTGCCATGCTGCATAAGCACTGCGCCAAGTCCTCTCCTTGAAGCATCAGTATACACACAAACCACCATTCCCTGCCAGTAATGTCAATATAGTGCTGAGGTAAGTCTTTTCTTCAATTCCATAAAACTTTTCTGACATTCACCGGACCACACAAAAGGCACACCTTTCCTGGTCAATTTAGTCATAGGTGCCGCAATCTTAGAAAAGTCTTGGAAAAAGTGCCTATAATACCCTGCTAATCCCAGAAAACTTCTAATCTCAGTATTGTCTTAGGCACTCCCCATTTCATCACTGCTTCCACTTTATTTGGGTCCACTGCTACTCTCCTTTAGCTGAGATAACATGACCCAGAAACTGAATTTCTTTCAACCAAATTCACACTTATTGAATTTAGCAAACACTGGTTATTTCTTAACAATTGCAGAGTAAACCTCAATGAGTTGCATGTTCCTCTTTAGATGCTGAATAAATCAGAATATCCTTCGATAAATACCACAATGAATTGGTCTAAATATGGATGAAAAATTATATTCATCAGATCCATAAAACCTGCAGGAGCATTAGTTAACCCAAATGGCATAACCACAAACTCAAGTGACCATATCTGGTTCTAAAAGCTGTCTTATCTATATCCTCCTCTTTAATTCTCAACTGATGGTACCCGGACCTCAAATCATTTTAGAAAATACCTTTGCTGATTGCAATTGATCAATAGATCATCTATTCTCAGCAACGGGTACTTATTCTTAATGGTCACATCATTCAACTTCCTATAATCAATACACATCCGAAAACTCCCATCTTTCTTTTTCACAAATAATACCGGCGCTCCCCACGGGGAATGACTTGGTCTAATAACCCTTTCTGCAACAGCTCTTCTAATTGCTTTTTCAATCTTTAAGTTCTGCTGGTGCCATCCGATATGGAGCTTTAGAAATTGGCATGGTACCTGGCAGCAACTCAATGCAAAGTCCACTTCTCTATGTGGAGCTGAACCAGGAAAATCCTCAGGAAAAACATCAGCAAATTCCCTAACCACGGGAACTGCTTCCATTGGCTGACTAGCTTTTACCAGACTTACCGAGGCTAAATAAGCCACACACCAGCATTTATCAACTTTCTAGCTTTAATTTCAGAAATTAGAACTTAGAGTATAAAAGGCATACCTTGATATTCAAATACTACACCATTAGGATGACAAAACCTGATCCTTTTCTTTCTGCAATCTAACATTGCTCCATAGCCTCAAGCCAATCCATACCCAAATAATATCATAATCCGACAACTGCAGGGCATACAACCGACCCGGCATCTGGTTCCCTTCAATCATAACAGGAGCTTCATCTATATAGCTCGAAGTGAGTAGAACAACTCACCCGAAGGAACCTCCACTACTAACTCACAAGACTTTTCCTCTAAAGGATGAGCTATACAATCCAGAAATTCTTCGGAATGAAAGAATGAGAGGCACCCGAATCAAATAAACTCTTGCTGAGTATCATAAGAGGTAAAGTACCTTCTATCATATTCGATGCCTCCGCCTGGGCTCGGGTGATAGCCATAACCCGGCCTCTTCCCCGCTGCTACGTGCTCCTCTGCCACGACCTGCCTGTGGCTGCTAAAACTGCTGAGGTTGTTGCTGCTGCTGTACACCTCTTCCATATCCATTTTCTCTCGGATAGGGACAATTGCGGATCAAATGCCCGGCTGATTACAATTATATACACCGATACCCTGGTGGTAATAGGCTGCCTGGCAGTACTCTGCTGTGACTCCTCCACCTCAGGCCTACCTCGGCCTTGCTGAACTTGCTGATGACCTCCCCATCCTCTTCCTTTGCCTTTAAATGCTTGCTTTAATTTCTGACCCCATTTACCAAAGCCTGATGAGAAGGTCCTGCTGGTGCTTTACCCTTACTTGCACCTACCGACTGTTGCGGTAGCCGAAAACTACCTGAACCTGACTCGCCCCCGCCTGATGAGTCCGAATAGACCTCTCCAATGTAGCTGCTCTCTGGGCTGCTTCTTCCACTGTCTTACACATGAGAGGTACTATTGCATCCTGCAACTCCACTCTCAAACCTCTAATAAAATACTCAACATCATATTTTATCTGATACTACATAAGGTGCATAACGGCTAAGTGCCATAAATCTCATCTGGTACTCTAAAACTGAAGAGTTACCTTGTTGGAGCGTCCGAAACTGCTCTCTTTTTACTTGCTGTACTTGAATCGGAAAGAATGTATCGTTAAATACATCAAGAAATTCCGACCAAGTAATAGCCTCTTCTGTCCTACCTGCAAGGTGGTCTGCATCTTCAGTCGCCACCATTCCAATGCAAAACCTCTCAACTGATAAGCAGCTAACACGACTTTATCTCTGCCGCCGACACCTCATAGTTGCAAAGACTCTTTCGATCTCATGAACCCAGTGTTCCGCTGTATGTGGATTCGGCCCTCCTGAATAAGTAGGCGGCTGCAATCTCAGAAACTTCTCAACTTGCATCACTTGTTCCTCTGCTAATAACACTGGTGGTGGTGGTGGCACAGGTGCTACAAATGGTACCTCTACTCTTGGCGGATTGGAGCAACAGGTACAGTCTCTCCATCTCCAGGTGGCACTGCAACTGGTGGTACCTGCGCCTACTGATCCATCCTTGCCCGAATATCCGTGAGGCTTTCCCAGATCCTTTCTATCATACGCTGAGTACTTTCCTCCGGATCATCTCCTCCACCACCCCAATCTCTTCTATCAGCCATTTCAAATTTCTACATAACCAAACACCAAACAAAATCAAAACCAAATTATCAGAAACTAGGGTCCCTACCAGCAGTGTACAAAGACCGAAATAAGGCTATGTATCTTCCTAGTTCCCTTACATTATCACGGACCTTGCTCTGATACCACTGTGACGGAATGCCTCGGCAAGCCCGTTAAACAGTTAACGTACTTGATCCGAGTCCGCCTCCCGCGAACGGGCCGAAGCCTCACAAGGGATACCATACCACAGTCTGTGAAAAGACAAAGGAACACACCATTTCATATATATATTTCACAAGTTACATAGCCATATTTCCACAAAAACTGAAAGAAGTACAAGAGCCTGGGGCATACCCCGAGGTACAACTGAAGAAAATAAACAACTAACTACACTACACTGCTGGAGCTGCTACTACACAGCTGGAGGTACCGACCCTGCACCGCCACGATGCGGCTCTGAACTGGACGGCGGTCGAGAAACATCCTCCGCGCTCTCACCTGTGTGGGTAGGGGTGAGCCTCGCTAGTCACTGGCTCAGTAGGGAACTCCCCCAACACAGAGCGAACCAAAACCATAGGTACAAAAGCAATAAACAGTACCAACAATTATAGAACAGCTAAGCAGGATATGAAAGCTGTAAAAGTACTCACCGTCTGCCGACTACGAAAAATAGCTATGATAATTAAACGGAAAACCAGTACAGGTGTACAAGCTAAAGTAGAGATAGCCAAACACGAGTCACGTGAACTGGTTCGCGACACTAGAGACTGACTCGGACAGCTAACACAGGTCTACCTCTCAGTCTTACAGCCACGGACGAAAGGTCCAGCTGCCGCTCCACGTGAAAAGGTCAAGCAACTGTGGAGACTAACCCAACACCACCACCTGTGGACCACACGGTCACAGGCCCATGCCTGACACCTCTAGAGATCCTGGCCCGGAACTCTCTAGAGTGAGGCACTGGAAAAAGGACTAGCTGGGGTCCAATATATCTACTGGTGTCCGTACCCCCAACTACGAGCGCGCTACAAGTGACTAAAGACAAACACAAGTGTCACTGTCCCACTGTCGTCTTTCCCTCAACCGGACGTGCAACTCAAACACAAGAGTGAGGGTGTCCAGGTCAGACGACACAGACCTCGACGGTACAACACAACTACCGGGACAAAGACCCGAGCTAATAGCCTGGCTCACAAAGAACCTGGGGCACCCAACTGGAGAGGTAACCACGGTAGGCATCGTACTACTTGCCACGTACACAAAACCACGTGCACGTCACACATAAACCACGTGAAACATCACGTAAACCTCAGGTAACAACAGTCCACTACACGTGAACCCAAATGGACTCGCGTGAACAACACGTAACCTCGAAGAAAATAACAACCTGCATACCCCGTATGCTAAACATCAAAACCAGGTGCACTCAGTGCACCACAGGTGCCAACGCACCTTGCATTATAGATAAATATCATAAATAGCTGTTTCTGCTTATACACAGGTTGGCGGAAACATCGACTGCCACTTATGGAACTAGATGGCAAAGGATCTGGCCGTCTATATCCCAGCTGATGAACCTGGCGTCAATCGATGTTGACGCCAAGATCTTCAGCCTCTATTCCTGCAGAACCCTAAACCGATTCTATAGGTTTTACAATCGTTAAAACAACGGAAAAACATAAAGAAATAGTTCCTCTAACATCCATGCACTATAATTAACTATAACAACATGCTTTACTACTTAAATTCATCAAACCACCCCTTGTTCCCACATGGTGCAACTTAACCCGAAAATACATTAAACGTGCTGATTCAGGTGGTTATGTCATGTTTTAATGATCCTACGGAGCTAACAGGGTTCGTTCCCTACCTCAGAACACGGTTAAACCTTCCAAAATCTCTTGGTTCACACCGAACCCTCCATGAGCTCCCACGGAAATTGCAGCACGCCACGGCGTTTCCTCGCGCGATTCGGCAACGCCACACGTCCCACGATCCTCCAACCACTCTCCTGTACCTTTTGGAAGCTTTAGGGATGCAGGGGCGTGAAGCTGGGGCAAGGGGAAGAGAGAACCAGGTGGAAAACCTGCCCTCGGGTGACCCTATAACCTGTAGAATTCACAGGTTGGCGTCAACCCCTCTGCCGCCTAAGCAACCGCCACCATAAACGTCCACATCTTATGCCGCCAAGTTCATGCAGTCAACGGCACTTTACCTGGACGCCAACAAGTCAACGGCCACCCCTGGCCGCCAACTCCAACTCAACTGCAGCAGGTCCTATTTCATTTCAGGACCAAACCTGCACCTCACCTGAATAAATCACACATTCCACATAACCAACTCACACTGGCCTCACAACGGCTGCCACAACCACAACACACATGATCCGTATGGATCCGAAAACACGCGACGTTACAGCCCCTCTGACCCAGGCTCTCCGTAGCAGGTGGGACGCAGAGGCGGCTGTCTTCATGCTTCCATGGGGACACATCATCCCCAACCTGGAGGACGTGAGTAGGATCACCGACCTGTGGGTGCACGGGCTTCCAGTGAGCGGCTACACTTACCCCTACTGTAGAGAGCTAGCCCATAGGCTGCTAGGCTTGACCGTTGGACAGAGGTCTTCCCTCCTTTCTAGGGTTGAGCTACAGGAGAGCTTAGGGCTGTTTGAGACTGGGAGGAGGGTAGCCGAGTCTGTGGATGAACAGCTACAGAGATTGACAGAGGCTACAAAGAGAGTCTAGCTAGTGAGCGAGGAGTTCAGGCGGACCTAGACCTACGTCGCTTCCTCAGCCTTTTCATTGGAAGACTCCTGTTTGCCACGAGGGGCGACCCGGTCCACTGCCGGTTCTTGCCTCTACTAGAGAACCTAGGTCAAGTAGGGGACTATGCGTGGGGAGCAGCATTCCTGGTGCACCAGTTCGAGAGCCTAGGTTCTTCAGACCGGCAGACTGCGATCAGTGGTTTCTACCCCTTCCTTCAGGTACACTCTCTTCTTCTCTTGCCCCTTTTACTTAAAATTGCCCTTTTGATATTTAATGTGAATTAACCATGCTTTCTTGTTTTCTTGTAGGTCTGGGCCTACCTACATCTCCCCGGCCTGAGGAGGGGAACTCTGGAGCGACCAGGCCTTATGCCCATTGCTCGACGCTGGGTGCCGTGTAGGGACACACACCCCCTAGAGGACCAGCTAGCGTCCCTTCAGGACGCCATCGATCTCTACCCTCAGCTAGATGTAAGTATTCTACCCCTCTCTGAATTCAAATTGATTTTAATTACTTGGCTATTGACAAGATGTGCTTGATGTGCAGGTGGTGTGGCAGCCATATTTAGGGGAGGCAGATGAGGGACAGCCCTAGTTGGAGCCGGCCCGCCCCTACTTCGGTAGGACGTTGTGGATCCATGCTCTCAACCTTGTGCTAACTCTTCACCACTATCTGACTCAGAGGTCTCTCGGCCTGCGTCAGAGTACAGTGGAGTTTCCGAGCCGTGACCGGACCCCTAGGCTTAGTCGGAGGTTCCGGGGATTCCATGACACTACGGTCTGGCGTGAGAGGACCTGCGAGCAGATAGAGGATTGGGTGCACCGAGGCTGGCAAGTCAAGTCTACTGCAGTGTCGGACGACGCGTACCTACAGGCATTCGCCTTGAAGTATGGGGCAAAGGTCTATAGAGGCGCGAGACGACAGGTAACCTCCTAAACCTAGACTCTATTAATTGTTCTTTATTGAATTGAGCTGATAGCTTTGGAATGAATTGCAGGTGGACATGGCTGGCAAGATCGCTTCCCTTCGGGCCCTGCTGCATTCGGCAGTGCAGGATCGAGAGGCAGCCCAGAGGGAGGCGGAGCAGCTGGTATGTACTTACTCAGACTTCAGTACTTTACCAATTTTATAGCTGATTTGAGAATTTAACATGTGTTGCATGTGCAGCGTGTGGAGCTAGATCGGGTGAGGAGGGCACAGGCCGGCGCATCCTCCTCCAGAGTAGGAGAGGGCTCCCAGTCAGATCTAGAGGACCGACTGGCAGACATAGTGAGGAGGGCCGAGGAGAAGCAGGCTGAGCTAGCTGAGCGGGTAAGTAAGACAGTGATTTGAATTGAAAGTTATTCAAACCTGGCACTAACTTGGTTTTCGACAGGTGGCTGAGCTGAGGATCGCCACCGACCGGGCAGCCCAGCTGCAGGGGGAGGTGGACAGAGTGACGGAAGAGAGGGACCAGCTGCGCACCCAGATGGACGAGATGACAGCTGAGCTAGCGAGGCTACGCACACAGGGACCAGCCGTGGATCAGGAGGAGTTGGCCCAGCTGCGCGCTGATCTGTACGCGCGGTAGACCCTAGCTTGAGACCTTCAGGAGGTGATGACGGCCATAGGCCGGTCCCAGAGCAGGAGCAGGAGTGGCATGAGTGGAGCAACTGGCGCCTCTGTTAGGCAGTACTTAGCAGGTTCCTCTAGTCGCCGGAGGAACAAGGAGGAGGAGAGGTGCTTAGGGGGTGAGACGAGCGCTAGAAGTGCTAGGGGTGGTGGTGAGATGCCACCACCACCAGAGAGACATGAGGGGTCCGGGAGAGTGGTGGTGGACGGTGAGGAGTTTGTGAGCCACCTCCTCCGTATCCTTGTACATGATGCTTTTGTTAGTGGACTTTATTTTGTGTTAATTTGATGTGTTTGAATGGAATTGTGATTGACACGAGTGAGAGATGAGTTTCAAATGAAAGAGAGAGACTAAGTATATCGTTGTGCTTGCTTGAAGAATTTCCTATTCCTGCACACTTAGCAAAATAGGTTATATATGTTCTTTGACTCAGCCCCTTGTGCCGTGTGAGGAGGGACTTTAACTTTGTTGTTGTCAAGGGGCTAAGCCTTATTCAAATAGGCGACAAATAAGTGAAAATAATGCATGCTAAAAGAAAGTGAAATGTACACACTTTTTTTTTTTGGATTTTGTGGGTTTTCCAATTTTTTGAATTTTGAGGGTTTTCTATTTTTTGGATTTTTTGGAGTTTTCCAAAAAATTTGGATTTTCTAATTTTTTTTGGATTTTTTGGATTTTCTATTTTTTGGATTTACAGGGTTTTATGATTTTTTTTTGGATTTTGGGGTTTTCTAATTTTTTTTGGATTTTGGGGTTTTCTAATTTTTTTTGGATTTTAGGGTTTTCTATTTTTTTTTGGATTTTCTAATAACGACACCTTTCTGCACTTGAGTGATTGGCTATGGATCCCACTCCTATCTCATGCTTGTCAAATATTCCCTAGGCGCAGTGTGCATTTGTTCTTGGCTTCCCTAAGGCTGCTTGCCCCTAGTTACTAATGTTCCTACACAGACCAGGTGCGGTGAATCTCAGGTCATTAGTGAAGACAGGAAGACTTAAGGGGGATAAGACTTGGTGTTTGGTGGTTGGGTGACACTGGCTTGTTTAACTTGTGAGGGTGTATCTCATGCGGAATCCATTTGTTGCCCAAGGACTTTGTGGTTATTACTTTTGTTGGGGCATGCGTACGACCGGGCTCAAGGACGTCCCGCGGGGAACTGTACTGCCACTCTTTCACATGCCCCTATTCCTTTCCTTTATTCTTTTGGTTATTTATCACTTTGATCATTTTTCTTTTCTTTTGAACTGACTGTCTCTCTTTGAGACTTCATACACATGATCTACACCTACCCTTGTCTACAAGCCAGAATCCTTCTGCCCCTAGACCTTGTCCGAGTAAGAAGAGAATTGACCCTTGTTTCCCTACACTAGGGCTTAGCAGGAACTTCATTAACTAAGGGGAATTAGCCTCGGGTTGCCGTGTTCTGTGTGCGGCTGAACATAGGGATTATTTGACGATAAATGAAAGGAGGTGAGACACATGGCTACTAATCATTCTTTTGCATATCGATGCCGGTATTGAAAATCTTTTATTAAGGGTAGAATCTCTTAAGATATAACCCATTCCACGGGTGAGAGAGCTCCTCACCATCGGCATTGACTAGCCCATACGCGTTCCCCGGGTACACATTCTTGATGACATACGGCCCTTCCCAATTTGCTTGCAATTTTGACCTAGGACCTCCAGGCTTTATGAAAATTCGCTTCAAACCATGTCACCTTCTTGGAATTTACATTCAATCACTTTCTTTTGAAAAGATCTTGAGAGTCTATTTTGATATGAGAGTATGTGATCTGCTGCGGCCAAACGTCATTCGTCTAGGAGTTCCAGCTGTGTAAGTAACGCCTCTCGACGTTCATCAGAATTAAGTTCTTTGTCCAGCTGGACTCTTAGCGAAGGAATGAAGATCTCATGTGGAAATACCGCCTCCATCCCATAAGTAAGAGAAAAGGGTGTTTGCTCAGTAGGCATGCGGACGGAGGTACGGTAGGCCCATAGAGCTTCGATTAACTTCTTAGGCCAATCAGCGAACTTATGAGACTCACAAGTTTTCTTTAAAACTTTTAAAAGTGTTTTATTGGTGGCTTCGGCTTGACCGTTGCCCTGCGGAAAGTATGGAGACGAATGATGCAGAGAAATGTTGATTCTCTTACAAAAGTCCTGAAGCTCTTGTGATATGAACTGGGGCCCGTTGTCGGTGACGATGCCGCTCAGCACTTCGAACCGTGAGATGATGTTCTTCATGATGAATCTGCACACCGATGACTAGCTCTGTCACAATGTTTACACCTTTCTCCCATTGTTACCATTACCTGCTTACCTAACTCCTTCAGATTTTTATCCGCTGGTTCATTTACCCCGCCACTGGGCCTTTTCTTCCCAATAGTCGGCTGATACCTCCAGCAGAAGACACTTGTTCTCGTTTCACGGATTTTCCCTTAATCCTTTCGGCAGTCTCCATGGCATCTTCCAATAGCTGAGCCTTCTTAACCATTTCAGCATAAGTTTGAATGTCCATTGGCACCAGTTGGCTGATGAACTGGGGCCTCAAGCCATTCAGAAAGCGTTTCGCTTTCATCCTTTCTGTCCCAATCAAGTGAACAGCGTATCGGGACAGCCGAGAGAACTGGGCCTCATACTCAGCCACATTGAGTCCTCTCTGCTTCAAAGCCGCAAATTCGGCTACTTTCCGTTCTTGGACCCTCTCAGAAAAGTAGTTGGCGTTGAAACGCTCAATGAACTGAGGCCATGTTAGTTGTTGTCCATTTAGGGTTGCTTCTATCGACTCCCACCATGCCCTGGCATCCTTTTCCAACTGGAAAGTTGCCAGGAGCACCTTGTTCTGGGCTGTGCATTGCATAACCTTGAATATCCTTTCAATCTCCTAACCCAATGTTCAGCAACATCTGGGTTAGTACTCCCTTCAAACCTAGGCGGATCCATGTTCCGAAAATTCTGGTGGAGCTCACCGGCTCCGCGGTTACCTCCACCTTGGTGGCTTGTAAGATAGCCTGAGTCAAGTTCTGTATGGTTCGTTGCATGTCCCTAGCCTGGGCACGTTCAGCGGCCATTGCGGTAATAATCACCTTCAAGATAATAATGTGAGTTAGTCACCTAAATATATCACATGTGACTTTTATTCCCATGGCTCTACCCAAGCTCACATTAGGTACGATAGGTTTTGACTCGTGTATCTAGTTTCATTCTATGTTCCTAATCCCTTGGACCCTATAGTTCAGGCTCTGATACCAACTGTCACGCCCCGATATTTAGCAGCGGAATAAATACCGGGTGGCATGAACGATACAAATAGGCGTATCACAGTTGAATATCGCAGAGTCACAATAACACATTCAACACTAGAATATGGTCACCAAAAGTATACTTTATTCAATTCCATTCAACTAGATACAACCTCACATAAGAAGAATCGACTAAAAAGGTTATTAATCAAATAACAACATTCCTCTAATACATCGACTACTCAAATTTCTATTTCTAAGCTGACAACTATTTATATGACAGGTGCTCGTCACTCTTGCCCTGTCCCATCTGACTCCACTGGTTCCTCATCACTACCTGAAAAAGGGTAGGATGATAGGGGTGAGCGAACTAGCTCTGTAGGATTTACATCTCAATAACGTGCGGGCACTAGTATACATGATTAACATTTTAAATAGGTAGATATGCATATGAATATGATGACAATGCATGCTTTTCTAACAAGTTGAACAGAGTAGAACAGATATCATATCAGATCAAATGTCGAGTTTCATATACAATGAACAGATATTTCAAGAGTAGAATCGTATCAAAAGATTGGCCATATTCAAACAGATCTCATGTGTTCACAAGAACAGACGTATCATATCATGTCAAGTCAAACTTATCATATCAAACAAAGGCACATTTTCACAATCTTGCGTGTTTATTGTGCTATGCCAAGCACCAAGAGTCCATACTCCCGCGGTTAACAAGTAAGTTGGAGCGCTCCTCCCCAGGACTAGACAGGGCCCTTATTGCACAGGCATTGGATCAAGTTTTTGGACCGGAGTCCCACGTTGTGCCGAACAAACATATTCATATTATGGCCACGGAGTTTCAATGACAAGCACGTAGTAAAAAGGACATGATCATTTATAGAGTCAAGAAATGACAAATAGCTCAAAAGAACAAGGCAGGGTAACGACGTATCTTATGTTTCATAATTCATTAATGTCTTGACGTGAGGATGTTTATAAAGACAGATCATATGTAGAACATGTGCTTTCCAATTTCCCCAAGAAGGGTATCCTATTTGTGCAAAAGTGTAAGTGACAAGTCACATATCTTTCCTAGCATGTATGCATATGACAAATAATTAATTGAATACCGGAAAACATGTAACTATTGAAACTCATATGCAAATCATGACATTAACACCACTAACAAGTCCATACCAACGTGTATTCATCCCCGTATTCACATCATATTCTTATCTTATCAATTGACAATAGCTAAGATCACAAGATAATCCAATGAACATAGGGACAATCAAAATTACACATTAGAATCATATTCGTATCAATACCATTTTCTTCAATGGGTTGATGTATTTTAGGTCCATGCATACTATATAACATCATGCACATGCTTGTAGACATCATGGAATGATCAGACCCAAAATAAGCAAAAATCTTGTAAGGGTAGTGTCGACACTAGATCAAGTGGTGTCGACATGATGCTTCAAACACAAGACAAAATAATGTAAAACTGGTCAAGTAGTGTCGACACTGGTTCAGGTAGTGTCGACACAGTGCCTCAAATACAAGGCAAAAATGTCAAGTAGTGTCGACACTAGTTGGACTAGTGTCGACACTAGAGACAGCTCCCAGAACACCTTCTGGCCAAGCTGGGACAGGGTGTCGACACTAGCTCAAGTAGTGTCGACACTAGAGGCCTTCCTAGAACACCTTCTGGGCTGTTTTGGGACAGGGTGTCGACACTAGTCCAAGTAGTGTCGACACTAGTGCCCTTCCAGAACAAAACTTATAGGTCATGTGGAACCCGAAAACACATCTCATGCAGTGATTCACTTCCAACTCTTATAACTCTCTAAAGAATGACATTTGGAAAAAATGTTCAACATAAATATGAAGAGGACAACGAATGAAAGAACTTTGATGTTGAGGGTTTGATCTAATTCGGTCTCAAATCTCGAGAAAACATATGATGAACAGAAAGTCAAGTGTAGCCCGAAATCGTAGTTTCATGTAATGACTCCCTTCTCATGCCTATAACTCTCTAACCAAAGACTTTTGGACAAAATGTCCAACATAAAAGATGATCGTGACTTCAAGTAGAAGAACGTTCATGAAATAAATATAGTCTAATTCAGTCGTTATTCGCATGCATAATCAGAAGAATGGGAAAAAGCCCTAACTGGACACGACTTAGGGAAAACAACCAATACTCCATGCATACTCCATGAAAATTGGGCAAATCAAGTGCAAATGAAGATAGACTCGATGCTCTACATGATGGTATAGGTTTTCTTTAATCTTGGCCCGAGAACACCTACATTTACGATGATCTAAAACAAGCCGATGTTCTGGATGGAACAGAAGATGCAGGGGATGAAGCTCCGGTTCCCAGCCTTTCTCCTGCTCCTCAGAAGTTCTAGCCTGCCTACAAATGACCCCAATTCGTTGTTAAACCTTCCCCAAGAGTTTGACGACGAGTTCTTATAGATTTAGGTTGTAGTTAAGAGTCCTAACGATACTAGGAAAGGGGCTACGAGCTCTGTTTCCTAGTTTCCAGGAAATCTGGGATTCCCTTACCCAAAAGAGGTACCAAAGGCTTAGGAAACCACCAATTGGGGTGAGTTCGGTTTTGGCTTACCTTACATGACTAATCATCCATATTTTAACCCTATATTGCCCTCCTTAATTACTGCATATTACATACACGAATTTCTGGGTCCTTTCCTATCCTAGTTTGTTTATATCATTGGGCCAAATGTCCTCTATTGGCCCAATCTTGTTAATGGGTCGTTAATACATGGTGTTGGAAGTCTCTCTAATATGTTTATTTACTTTATCCTCCTTTATTTCCAAAGTTTTTAAATAACTAAATTTTCGGGGTGTTACAGACGGTGTTCTGCATTGCACTGGTTCTGACTATCTCGACATTGCCTAGACACCTAACTGTTATACTATTAGTCTGAGGAGTTCAGACGTACTGTACCATTTCGGTGCTATTATTGTGCTAGCACTGACTGTTATAACATTAGTCTGAGGAGTTCAGACGTAATGTACTATCATTAAACGACCACTGTCCCAAAGTGACTATTGCCATACTCGACTAGTGCACCGTGGTGCAACCATACATGTTATCTCATTACATGTTATCTCTTTACACGCTATCTCTTTACATGCAATCTCGTTACACCTATCTTGATATACAAGCTATCTCGTTACACGCCACCTTGATACAAGCTATCCTATTACATATCATTTTGATACACGCTATCTTGTTATATGGTCCTTTCTCTATCATTCTAATTTTACAATATTCTTGTGAAATGTATTATCGTTCACATGTTATCGCATGCTATCATTCTAGTATGCCATCAATCTCTTATCATGTACTTTTCTCTCTTGACTATACTTGATCGTTCTCTCTAGTTAACCTGCATTACAAGACATTAATCACTTAAAGCATGCTTGTTTACACGAGATATTAAGTCCTACTGAGCGTTCGCTCACCCTTCATTATTTGTTATTGTGTTTTCAGGTAAGTCAAGGGATGACCTTACACAACACAGGATTGGACTAGAGTGATGAGCGTCCTGAAGTCATAGCGATGGAATGTTCTTAGTACCTTAGAGTGTCATTGAGCCCTATGTTTTGGCTCTGAATTACTGGTTGTAATAGTTTATGAATTATCAATAAAATGATGAGTTTTATTTCAATTATTGATCATTAGTTGCTCTGATATTTGCGAATGTATGCACAATTTACATCACCATACTCGTTGTTCATGCCTCCCCGATTTATTCCGCTGCTAAATTGGTGGGGCATGACAGTCAGTGTCACAGGCCCTTCCAGATCATGATGTAGGTGGGTGTCGTGTTAGCATTTCTAATGTGACGACCAGGTCCGTCGCGTTCTCAACGCTTGTGGTTAAGTTGCTCAAGCCGAGAGCTCAGCCCCATTTCACCTGTTGCTCTGTGTTTTCTTCCTCTAGTGATCTCCCTTGTGCTTGGTGCTCCGTGGGGAGCTTGAAGGGAGTTTTGCTTGGCTTGGATTGGTAAGAGTGTGGATTTCCTTGTGTGTGGCTTTGGTAATGGTTGAGGTTTCCTTCTCCTTTTCCCTTCCTCAATGTGCATTATCCTTCTCTCTGTGGTGCATGCTCCTCTCCATTGACTCATGAAGGGGGTAGTGCTCGGCTCATGGACGGCGGCTCTTGGAGCATTGGAGCTTGGAGGTGGAGGGGTGCTAGCCTACGAGAAGGCCCTAATTGGGTGGATCTTCATATTGAGGTAGGGACTCCTCACCCTCCACCTAGTTCCAGCATGCTAGGACCCAAATCCTCCTTCTCTAAGCCTAGAATCCATGTTTAGGATGTGCATTGTGTTCCTTGTAACATGTGGTTTTCCTGAGGAATTATGGTTGTGTGGTTTTCATGCTTGGAATGGGTATGTTGTGATGAGGGTTTCATGTTATGCATGTGAGGAATTGAGTGTAGCTCTGCTTTCCTTGACATGCATGAGGTTCCTTAAGGGTGGTTTGGTGTTAATTAAGCTGCTTCCATCGTGTGGCATGCTCCCCTCCCCTTTTTGTACGTTTTTGTGAAGTTTTGGGTTGTTGCTGGAGCCTTTGTATGGCTCCCGGCTGAGGTCGCGATAGAGATCCCAATCGCAACATGGTCGCAATGTATCGTTGCATTGCGTTATCTCTGAATGCGCCCCAGCACCCGTCGCATTTAGAGACGCGACGGGTACGTGGCGGCGTTTAGGATTTTGGGGTTCTGTCGGAACGTGACCTCCATCTCCATCGCGATAGCATCGCGATGGGGTACGTGTCGCGTTCAGATGAACCAGTTTTTTGCGGCACCCTTAGCCGTCGCGTTCTTATCACGACAGGTTCAAGGGTCACCTTCTGGTTCTTGTCGCGACTGGCAGGGTCGTCGCATTCTGATCGCGATGTATCGCTACGTCGCCTCTCTAACCGAGAGGAACTGGCGACAGGTTTGACGTTCCGCTTCCACTGTGACTCGTCTTTCTTGGCACCTGTGATGTTCCTTGTGCAGTACTACTCTAGTCTGTTTGCCTGGTGCTAGGCACTTGAGGGCTTGTCCGTGAGACAGGTTGTTACCATTACCTGGGACGCCCATCCCCACATGCCTATTAGAGGGAGTTCTCCGGGTGGCGGGCGTGCTCGAGTCACGGACTGGAGCGGAGGGGAAAACAGTGGGGACAGCGGCGTAGAGTCGTTTGTAGAGCTCTCTTAGCTGAGTCTGGGTCGCCAAGGTAGTTGTGGCGCTCTTTCGGTGCGGACCAGCTAGTCCTTTCTCACTACCTCACTCTATGTGGTTCCGAAACCATTTAGAGGGGCCAGGCGTGGGACCGTAGTCCGGCCAGACTACGGCAGTTGTGGTTACTTTAGTTCCGCATCTCACTCTGACGAAAGGTGCTAGACATGGACCGTTGCTCGAGGGTAAGATGCGTGGCGCACCTGACCGGCTGACTAGTATAGCAATTTGTAGCTAGTGTCTTGTTCGGGCTGTGGTCCTGCTGTCCATGTTACAGCCTTGGGTTTCTTTGGTGCCGTGTTTTACATGGGTTTTCCAGTCCCGAAGTGTAGCCTAGATTGACGACTGTGTAGTTTCTTTCACGCTTCCGCACTTGACTCTGTTTAGTAGAATATAATTTACTACTTTATTTAGTTACTGCACTTAGTTCTATTATACTGTTAGAACCAATGGGAGATTGGTAGTCCCTACTGGGCTTCTTCGTGAAGCTCATGCCCTCTTTTGCAGGTGAGACTTCACAGCAGTTCCCTCCGCGGCGGAGTGAGGAGACGGGGCCATAGTAGACGGCGTCCCCAGTGAGTAGTGTTCCCCAGCTTGTGTACTTCACCCTCGGGGTATGCCCCTAAGGGACGTGTTCTTTCCCTTTATTTCTTGTACTTTATTTACTTTGGGACTGTACAAGACTGTTACTCAGTGTTGGACTCTTTTCTCTCACCTGTCGTACATTTTAGTGTGTTTGTTGTTATTTATCTCTATTAAATATCTTGTTAGACCGATCCGTTAGCCCTTCCGGTCTTTGGACCCATGGGCGGTGGTGCCGATGTTCGGATTCTTGGTGGGAGCTGAGGGTCCAGGCATCGGGGTCGTTACAAGAACGTCTAATTATCACGATCTACTGGATAAAAATTGGGGAAAATTGTCTCATAAGAAACTAGACTCGAAGATCTTTCCAGGGGTATATGTCTTGCACGAGGTTTTACTAACCTTTGGTGATGATCTTGGAAGGCCTTATTTGCAGGTCGCAGGTGGAGATGAGCACAAAGTTGCTTCTTGGTCATCATTCCTCTTGCATTTCCCAACCTCTAGAGACTCAAAGCACGACCTCAGCAACCCTAGGGGTCATCCCATGGAGAGAGGGGGCTTATTTAAAAGGGGATGGGTCTTAGTTGACTAATTAGATTAGGAAACTATTTGACATGAATTTAGATGTATTTCTCTCCCCAATTCGTGATGGGAACATTATGGAAACCTACTTTAGGTGGTAACCATGAATTTGGACTTGGTTTGAAGTCCAATGGATGTCTATTGGGTGAGAATTTACTCTTTTATGGTCCATAAGTGAGAAATTCTGAATTTTGGGTCATTTTCCTAACATTAATTTATTCATGGTTTTTATACGGGTGATAATAGGTTTTCGACTTATTTCTTAATTATGATAATAAGTCGCAACAATTCTTAAACTTGGCCCAAACTATTTTTCTTAGCCCAAATTTCTTAGTGGGTCATTAGAGGATATTATTTGAAGTCCAACTATGATTTTTATTTAATTTTCTGACTCATCTAATACATGTGATAATGATTTTCGACTTAATTATGAATTACGATAATAAGTCACTAAATATTTTAAACTCGGCTAATCGGGTTGTTCTCCACCTGAATCTCTTCATGAGTCATTTAGAAATATTATTAGAGTTGAATTATGATTTTTACAAAAAAAAATTGATGTGTTTTTGGGTATATGATAATGATGTGTACGTTATTATTATTATTTTTTAAATTATTAAATTATCAAAATTTTAATTTATTTATAATTTTAAATTATGAAAATTTTGAGATGCTACATGTTTCAAGTTTATCATTTTACACATGTTAGTACCTGTCATGAGTACAAATATATTAGAGTATTTTTAAGTATTAATGTAAATTATATATCTTAATTAGATATTGTTTTAGCCATCATCAAACTAAGGATACAACATAATTGCATCTCCCAGCTGTCTGCAAAGTGGAGGTCCCGCTCTCCGACGCATCTTTGAATTGTTGTGATGACAATAAAGTCATTTTGTTCTTAATTTGGTCTTTGATGGATATAGCTTGTAAATTAAAACCAGACAACTTATTTGCATGTATACCAACACCTTTAACCAGTAATCTCTGCTGGTCTAAGACAACGAAGGAATACTGTGCAATAACATCGTAACAAGCATTACAATGTTCTTATCGTGAACATAGACTCTGTCAATATAGGATATGGCATAGGCCCATAGTAGATCTATTATTGAGTTACTGGTCAAAAAAAAAGAAGAGAAGATCTATTATTGATTTCAAAGGAAAAAAGAACATATATTTTAAGTAACGAAATTATTCACTAGGTACCATAAAACCTTGAAGAAAGGACAACTTACTAAATCAAAAGAACTTGCTCTTTTATTTGATATCCACATGTAAAAGTTGTGCAATTCACCAGGACATATTTGATATGAGGATAGATAAAGAATAGAGTGAGTTCTCAAAAATTTTAAGATATTTTTAAAATTTTGAAGATATCTTCACTCTATCTTCCATATATTTTGATACCAAATATACTCCTAAAATACGAAGTTAGAGGTGGCCCGTCAATGTCATTTCATCCGTGTGGGCTTTGAACAATATAAAAAATGTCAATAAATGTCACAATCTAGCTCCACAAAATCCTCGTTCAGCTAAAACCGAAGAAACAAAATGCTAATCAATTCTACAACTTCATCTATATATTTATCTTATGATTATCCCAACCTTTCTCTGTATCCTTAAAGGTAGTCTTAGACACTTATTCATGTTATACTATAGAAATATCTCATGAATTTTGCAATTTGCATCTCCCTGATATTCACATGAAAGAGTGCCCTTAAAGGAGCAAGGCACATCATTATCCGATGAGAATTTATTTTGTTGAGGGGAATAAAAGTGTGCATAAATTATGTCAAGTAATCTTATTAGTTAAAAACTAAGATAAAATCTTCTCTCTCTCTTTCAAATAATAAATTTATTTATCAACAATTAACATTATATATCTTTATTATCTTTTTTGAAGAATAGTAAATATTTTTCTTAACTAATTGGATGTGAAGGAAAATTGAACTTAATTAAAAGTATGAAATAGAATAAATGAAAAAGATAAAAGCTCTTGGTATGAGAAAAATTATTGCACTGGTAGTAATTAGTCTTACACGGGCGGCCTGTATGGCAACCCACAGGATGCCATGTTAGGCGCCATGCACATTGCTGGACAGTAGATGGCAGCGACCGGTAGCACCATTTGGACCTCAAAATTTATATTTTGGATCTCAAAATTCGTATTTTAAAGTCTAAGTTACTATTAAAAATCTAATTAATATTTTTAAAATCTAAGTATAATATTTGTGAACTTAAGATTTATATTTTAGAATCTAAATTATATTTTAAAATCTAAGTTTTATATTTTGAAGTCCAATTACCACTACTGTCTATCGCCTTTGGTCATTGTCCATTGCTCTCCCTACTTGTTATCCTACATGACATCCAACTTAGTACCACGTGAGATGTCATGTCACTCCTCAAGGAATGGGCGAGTACAGTAAGTCCATTAAGCTTTTCTCTTTAGATATAAAAACTTTCTTGTTAAGGTTGGTTTTCATAATATATACCTATTGTTTAAATTTTATAATCACAAAAAATATATAAATAAAAAATTTGAGTCTAAACACTTCATTATATTAATTTAGGAATATTATGGTTGCCACAGTTTTTTTTTTTTTACTTGATTTGTTAAGATATCTTTTTATCATCTAATTTTTTAAAATTAGGCAACATACAATTCAATATCTGAAGAGAAGGGGTGGGGGGCACTCAAAGTCTCAAACATTGCCTTTTTTGTCATTTATTTATTACCCTCATCTCAGTAGTTATTTGATGGTGACAATTTTCGATTATGATGAGGTCTCACTAATTTAAACTTGGTATCTTTTCCCCCCATCTTATATATGCTAACGTGCACAACATTGGTATTTTTAATATTTTTTATAGGTATTGTGGGGATGGAGATTTGAACCTAGCACCTAAAATTGTACAATAGAAGGCCTTAACAATGTATGATGCTTTTATATTGTGAGTGATAAATTTGTAATTTTATTAAATAATAAGACAACGACAATAAAAGTACCATCGTGAAAACCCTAAAACACAGATGCCACCCAAAACACAAATCAGAGTTTGATAAGCACAAATGAGCAATATATATTGGATGCCTTATTGTATTGTGATGCGACTCCCACTACAAGAAAAAGCGGATATAGAGACCGCATTTGCGACCAATTTAATCGGTCGCAAATTCAGTCTCTGTAAGCGACCGACTAGCGACGGATACTGTCGGTCGCATTGAAGAGACCAATTTTGAGACGGAACTTATGTCGGTCGCAAAATCGGTCTCTGTCGCCCTATTTTCCCCCGCGACCAATCTTTCCCTCCCACCTTTCCCTCCCGTCGATCCCTCCCCTTTCCCTCCCGTTGCTGAGGAGCTCGCCAACGCCGCTGCCGCCGCCGCCGCCGCTGTCGACTCCGGCCGCCACCGTCGACGTTGTCGCCGCCGAGGAGATCCCCGCCGCCTGCAGCTGCTGTGGACGACATCATCGCCACCGCCGTCTGGAGCCCCGTCGCTAGCGACTCCGCCTCTCCATCGCCGGTAAGTCCCACTCCCCCCCCCCCTCCCAAGGTTGTTACTGCCCCCTGCCCCCGCCCCCTGCCCCCTTCCTCCTCCCTCCCTGCCCCTGCCCACAGCCTCCTTCCTCCTCCCTCCCTGCCCTCTCCCCTACCTAGCTTCTCCTTCTCCCCCTCCGGCCCTCCCCTGTCCCTTTGTCTCTCTCTTTGGACCTCTCTATCTCTCTCACTGCAGTGCATCCATGCGGAGGAGCCTCCGGCTCCATCCCCCCACCTGCCCCCGCCCCCTGCCCCCTTCCTCCTCCCATCCCCCCCCCACCCCCGCCCCCTGCCGAAAGAGATATTCCACTTCGATCTCATGGTGGCTTGCTTGGATAGCTTAAAATTTTCTTCACAGGTCTCTGGCTTCTTCCTAATCTAAAGGCATTAAAAGGTCACAACAATCGTAGCATTTTGTAATCTTGGAGTCCAGTCTCAACTAGTTTTCCTAGGATTTTTGGGTGCTTGCAAGACAGGTTGTAGCCAGATAGATTGCTGCAATCCTTGCCAGAATCCCAAGCACAGCCCAGTAAGTTTGGACGTATCTGGAGAGCTTTTGGTGATGCACAGATGGACACCATCTGTCACTGAGGAAGTGAGGATAGAAAGGCAGCAAGTAACGCGCCTAATGATGACGACCTATTTAGGTTGTCTTCGAAATAAGAATTTGATAATGGGAGTTTGTTTTTAAGTGCGAAAGGACTATAGGAGATCATTCCATTATCACGTCTAGGTGCAACTCTAACCAATAATTGAATTTTTCTTTGCATCCAAGTTGCTGAAGTTTGAATAACATTACGGATATATTTTTTATGTTCTAATTACAATTATTATGTTCTTTCTGTCAATAATTGAAAAAAATTGATAAGTAATATGAACAATTAAGTTAAATAGCATCCTACTCAAAAAGAAAAGATTAGAGAACCATGAACTCATGAAAGGAGATCTTGTATTCTAGATCGGTTCTTGTCCAATGCCTTAAAAACAATGATGGGAGTTCACCTCCATATATGTAGAGGATTCCCTCTACTCAATGCATAGGTCTTGAGTTAGAGTTTGGGCTTCAAAAATCCATTATCACGTCTAGGTGCAACTCTAACCAATAATTGAATTTTTCTTTGCATCCAAGTTGCTGAAGTTTGAATAACATTACGGATATATTTAGTTATGTTCTAATTACAATTATTATGTTCTTTCTGTCAATAATTTGAAAAAAAATTGATAAGTAATTGAACAATTAAGTTAAATAGCATCCTACTCAAAAAGAAAAGATTAGAGAACCATGAACCAGTTGAGGAAGGGAATCTGGTGTATTGCTAATTCGGTGGTGGTCTTGTCCAATGTGCCAACTTGCTCAAACCAGGATGAGTTCACCTCCATATATGAAGGATTCCCTCTACTCAATGCCTAGGTCTTGAGTTAAGAGTTTTGGTCCTTCAAAATTCATTATCACTCCAGAGTGGGGGGGAAAAGTGCAACTCTCAGCCGAGAGTCGCTGGTGAATTTTTCATTTGCATCCAAGTTGCTGAAGTTTGAATAACTTACGATAATTTAGTTATGTTCTGCGACTTACAATTATAGTTCTTTTCTGTCAATATTAAAAAAAAAAATTGATAAGAATATGAACAATTAAGTTAAATAGCTTCCTACTCAAAAAGAAAAGATTAGAGACCATGAACTCATGAAGGGAGATCTTGTATTCTAGATCGGTTCTTGTCCAATGCCTTAAAAACATGATGGGAGTTCACCTCCATATATTATAGATTCCCTCTACTCAATGCCTAGGTCTTGAGTTAGAGTTTGGGCCTTCAAAATTCCTTTTGTGAAGTCAGTCCTAAGTCCAAGCCTCCCCTCAAGAAAAGAAAAGAAGGTAAACAAACAGAATGCATGAAGCCTGTCTTAAGATGGTCAAACAAAATGGTAGGAGTGTTGCACAAGCATCCCCATATATGGCATTTCCTCTCACATATCATAAATAGTTCAGCTAATAGCTCTTGCTGTCTTTCATTTTTTCTCTTATAAATGTGCTGGATGTTTTGTAAATTTGATTTCTAGTTTTGTAAATTTACTTTCTAGCTTTCTAGTTGAATATGCTTTCTAGCTTTCTTATTGAATGGTCATCAGCACAAAGTCAATCTTACTTGTTTTATGTGCTTCTTAATATTTTTTCTATGTAAAGTTTTTAGAATACTTATTTTTGTGTTTTTAGAATGTGTTATTATCTTGTCAATAATTAATTAGTTGGGTGTTGTATGTGAGCTGAGATGCGTGGGTGCAACCTAACATTGCACGCATCTTAGGAGAGCGTGTTAAGCCCGTGTCAATCAACCTACCCGTTCAAGACTTTGGGATTGATGTGCACGTTCTCATTTTGAATGATGAGAACGTGTATATCTAACTCAAAGTCTTGAATTGTCCCGTTTGGACAGTCTGTGAATGTTTGATCGCACTTAGGTGGTTAATTACTATATGTGTTTGTGTTGTTTGTTAAAAATTTTGGTTGCGTCTTCTCACTCCTCTCTGATATACCTTTATTGATTTTGATTATTTTCTTAACCACTTATTAGTAAGTGTTTAAGAAAATTTCTTAATCAATAAATATTTTGTGGTATATCGGAGAGGTGTGGGGAGATGCTGCCGAAATTTTTAGCAAATAACACAACACATATAGTAATTAATCGTGCGATCAAACCTTCACAGATGGGTTAAAAAGTGAAAATCTAAATGATATTTCCTTCCTATTTAAAATGGCAGAGATGGACGATGTGAGGAAAGGGTTGGACTTTTTATTTTGTTAGACATGTTAAAGTTTTGTGTGTTTACATTTCATTCGCACAGGGAAAATGTCGGAAGATCGTTCATGGATGTACCGTAGAGTAGTTGATCAGGTGGTGTCTACGGAATTTAAAAATGGAGTTGAGAGATTCATTCAGTTTGCTTTGAGAAATCCTATTGAAGCTGTAGATTGTGAGGGTCGTATCCGATGTCCTTGTGCAGTCTGTAAGAATTTGAAGTGGCTGACAACATGGGATGTACAACGTCATTTATACAGAAAGGGGTTTGTTAAAGATTATGCAAACTGGATATGTCATGGTGAAACATTGTGGTCCTTCCAGCCTGCCGAGCCTGCCAATGTTGGAAGTGGAAGTTCATATGTTGATATGGTCATAGATGCTGCTGGTCCAGGATTCAATGTTCATGAGGAGCATGTACACGATGAAGAACCGCCAAACAAGACAGCTGAAAGATTTTATCAGCTACTCAAAGATGCTGATGAGCCATTGTGGAATGGATGTCAAAATCACTCTCGACTGTCTGCGGTGTCACAATTATTGAACTTGAAATCTGAATTTCACATCAGTGAGATTTGTTTTGATCGTTTGTTACTGATTATCAAAAGTATGTTGCCACAAGATGAGAAGTTACCTGAAAATTTTTATCGTGCAAAGAAGATGGTCACTGACTTAGGGCTTGGATATGAGAAAATAGATGCATGTCCTAATCATTGCATGCTATATTATAATGAGGATAAAAGTAAGGTATCATGTTCCATATGTGGTCATGATAGATTCAAGCCTAAGAAAGGGGACAATTCAAAGCAAAAAGATATACCATATATGTCATTGCGGTATTTTCCTATTGCACCGAGATTGCAGAGAATGTATATGTCACCAAAGATAGCTCAACATATGAGATGGCATGCGGAAAGAGTACGTCGACAACATAATGTAATCACTCATCCTGCAGATGCCGAAGCTTGGAGTCACTTTAACTGTGCTCACCCTACTTTCTCAAAAGAGTCGCGTAATGTAAGACTGGGTTTATGTACTGATGGATTCAATCCATTTGGAGGTTCAGTGACTTCCTACTCTTGCTGGCCAGTTTTCGTGACACCATACAATCTTCCGCCAAATATGTGCATGAAACGAGAGCATTTATTTCTATCATTATTGATCCCTGGTCCAAAAAATCCTGGAAAAAAACTAGACATATATCTCAGGCCGTTGATTGATGAGTTGAAATTGTTATGGACCGATGGGGTTACTACTTATGATGCATCCAGAAAGCAAAATTTCACTATGAAGGCTGCATTGATGTGGACAATAAATGACTTTCCTGCATATGGAATGTTATCTGGCTGGAGCACCCATGGAAAACTAGCATGTCCTTACTGTATGGACAGTTCCAAATCATTTGTACTTAAGCATGGTGGCAAGTCATGCTGGTTTGATTGTCATCGACAATTTCTACCAAGGGACCATCCGTTTAGAAGGCAAAAAGATGCATTCTTAAAGAACAAAATTGAATTGGAAGAAGCTGATTTTGAACGGTTGTCTGGTCCACATTTAGCAGCAAGGGTACAGAACTTACCAGATATAACACAATTGTCGAGCAGCACAAGACATCTCCCTGGATTTGGGAAGGATCACAACTGGGTCAAAAAAAGTATCTTCTGGGAATTGCCTTATTGGTCAACTCTTCTTATACGACATAACCTCGACGTCATGCATGTTGAGAAGAATGTCTTTGATAATGTGTTCAACACCATTATGGACATAAAAGGCAAAACAAAGGACAATGTGAATGCTCGTTTAGACTTGAAAATACATTGTAAACGTCCAGAACTGGAACTTCTTGATAGAAATGGTACAACAGTTAAACCGAAAGCAATTTACGCCCTTGGAGCTGCACAGATTAAAGAAGTATGCTTTTGGCTAAAACAATTGAGATTTCCAGATGGTTATGTGTCCAACATTGCTCGTTGCGTGAATACAAATGAGGGGAAAATATATGGAATGAAAAGTCATGACTGTCATGTGTTCATGCAGAGGTTGTTACCTATTGTATTTCGTGATATGCTGCCGAAGCCGATATGGGGAGCAGTGACTGAGTTAAGTCAGTTTTTTAAAATTTTATGTACATCAGAGCTCAGGTATGAAGATGTGGAAACTATTGAACAGAATGTGATCACGACAGTTTGTAGATTGGAAAAGATATTTCCACCCTCATTCTTTGATTCAATGGAGCACCTGCTTATACACTTACCATATGAGGCTAAAGTAGGAGGGCCAGTACAATTTAGATGGATGTATCCATTTGAGAGGTAATTTATATATATTTTCTCCTCATAATTCAATATCTTTTGATGTGTTTTTCATTATCCTATGAACATTCTGGTAGGTGCATGCATGAATTGAAAATGAAAGTTCGCAACAAGGCAAAAGTAGAGGGTTCCATTGCGGAGGCGTACATTATGGAAGAAATATCAAATTTCTGTTCAATGTACTTTGAACCTGAGATACAAACTCGTCGTACTCGGCCACCACGTAATGATGATGGAGGAGACTCCTTTCACTCTGATCGGCTCTCTATATTTAAGTATCCTGGACGTGCGTATGGACGTTCTTCGTGTCGGATGCTAAATGATAGAGAATTGCACTGTGCAGAAATTTACATCCTTTTAAATTGTATGGAGGTTGAATCTTATGTTGCGTAAGTTCTCTGCTCACATTACGTTTATGTCCATAACTTGTTAATTTTCATTCCATCTATAATGCTCCAATGTTCATAATACAGACAATTTGACTCAGAATTAATCCAAAGATGTCCATATCTCTCTGACATGGAGGTTGAAAAAGAACGAGAAAAATCATTGGCTTCTTGGCTGAAATATCGTGTAAGTATTATTACTAATCTTTCTCCTTGTTAGGCCAATTTATGACTAATTCTGACTAGTGTGCTCTCCATATGTAGGTTGAAAATGGTTTTATTACTGATCAAAGAATTCGAGAGATCAGTTATGGCCCATCGAAAGTTGCACGTACATATCCAGCATTTATTGTGAATGGGTATAGATTTCACACTAGACAATATGGGCAGAATAAATCAACAATGAACAGCGGGGTATGTGTGAAAGGAAGTACATATAATGAAAATGAATGTGATTATTATGGTATTATTGAGGAGATCTTAGAATTGCAATATCTCGGAGATGACAACCATATATTTCTGTTCAAGTGTCATTGGTTTGATCCAAATTCTGTTCGAAATGACACAACATATGGGATTGTCGATATCAGACATAAGTCCAAATTGAATACTTATGATCCATTCATTTTGGCCGCACAAGCCCAGCAGGTCTATTATACAAAGTATCCATCGTCTAGAAATAAAGAAAGAAATGATTGGTGGGCAGTTTGCAAGGTTAAGACAAGGCTTTTCCCGGATTATGAGTTGGATTTGACTGAAACAGTAGAGTTGGATGTGAATGCCGAATTCTTTCAATCAGATTTGGGTGATGATGTAGAGTTGCCTGCTTCTAGTGATGAATCTGTGGAGGCACTGTCTTTATCTAAAGAGAATGAAGTGGAAGAAGTCGAACCAGAACAACTTGAAATACAGTTGGGGGACTCCGATGAGGAGGAATATATTAGTGATCAAAATGAATCTGATAATGAAGATGTGAATGCTGAATTTGATATATCTCCAACATCTGAAGATGAAATGGAGAATGTTTGATTAATGGTATACAATTTTACCTAAAATGAAGGGTACTCTGTAATTTTAATACTCCCGTGTCTGCCCATTTTTCTTCCACTATTTGATGAATATGCATGTATTTTATTACCAGTTGAAGATATGGTTCGAGGACGGCGTGGGACTTCTTCAGGTGGGAGGGGTGAGGGTAGTGGGAGGGGAGAGGGTAGTAGGAGGAGATTTACTTCCTTTTCTACACCGCTACCACCGACCTCTGCACCGCTACCACCGGCAGTAGGTATGTATACTTTGATTTGTATGCATTGCGGTATTTATTTAAATAATTCTTTATGTCATTGTGGTAACTTATTCTTATTTTCACAGGACCCACGACCTCTGTACCGATACCACCGACCTCTGCACCGCTACCACCGGCAGTAGGTATGTATACTTTCATGTATAATGCATTGTAGTATTTGTTTAAAATAATTCTTTATGTTTTTGTGGTATATTATTCTTATCCTTTCAGGATCCACGACCTCTGCACCGTTACTACCTGTAGCAGGTAAATATGTCATGTATAATGCACTGTATGTTTTGTTTAAAATAATTCTTTATATTTTTGTGGTATCTTATTCTTATCTTTACAGGACCCACGACCTCTGCACTTTTACCATCGGCAGCAGGTAGATTGACAGCCTCTGCATCTCCATCACACATGGCGAGTAGATCTACACCAGGTATGTTCATTTACATTTCTATTTTTTTTATAGTTTGTTTTATTTATACTATTTAATTCGTATAGTACATGCTGATGACGAGACGAGTCATCACGAGGGGGAGGGCAGTTATAATGAGACGATGCGGGCAGTGTGGATAAATGAAGGGTATGTAATGCATTATTTTTGTTATCTATTCGTCATTGTGGTATTAATATTCTCAATTTCAGGAATAAAATAGAGCCAGCCCAAGCATCACAATTTATTACAAAGACAATTCAAGCACATATTCCAGGCCCCATCCATCGCTTTTCTGATTTTCCGATGGATGTTCAGGATTTATTGTTCTCTATGTTCTTGGTATGTATCTTATTTTATCATATTAAGTCATTTTCAATTCTTATTTGAACACACTTATTGTTATGTAACATATAATTTTTTTTTTTAATATGTAGAAGAATCATCGATTCACAGAGCATTCACATGAGTTACGTGCTAGATCTGCATGGACAAGTACTGCAAGAGCAAATTTCAAACATCTTATGTACAATGTCCGAAAAACTGCAGAAAGAGCATGTGCAAGTACAGATAAGAACGAATGGAAGGAGCATGGGCCTGTGTGGATGAGAAAGGAGTATTGGACGGAGCTGTGCGACATTTGGGGAGCGGAGAAATGGAGTGAAAATTCAAGCAAAGCAAAGCAAAACAGAGCAGCGCATCCTGAAGCGAATGTACACACGAGTGGCTCTGTCTCCTTTGCAACGCATAAAGCGAGATTGGTAAGTATACTTCTACATTTGTGAATTTTTTTTAATCTAATAATAAACTGTGATTTATTTGAATAACAGGAAGTACAGCTCAAGCGGCCACCTCAATTTCAAGAGCTTTTTGATGAAACTCATAAGAAGAAAGGGACAAATGATTACATTAGTGAGAAAGCTCGGGAGGTAGCGGTAAGTGTATACACTAATAGTTTTCATTTATTGTGGTTAAACTGTAGAATAATTTTGTTTTATTTGTTTTATTTTTTGCAGGAGTCATATAGTAGAGGAATGGATGAGAGGTACGGGGATGACAGTCAGCGTCCAGAGTTGGATCCTGACATTTGGGTTGCAGCATCTGGGACACCCAAGAAAGGCCATGTCTATGGTTTTGGACATAGCTTGGGCACGACCAAGGTGATATCATCATGCTCGAGTTCGGTCTCACATGCGACCTCTCCATTTACCACACCAGCAGCCCCAGGTGTTTCTTCCAGTGCCGGCCCGACCATGACTCCAGATATGTTTAGGGCGATCGTCAACGAGACCGTCTCTCAGAATATCTCAACCATCGTCTCTCAGACCGTCTCCCAGATGCTCGTAGAATTGAGAATTCCTGGTAATAGAGCACCTCCTACACCTCCTGCACAGCAGCCTCCGGTAAGTATTTTATTTTATTGATTTTCTATTTGTATTAACTCTAAATATCATCTTACAAAATATAAGAATTTAGATTGAGGAGGGAAAAATATCACTTTCTTAACTCTATGAACTTGGGTTTGAGGGTCCAAAATTGAAAAGAAAAGTCTAATCAATCCATCGATTGTTCCAACACGACATGGGAGGTGAAAGTAACCCGTAGAAACTGACAGAGTTCAAATTGGACTCCAAATTTGAACTTCATGCTCAAATTTACATTTCTTAAGAAGAACTAATTTAATCGGGTTTAATAGGGTCAAAAATAAAAAAATAGATCCGATTAATTTGTCAATGACTCCAACACGATCGGGAAGGTGAGAGTGACTTGTAGAAACTGACGGAGTTCAAATTGGACTCCCGATATGGCTTGGGCAAACAATTTTGTATTTTCTTAACTAGTTTAGTTTCAAATCTATGAACTTGGGTTTGAGGGTCCGAAATTGAAAATAGAGGTCAAATCAATCTATCGATTGTTCCAACACGACATGGGAGGTGAAAGTAACCCGTAGAAATTGACAGAGTTCAAATTGGACTCCAAATTTGAACTTCATGCACAAATTTACATTTCTTAAGAAGAACTAATTTAATCGGGTTTAAGGGGGTCAAAAATATAAAAATAGGTCCGATTAATTTGTCAATGACTCCAACACGACCGGAAAGGTGAGAATGACTTGTAGAAAACTGATCCATGGCATGGACAAACAATTTTGCATTTTCTTAACTACTTTAGTTTCAAATCTATGAACTTGGGTTTGAGAGTCCGAAATTGAAAAGAAATGTCCAATCAATCTATCGATTGTTTAAACACGACATGGGGGGTGAAAGTAACACGTAAAAACTGACGGAGTTCAAATTGGACTGCAAATTGGACTACCGATTGAGCAAAACGTTTAAAACTATCATTCGTCAATTTCAGTTAAATGAAAATATCTTGCTTTTAATTTTCAAGAATAATTGATTTCTTTATTAAGTACTTAATTTTAATTTTTTTAAATAATATGCAGGATTATCCGTCGCGAGATGTTGGACGAGACGACGACCAGGATGAGGATGACACATATGCGGAGGATTTGTGATTTCATTTTAGTTATGTGCATGTTGTCATTTTATTATGGATGTATGATGTTTGTGTGTTTGTATTTTATGTGATGAATTTGAGGTTTGTTATGGATGTATGATTAGTTTGTGTGTTTTATTTTATGTGATGAATTTGAACTTTGTGGAGATTGTGATTTGTGTAGTTGATTTATTGTGGTTTTGTGGTATTGTTATTTATCAGGTGATATTGTTATTTATCAGGTGATTTATTGTTGTTTATGTAAATTTCTAAAAAAAAAATATTGTCAAATTAGCGACCGAATAGCGACCGATAGAATGCCGACGCTGATCGGTCGCTAAAATTGGTCGCTTCACCGATAGCGACGGACAATATTTGGTCGCTAAGTCGGTCTCTAATTAGCGACCGCCTTAGCGACCATAAATATCGGTCGCTGTTAGCGACCGTAACAGCGACCAACTATCGGTCGCTGTGGGCGACCAACCTGCGACCGAAAAGGGCGGTCTCTATTTGCGACGAAACTTGCGACCGATATATTTCGGTCGCTATCAGAGACAGATTTTGCGACCGATATATTTCGGTCGCTATCAGAGACAGATTTTGCGACCGATAACAATCGGTCGCTATATAGCGACGCCGATATATAACGACCGATTATCGGTCGCATTTCGGTGGTAGTCGGTCGCCGATGGGTACAGCGACCGAACAAAGACCGAATAGCGACCGAACCTGTCGGTCGCTATTTCTTTTTCTTGCTTTTTCTTTCCTTTCTAGTGTCCTTTTGCCCTTTTATCTTTCTCATTTTTTTGTAAACAAAAAGCAAAGAAGATCCTACCCCAAACCTAGCAACTAATATTTTTCGTAGACTTGGAGGAGGTCATTTTAAGTGATTAAAATCTAATCATGAAAATTACCAAAAAGTCCCTGAAAAGCTTTAAACGAAAGTTAGGACTAACTAGACATGTTTCAAAATCTAAAAGGTAATTGAAAAAAATAGGATAAAAACTGAAAAAAAAAACTATTTCTAGATTCAATTTAACAGGTAGTAGAGGATAAAATCATTAATTGGTAATAGATTATAGATGCTAAAAACTAAACACAATTCTAAACATTAATTATAAAATCAAATTAATCAAATCAAACAGCTCTAAAACTACACGCTTAACTTTTTGTTGCATGGTAAAACTTGTGGAAAGATGGTTGAGCTGGGGATTGAAAGCTTCGTCAAATCATGTTTTGCTAAAAGAAATATTTTCACGTGCATTGAGTAAGTCACACTTATTAGAGTCAGGGTTGGCCGACTCGTTTGACTCGATCGCGTCAAGTTTTACTTGGCACGGTACATGTCACGTCCTAATAATTGATACTTGTTGAAAATGACAGAGTTCGAAGTAAAGAAAATAAAAATTTTCATTTACATTTATAAAATAGTGTAGCGAAATAATACAATATGATTTACACAAACTAAGGGTTCATAGTTAATATTTACAAAACTCTAGAGTGCTAAAATCTAAGAAAAAGACTCGTGTTGCTATATATTAGGAGTCGCTTAGCACACAATTCCCTAGAAAGTCAGCCCCATCTGGAATTCCTGAAAGAAAGGTAGGAAAGCATAAGCAGTTGTGTCCAATAGGATTTGTCTTCTAAACACAAGGAAAGTAAGAGACGAATGGTAGCATAGAAGGAAAATATATACATACTATGTAGTAAGAGAAAGCACAACTCATATACACAATTATACAGAAATGTTGGTAAAGTGATGACATTATAAAAGAGTGCCCTACACCGATCAGTAATGAAGCAAGTATAATTCATTTTGTAATACAATATATGGAAATGTAGACAAAATCTTGCATATAGTGGTGCATGCCAAACACCAAGATGATCCATTATCATTCTGTATGGCTAGTAAACGAATTTGAGTGCTTCTCTTGGGATTGGACCGCCCCATTTGCACGGGCATAATGTTCAGGCGAGTCCGAAGACCCAAAAGTGTGTCATACTATTTCCATTGATCTTTGTTCATGTACGGTCTTTGGCAGATGTCAAGTTAATAGTTCGGGTTTATGAAGGTTAAATCAAGATATAAGAAAAACTAGATAAAAGGACAAACATAAACTAAATATGGAAATCGGTCAACCGTTCAGGGATTTTTGATCGTTCGACCTAGCCAGTAGCTTGGTTCTAGTTTTCCTGATAAAATCGGTCAACCTGAAGAATCAATTAGTTGACCGAAATGACAAAATCGGTCGATCGATCTGGCCAATAGTTTGGTCCTGAGTTTAAGATGAGATTGGTCAACCGGAAGAACAAAATCGGTTGACCAGAAAGGTAAAATCAGTCGACTATTATCTAGTTTTTGGTCGACCAATTCTGGAAAAACTTGAATCACACAAGCCGAAATTGCTCCAACTTTTCTAGGCTAGGAATGGAAATAAACAACCTGGAACAGAAGAAAAGAGTATATTCTACAGTTGTACATACTTTTCGGATGTAATGGAGGACTCTAAGCTCCTCATCTCTCTTCTTTTTTTCTCTCAGGTGCTTGAAAAGGTGGGAGATTGGTCGACCGATTTGTACTGTAGGTCAACCGAGTCCTGCGATGTTTCAGAATTGATTCTTCAGTGCTTCAGCGATGTTTGATTGGAAAGCTGGAACATATCAAATCTAATCTTGATCATGATGTTCTAAACTAACTTAAGACAAAACAAATCATTCGAAGTAGAAGAAAATGAGTGTTATTGAAGGTAGTAAAGGAGAATAGAAGAGAAGACAGTCATCTACCCAAAGCAAAGTAGATAATCAGTCTTTAGACCTTCCTCTCCCTGCACGACCTCCTTCACCAAACCTTAGGGATAGCAGCAGTGGAAAGGCAACAACATTCATAGTAAAAGTTGGGTGAAGTGGAGAAGGCTTTATAGGGGGGTGAGACCATGCATGGGAAGGATTTTTATAGGGCACCTGGACGACGAAGATCATCTAATTTCCATCGCTAGCCAATTTTACCCACATTGCAAAGATCTTACCATGGGGTAACACGTATAAAGATGCATGCATAACCCATGTTACGTAGATGAACAATGAAAGAGATTATGGAGTAATCATATATATGTATATATATATATATATATATATGCAAATAAAATATATTTTATTTAATCCCTTCTATTTAATACAAATATTATGTATTTGAGTTGGTATTTTAGATTTATGTTGGCTAGAACATTCTATAATTTTATCTGTGTTTACTTTTAATAATAGGTTTAGGTAATGATATCATGAAATACAATTAATCAGTGTAACATTAACATGTAACATTAATATTGATTAACCAAATTTCTCAAGATTTATTTATTTTCATACATAAAATTGAGGTGTTACACTTCCTCCCCCACTAAGAAAGAATTTGGTCCTCCAAATCCAACTAGTAGTAACAATTACTGATTACAATCTGCAAATAATTCTAGATATTTGGCTTTGATAGCATCTTCCAATTTCCATGTTGCTTCTTCTTGTCCCCACCGGCTCCATTCATTTTTAATAATGGAACTTCTTTATTCCAGAGTTGTTTGATTTTTCGGTCGAGAATTTTCACTGGTTTCTCTTCATATGCCAAGTTAAACTCAGATTTTGATATTCTATGACATGAGATGAGTCATAGACATACTTCTGCAGCATAGAACATGAAAATTGTCATATACATTAGATATTTGAGGGGGTAAAGCTAATTGATAAGTTACTTCTCCTGCTCTTCTTAATATTTCAAATGGCTCAATGTATCACGGACTGAGCTTTCCTTTGATTTTGAATCTTCGGATTCCTCTTCGAGGTGATACCTTTAGGAAAACATGATCTCCTTGTTGGAATTCCAGTTCTCTTCTTCGCTGATCTACATAACTTTTCTGTCGATCCTGAGCGACCTTCATTCTTCCTTGCACTGTTCTTATAATTTATGTTGTTTCTCATATCATTTATGGTCCAAGAATTTGTGGTTTACTCAATTCTATCCAGCAAATGGGTGATCTACATTGTCGACCATACAATGCTTCAAATGGTGTCATCTGAATCGTACTCTGGTAGTTGTTGTTATAAGCAAATTCCATTATTGACAATGATTATTTCAGTCATTTCCAAATTCTAATACACATGCTCGGCACATGTCTTCGACAACTTGGTTCACTCTCTCAGTCTGCCCATCAGTTTTGGGATGAAAAGCTATGCTAATTTTTAATTTGGTTCCCAATGCCTCTTGTAGTTTCTTCCAGAAATGTAAAGTGAATCTTGCATCATGGTCTGAGATAATATTCATTGGAATTCCATGCAATCGAATAATTTCGTTTAAATATAAGGCTACAAGGATATTGATAGACCATTTGCTTTTCACAACTAGGAAATGAGCTAACTTGGTGAGTCGATCAATTATTACCCATATGGCATCATATCGATCATGAGTTTTGGGTAATCCCATAATAAAGTCCATGCCCACACTGCCCCATTTCCATTCTAGTATCTCCAGAGGTTTCAATTTTTCAGCGGGCTTTAGATGCTCAACCTTAATTAATCTTTTGGCAAGTCAAGTATTTTGCAACAAAATTTGCAATGTCCTTCTTCATATTACACCACCAAAAATTTTTCATGACATTCAGGTACATCTTGACAGTTCCAGGGTGTATAGTGTAATAAGTTCAATGTATGTGTTTCTTCTAGTATCTGTTTCTTAATCTCTGAATCATCTGGCATATACAATCTTGTCCAGAATCGAAGATTTCTTTGTGAATCTATACAAAAATCAGGTTTAGAGTTTAAGTTCTCATTAATCTCTATCAGTGTTGGATCTTTATCTTGTTGTTCCCTAATTTGCTTCAAAAGGTCAGATTGAACTTTTAAATTTACTATCATGACCTTTTCTTCTTGTGGTTTGGCTTCTATCTTTAGTGTGGAGAATGTTGGCCCTTTCGGTATGGCAGCAAGCTAGCCTAGAGGGGGGGTGAATAGGTTTTTCTGAAATCTGTAATAGAAACTTAAACAGAAATTAAACTTGAAGGTTTGGTTAGTTTAGGTGATAAAGAGTAGTAGTGCGGAAGCAAATAAAACAATCACACAAAGGACACAAGGAATTTATCCTGGTTCGGCCCTTCCCACATAGAAGTCCTACGTCCAGTCCCCAGCAACCTCATGGGATTTCACTAACCAAGGGTACAGTCCCCCTCAAGAACACTACAACACCCAGCACCCCAGCTGGTCTTCTTCGCTTTCCCGGGCAAGAAGGCAGTCCACTTCTTTTGTAGGCTCAGAAGCAAACCTACTAGTACAAACCCCAGTGCGGTTCTGCTAGACACAAACCCCTAGCTGGGTTACACACTGTATACAGTCCTACAGCTGGACAGAAATCTTTCATAGAAAAGAAAGATCAGACTGAGAGCTATTACAAGATGAACACTCAGGACTTAGCTCACAGTTACAGACTCTCCCCCAAGATTACAATGAGCACAGGGAGAAAATGAAGAGAGAAGGAAGGAGGCTTGAAAGCTCGAATGCTTCAAGTGCTTGAACACTTCTTCTTGGGCTCAGGCTCTTTCTCTCTTTTCCTTTGAGTGTATTGGGAGTTCAGGTTCCTCACTGGTTGTACACTCCTTCAAAGATCTTCAAGAAATCTCTCTCTTTTCTTCAGCTAAGCTTCTTCTTTTATATGAGCAGTTTGAATAGATCCTTGAAGGGATCCGTTGGAGTTCTAGCCATTGCTCATCTTCTCTTCATTTGTCTTAATCAGACTCTGGTGGTCTTCGAGGTCTTTTTCTCACAAGACTCTAAAATACGCATGCCTTTTTCTGTCAGAAGATATTTGACTTTTCATTAGGCGCCAAACATATTTGAAAATAGAGGTAATCTGTGTTTGAACATTATCAATGAAGAAATCGTTATGAGCATGACTTATGAATCGTTATGTGAAGAGTCGTTGCTCATTTGTAAACAAATTGTCATGAAAGGCAAATCGTTGTAAGTCTCAGCAAACGGTTATGAAACTTAACAAATCGATGAGAGGCAAATCGTTATGTAACTTATCAAATTGTTATGAGTCTCAACGAATCGTTGTAAGAACCAAATCGTTGTTTTCACTTATGAAATCGTTATGAGCCTTAGCAAATCGTTATGACTAGAAAATCGATGTAAAACTTATCAAATCATTATGAGAACGAAATCGATGTGAACAATCGTTATGGCTATAAAAAGAATCGTTCTGAGATCGATTTCTTAACAAATCGTTATGGCCACTTAGTGAATCGTTCTGAGATCGATTTCTTAACAAATCGTTATGGCCACTTAAGAAATCGTTGTAACTACTAAACGAATCGTTACAGCGCTTTATAAAATCAATTAAAAATAAATCGATGTAGCGCTTATTAATTGGCACTTGAACTGAAATCGATGTATATATATTAGACATCGATTTTATCATTTTAGTGCGCCTTAAAATAATCATAAATATTGATGAAACAATCTAATCATAAATTTGTTAGCACCAAAATATTAAGGTAATAAAGAGTGGTTCAACAATCTCCACCTTTTTGGTGATGACAAAATTTATGTGAATTTTCTGACAGAAATATATGAAGCATAGAAAATGCAGAAAATTGATAGAACATACAAATTCTCCCCCTTTTTGTCACTAACCAAAAACGAAGGATCTTACCATGCATTCTCTCCCCCTTGAGAATTTCTTACCATTAAGGGGTTCAACAATAATAGATATTCAATGAATAACTCCCCCTTAATCTGTGCTCCCCCTGAGCATGAGACTCCCCCTTAATGTGAGGCAAGTCAGATCTTGTGCTCTTGACCTTATACATGTTGTTTGTCAAGTCTTCAAGATTTTTATCTGCATACATCTTAAAAGAAAACTTGTAAACATTGTTAGTAGCATTGTAGTTTACTGAATATAACGAACATAAATGTAAGTTTAAAAACAAAAACTAAAACTAAAGGATGACTACTTCCTCTTCAGATTGGAATGAAGTGAAGAGTTGGTAGTCACCAATTGAATGTTTTTGAACATCCTCTAACCATACCCATTTGAATGTCTTTTCCTTTTGTTCATCAAGAGTAGATAGCCACTTTCTTATTTAATGTTGAAGCTACCTGAGGAGTTGTTTACTGAAGGTGTCTCCTCAGGAGTTACTTGGATTTTATAAGCCTTATCCTCGGCTTTTTCTTCATCAGAAGCTTCTTCAACGCTTATTTCTTCGGAAATATCCTTTTTGAAAAAGATATGAGGCTCCCTCTCAATCTGAGGTTCCTCCTTTACCTCTTCTTCTTCATGTGGAAGGATAACTTCCTGAGGTGCTTCCTGTTGCTCTCCTTGAATGGTGACAGTTGGAGAAGATGGAGTTATAGCTTCCTATCTTGTTTCTTTAAACACGTGAGCATCAGTAGATATTTCATCCGTAGTTGGTATTCCTTCATGTGTGAGCTTCATTTGTCCCACATATCTTTAGCAGATATACATGTGGATACTTTACTGAATTCTATTTTAGATAAAGCACAACATAATAGTTTTTTGCTTTAAAGTTTAATGATAATTTATTTTTATCGTCTGCAGTAATGACGGTGGTGCCTTTTGCAGAATAACAACAAAATCACCTACCTCTATTACCTGCCACAGATCAAAGTCTGTGCCTCGAATGAGCATTCCATCCTCATCTCCAGTATTGGTAGTCCTCTCCATCAAGAATGGAGGTCTGGTGACAGATTGACCTTCAGCATATCCTTGAGCTGCCATGGATCTTTGCTCTAAGATCGTTGGATCTTCTTGAAAGTTCAGAGACTCAATCTGATACCACTTGGGCCCTTTCGGTATGGCAGCAAGTTAGCATAGAGGGGGAGGGGGGGTGAATAGGTTTTTCTGAAATCTAAAATAGAAACTTAAACACAAAAATTAACACTTGAAGGTTTAGTTAGTTTAGTGTGATAAAGAGTGGTAGTGCGGAAGCAAATAAACAATCACACAAAGGACAAGGAATTTATCCTGGTTCGGCCCTTCCCACATGGAAGTCCTACGTCCAGTCCCCAAGCAACCTCTTGGGATTTCACTAACCAAGGGTACAGTCCCCCTCAAGGACACTACAACACCCAGCACCCCAGCTGATCTTCTTCTCTTTCCTGGGCAAGAAGGCAGCCCACTTCCTTTCTAGGCTCAGAAACAAACCTACTGGTACAAACCCCAGTGCGGTTCTGCTAGATACAAACCCCTAGCTGGGTTACACACTGTATACAGTACTGCAGCTGGACAAAAATCTTTCTTAGAAAAGAAAGATCAGACTGAGAGCTATTACAAGATGAACACTCAGGACTTAGCTCACAGTCACAGACTCTCCCCCAAGATTACAATGAGCACAGGGAGAAAATGAAGAGAGAGGAAGGAGGCTTGAAAGCTTGAATGCTTCAAATGCTTGAACAACTTCTCTTGGGCTCAGGCTCTTTCTCTCTTTCCTTTGAGTATTTGGAGTTCAGGTTCCTCACTAGTTGTACACTCCTTCAAAGATCTTCAGGAAAGCTCTCCCTTTTCTTCAACTAAGCTTCTTTTTATATTGAGCAGTTTGAATAGATCCGTTGAAGTTCTAGCCGTTGCTCATCTTCTCTTCATTCGTCTTATTAGATTCTGGTGGTCTTCGAGGTCTTTTTCTGACAAGACTCTGAAATACGCATGCAGCTTTTCTGTCAGAAGATATTTGACTTTTCATTAGGCGCCAAACATATTTGAAATATAGAGGTAATCTGTGTTTGAACATTATCCATGAAGAAATCGTTATGAGCATGACTTATGAAATTGTTATGTGAAGAGTCATTGCTAATTTTTAAACAAATCGTCATGAAAGGCAAATCGTTGTAAGTCTCAGCAAACAGTTATGAAACATAACAAATCGATGAGAGGCAAATCGTTATGTAACTTATCAAATCGTTATGAGTCTTAACGAATCGTTGTAAGAACCAAATCGTTGTTCTCACTTATGAAATCATTATGAGCCTTAGAAAATCGTTATGAATAGCAAATCAATGTAAAACATAAAATCATTATGAGAACGAAATCGATGTGAACAAATCGTTATGGCTATAAAAAGAATCGTTCTAAGATCGATTTCTTAACAAATCGTTATGGCCACTTAGCGAATCGTTCTGAGATCGATTTCTTAACAAATCGTTATGGCCACTTAAGAAATCGTTGTAACTACTAAACGAATCGTTATAGCGCTTTATAAAATCAATTAAAAACAAATCGATGTAGCGCTTATTAAATTGGCACTTGAACTGAAATCGATGTATATAGATTAGACATCGATTTTATCATTTTAGTGCGTCTTAAAATAATCATAAATATTGATGAAACAATCTAATCATAAATTTTGTTAGCACCAAAATATGAAGGTAATAAAGAGTGGTTCAACAGAGAATTCTTCCAAAAGTTTCCATTCCTTTACCATCAAACATGTCATATGTGCCACAGGATTTCTACTGAAAGCATCAACAATAGTATTGCCCTTTCCAATATGGTATTCAATCTTAAAATCATAGTCTTTGATATATTCAATTTTGTTTATGACAAGGAACCCCAGTTAGCTAGTAAACCCCAGGTGGATGAAGTGAGGCCTTCCCCATCCACCAGGTAATGTGGGGGGTTTTCCCCAAAGGGGCGAGCCAGAATGGAACCTAGGATGTGCTGGGAATGCTACCAATTGAACACCAAGGGTTAACCACTCTGCCATCCGCCTTTGTCTTTGATATATTCGAACCATCTTATTTTTCTCATGTTTAACTCATTCAGTGAAATAAGTACTTCAGGCTCTTATCATTTGAGTACACAATAAATTGATTATTATATAGATAATGTCTCCATAACTTCAAAGCAAAAATTACTGCTGCAAGTTCCAAGTCATGAACTGAATAGTTTTTCTCATGATTTCTTAACTACCTAGATGCGTATGCAATGACTTTTCCTTCTTGCATTAAAACACATCCCAACCGGATGGTTGATGCATCTGTGTAAACTTCAAATGTTCTTCCCTCCACCGACAAAGTTAGGATGGTGCAGATGTTAAACATTTTTTCAACTTTTGGAATGCACACTCTCACTCCTCGTTCCACATAAATGGTACTTCTTTCCGAGTTAACTGAGTGAGAGGTGCAGTAATTCTAGAAAAACTTTTCAACAAATTGACGATAATAATTAGCCATACCCAAAAAACTTCAGATTTCAGTGACAATCTTAGGTTGTTCCCAATTCTAGATGGCTTTAACTTGGAAGAATCTATAGCTAATCCATATCTAGAAATAACATGTCCCAAAAATATTACTTGTTCCATCCAAAATTCACATTTACTAAACTTGGCATATAATTTATGATCTTGCAACAGCTGTAAAGCAATGTGAAGGTGTGCTTCACGTTCTAACACACTTTTGGAATAAATCAAGATATCATCAATGAATACAACAATAAACTAATCCAAGTATAATATGAAGGTATCATCATTAACCGCATGAATGCAGCAGATCATTGGTTAAACCAAATGACATCACTACAAATTCATAATGCCCATAGCTACTTCGGAAAACTGTCTTGTGGATATCTTCCTTCTGATGTCTCAATTGATGATATCCAGACGTGAGATCAATTTTGGAAAATATTGATCTCCCAACAATTGATCAAATAGATCATCAATTTGGGAAAGTGGATATTTATTCTTAATTGTGAGTTGATTTAATTGTGCATAATCTATACATAACCTTAAGGTTCCATCTTTCTTATTAACAAATAGGATTAGAGCACCCTAGGGAGGCGTACTGGGTCTTATAAACCCTCTTTCAAACAATTCCATGAGTTGTCTATTTAATCCATTCAATTCTTCTACTTACATTCGATAAGGTGTTTTAGAAACTGGAGTGGCTCTAGGAATCAATTCTATAGTGAAGTTCACTCCTTACTAGGAGTTCACTTCCTTACTAGGAGGTAAACTAGGTAGCTCTTCAGGGAATACATTAGAAAAATCTCAAACTATGGGAATATTTTTCAAGCATGTAGTATTCTGATTTATCAATATTACATACACTAGATATCCATGACACCCATTCTTCACCAACTTATATGCTTTAACTACTGATATAAGAGGTACCTTCGTGCATGAGGTTTGCTAAAAGTTACTAGTGGAACTTCCTTATTCAAAATTATTATTTGATTAAAATGACAATCCAATCCAACATGATGTTTAGATAGTCAATCAGACCCAAAGATTACATCATAATCCCACATTTCCAAACATATTAAATCTCTAGAAAAATTATACCCTTCAATTACTATTGCACTAGTTGGGCAGTAGCAATCAAGTTCTTTTCTCTTACTAAGAGGCGTAGCAACTTCAAATTTTCTTGGTAGTGGAATTGGCTGTACTTCAAATGATCTAGCAAATATTGACCAACAAAGGAATGTGTTGCTCCAGAATCAAATAAAACGTTGGAAGGCTTAGAGTTCACAATTGTTGTACCTTCCACAAGCCTGTCTTCCACTTGTGATTCAGATTTCGCTTCTTGCATAGCTTGTAGTCGTCCTTGCTTGGGTCTGGGATTCTGTGTAGAAGATGCCTTAGACAAGAGAGGGCAATTAGGAATTTGATGCTAATTACTTCCACATCGCAGATAGGCTCCTAACCTCCTCCAACAATTCTCTACTTTATGCCCACTGAAGTGGCAATGATGACAAATGTCCTTATTCCCAGTCATAGTCTTTCTTGTCTTCTTGGCAGGCTGTTGAGGCTTCGATGCATTTACAACTTCAAACTTTCTTTTACGCTCAACAACTACATAGCTTCCACTAGGTTTTCTAGTAACCTTCTCTACCATTTTAGTGGCGGCTTCAAAAGCTAAAGCCCTCTTAACCGTATCAGAATAAGTAGTAATCAAGTGAGGTGTCAGCTAGGTGATAAAGATTGTGCGTAAGCCATTCAAGAACCTCTTTGCCTTTATCTTTTATGTAGTTATCAATGTTAAAAAAATCCTAAACCAAACACCCGATAAAATGTTTAAAAAATCCTAAATATTCAAGAATCATCTAAATATATTATGCTTTTAATATTTTTTGGTGAATATTATGCTCTAATTTTAATTATATTATGATATTAACATTTTTATTGAATAATTGCATTTTGATTATTCATACATTATCATCATCAGAGCCTTATCCCATTATTTGGGGTCGGGTACATGAATTCTTTTCTGCCAAAGATTCTATCAAGTGCTATAGTCGTGTTTAAAGTCAAGAAGTCCAAGTCCTTCTTAATAACATCGCACCATCTCATTTTAGGCCTTCCCCTAGCTCTTTTACTAGCATCCACTAAAATTTGTTCACATCTTTTGATCGGCACCGAGTTAGGGCGACGGTACACGTGTCCAAACCACTTAAGTCTATTTTCTCTCATTTGTCTATCAATTGGAGCTATCCCCAAATCCTCACGGAAGCGCTCATTCCTAATCTTATCTTTCTTAGTCTTACCACACATCCATCTCAGCATCCTCATCTTTGCTACACATATTTTGTTAACGTGTTCCTTGGAGGGAGAGATAACATTGGGTATCACCTTGGATGCCTAAGTGCCACCTAGGCATGTGCCTAACCGCATAGGTTGCTCAAGGACCCCAAGAAATGCCTTGGGCGTCTTGACAATTGTAACACCCCAAAATAATATTTATTAAAATTGAGAAAAAGGCGACGATTTTTGATTGTTAAACATAATCACTTTCATGAGATATAATTACCTTTAATTTAGGATTAACTTTATATTATTAATATAATTCTAGTATTGTCTTCAGAGGTACGCACTCCAATAGGGCGTCACCGGAATTCGGTAACGGAATTGAAATCCGAAAACACCATAATTCCAAAAAAATGTGTTGATTCTAGAAACATAAATATTCTGAATTGTTTATGCATGGATATCAAGATTAAGTCGACACAATGATTTTTGAGGTATTTTTACTAGATCAAAAATTTATTCCAAAAATTAAACTAAAATCACCATAATTTGTAAAACCTTTCAATTAGCTTATGTTTGAAATTTCAACTTGATTGGATATCTTTTTGATGGGGGACAACACACGTGGACTATTCTAACCGACGAACTACGACTCTCCAAAGACATGATAAACACTAAGCAACAAAGAATAGCAATTCATACCAACTAAATAAGTAAGCGACAGGAAAATAACCATGCCTAAAGAAGTACGTAGGCCACAAAGTCGTCCCACGCGGAGGGATACGCGGGACCAAGGTAGCTAAGAAGCGACCAACAACTAGGGTAGTCTATTCATAGTCAAGGTCCAAACGGAGCCTCCGGAAAATTGGTTCTCGCACTCTCAAGCCAGCTGTGATGCACATGATGGGCTAGATGTCCTACCTCAGAAGTCGGTGGCAAATATGAGCGTATACGAGAAAAGCAAGTAAAAGGCTAAAGTATAGAGTACGTACCTCCACGTCTGTGCGTGGGGAAGAACCCGACCGTGTCACAAATCTCGAGTATAGAACAAATAAATTAAAATATTACACGTTAATTTAGCCCACTCCACGTAGGGGGTAACAAGCCACAAACTAAAACCTCGAGATTTCGTAGACCGTCAAACACTTGCACGTTCTGGATGGCTGGTCCTCTGCGGGGTGAACCTGATGGAAACGAACGGTCATTACAGCTGGTCGGAACGGTCACAGATGGGTGTTGGGCGCTGGGCCAGCAGACACGGCTACAGGCGTTTCTGGTGTTGGCGCGGAGGTATGGTGTTGGCGTGAGAAAGCAGGGGAGGGGGCGCGGCGCAGGCGAAGCGGGCTAGCGGCGCGGGAGGGGTCGCGGAGGCGGACCTGGCGCACTGACTCGAGCGCTGGCGCGCTCACGGCATTGGTGGGCAGGCTGTACGCAGGTGGTAGCGCGAAGAGGAGGCGCCGGCGAAGGCACGCTCGGGAGGCCAGTGCGGGGCGCTCGCGAGACCAGGCGGAGGCGGCTGCCTGGAGAGCTTGTGGCGCAGAGGGGTTCACAGGGCGGCTTGCAGTGCTCGCGGGGGCAGGTGGCCGGGGCGCTGTGGGGTGGCAGTTGGCGCAGGGTTGTGCGGAGGCAGGGAAGGCTCGTGGTAGAGGTGCAGCGCTGGGCACGGTGCTAGAGAAGCGAAGCGGCGACAGAAGAAAACCAGAGGGGCGTCGCGGCAAGGCTTCTCGCTGAGCCCTTCGCGGGTCTCTTCCCACGGAAGGAGGAGGGCGCGGCTCCAAAATTTCTCAAATGTAAAAATAACTGTTGTATTCCTCCAAAATTGGATGTTTACAAATATTTAAAGAAATTTGGGCTAATCCCATCCTATTAAAACACCTAAATACCTGCCATACTAACACACTTAAAAGTAATCCTAACAGAACTGGAAAAATGCTAAAATTTAGAACAAAAAATAAATGAAAATAGGAAAGATAAAATTGGCCCCAATTGGGCCATAACTACAGTCTATGGGCTCCGGAAGTAAACTCTACAACATGGTCTCGTCCCCCAACCAGATCGACGCTTCTGTAGCGTGTTGTGCTCCCCAACGGTGATAAACTAGGTCCGAGTTGAAGCAGACCCGGGCTCTCGTGTCCTCACCAATCCTCCACGGCTGGGAGGAACTCGATCCCGTGGAGTAAGGGTCGACGTTGCTCTGGTACCGCTCCAACAAGTCAGGATCTATCCATGTGTCCTCTGTAGTGGGGCGTCCTCTCCAATGCAATAGGTAGTGGTGGTGCGCTCCATCTCTAGAAGTGACAACTTGCTCGTCTAGTATATGCTCAATTTGCTCACACCGAATAGGTATTGGGGCTGAAGGTGGACACTCATGGGTGGGATCACTCAGAAGAGGGGGTGAAGGCTCAAACGGATCACTAGGTATCACAGTCGGGTCCCTATAATCTACCAAATCAGACACATTGAATATGGAACTAATACCATAGTTGTCTGGCAGATCCAAAACATACGCATTGGGCGCAACTTGCTTCACCACCTTGAATGGACCAGCTCCGTAGGCGTGCAACTTCCTAACGGTCCCTTAGGGCAACCGCTCAGGTCTAACCCTGATCATGACGTAATCACCCTCCTGAAACTCATGTGGTCGTCGGTGTGCATCTGCTAATTCTTTATATCGCTCATTGCTGATCTCTAACTGACGACTTATACTCTCATGCAGACCTCTAACATGTTCGGAAAATCACTCGGCTGAGGCAGACACTCGCTTCCGATGTGACAAAGGGACTAAGTCTACGGGATTCCTAGGTCTAAGGCCAGTAACTATCTCAAACGGACACATACTTTTAGACCTATCACCGAGTTGTTATAAGCAAACTCCGCATGAGGTAACTTGAGATCCCGATCCCGAGGGTAATCCCCAACTAAACAACAGATTAGGTCACCTAAGATCCTATTTACCACCTCCGTCTGACCATCGGTCTGGGGGTGATAGGTAGTGGAGAACTTCAACTGAGTGCCCATCAAGTGCCACAAGGTTTTCCAGAAGTAACTCGTGAATCTCACATCCCTAAACTCACGCTCAAAGTCTCTAGCACTCATAATAAGCAGCGTGCTAGATGGTGGCTCTCTCCTTATGGGAGATGAGTTCTGAATACTAGAGGTAGGGACATCATGAAGAGGAGGGGTCTCCTTTTTAGGGCAGAATGTGGGTGGACCAGGACTAAGGTAATGCGACGACCTTTATGCTCAAAAGTGCAAGTGTTGGATAGACCATGTAGGGTCGCATCCATATCAAATAGCCAAGGTCGACCAAGAATGATACTCCCTACTTCCATGGGTAAAATATCACACCAAATCTTGTTTTGGTAGGAATGAAAGTGGATCAAGACTAGACACCTAGTCTAGATCGGAATAGAAGTCGCATCTATCCAAGACACTCTATAGGGACTTGGGTGATCAACGGGTGTAAGTGCTAGGTTTTGGACAGTCCTTGTGGAGATTGCATTAATGCAACTCCCACTATCAATGATGACTTACACGCCTTTTCTCCCAATTTAATATAAGTGTGTAGGATGGATGTTCGGCGCCAGTCATCCCCAACTAAAGGGCGGGTTAAGGTGCAACAGACTACTGCAAGAGTGTGGGGTTCCTGAGAATCCTAGGTCACATCTAAAGGCTTAGAGTTAGCATGGAATGCCTCAGCAAGTGTTGGGTCAGGGTCATATACCTCTTCCTCAATGACTAGGGTGTCATCCCACTCCATGTCACCCATGTACATGCTACGCGATGGACACTGTCTTGCAAAGTGACCAAAACCACTGCAACAGTAGCAATGCTGGCGTGTGCCACCTCTCTGTGATGACTCACCACCTGCAAAACTCTACCCCTTGTCATCCCATCTGGTAGGAGGAAGGGGGCCCTGTGGGCATGTAGGTAGGGCAGGTAGGGGTAGTGGTTGGTCCCTAGGTGGTGGGAGACGAGGCTGCAGTCCTGTGGGCTCTTGACGCGTAGTCTCCTATTGTACACCCAATTGTCCTCACTGAGGTGGAGCGGACAGGGTACGCAGGTCCAATGTACGTGGAAATGTTGGTCTCACTTGTGAAGGTGGCTGGTACTCGGACTCAAATAGCTCTACTTCTTGGGCCACCTGATAAGCGTACTCGAGGGTGGTCACATTCCGCCTAAATAACTCACGTTGATAGGTCTAGCGGAGACCTACCGAAATCGGGATAGGGTCATAGCACTCTCCTCATGAACTCCACACCTCAACAAGTACTCATCGAACTCAACTATGTACTCGGAGACTGGTCTACTGCCCTGTGTAAGACTCTGCCAACGATCAATGAGACGCTGACGATAAGTCGCGGGAAGATACTTCTCGTGCATTTTAGCCTTCATATCATCCCATGTCTCAATCCTATATTGATAACGCTGCATAAGGAGGCTCTCCACATTGACCCAATAAGTTTGTTCTTGGCCAAGCAGCTTCATTTTGGCGAAGCGAACGCCGACCATCAGTCATATCATACCACTCAAAATAACAGTTCATGGCTGCTTCCCAGTCAAGGAAGACCTTGGGATCTAGAGATCCATCAAAAGTGGGGACATCTACCCGGACATTCCTCACAATCAGATCATCCCTATCTTCATATTCATGGAACTGTTGATGCTCATACCTAGGATCATGACCACGTCTAAAATCAGCACGCTGGCCTCTACCACGGGCCGTCTCCTATGGTGGTCATGCACCTCCTCAAATACATCATCCTCCATCTCAGGGATCCAGACTCTCCTGTTTTCCACCTAGGGGCTCGACGGGCTCCCTCAGGAGGATCATTGTGATCTCTTGCTCGAGGTGCAAGAAGGGGCGTTGGAACCAGGTGGTGGCCTACTTGATCAAGGTCTTCTTGATGGTTAACTACTCGCTGTTGGTGGTGGCCTTGTGGAGCAACCTCAATAACATCTACTCGACCCTGAAGTGTTACAAGCCTCTGGTCGACTTGCTCAAAACGCTCTTGGGTACTTTGTTCCATTTGATCCAACCTACCCATTAAGGTTTGCATCATCTCACTCAAAGTAGGTTCCCTAGTTGGCTTCTCTACGGTTCCATTTGACGATCGTCCGCCACGGATCTGGGGGTGGGAAACCAAACCTCTACGAGTGCGCATACACAACTCTAGGTGACTCAGGGAAACCTAAGACTTTGACACCAGACTGACTCAGATGACATACCCTAGACACATGCTTTGATACCAAAGTTGATGCGGGACAACACACGTGGACTACTCTAACCAATGAACTACGACTCTCCAAAGACGTGATCAGCACTAAGCAACAAAGAATAGCAAATTCATACCAACTAAATAAGTAAGCGACATAAAAATAACCATGTCTAAAGAAGTATGTACCCCACAAAGTCGTCCCTCGCGGAGGAAAATGTGGGACCAAGGTAGCTATGAAGCCACCAACAACTAGGGTAGTCGATCCACAGTCAAGTTCCAAATGGAGCCTCCGGAAATAGGTTCTCGCACCCTCAAGCTGGCTGTGACGCACATCACGGGCTAGATGTCCTACCTCACAAGTCGGCAGCAAATATGAGCGTATACGAGAAAAGCAAGTAAAAGGCTAGAGTATAGAGTACGTACCTCCACGTCTGTGTGTGGGGAAGAACCCGACCGTGTCACGAATCTCGAGTATAGAACAAATAAATTAAAATATTACACATTAATTTAGCCCACTCCACGCAAAGAGGTAACAGGCCACAAACTAAAACCTCGAGATTTCGTAGACCGGCAAACACTTGCACGTTCTGGATGGCTGGTCTCTGCGGGGCGAACCTGATGGAAACAGACGGTCGTTGCGGCTGGCCGGCAAAGTCACAGACAGGTGTTGGGTCGCTGAGCCAGCAAACACGGCTACAGGAGTTTCTAGTGTTGGCACGGCAGTGTGGTGCTGGCGCGAGAAAGCAGGGCAGGGGCACGGTGTAGGCGAAGCGGGCTAGCGGCAAGGAAGGGGTCGTGGAGGCAGATCCGGCACACTGACGCGAGCACCGGCACGCTCGCGGAACTGGTGAGGCAGGCCGCACGCGGGCGGTGCAGCGCGAAGAGGAGGCATCGACGCCGGTGCTGGCGCCGGCGAAGGCGGGCTCGGGAGGCCGGTGGCGGGGCGCTCGCGAGGCCAGGTGGAGGCGGGCGTATGGCGAGCTCGCAGCCCGGAGGGGTTCGCGGGGCGGGCTCACGGCACTCGCAAGGTCAGGTGGCCGGGGCACTGTTGGGTGGCAGTTGGCGCAGGGAAGGCTCGCGGTAGAGGTGCGGCACTGGGCACGGTGCTGGCGGTGCTGGAGAAGGGAAGCGGCGACAGAAGAAAACCAGAGGGGGCCGTCGCGGCGAGCCTTCTTGCCGAGCCCTTCACGGGTCTTCCATCACGGAAGGAGGAGGCAACGGCTCCAAAATTTCTTAAATGCAAAAATAACTGTTCTATTCCTCCAAAATCCGATGTTTACAAATATTTAAAGAAGTTTGGGCTAATCCCACCTATTAAAACACCTAAATGCCTGTCATACTAAAACACTTAAAAGTAATCCTAACAGAACTGGAAAAGTGCTAAAATTCAGAACAGAAAATAAATGAAAATAGGAAAGATGCTAAATGGGCCCCAATTGGGCCATAACTACAGTCTATGGGCTCCTGGAAGTGAACTCTACACCATGGGCTCATCGCCCAACCAGATCGACGCTTCTGTAGCGTGCTGTGCTCCCCGACGGCGATAAACCAGTTCTGGGTTGAAGCGGACCCAGGCTCTCGTGTCTTCACCAATTTGGGTACAAAAATATAAGGACAAAGGGGCCAAATGAATTATCTCCCTATTTATGTAACCCATTTTTTTTATATTTGCTTATGTACTCTTGACTACGTAAGACCCTTTTACTCTTGGTATAAGTGGTTTACATGTATCATAATACGTGTGAGAAGGGTAAACCCCAAGGTAAACGTGGCTAAGCAGTAAGAAAAATGGAGTTTTACCACGACAGGTGTATGGCTACGTGCCATACATGCACAGAACATGCACATCTACTTATACCCTTCTTTGCACACTCATGCGAATGTTTACCCACCTGTTCATCCTTCCTCACTACTGCTGCTACTGTTGCTACGACTCCTGCTGTTGCTGCTACTGTAGCTGCTACTGCTACAACCCTTGCCGTTGTTGTTGCAGTTGCTACTGCTACAACTGTTGCTGCTACTGCCGGTTCCCTTGTTGAGGAGAAGAGAAGGATCTCCACTTCTTCTGAGCCATGTAGGATTCCCTTCCTCTTGTTTCCTTCTTCTGTTAGAACCTTGAGTTTAAGCGTCTACTATGATCTTACCATGACTTGTGTTCAGTAAAACCATTAGGAATGTCTTTCTTTTCCATTGTGATCATGTTTATTTTCGTTGATGTTCATGTGCACCTGGTGTGAACCTTCTACTAGATGCAAGGAAGATTCTCTTAGAAGAGTTATATATACAAAACCTTTCTTTCATAAGTTTTCATGCCACCCTTGCTGTAAAGATTTTTCTCCTATTGTTCTATCCTTTTCTTCATGTAGGATGTGTTAAGAAATGTATTTACAATCCACAAGATGTTGTTTGATCCTTCATGAAATAGTAGAAACTCTTAAAAGAGTCTTCCAAGTAGATTTTAAACCATTCCAGAAAGAATAACCTACGGCTGTCGACAGACAGAACCTAACTGTCGACAGGTACCTTGCTTCCAGAAACCAAAATCCCAGAATCACCAGTGGATGTCGACAAATAGATCATATCTATCGACAACCATTTGTCGAGAGCTACCAATAGCTGTCGACAACTAAAGGCTGGATTCCAGAATACACTTATGGATGGACCAGTAGCTGTCGACAGCCAACCGGTGGCTGTCGACAACCACTAGTCTGTGACTTTAACAAGAACCATTCCTTTCCCAATCAAAGGTGACACACTCTTGTATTGTCCAAACAAGATGTTTTCCTCATTTTCTTGGATTCTAAACTATTATATCACTGAGATGAATCAATTAATTATCATCTACATCCAACTATGGAATTGTTGTTAGACATTTCCAAGTATGCTTGTTTCCTACATGACTACATCTTCCTAAAATCATTAGTATTGACTCCTAAAACCCTGTTACAGGTGAGATTTTGAGTACCTATATACCTTACTTGTACGTTAGCATAAATGAAATGTGATGACAACTTTGGGTATTTGAACTCAATTGAAATAAATGCATGTGTAAATGAGGCTGATCCAGTCCTGGGAGGAGCTTCCGAATTCGTTTACTGGCCGTACGGAACGATAATGGATCTACTGGATGTTTGGCATTACATCATCTTTGCTTGATTGCTCATCATTTTATTTTGATATGAGTTGAACATGTATTCTCTACTTGAACCAGAATGTGGTTACTATACTGATATTTTCCATACAAGCTTTGCTCAGTACTTTTATTCCACGATTATTATCTAATTTGGTGAGTGTATAAACATCTTTGATATTCAGCCTTGCCATCAGTCAAGTATGTTACCTAATTTTTTTGTTATCACAATCTTTTTGATAAGAAGTGAGAATTCTACTAAGCACAATTGCTGATTAAACATTACTTTTTCAGGTGAACAGGTGTCATGTCCCGAGAATTACGCAGCGGATATTAATAGTGCGGAATAATTAGAGTCGATATCCCGAGACGTGAATAGTCGGCAAATAAGCCTCTAGCTAGCACGTAGTAAGTGTATAACAACACAACATCATCATAGGGCCCAAATATTGAAGTCAACTAACGTTTTATTCAAATCTCAACTCATTATATTCCAAATGGAAACCATTACAGGACTAAGACTCAATAAAAGCAAAAGTACATAATACCTCACTTCCTATTACACTGTTATAACACTCAAAATAAACTAACTATAGATAGACTCATAATTGGAATGCTCATCACTCGGACCCATGCCCATCCTCGACTTGCTCTTCCTCTTGAACTTCATAGTCACCTAGATTGGGTAAAAGTAGGGGATGAGCAAACTAGCCCAATAGGATTTATATCTCAATGTGCGGGCAATGATATAAGTGATTAACATTTTAGAACTAGGTAAGCACGATGAATGCCATGATATGCATGTGCGAATAAAACTCATTAAAACATGATACATGAAACAAGCTAGATAGAGTGATCATGATAGAACAAGATTTTAGAACAACATGACAGGATAGAACTAGCAACAGATCAGTTTGTACAAGCACGCAAGATTTCACTTAATGTCAAGAATGCAAGATATCACTAGTTGCAATAAATGCAGGATGGCCATATCACGCAAGCAAGCATGCAAGCACGAGCACGATCATGTAACACTAATCAGGCATGTAGACACTAATGTACACTAAGAAAAGATCCATCAAGAATGTACACTAGGACACGTCTATGTGGTTATTGTATCTATCATTCAACACGCACGCACGACTCCCAGCGCAGATGCAACGCCAGTAATCATTATACCCCATGGTTAACAGTATATTATGACTCTCCGTCATTGGGGCTAGACTGGAGCCCTTGGACACTCGCCGTGCCCGGTCAGCATCTCACTTAAATTTTGAATGTAGATACCCACAGTCATTAATAATGGCCAATGAGAGTTTCAATAAGTAAGCATGTGTAATGTCATGTTCATGATGATGATAAGAACAAGTAATAAGCAATTGAACATGATTTCATGATAACAATGTGTAATGTCATGTTTACGATGATGATAAGAACAAGTTATATCTCACAGGGTCTGCGCCTGAATCCGACAGAGAAAGGACATGTTCTTGGATTGCGGTCCAGCACTGCCTTATATTGACACAAGGTGCTTAAAAAATAGAGAACAAATTGTACAGTGCATGAAAAATAACGAAACCAGTTTTAAACCAACCTAGACATGCAAGGGTACTTCCAGTAAATCAGAATTAGAAAACAAGGATGGTTTCGATAGGCTTTAATCAAGTCAAACACAAACGTAAAAGCCAAGTGCAACCCGAAAACGTAGTTTCATGCAGTGACCCTCTTACCACGCTTATAACTCTCTAACTATTGACATTTAGACAAAACGTTCAACACAAGACATGACGAGGACAGCTAGTATAAAAACTTTCATGTTGTTGGTTTGACTCACCTTTGGTTGACTTCAAGTGGACGGTTTGTGCAGGTCTTAGCAGACGAGAAGGGGAAGAAGAACGGCTTGGTGTGGACGATCTCTTGCTCCCCAGCCGCCAAGAACTCCTCCACACGACCCCAACAAGATGCAAACTCGTTCCCAAGGGTTTGGTGAAGAGTATTTAAGCAATCATGGTGTTTAGGAGTCCTATTGTGACTAGGAAGAAGAGTTGCGATTTTGGCTTGTTAGTTTCCTAATTTGATGATTTCTTCCTCCATTAGAGTGTGTGAGGCTTTAGGAAACCTCCCACCCTAGTTAAGCACGAATTTGGGTTGCCAAGAATGCATGTTTCTATCCCAATTCAACTCAAATTGTCTCTTTCTAATTTCAGCCTATTTAGAGTTACGAATTTCCATTCATTTTCTAGCTTTATTTGATTTTTGGACCAAATGTTGTCCATTGGCCCAATTACGATAATGGGTCATCAATATATAATGTTGGAAGTCTCTCCAACATTTTTATTTAATTTATGGTTGCATCGTATTTTCGTGTTAACAGTTTTCCGACTTGTTTCCTAATTTGGATAATCGGTCACAATAACTCTTAAACACAGTCTAAATGATTTTTATTGACCCAAATTTCTTGATGGGTCATTAGAGGATATTATTTGAAGTCCGTATATGATTTTTATTTAATTTTCTGACTCATCCAAGTACGCGTAATAATGATTTTTCGACTTATTCATGAATTACAATAATAAGTCGCGAAACACTTTAAACTTGGCTAATCTGATTTTTCTTGGCACAAATTTGTTTGTGAAACATTTAGTAATAATGTTTAGGGTTGATTTATATTTTTTACAGAATTTTCTGATGTGTTTTAGCATATACGTTAATAATACGTATGTTTTAAATACTCTGATATTATGAAAATTATTTATTTCTATTTATTTGAGTTTTTATGTAATTAAAATTTTCGGGGTGCTACACCCTCCCCCACTTAAGAGAATTTGGTTCCCAAATTCATTGATCATTAATTGGCTTTTGAAAGTTATGATCCTTGAGGTCGTTTCGGATTTAATTCCTCTAACTTGTTTCAACATCGTCGATGCTAGTCCAACATCTACACCTGTGGCCGCCCATATTATTCATTTGGTTCCTTCCACTTGTTTTTCTTTCACGGTTGTTATAACTCCATCTTAATCCACCAGATGAACTACGGTATAACCACTAGATTATTCATTTTCAATTTCTCCTTAATGATCTCCCCCACTTAGAAATGGACTAACAAGAAAAACATCATAAGATTAGTCTAGGGGTCCAGAAATCCTGCCCACTCTAGCTCAGCTACATTTGGCAGATGGGTCGATGTGGCCTTCCACCATGCTCGGGCATCCTTAGTAAACTGGAAAGTGGCCAGTACCACCTTCTCCCTGTTAGTGCATTGCATCACTTGGAAAATTCGTTCATCTCCTCTTGCCAATTCTCTGCCTCGTCTGGGTCAGGGGATCCAGAGAAACGAGGAGGGTTTAAACTCCTAAAATTCCGGTGCAGATCACCGGCTCCATTCCTTGCAGCTGCAGCCTGATTTCCAGCCTGAACTACATTTTGTAATGCCTGGGTTAGACCAGCCACAGTGTCTTGCATAGCTTGCCACTGGTTGTGAGCCAATGCGGTTCAGTGAGAGAGTTATGAGAGTTCCTGAGAAAAGGATGGAGACCAATTAATGTCTCTAGATATATTATCAGAGTCAATGGGTAGGAGTGTTTTAATTCTTGCTAACATATTCCCAGTCTCTACCCATTCTCACTAGGTACTATATTTAATTTCCATGACCTAGGTTCCATAGGTATCTCCTATTCCTGAGACATACATCCTATTTGGTATTCCTAGCCTCTGATACCACTAAACTGTCACGTCCCGAGAATTACGCAGTGGATATTAATAGTGCGGAATAATTCGAGTCGATATCCGGAGATGTGAACAGTCGGAAAATAAGCCTCTAGCTAGCACGCATTAAGTGTATAACAACACAACGTCATCATAGGGCCCAAATATTGAACTCAACTAACCTTTTATTCAAATCTCAACTCATTATATTCCAAATGGAAACTATTACAGGACTAAGACTCAATAAAAGCAAAAGTACATAATACCTCACTTCCTACTACACTGTTCTAACACTCAAAATAAACTAACTATAGATAGACTCATAATTGGAATGCTCATCACTCGGACGCATGCCATCCTCGACTTGCTCTTCCTCTTGAACTTCATAGTCACCTAGATTGGGTAAAAGTAGGGGATGAGCAAACTAGCCCAGTAGGATTTATATCTCAATGTGCGGGCAATGATATAAGTGATTAACATTTTAGAACTAGGTAACATGATGAATGTCATGATATGCATGTGCGAATAAAACTCATTAAAACATGATACATGAAACAAGCTAGATAGAGTGATCATGATAGAACAAGATTTTAGAACAAGATGACAAGATAGAACTAGGAACAGATCACTTTGTACAAGCACGCAAGATTTCACTTGATGTCAAGAACACAAGATATCACTAGTTGCAATAAATGCAGGATGGCCATATCATGCAAGCAAGCAAGCACGCACGAGCATGATCATGTAACACTAATCAGGCACGTAGACACTAATGTACATCAAGAAAAGATCCATCAAGAATGTACACTAGGACACGTGTATGTGGTTATTATATCTATCATTCAACACGCACGCACGACTCCCAGCGCAGATGCAACGCCAGTAGTCATTATACCCCATGGTTAACAGTATATTTATGACTCTCCGTCATTGGGGCTAGACTGGAGCCCTTGGACACTCGCCGTGCCCGGTCAGTATCTCACTTAAATTTTAAATGTAGATACCCACAGTCATTAATAATGGCCAATGAGAGTTTCAATAAGTAAGCATGTGTAATGTCATGTTCATGATGATGATAAGAACAAGTAATAAGCAATTGAACATGATTTCATGATAACAATGGTCAAGAGATAAATTCGGCAACATAACGGTATAATTTATACTTTAGTTCAATCTTTACATTAATGGCTTTAGTCTAGATTGTAAATCACACTCACGAGAACAAGAAGAGAAAGGAAGTGCACGCTATCTCCAGGGAACTTCAATGGTACAACCAACTCATCGGCCATGTGGGAATCCATGGTCAGAGGAGATTTACGGAGGCCTTGGAGAATAGGTCACTAGTCTACCGACTCAGAACGACCGGTAGAGAGCTTCCAAATTCCCAAGAAAGGGCTGCCTAGAAGTGCAAGTGTGTAGTGATGTACGCGTGTCAATTCACGGTCTCAAACTCGTGGAAAACACTTAACATGATGGCATGCAATGGACAATGCATTTAACTACACATGGGTTTACAAGATTTTAAGATAATAATTATCATTTAAATCAAGCTAGAATAGTAACAAGAGCAAATCATAAGTTTCATGAATGATCATATCATTAAGAAAGCAATTAGAATAATCTTCATGTAATTAAGGCTTTTTAAATGTGTTAAACACTTTTAAGCCATTAAGTAGACATCATGTAATGATCAGACCTAAGACATGTGAATTACATGCTAAAATATCATATTTAAACAGACCTCAGGTATAGCGGTAAGTTTTGTAAAAGAAATAGGTGGGGTTTCATGAAAAATCCTGAGGTCGCGACGGACCCTTGTAAGGATCACGACGGGGTTAGATTAGAATGCGATAGTGCCTTGTAAGGATCGCGACAGGCTTGTCTGATCAGGCAGGCAGTTCGCGACGGGTTCATATGAAGATGGTGACAAGGGTATGTGCAGAACACAACAAGGGGGTCAGAACAGGCAAAGAGATAGCGACGGGGCGCTCGTCGTGTTCAGAACGTGACGAGTTTTTTGTCATGACAATACCTCAGAACGCGGCCTATCGGGCATCACGTTCACTGGGTTTGTGCCTGAATCCGACAGAGAAAGGACATGTTCTTGGATTGCGGTCCAGAACTACCTTATATTTACACAGGGTGCTTAAAAAATAGAGAACAAATTGTACAGTGCATGAAAAATAATGAAACCAGTTTTAAACCAACCTAGACATGCAAGGGTGCTTCCAGTAAATCGGAATTAGAAAACAAGGATGATTTCGATAGGCTTTAATCAAGTCAAACACAAACGTAAAAGCCAAGTGCAACCCGAAAACGTAGTTTCATGAAGTGACCCTCTTACCATGCTTATAACTCTCTAACGATTGACATTTAGACAAAATGTTCAACACAAGACATGACGAGGACAACTAGTAGAAAAACGTTCATGTTGTGGGTTTTCTCTAATTCAGTCTTGAATATTGTGCAACATATAAAGAATGGGAAAAGCCCTAACAGTGCATGACTTTGGCAAAACGCTTATACTTCAAAATCTACTCGTTGAAATTCGATGAAACCAGTGGGAAATGAAAGTTAACTTGATGCTCTACACATTCATAGTATATGTTAAGGTTTGGCCTGAGAAAACCTACCTTATGGGTTGAAGAAGTCCCATTTTTCCAGAAAACCCGTGTTCAGACCACTTGCAAGAGAATGGTTACTACACATAGTATACTACATGAACATTGTTCATTCCATTGGGTTAGAAAGTATACTCGACCCTCTTTCCAGGGGTATAAGCCTTGTATGGTTTAGTTATGGTTTGGTTCACCTTTGGTCGACTTCAAGTGGACGGTTTGTGCAGGTTGCAGCAGATGAGAAGGGGAAGAAGAACGGCTTGGTGTGGACGATCCCCTGCTCCCCAGCCGCCATGAACTCCTCCACACGACCCCAACAAGATGTAAACTCATTCCCAAGGATTTGGTGAAGAGTATTTAAGCAATCATGGTGTTTAGGAGTCCTATTGTGACTAGGAAAGAATAGTTGTGGTTTTGGCTTGTTAGTTTCCTAATTTGAGGATTTCTTCCTCCATTAGAGTGTGTGAGGCTTTAGGAAACCTTCCACCCTAGTTATGCACGAATTTAGGTTGCCAAGAATTCATGTTTCTATCCCAATTCAACTCAAATTGTCTCTTTCTAATTTCAGCCTATTTAGAGTTACGAATTTCCATTCATTTTCTAGCTTTATTTGATTTTTGGGCCAAATGTTGTCCATTGGCCCAATTAGGATAATGGGTCATCAATATATAATGTTGGAAGTCTCTCCAACATTTTTATTTATTTATGGTTGCATCATATTTTCGTGTTAACGGTTTTCCGACTTGTTTCCTAATTTGGATAATCGGTCACAATAACTCTTAAACCTAGTCCAAAAGATTTTTATTGACCCAATTTCTTGATGGATCATTAGAGGATATTATTTGAAGTCCATATATGATTTTTATTTAATTTTCTGACTCATCCAAGTACGCGTGATAATGATTTTTTGACTTATTCATGAATTACGATAATAAGTTGTGAAACACTTTAAACTTGGCTAATCCAATTTTTCTTGGTACAAATTTGTTTGTGAAACATTTAGTAATAATGTTTAGGGTTGATTTATATTTTTACAGAATTTTCCGATGTGTTTTAGCATATGCGTTAATGATACGTATGTTTTAAATTCTCTAATATTACGGAAATTATTTATTTCCATTTATTTGAGTTGTTATGTAATTAAAATTTTCGAGGTGCTACAACAGGAAGAGCCTAGCTCTTAGGGGATGTGCTAAGCAGGACAACCAACCTCGGGAATCCCATAGATTACCCTTTTGAAGACTGTAGTTATAAACAGAAATGTTATTATGTTTTCTTTTTCCACTCTCCTGTGGACTTTAATGAGGAGTGCTATGTATGTAAAAAATTCCATTGTAATGGAGACAGATGCTTATATAATCACGTTTCTACTTCTTAAAGTCTGTCTTCTGTCATTTTCTGATAAAGAGTTGTTTATTAGGACGTGACAGATTAAATTGGTATCAGAGCTTTAGGTTCCGTAAACCTAGGAAATTACTAGTGAGTTGGGGTAGAAATATGGGATTAGTTATGAAGTTAATAGAAATTTCTGTGTATTGTATACACTTAATTTGTTAATTGTTACAGAATGGAAACAAATGCTCAAGATCGATTACTGACTATAATGGAACTACTCCGACAAGATGTGGAGTTATATGCTCAGGCCCAAAGGGAAGCACATATGCAAGTGAAAGAAGAAGTACTGAAGCTAACCACTGACGCATTTCTGGCAGGGAATCTCTGTGCTTCCTTAGAGTCTATGACTCAAATAATGAGCAATTTGGGTAGCCTGAAGTTAGGACAAGACATGTTGATACATCAGATTGAAGGATATTGGGAGGGGTGTGTCTGATGTAGCAAGGGAACTATATCATGGGCTTGAGGGAGATCAATAGCCATCCGTGGAATCTGCCACACAAACCTAAATCACGTTAGGAAATTTAGGAACTTACTTTTGTTAACCTTCTTTTTGATAATAGTGAGTTGTATGTATAACTCCCCATGTATGCAATGAGAGGATAAGGATGTTGATGATGTAAATTTTCTAGGCTTATTAATGAAAAGTCTATATGTTATGTGGTAAAAGAGAGTTTGTATGTGATGAATGTTTGTATTGGTTTGGGTGACTATATTAATGTATGAATTATGGGATGTCTCAGATATTTCTCTAAAATAGTCATGGAATGAGGTGATGCAAATTGGAAAAAGATGGAAAGCGCTATGCATGACTTGACGCGAGTAATGAGGACAGTGGCCAAAAACAATACTCATATGGAACAAATATGTTTAAAGATCCGAAGTTTAGATCCTCCAAGATTTGCAGGTAGCAGGGATCCTGATGATCGAAAATTGGATAAAGGATATTGAAAGAATTTTTAGGGCGATCTGATGTGCAGAAGAAGATAAGATATATTCGGCAACATTTCAGTTGGATCGTGATGCTCGAGCTTGGTGGGAGGCTGTAGAGTCTACTCTAGAGGATCCAAATCAGATAGGTGGGAAGAATTCATTGAATTGTTTAATGAGCAGTATTTCTCTGAAGTGGTCAAGAGAAAAAGGCTACTGAGTTTGCTAATCTAAAGCAACTCAGATGACGGTGTCTAAATATGAGGCGCAGTTTGCTCGACTGTCTAAATACGCTTCTCATCTAATAGCCATAAAAAAATTGAAGGCGAAAAGGTTTATGAATGGCTTACGTCCAAACTTCATTACTCAGCTAACGCCCCATTTAATTACAACATACTCTTAAATGGTCAAGAGGGCTTGGCTTTGGAAGCTGCAAATGAAACAGTTGAGAGGATTAGAGGGAGTCTAGTGAAAGCTCTTCCACCACTGACCGCAAAAGAAAGTTTGAGACAAGAAATGCCCCTAAAGTACAACAGTCCACCAAGAAAATAGGAAAAGCTCCAGTTGGTAATAAAGATGTTTATCGACATTGTCATCTCAGTGGACACAAAATCGAGAATTGTTGGCGTAGATTGGGTACTTACCTCCGATGTTGAAGCAATCAACATCGGATTCCTGAATATCCTATGATGAAGAATGTATCAGCAACCCAAAATCCCCGAGCCAAATAAGGACGTCTGCAAGCTATTCAAGAGAATCTCCGCAAGAAGGCAGACTCGTTGAAGGTACACTTTTAGTGAACTCTAAACCTACATATGTTTTATTTGATTCAGGAGCTACTCATTCCTTATCAGTCAAGAGTTTGCTTGATCCTTAGAGATGCCACCAGTTCCACTATCTGTAAAACTAGAAGTGGCTACTCCTCTTAGTGAGGGTAAAAAACTCAAAGCATATTACCTTGACAGTCAAATTCTAGTTAAAGAATGTAATTTTCCGGGTGATTTGATATGCCTTGAGATGTGGGAATATGACGTAATCTTTAGGACAGATTGGTTGTCTAAACACCATGTGAATTTGGATTGTCATTTAAGGCAAGTAACCTTCTAGGTAAGGAGGTTTTCTCCATGACTTTTGATAAACCTCGTATAAGAAGTATACCCATAATATCTACAGTCAAACGCAAGTTGGTACAAAAAGGGTGTCAAGGATATCTGGCGTCCGTGACAATAATGAATCAGAATACTATAGGGTTGAAGGATATTCTGGTAGTAAAAGATTTTTCTGATGTATTTCTTGAGGAACTACCTGGATTACCACCTAGTAGAGAAGTAAATTTCTCAATTGAATTGGTTCCAGGAGCCACACCAATTTCAAGAACACCTTATCGAATGTCAGTGAAAGAATTGAAAGAATTAAAAAGACAATTGATGGAACTAATGGAAAAGGGATTTATTAGACCCAGACATCACTTGGGTGCTCCAGTACTATTTTTTAAGAAGAAGGATGAGACTTTGCAATTATGCATAAATATAGACAGTTGAATCAGTTAACAATTAAAAATAAAGACTACTCCCTAGGATTGATGATCTATTTGATCAGTTGTCTGGAGCCCAGTTTTTCAAAAATTGATCTTAGATCTGGGTATCATCAATTGAGAATTCAGGAAGGAGACATTCATAAAACAGCTTTTTGAAGCAGATATGAGCATTACGAATTTGTGGTAATGCCGTTTGGATTGACCAATGCACCTGTTGTTTTCATGCGACTGATGAATGATGCATTCAGGTCATATTTGGATCAATTTGTGGTTGGATTCATTGATGATATATTGATTATTCTAAGAGTATGGAAGAACATGAAGCGCATCTACAGGTCACTCTACAGTTGCTACGAGACGATAAGTTCTATGCAAAATTTAGTAAATGTGAATTTTGGTTGGAACAACATTCTTAGGACATGTTATTTCTAGAGATGGATTGTCAGTAGACTCCTCCAAAATTGAAGCTATTCAGAGATGGGAGCAGCCTAAAACATTATTGAAATTAGAAATTTCTGGATATGGCTAGCTATTACCGGCGATTTGTTAGAGATTTCTCCAGAATCACTTCACCCCTTACACAATTAACCCGGAAGGGAACTACATTTGAATGGAATGAGAGTTGTGAATATGCATTTCAAAGGTTAAAGGAGTGTTTATCATCTGCACCAATTCTAGCCTTACCAGTAGAGGGAAAAACATTTGATGTTTACACTGATGCATCAAATATCGGGTTAGGATGTGTTTTAATGCAAGAAGGAAAAGTTATTGCCTATGCATCTAGACAATTAAAGAATCATGAGAAAAATTACCCGGTACATGATGTGGAACTAGCAGCGGTAATTTTTGCTCTAAAGCTCTAGAGACACTATTTGTATGATAATCAATTCATAGTGTACTCCGATCATAAAAGTTTGAAATATTTATTTTCACAGAAAGAGTTGAACATGAGACAAAGAAGATGGGTGGAATATATTAAGGATTATGATTTTAAGATTGAGTACCATCCTGGAAAAGGCAGTACTGTAGCTGATGCTCTCAGTAGGAACCCATTGTAGAAATATTTCATTTACAAGTCAAAGAATGGAAACTTTTGGAAGAATTCTCACATTGAATTTGAAAGCTGAACCACAAGAAGATAAGGTTATGATTGATAACCTAAAAGTGCAATCTGATTTGTTAAGGCAAATTGGTGAACAACAAGACAATGACCCCCATTGGTAGAAATTAGAGAGAAATGAATTCTAGACCTGACTTTAATGAAGACTCTCATGGAAATCTTCGGTTTTGAAACAGATTATGCATACCAGATAATTCAGAAATTAAGAAACAAGTATTAGCGGAAGCTCATCGGGCACATTATACCATCCATCCGGGAGCTATCAAGATGTATCAAGATCTAAAGAAAAAATTTTGGTGGTGCAAAAAGAAGAAAGACATGTGGATTTTATTGCTAGATGCTTAATATGTCAGAAAATCAAGGTTGAACACCAGAAACCACTAGGAAAGCTAAAACCTCTTGAGATACCAGAGTGGAAGTGGGATAGTGTTGGCATGGATTTTATTGTGGGATTACCCAGAACACGTAATGGATACGACGCGATGTGGGTGATAATTGATCGACTCACAAAGTCAGCTCATTTCTTGGCTGTTAAGACAAAATGGTCTGTCAATGTGTTAGCGGCCTTGTATTTAAAAGAAATTATTCGGCTACATGGAATACCAAAGGATATCATTTCTGATAGAGATGCAAGATTTACTTCACACTTTTGGAGAGGAAATACAAAATGTACTGGGAACTAAGTTGAAAATTTAGTATGGCATTTCATCCTCAAAAGTGGACAGACAGAATGGGTGAATCAAATTATTGAGGATATGTGTCTATGTTTTAGAATTTGGAAATGACTGGAGTAACCACCTAGCTATCATGGAATTTACTTATAACAACTGTTATCAATCTACAATTCAAATGACACCATTTGAAGCTTTATATGGCCGACAGTGCAGATCACCACTATGTTGGATTGAATTGAAAGAATCATACATCCTTGGACCTGAAATGATACAAAAAACTACAGAAATTATAAGTTGGTACAAGACCGAATGAAAGCCACTCAAGATCGATAGAAAAATTATGCTGATCGACGAAGAAGAGAGCTGAAATTTCAACAAGGAGATCATGTTTTTCTCAAAGTATCACCCTGAAGAGAAATCAAGAGATTTAGAGTTAAAGGAAAGTTTAGTCTACGATACATTAAGACCATTTGAGATATTAAGGAGAGTTGGAGAAATGACGTATCAACTAGCACTACCGCCACAGTTGTCCAATGTACACGACATCTTCCATGTGTCAATGTTCCAGAAATATGTTATGATCTAGAGCCTGTTATTGAATATCAGAATTTGGAATTATAAGGAAACCTGGCGTATGAAGAGAAACCTGTGCAAATCATCGACCGAAAGATTAAGCAACTACGGAATAAGGAAGTTCCATTATTGAAGATTCAATGGAATAAGCGAGGACAAGAAGAAGCAACATGGGAATTAGAAGATGCTATCAAATCAGGTATCCAGAATTGTTTTCAGGCTAGTATCACTTATGGTTAATTCCTATCGGTTAAATTTGGAGGATCAATTTTTTTTTAGTGGGGAAGAATTGTAACACCCCAAAATAATATTTATTGAAAATTGAGAAAAAGGTGGCAATTTTTTATTGTAAACATAATCACTTTCATGAGATATAATTACCTTATTTAGGATTAACTTTTATTCTTAATATAATTCCAATGTTGTCTTCAAAGGTGTGCATTCGACAGGGCGTGACCGGAATTCGATAACGAAATTAAAATCTGAAAACACCATAATTTTTAGAAAAATGTGCTGATTCTAGAAACATAAATATCCTGAATTGTTGATGCACGAATATCAAGATTAAGTCGACACAATGATTTTTAGGGTAATTTTTGTTGGATCAAAAATTAATTCCAAAAGTTAAACTAAAATCACCATAATTGTAAGACCTTTCAATTAGCTTATTTTTGAAATTTCAACTTGATTGGACATCATTTGGGTACAAAAATATAAGGACAAAGGGGGGAGATGAATTATCTCCCTATTTACGTAACCCATTTTTTTTTAATATTTGCTTACGTAGTCTTGACTACGTAAGACCCTTTACTCCTGGTATAAGTGGTTTACACGTATCATAATGCGTGTGAGAAGGGTAAACCCCATGGTAAACGTGGCTAAGCTGTAAAAAAATGGAGTTTTACCGCGACAGGTGTATGGCTACGTGCCATACATGCACAGAACATGCACATCTACTTATACCCTTCTTTGCACACTCATGCGAATGTTTACCCACCTGTTCATCCTTCCTCACTACTGCTGCTACTGTCGTTGTTGCTGCTGCTACGACTCCTGTTGTTACTGCTACTGTAGCTACTGCTGCTACAACCCCTACCGTTGTTGTTGCAGTTGCTACTGCTACAACTCTGCTGCTACTGTCGGTTCCCTTGTTGAGGAGAAGAGAAGGATCTCCACTTCTTCTGAGCCATGTAGGATTCCCTTCCTCTTGTTTCCTTCTTCTGTTAGAACTTTGAGTTTAAGCATCTACCATGATCTTACCTTGACTTGTGTTCAGTAAAACCATTAGGAATGCCTTTCTTTTCCATTGTGATCATGTTTCTTTTCGTTGATGTTCATGTGCACCTGGTGTGAACCTTCTACTAGATGAAAGGAAGATTCTCTTAGAAGAGTTATATATACAAACCATTCTTTCATAAGTTTTCATGCCACCTTGCTGTAAAGATTTTTCTCCTATTGTTCTATCCTTTTCTTCATGTAGGATGTGTTAAGAAATGTATTTACGATCCACAAGATGTTGTTTGATCTTAATGAAATAGTAGAAACTCTTAAAGAGTCTTCTAAGTAGATTTTAAACCATTCCAGAAAGAATAACCTGCGGCTGTTGACGGACAGAACCTAGCTGTCGACAGGTACCTTGCTTCCAGAACCCAGAATCCCAGAATCACCAGTGGATGTCGACAGATAGATCACATCTGTCGACAGTTACCAATAGCTATCGACAACTAAAGACCAGATTCCAGAATACAGTTTTGGATGTACCAGTAGCTGTCGACAGCCAACCTGTGGCTGTCGACAACCACTAGTCTATGATTTTAACAAGAACCATTCCTTTCCTAATCAGAGGTGACACACTCTTGTATTGTCCAAACATGTTGTTTTCCTCATTTTCTTGGATTCTAAACTATTATGCCACTGAGATGAATCAATTAATTATCATCTACATCAAACTATGGAATTATTCTTGGACATTTCCAAGTATGATTGTTTCCTACATGACTACATCTTCCTAAAATCATTAGCATTGACTCCTAAAACCTTGTTACATGTGAGATTTTGAGTACCTATTTACCTTACTTGTATGTTAGCATAAATGAAATGTGATGACAACTTTGGGTATTTGAACTCAATTGAAATAAATGCCTATGCAAATGGGGCTGATCCAGTCCTTGGAGGAGCACTCAAATTCGTTTACTGGCCATATGGAACAATAATGGATCTACTGGATGTTTGGCATTACATCATCTTTCCTTGATTGGTCATCATTTTATTCCGATATGAGTTGAACATGTATTCTCTACTTGAACCAGAATGTGGTTACTATACCTTTTCTATACAAGCTTTGCCCACTACTTTTTTCCATGATTGTTATCTAATCTTGTGAGTGTAGAAACATCCTTGATATGCAGCCTTGCCATCAATCAAGTATGTTACCTAAATTTTTAGTTATCATAATCTTTTTGATATAGAAGATAGAATTCAACTGGGCTGGGCACAATTGCTCATTAAATCTTACTTTTTCAGGTGAACAAGAAGAGCCTAGCTCTTAAGGGGGTGTGCTGAGCGGGACAACCAATCTCTGGAATCCCATAGATTATCCTTTTGAAGACTGTAGTTATAAATGGAAATTATTATGTTTTCTTTTTCCACTCCTCCTGTGGACTTTAATGAGAGTGCTATGTATGTAAAAAATTCCATTGTAATGGAGACAAATGTTTATATAATCAAGTTTCTACTTCTTAAAGTCTATCTTCTGTCATTTTTCGATAAAGAGTTGTTTATTAGGACGTGACAACAACTATAGGTTTGGGTTAGCAACTTTTTACCAACTCTTTCCTCCAATAGACATGTGCACCATGTTATGTAAAGCCAGCAGGAGACCATTCCTTTTCTATACACAATTCGGACACACATTAGTTCTATTTTCATTTATTGACATTTATGATTCTGATCATGGAAAGCAATCTCGCGAGAATCTTGGTCTCAGTGCCTCCTCGAGAAACGAGAAGGCCGAGATGAGTAGTCAGGGACTCAGGGTTAAGATCCTCTGAAGCCAGGGTTGTCAGGAACCCCTTATTTACTTGAATATCATTTAAGTAAATTTAGTAGTATTATAGTTTCATTACTTAAGATATTACATGTAAATAAGGAAGTACCATCCAATTGAATACTAAAAATATCAAAAAAATCATATCTATACAATAAATGTCAACGAAATAAAATTGAGATTTTGATGATTCTATCAAAATAACATCTTACTAATCCCTCATAATTTGGTCTATCTAATTCATAATTCAAATAAATCTAATAAAACACTAAAAATTTAAAGTCTAGTGAAAAAAGTCAAACATACATGTATTTCTAAACGAGCCATTCTTCTACTAATAGCAACTAAGTTCTAGTCATGGTTCACATATTCAAATAAATAAGATTTTACCATGGGTTCCCCATGTCTGAATTATTTTTTTTTTCTATGCTTAAAGTAAAATCCTACACATTGAAAAGTGAATGTGCACATCTCGAATCCCAATTCTCACACTCTTATTGTATGATAATGTGAACCTATGTCATCCATGTATGAGACTTGTGTATGCAATTATCTATGTTCCTTGAGGAATTATATATGTGAACCTATATGATCCACACGTTTATGTTATCCTAATCTCCCAAGATCCTACCAAGATCTCTTCTCTTTGACCCTCCTGAGATGAAGCCTAGATCCGATATGACAAACATTGATTCTGATTTTATCTATTTTATGATGCTTTATTTTGGATGTCAAGAATTAGGACTCACCTTAGTATGATATTTTTCAGCAATATCAACTCATTGTTAAGTGATGACTTCTAAAATAGTTCATATTAGTAAATCAGATTTTTGTTCAACATTGCCTCGCACTCTTGTATTCAGCTCATAATGCATATAATATTGATGATTTACCATTTGAGCTATAGTTATGTCGTCTAAATCAGTCTTTTTAATTCAATCAGGTTTTTTGTGTTACATCATTAGATATGAGAAGAATATGCCCTCAACACTTACAATCAACAAGAGTCATGTATAAAAAATGAAAAAAATCTTGAAAAATATGATTAATCGGTCCGACTACTCAGTGGGGAAGGGGGGGAGGGGTCGTCTGACTCAGACCGATTAGTCCTTTTAAAAATTGGTATCCTATGAACAGTCCACTGATGTTTTGAGGTGCTTTCCCATCAAGTTGCATTTCATTCACAAATTTCCAGATATCGCATCCAATTGGATAGACAGTTCACTAATGATAAGGGGGTGACAGCATGTGCACTAATCATTTAAGGGTTTACTGTATACAAATTTCCATTTTTCTACAATCAAAACCCAATTCTATTAGTTAACAGAATTAATAATAATGGGAACAGAAAATGATCCCTAAAGCTAAAGTAGAGGGGGCTGTGAGAACATATTTTTTAACACTTTTAAAAATTTAATTTTTCTTTGGATTTGATTTATTTGGCTTTTATTTATTTACATGGACATGGTCTTATTTAGTTCGTTTGACCTCCCCCACTAACCTCGGTTAGTGTTAATTATATCAGCACAAAGGTTGAACACCTGTGATTAACCATCAGACAACCCATTTGAAATAGAAGAGTGTAACTCACAATTGAATGAAATGAATTGTACCTAAAAGAAAACAAAGTCATAAGCATGCAATCTATTTTATTTTTTTTGGAATTGTTTGATATTTATTTCATTTGTATTGATTTTTAAATTCATTTCCTCATTTTTAGGTATTTTAAAATCATTGATTTTATTTATTTAATTATTTTTGTCATTTATTTATTTAAATTATGATTATGTGGATTAAATTAATGTTTTCATTTATTCATTTGATTTAAAGGGAGATTAACTTAAGGTGGATCAAAAATGACATGAGACATGACTTGTTCATTATTTTTATGCTATTGAAAATTAAACAACAATGTTGGTGAAATATTTTATTAAGGTTTGTTGAAAATTGGTTGATTTTGATTAAGAAATCAAGTGGCGAAGAGTTTGAAAAAAACGTGACACTACATGTAATTATTCATATAATGCATGATTAAATAATTGAAATTAGCCCAATAGGCCGATTAAACATCACATGTGAGAATACATCAAATGCCGGCCCAATTAAGCATCATTAGGCCCATTAAGCGTAAAGCATTATAGTCATTTGCATAAAAGATACAAGTCCGGCCTAGTAAGCAACTTGAGGCCCAATAAGAAATTCGAGGCCCAATAAGAAATTTGGCCCGATAAGGAAGCCCAATGGACCTTGCTTGTGACTTGAGAAAATCAAAATTGTGCCTTGCACAATATTCTTTAGGGCTGCCTTGCAGACCCTTCTCCCAGACCCCCTTGCAGTCTTCCTCAGAGCCTTGCTCTATATTGGCAACACCAAAAAAATCCTCCCCTCAGCCTAGGGCTCCCCCTTGCTTTTATAGGGAATGGAGGGAGACCCCGTCTCGATCATTTGGAGACCCGTCCCGGTCATTTGAAGACCCCATCCCGGTCATTTAAACATGGTTTTTTGCATCTTCCCCCTTCTTTCCTTTTTTCTTTTCACCTTCTTTCTTTTTTCTTTTGCGTTTGTACCCTTTAGGGCATCGGGAGAGAGACAGAGAGAGCGCGAGAGGGAGGGGCGACTAGAAGGGAGGAGACACACGGCCTCCTCCTCCTCTCCTCTTCGCTTATCCGGTAGTGGCGGGGGCTTGCAAGGGTGACAGCAGCGGCTGGAGAAGGCGGCGGCGGTGGCGGCGGCTTCCTCTCACGGGGAAAGCGAGCAGAGCAGCGGCGACGATGTCTTCCTTCTGCAGCGACGGCGGACAGAGCAACGGGAGCAGCAGTGGCCTGGCCTTCAAATGGTAACGGCGGCAGTGCCCGAGGAAACTCCCAGCGATGGCGACAACAGCAGCAGTAGGTGGAGGCGCCGACAGTTGGGGAAGAAGGGCACGATGGCGCCCAGGGAGAAGGTAGACAAGGCAGCAACAGTCGGAGCAGGTAGAGGTAGTGGCGATGGCCTGGCCTTGGTAGAGGTGAAGTCCCCCCCCCCCCCCCCCCACCTTCTTTTTTCCTTTCTTTCTGTTTTCTCTTTTGTCTTCTTTTCTTCTTCTTTTCTTTGAGCAAAAATTGGTGCAACAAATGCCCCCCATGAGACTGGCGTCTGATAGCGAAGCATAGGGCGATTGTCTCATGTAAATCTCTCCAACTGTATTTTAGCACATGTTGCCCTTCAAGGGGTCCAATTCATCTGCTCTGCCATGCATTTCGACTATTTTGACTTTCTTGAGATCTATGGTGGAGATGTCATATTTGTGAACTTGAGATGTCGCAGCTTATGACATACTTTCGTAAACTTCTCATTCTTTTCGACTTGCAGTACCAATGGCCGTCATCTCGTACATATATTTGATATGACAACAATGCCAGAATTTTGCTTCATGTATCGAGAATTGTGATTTTATTGCAATATTCTTTTGATAAGCTGCTTTATCCTATCCTTTTCTCGTTCTTTTGTGGCAGAAAGATGATCTCCTGTCGTTTTGACCTTGTAGAGTTGGATCAGATACATGACATTGAAGGAGATTGCTGGAGCCGAAAATCTTGGAGACCCAACTGGCTGTTTGCAAGCAGAGACTACTAAAACTTCTAAAAAATCATGCAAGCCATGAATTGGCGTAACGACGACGACCTCGCGTATGCATGACAGAGCCGTTCGTGCCATTCTATTACACATGTTGACCTTCTGAGGGCAGGCGACACCGAAACATAGGATTGCTTGAGATATGTTGTTTTTAGCATCAGTACATGCTATCCATTCATTTTGACTTTTTTTCCTTTTTTGGCTATCCCAAGGGCGTATCCTGGGATGAAGACTTTTATTTTCTATATACATCATGCTTCTATGTTCCACCATCAGCATGTGATCTTTATTGTTGGTTGAGAGGATTGAGACTCTCTCGGGCACGTATTTGGGTGAGGAGATTAAGGCTCCCTCGGGCACGTATTTTGGTTGAGAGGATTGAGGCTCCCTCGGGTACGTATTTGGGTGAGAGGATTGAGGCTCCCTCAAGCACGTATTGAGTGAGAGGATTGAGGCTCCCTCGGGCACGTATTTTGGTTGAGAGGATTGAGACTCCCTCAGGCGCATTTTTGGTGAGAGGATTGAGGCTCCCTCGGGCACGTATTTTGGTTGAGAGGATTGAGGCTCCCTCGGGCACGTATTTGGGTGAGAAGATTGAGGCTCCCTCGGGCACGTATTTGGGTGAGAGGATTGAGGCTCCCTCGGCCACGTATTTTGGTTGAGAGGATTGAGGATACCTCGGGCGCATATTTGGGTGAGAGGATTGAGACTCCCTCGGCACGTGTTTGGGTGAGAGGATTGAGGCTCCCTCGGGCACGTGATTTGGGTGAGAGGATTGAGCTCCCTCGGGCGCATATTGGGTGAGAGGATTGAGGATCCTTCAGGCACGTGATTTGGGTTGAGAAGATTGAGGCTCCCTCGGGCACGTATTTTAGTTGAGAGGATTGAGGCTCCCTCAGACGCATATTTAGGTGAGAGGATTGAGACTCCCTTAGGCACGTAATTTGGGTGAGAGGATTGAGGCTCCCTCGGGCACATATTTGGGTGAGAGGATTGAGGCTCTCTCGGGCATGTATTTGGGTGAGAGGATTGAGGCTCTCTCGGGTGCATATTTTGGTTGAGAGGATTGAGGCTCTCTCGGGCACATGATTTGGTTGATAGGATTGAGGCTCCCTCGGGCACGTATTTGGGTTGAGAGGATTACGGCTCCCCCAGGCACGTATTTGGTTGAGAGGATTGAGTCTCCCTCGGGCACGTATTTGGGTGAGAGGATTTAGGCTCCCTCGGGCACGTATTTTGGTTGAGAGGATTGAGACTCCCTCGGGCACGTATTTAGGTGAGAGGATTGAGGCTCCCTCGGGCACGTAATCTGACTTTTTGGCTGGTCTTGATGACTTGTTAACCAAAAGACATAAATTTTGACTTGACCAGCCATCAGTGATAGGGAATGTCCGTAACAGTGCGGCTGGCAAATTTTGCTCTTTCTTCTTCTTTTTTCTTCTTTTTTTTTTTTGTTCACATTACCAACCTTAGCGCCCTTTCTTGGGTTTTTTCCAAGCTTGGCCCCTTCTAGCTTTTTCCAACACGTCTTTTAGGTTTTCGCGTTGAGGGGTTTACCCATTTTTGCCTGAGGCACCCTTTCGGGTTTTCACCTCAGCCGGTTTTTAGACCTTTTTACCCTTGGTCCATCATGATGAAGTGGTAGACTAAGTCTGTCGAGGGCACCTACTTTTTAAGCCCCCATTATTTTACTTCTTTCATTTTTTTTTGGTAGGGATTAAAGGCTTCCCTAAGAGCCATGAGGTTTTGGATGCGGTAAGGATTAAAGGCTTCCCTGAGAGCCGTAGGATTTGGATTTTGGATTTTTTTGGGTTGGCCGACCTTGATGCTGTGTTGGCCAAAAGCTTGGGTTTATGGTCGGTAGGGAATTAGAGGCTTCCCTGAGAGCCATGGATTGAGAGTTGAATTTGTGTATGGTAGGAAATTAAACTTGGGTTTATGGTCGGTAGGGAATTAGAGGCTTCCCTAAGAGCCATGAATTGTGGGTTTGGGTTTATATATGGTAGGGAATTAAAGACTTCCATGAGAGCCATGGATTGAGAGTTTGGATTCATGTATGGTAGGGAATTAGAGGCTTCCCTCAGAGCCGTAAATATGTTTAGAGGATTGAGGCTCCTCTAAGGCTCATGATTTGACTTTTGACCGGTCTTGACGACTTATTAGCCAAAGACGTGGATTTCGATCTTTGGCTAGCCTTAGCAGCTTGTTAGCCAAGAGATCTCGATTTGGAGCTTTTTGGCTGGCCTTGGCGGCTTGTTAGCCAAAGGAACCTGAGATTTGACTTTTGACTGGCCTTGTCAGTTTGTTAGCCAAAAGACAGATTTTGACCTTCGACCGGCCTTGACGGCTTGTTAGCCAAGAGGTCTGGATTTTGAGCTTTTTGACTGGCCTTGACGGCTTGTGAGCCAAAGAAGCTCGGGATTTGACTTTTGACTGGCCTTGACGGCTTGTTAGCCAAAAGACATGGGTTTCGACCTTTGACTGGCCTTGACGGCATGTTAGCCAAGAGGTCTGGATTTTGAGCTTTTTGACAGGCCATGACGACTTGTTAGCCAAAGAAGCTCGGGATTCGACTTTTGACAAGCCTTGATGGCTTGTTGGCCAAAAGACATGGGTTTCGATTCTCGATTGGCCTTGACGGCTTGTTAGCCAAGAGGTCTGGATTTTGAACTTTTTGACTGGCCTTGATGGCTTGTTAGCCAATGAAGCCCAGGATTTGACTTTTGACTGGCCTTGATGGCTTGTTAGCCAAAAGACATGGGTTTCGACCTTCGACTAGCCTTGACGGCTTGTTAGCTAAGAGGTCTAAATTTTGAGTTTTTTGACTGGCCTTGACTGCTTGTTACCCAAAGAAGCTCGAAATTTGACTCTTTTTTTTTGAATGAAAGTTTCCTTTTTTGTTTGGGTTCTCCTTCTCTCTCTTTCTTCGAGCAGAGTTCGAGTATCCCACACTTCTTTTAAGGGCAGAAAGACACAATCATCGTTGTCTCGGTCGTAGCCCCAGAATTGGATTATTCGTTGAAATGAACTTGGGGGTTGTTTCGTCACTGACAACTCTTGTGTCTTCCTTTTATAAGGATGCGGGGTAACTCAATCTCGCTCTAAGAAAGGTCGAGAGTACCCTCATCTTTTGTTTTTTGATATACCAATTGTGATGCCCTTTTGGGTTTTCAGCACAATTAGCCCCTTCTTTCTTTGCCCGCACGCCCTTTCGGGTTTTCATGCAGCAGGGTTTCTCATTTTTGCTTGAGGTGCCCTTTCGGGTTTTCACCTCAGCTGGATTTTAGGTCTTTTTGCCCTTAGTCCACCGTTATGAGTGATAGAACAAGTCTACCGAGGCACCTCATTTTTAAGCCCCTTTTTTTCTTCTTCTTTTTTTATTTTTTATTTGGAAGATCTTGCAGAGAGATCACTTCTATTTCTCTGGTATGTACTGGATCCGGATCCATTTGTTGCATTGCGCAGACGTACTCACACTCGAGAGTATGGTACAGTTTCATGTATCTGCCTTTAAAGGAAAAACATAACATTTCTTTTTGGTCGACTACTGTGTGGGCACCACCTTCAAACCTTTGTCGACCACAATGGGCCAAGCCAATTGGCTATGAATTTACTTTTGGGTCGAGAGGCCATGACGTCTTTTTGCTTGACCATGACAAGATCTCCCCTTTTAAAAACTCTTTTTCTTTACTATCTTGTCAAAAGCGCAGGACATTCGTACTTGATAATCTTGAAGACATTGGTATGCAACCAAACGCTATTCTTTCAGATTTGACAACTCTTCAAGCCGTCTTTCAATTTAGCTTTCCTCTTCAATAGGGAGCCCGTAGTGGAGAGCTACCCTATAAGATGAGAGCTCAATTTCAACAAGAATGACTGCTTCGGTCTCATAGACCAGGGAAAAAGGAAAACATCCTGTAGGAGTTTTGTAGTTGCCTCAAAATAGGCTTTCAATTCTTCTTTTTGGACTTCAAAAATGCCCAACATTTGTCTGACGACTAGCAACGAGTCGCCAAATACTTCAATACATCTTATGCCCATTTCTAGGGCGATTTCCAAGCCAACTATGAGGGCTTCATATTCTGCTTCATTGTTTGTGAGGGATTCCATTAAAGCATATGAATAATGCAATATCCCTTTTTTCTGGGGTTACGAAGACAATTCCCACCCCTACCATATTTGTTGATGTGTCATCAGCCTTCAAGGAAGCCCGTGCAGCCCCATCAAATATAATTGTCAATATTCAAGTTGAGTTTCTTGTGCTTCATAAGTTTCTTAAGCGGGGCACCTCCTCATCAATAAATTATGTATTCAGAGGGGAGTTTTCTGGCACTGGATGAGTTGTTAAGCACTCTGCCATGGGCTCCCCCCCCCCTTTTTGTTTTTTTTCTTTCCCCTCTTTCTTTTTTTTTCTCTTCTTTTCTTTCTTTTCTTCTCTCTCTTTTTTTTCCATTTTGAAGCTAGTGATACCCCCAGTGATGCACACATGGCCATAATTAAAGGCTTGTTGTAACGTCGCGCGTTTTTCAGATCCTTGTGGATCTTATGTTTAGCGCTTGTGAGGCCAATGTGTGGCCAAGGTGGCTTGTGTTCGGTGTATGCTTGTGTTTTTGGGGCTTATTGGGCTGACAGTTTGAGCCTATAGCACCCTGGAATTCTCAATCTATGAACGCGAGAGAGGGGGTCGTCGCGTTCTGAACGCGACAGCCCTACCCGTCGCGTTCTGATAACCGCCAGGGATCAGCGATCGTCTGCATGTGCGCCACGTGTCGTGCGCTAGGCGACTTGTAGATGTCAGCCTCAGGAAGGCGACACCCAGGTCCGTCGTGATGAGGTCACGATGGAATGGTCCATCGCGTTCTTAACCACAATGGCTCATAAACCCTACTGGCAAGGACAGAGCACGGTATGCTCTGTTTTGCCCGGGGGAGGAGCTTTGCGGGTTTTCAGTGGTGTTTTGGCGTGGAAGCTTGGCGTTCGGTGTGTTCCCACTGAGGGGACTTCGTGTGGAGCGAGGAAACGCCGAGAAATCATCAGATTGCGTGTTCTTCGTGGAGGTAGGGTAATTCCTCCCGTTTTTGGGCTGTAGATCGCGGATGACGATCGTTCGATTTGTTATTTGCGTTTCTAAAATAGATACCATGATTAGGGACTCACAAAAGCATGAAAAACATGAATTAAGGGTGGTTTGCATAGTGTAGAATGGTAATCCATGGAGAGGATCTCGGATTAGGGTTCCTGCCTATGAAGGCGGTGGAACCCCCTATCGCGATCTGAATGTTGCAAGTCGACCCGTCGTGTTTAGGTGGGGGACGCAACATGTGGGTGCGTCGCGTTCATGTGGTGAACGCGCCTTATCGAGCCGTCGCGTTCTAAAGGCGACACAGGCCCATGTGTCGACCACAGCTGAGTGGTCTGATTGTGCATGACTAACGTGACATGATTATCAGATTATTGTTATTCGATGTATTTGGTTATACCATGTGGTGCAATGGCACCAGTGGCATTCTGAGAGGGCGTGTTTACGAGGCTAGCGTGTCGGTTACGTAGCTAGCTAGTGGTTTACGTGTTGGCGTGGTATGCACGCGACTCGTATTGTGTTCACGTGTTGTGGACAGTTGGTACTCATGGTTGTCGTGAGATTTCACGTGGTTTATGCGGTACGCACGTGGTTCTATGTGCGTGGAAGGTAGTACGACGCCTACCGTCGTTACCTCTCCTGTTGGGTGCCCCAGGTTCTCTGTGAGCCAGGCTGTTAGTTCGGGGCTTGTCCCGGTACTTGTGTTGTACTGTCGAGGTCTATGTCGTCTGTCCTGGACACCCTCACTCCTTTGTTCGAGTTGTACATCCAGCTGAGGGAAAGACGACAGTGGGACAGTGACTCTTGAGTTTATTTTAGTCACTTGTAGCGCACTCTTAGTTGGGGGTACGGACACCAATAGTCGACACTGGTCCCCAGCTAGTCCTTTCCAGTGCCTCACTCTAGGGTGCTCCGGCCAGAGACCCCAGAGGTGCCAGGCATGGGCCTACGGCTGTGTACCCGCAGGAGTGGTGTTTAGTTGGTCTCCACAGTTGTTTGACTTTTCCACGTGGAGCGGCAGCTGGACCTTTCATCTGTGGCTGCAAGACTGAGAGGTAGACCTGTGTTTGTTTGTCCGAGTCAGTTATTGGTGTCGTGAACCAGTCTACGTGGCTCGAGTGTGGCAGTCCTACTTTAGCTCGTACACGTGATTGAGTTTTTTTCCATTTATTTACTTACTTTATTTAATATAGTCGGCAAATGGTAAGTACATTTAGTGCTTTAATAACGTGCGTGGTAATGCTATAAATTGCTAGTATAGTTTACTACTTCCATACTTGTGTGGTTTGCTTGAGTTGGGGGAGTTCCCCACTGAGCCAGTGACTAGTGAGGCTCACCCCTACTCCCCACAGGTGAAGGCGAGGAGGAGGTTTCGTTACCATCTTCCAGTTCAGGGCCGCGCCGCAGTGGTGCTGGGCCAGCACCTCCAGCAGTGTAGCTTTCGTAGCAGTGTAGTTTCTTTCTTCAATTGTACCAGTTTACCTCGGGGTATGCCCCAGGCTCCTGTACGTTCTTGTACTTTTGTTGAAATTTTGGCTATGTAAATCTTGTACATTATATATGAAATGGTGAATCATATATGTGATTATGTGTGTTCCTTTCTGTTTTCACGGACTCGTGTGTGATATCCCTTGTAAGGCTACGGCTGTTTGCCGGAGGCGGACTCGAATCAAGTTCGTTATTGGTTTAACGGGCTTGAACGAGGCATTCCGCCACAGTTGGTATCAGAGCGAGGTCCGGTAAATATAAAGGAACCGAGAAATTACATAGCCTTATTTCTACACTATACACTGCTGGTAGCTGACCTCGTTTTGTAATGACCAGTTTTGTTCGTGATTGTTATGTTATTTGTGCAGGAAGTTGAGATGGCTGATAGAAGAGACTGGGGTGTGGAGGAGAGGACCCTGAGGAATCCACTCATCGTATGATTGAGAGGATTTGGGAATGCCTCACCGATATTCAGATGAGGATGGATCCGCAGGCACCGGTACCTCCAGCAGTAGCGCCACCAGTTGCTGGAGTACCCGTGCCCCAGTTGCACCACCGCCAGGAGTGGAGGTACCATATGTGGCCCTGTACCACCACCACCAGCAATGGCAGCAGAAGAGCCGGTGATGCAAGTTGAAAATTTTTGAGGTTGCAGCCGACCACTTATACAGGAGGGTCGAATCCAGATATAGCAGAGCACTGGATTCATGAGATTGAAAGGGTCTTCACGACCATGAGTGTCCAGCAGCGGATAAAGTTGTGCTAGCTACATACCAGTTGAGAGGTTTTGCGCAGCAGTGGTGGCGACTAAAGATGCAGACCACCTTTGCAGGCAGGACAAGGAGGTTATTACCTGGCCAGAATTTCTCGAGGCATTTAATGATACATTCTTTCCACTTCAAGTGCAGTAGGCGAAAAGAGAGCAATTCCGGACACTTCACCAAGGTAATACCTCAGTTTTAGAATATCAGATGTGGTTTATGGCACTTAGCTGATATGTGCCTTATGTAGTATCAGATAATGCTTTTCAGCCAGAGTTCTATTTGATTCAGGTGCTTCTCATTCTTTCATTTGCGAAGAATTTTGGATTGTATGGCTCATCCTCTAGAAGAGAAGTCATGTGAATTAGTAGTGGAGGTTCCCTCGGGTGAGTTTATGCTCACCTCATGTTACATATATAAAGCTCTTGTTGTGGTTCAAGGGAACCAGATGTCGGGCCGGTTGTATACTTTACAGTTAACTGATTACGATATTATCTTGGGTATGGACTGGTTAGAGGTTTATAGAGCTGTGCTAGATTGCAGGAAGAAAAGAATCAGGTTTTGTCACCCCAATGGTGCAGTGTTTAAATATCAAGGTATGCCTCTTGTACTTCTAAGTTTATAATTTCTGCAATTAAAGCTAGAAAATTAGTTAATGAAGGGATGTGTAGCTTACTTAGCTTCTGTGAGTCTGGTTGAGGCTGGTAAGTCAGTAGAAGCAGTTCCTGTGGTTAGCAAATTTTCATATGTTTTTCCAGATGATTTGCTAGGTTTAGCTCCACATAGAGAGGTGGACTTTACCATTGAGTTGTTGCCGGGGCACCATGCCGATCTCTAAAGCACCATATCGAATGGCACCGGCAGAACTTAAAGAATTGAAAAAAGCAATTAGAAGAATTGTTGGAAAAAGGGTTCATTAGGCCGAGTCACTCCCATGGGGGGCGCCGGTGTTGTTTGTAAGAAAGAAAGATGGAAGCTTTAGAATGTGTATTGATTATAGGAATTGAATGAGGTGACCATAAGAATAGGTACCTGTTACCTAGAATTGATGATCTGTTTGATCAGTTGCAATCAGCTAAGGTATTTTCTAAGATTGATTTAAGTTCAGGGTACCATCAGTTGAGAATTAGAGAGTGATATTGATAAACAACATTTAGAACCCGATATGACCACTATGAGTTTGTGGTTATGCCATTTGGGCTAACCAATGCTCCTGCAGCATTTATGGATCTGATGATAGAATTTTTCATCCATATTTGGACCAGTTTATTGTGGTCTTTATAGATGATATTCTGATTTACTCAGCATCTGAAGAGGAGCATGCAGCGCATTTGAGATTTACCTTGCAGTTATTAAGAGATAATCAGTTGTTTGCCAAATTCTAAGTGTGAGTTTTGACTAAAGAGATTCAGTTCTTGGGCCATGTTATTTCAGCTGAGGGAGTGGCAGTTGACCCAAGTAAAGTTGAGGCAGTAATGAGATGGGAAGTGCCTAAGACAATTACTGAAATTAGAAGCTTTTTGGGGTTAGCAGGCTATTATAGACGCTTCATTAAGGATTTCTCCAAGATTGCAGCACTCATGACTAGGTTGACTAGGAAGGGTGTGCCATTTGTATGGTATGGTGAATGTCAAGAAGTTTTATGGAATTAAAGAAGAGACTTACAGCGGCACCAGTATTGATATTACCGACAGGTAATGGTGGTTTTGTTGTATATACAAATGCATCTAGGAGAGGACTTGGCGCAATGCTAATGCAGTGTGGCAAGGTAATAGCTTATGCATCCAGGCAATTGAAATCGTAGAAGAAAATTACCCCACCCATGATTTAGAGCTGGCAGCAGTTGTATTTCCCTTAAAAATATGGAGGCATTATCTATATGGCGAGAGATTTGAGATTTTTACAGATCATAAAAGCTTAAAGTATATCTTTTCCCATAAAGACTTGAATCTCCGTCAGCGTAGATGGGTGGAGTATTTAAAAGATTATGATTTCAGTTTGGCATACCATCCGGGTAAGGCCAATGTGGTTGCTAATGCCTTAAGCAGAAAAACATATCTAAGTCAAATGATGATCAAGGAATGGAAGTTGTACAAGGAGATAACGGAAAACTCTTTATGTGCCAAGCAGTCAACGGCGGGCGATATTAGCTAGTAGTGCTGTAGAGCCATCACTGTATTGGCAAATGTTGAGGCCCAGAGCAGATGTAAATTTAGCTGAAATTGTGAAAATGGAAGGAGTTACTATAGATGATAGCTATGTAGTCAAGCTCAGAGGTAGGTTATTTGTGCTAGCAGAAAGAGAAGTAAAGCGAGAGTATTAGAAAAGCCCATAAATCCGAGTACACTATTCATCCTGGTAGTACCAAGATGTACCATGACATGAAGAAGCATTTTTGGTGGCCCTCATATGAAAAAGGAATAGCAAATTTTGTTTCAAGGTGTGCAATTTGTCAACAGATCAAGGTAGAGCATCAGAAGCCTGGAGGTTTATTGCAACCATTACCCATTCCACAATGGAAATGGGATGATATTGCTATGGACTTTGTAGCAGGCTTGCCAAGGACAGCAGCAGGCATAATGGAATATGGGTATTTGTTGATAGATTAACCACGGTTTGTAGGTTAATAGCTGTGATTATGTCCTAGTTAGTGGATAGATTAGCAAAGGTTTATGTTGATAAATTATTCCACTGCATGGTATTCTGAAGTCTATTGTTTCTGATAGGGATCCCAGGTTTACTTCTAGTTTTTGGAGGAGCTTGCAGAGGGTAGTTGGTACCGCGAGCTGAGATACAGCTCAGCTTACCACCCCCAGACGGATGGTCAGATAGAGAGGACTATCCAGACAATTGAAGGAATGTTGCAAGCATGTTGTTTAGTTTGGGGTTGTAGTTGGGAGCAGCATCTAGGTATGGTTGAATTTGCTTATAATAATAGTTACCATACCAGTCTCGGGATGGCACCATATGAAGCTTTATATGGAAGGCCGTGTAGAACACCATTGAACTGGCATGAGGTGGAAGAAAGGCAATGGTAGGCCCTGAGTTGATACAGCAAACCACTGAAATGGTAAAGTTTATTAAAGAAAAATTGCAGATAGCTCAAAGCAGACATAAACGTTATGCGGATAATCGAAGGAGACCACTTCAATTTAAGGTGGTACTTTGTCTTTCTGAGAGTTTCTCCTACTAAAGGTATTGTGTGGTTTGGTAAGAAAGGAAAGCTGAGTCCGAGGTATGTGGGACCCTTCCAAGTGTTAGAGAGAATTGGGGAAACAGCCTATACACTTGATTTGCCAGCTAATTTTGCAGATGTTCATGATATTTTCCATGTCTCTATGTTAAGAAAGTGTATTGAAGACCCAACTCAAATAATCAGTTATCAAGGTGGTGATTTGAGGCCAGATATGTCTATGCCAGAATATCTAGTGCAAATTACAGGCCATACGACAAGGAAGTTAAGAAATAAAGAAATCAAGTTAGTTAAAGTTAGGTGGGAAAATAGATTGGGAGGTGAGGATACCTGGGAGTTAGCCGAGGAGATGGCTAAGGGGTATCCTTACTTGTTTGAGTAAGGTTTTAAATCTTTTTAGATGATAGTACTTGTAAATATGTTTTAAAGTTGAATGTATTAGAGTTGTATTATGAATTTCGAGGTCGAAATTTCTTTTTAGATGATAGTAATGTAACGTCGTGTGTTTTTCGGATCCTTGTGGATCTTGTGTTTAGTGCTTGTGAGGCCAATGTGTGGCCAAGGTGGCTTATGTTCGGTGTATGCTTGTGTTTTGGGGGCTTATTGGCCAATAGTTTGGGCCTATAGCACCCTGGAATTCTCTGTCTGTGAATGTGACAGAGGGGTCGTCGCGTTCTGAACTCGACAGCCGTACCCGTTGTGTTCTGATAACCGCCAAGGACCAGCAATCGTCTGCATGTGCGCCGCTTGTCGCGCGCTGGGCGACTTGTAGACGTCAGCCTCAGGAAGGCGACACCCAGGTCTGTCGTGATGAGGTCACGACGGAATGGTCCATCACGTTCTTAACCGCAATGGCTCATAAACCCTGCTGGCCAGGACAGAGCACGGTATGCTTTGTTTGGCCAGGGGGAGGAGCTTTGCGGGTTTTCAGGGGCTTTTGGTGTGTATGCTTGGTGTTCGGCATGTTCCCCCTACGGGGACTTCGTGTGGAGTGGGGAAACACTGAGAAATCGTCGGATTGCATGTTCTTCACGGAGTAGGGTAATTCCTCCGTTTTTGGGCTGTAGATCGCGGATGACGATCGTGTTCGATTTGTTATTGGGTTTCTAACAATAGATACCATGATTAGGGACTCACAAAAGCATGAAAAACACGAATTAAGGTGGTTTACATAGAATGGTAATCCGTGGAGAGGATCCTGGATTAGGGTTCCTGCCTATGAAGGTGACGGAACCCCCTGTCGCGATCTGAACGCGACAGGTCGACCCGTTGCGTTCAGGTGGGGGACGCGACATGTAGGTGCATCGCGTTCATGTGGTGAACGCGCCTTATCGGGCCGTCGCGTTCTGAAGGTGACACAGGCCCATGTCACGACCACACTGAGTGGTCTGATTGTGCATGACTTACGTGACATGATTATCCGATTGTTGTTATTCGAGGTATTTGGTTATACCATGTAGTGCAATGGCACAAGTGGCGCTCTGAGAGTGCGTATTTACGAGGCTAGCATGTTGGTTACATAGCTTGCTAGTGGTTTACGTGTTGGCGTGGTATGCACGCGAGTCGTATTGTGTTCACGTGTTGTGAATAGTTGGTACTCATGGTTGTCATGAGATTTCACGTAGTTTATGCGGTGCGCATGTGGTTCTGTGTGCGTGGCAGGTAGTACGATGCCTACCGTGGTTACCTCTCCAGTTGAGTGCCCCAGGTCTCTGTGAGCCAAGCTGTTAGTTCAGGGCTTGTCCCGGTACTTGTATTGTACTGTCGAGGTATGTGTCGTCTATCCTGGACACCCTCACTCTTTGTTTGAGTTGTACGTCTGGCTGAGGGAAAGACGACAGTGAGATAGTGACTCTTGAGTTTGTTTTTAGTCACTTGTAGTGCACTCTTAGTTGGGGGTACGGACACCAGTAGTCGACACTGGTCCCCAGCTAGTCCTTTCCAGTGCCTCACTCTAGGGTGCTCCGGCCAGAGACCCCAGAGGTGCCAGGCATGGGCCTGCAGCTGTGTACCCGCAGGAGTGGTGTTTAGTTGGTCTCCACAGTTGTTTGACTTTTCCACGTGGAGCGGCAGCTGGACCTTTCGTCCATGGCTGCGAGACTGAGAGGTAGACCTGTGTTTGTTTGTCCGAGTCAGTTACTAGTGTCGCAAACCAATCTACGTGGCTCGAGTGTGGCGGTCCATACTTTAGCTCGTACACGTGATTGAGTTTTTCCGTTTATTTACTTACATTATTTAATATAGTCGGCAAATGGTAAGTACATTTATTGCTTTAATAACGTGCGTGGTTATGCTATAAATTGCTACTATAGTTTACTGCTTCCGTACTTGTGTGGTTTGCTCAAGTTGGGGGAGTTCCCTACTAAGCCAATGACTAGTGAGGCTCACCCCTACTCCCCACAGGTGAAGGCGAGGAGGAGGTTTCGTTACCATCTTCTAGTTCAGGGCCGTGCCACGGCGGTTCTGGGCCAACACCTCCAGCAGTGTAGCTTTTGTAGCAGTGTAGTTTCTTTCTTCAGTTGTACCAGTTTACCTCGGGGTATGCCCCAGGTCCTGTACATTCTTGTACTTTTGTTGAATTTTGGCTATGTAAATCTTGTACATTATATATGAAATGGTGAATCATATATGTGATTATGTGTGTTCCTTTCTGTTTTCACGGACTCGTGTGTGATATCCCTTGTGAGGCTACGGCCCGTTCGCGGGAGGCGGACTCGGATCAAGTTCGTTATTGGTTTAACGGGCTTGAACGAGGCATTATGCCACACTTGCCCTTGCTAGGTGCCCCCAGCATAGGAGGATTGAACAAATATTGATTTTTTCAAGGACTTTCTGATATTCATCGTCCCATATGAATGGGGCTCCTTTCTTTGTCAGTTTATGTAAGGTGATACCTTCCATTCTTGCTCTCGGAAGGATAAGCCTTTTCTTGAATTTTCTTTGGGGTTTTGAACGACCCTTATTTCATTTGTGGAGAGATCCTCGTCCATCTGGGCATCATTCTCATCCATCCTTGTTTCAATTATCGAAAGCGTTATGTTGACCATATTTACAACATAGTAATTGTGGACTTCCTGTGTCTCCCATCCGAGACCTCTTCTGTCGTTGTGGGGGAATGGTGGTTGTCCCCTAACATTGGTATGGGTACCACATTGCTTGATATAGCTTGGCTCTCGTTCGACTTTGAACTT
>CM024756.1:27041618-27458774 GCA_014218235.1 Colocasia esculenta | reverse complement strand
ATCACTCATCGACTCGATAAGTGAGACAATGATTTGCTTATAACAATTTGCTTGTAATGATTCGTTCACAACGATTTACTTATAACGATTTGCTTGTAATGATTTGTTCTCAAACGATTCACTCATGCAACGATTTCATAAGTAATTCTCACAACGATTTCATATAATGACTTGATATTCAAATATCTTGACAAGTCAAAGTCATCTCGCGTATTTCTCTTTCATCCATGCATTAAATATAACCGTACATTTCTCTGCACGATGCATGTTCAGATATCTTCTATTCTTATGCTTCTGCATGTAATATCTTTTTGGAAAGACAGAATAGATTTTTATTTTGATGTATTCTCCCTCTAACGTTGACTGACAACAAGAGACAGCTTAGCTGTCTATGTTTTAGCATTTAATGTGTGCAAGTCTCTGACAGCACGACTCTATACAACATTGGATAAAGTAGAAGCTGGAGGATATCAAGAAAGATTTTCTTCTTATGTGCATGGAACGCAAAGAATCGTTGACTGCAAAGGAAAGCCATGCAGTCTAACATTCTCTGATCAAAGAGACAATGGATACTTCAACGACTATTTTTCAGAAGAAGATATATATTAAAGACAGATGCTCCAGAAGAAAGAAGTCCGAATAGGAGAGCATAAACAAAGCAAAGATGAAGAAGCACTGCTATCCAGAAGGTTACAACACATACTAGCCAAGAAAAAGAAATATTAGTCTGGAAGAAGGTACTTCAAGAAGGGAAAAGACTTCAAAAGCCTGACGTTAAGATGCAAAGAACACTGAACCGATTTGCTATGAATGCAAGAAGCCGGACATATCAAAGCTGAATGTCCGAAACTAAAGAAAAGCGAGTTCAGAAAGAAAGAGAGCTTCAGAAGACCGAGAGGATACAAGAAGAAAGCATGGCAGTAGCCTGGGACAATAGCAGCGACTCTGACAGTGAGTCGAGTTCCAGTGGAGGAGAAGAAGAAGAGGCCACCCTGGCATTCATGGCTAACGTCGATGAAAAGGTAACATCTGACTCGTCCTTTTCTTCATGTAATGAATCTGATTTTGATAACTTAGAAGAAGCTTTTAATGAATTATACTGCAAATATAAAGAGGTATGCAAATCACTAAAAGTCAGTAAAAAATACTGCATGTTTAGAAAATAATAATTCAGATATAAAATGTAAAAATGAACAATTATCAAGCTTGGAAAACCAAGAACAGTGAACAAATAAAATAGGAAGTTAACACATAAACAGAAAATGAAAAATTATCTAGCACACTAGAGAAATTTACAAATGGCAAAACAACCTTAATACTAAAAGAGCTAGAAGATCTGGTAGAAAGAAACATTAAAAGGAAAATTTATGATACTAACCACCAGGACCCAAAAGAACCTTGGTACCTAAGGCTTAGTGTTTTCATTATAGGTAAACCTTCGAGCATCTAAATGGTACTTGGATATCGGATGCTCAAGCCACATGTCAGGGAACAGAAGCTATTCTCCCATATTGAAGCTGAAGAAAGCACAGTCTCTTATGGAGATAGTGGAAAAGGGACTGTGATAGGTAGCGAATCAGTAGGGAGTAAAGGCAAAACCTTATTGAAGATGTTCTATGCGTCAAGGATTGAAGCATAACCTTATCAGTATCAGCATAGTGTGATAGGACATCAAATCAGATTTCAAGAATCAAAATGCAGTATTATGAAGGATGGTGCAGTCATTCTTGAAGCTAACAATAAAAGAACCTATATGTACTTTATCTAGAAGAACTAAAGGACCAGGACATATGTCTGGCAGCAAATAAAGAGCAGTCAACAGATCTTTGGCACTGAAGACTGGGCCACTGCAGCTTGGGTGGCATGAGAAAGTTGATCAAGAGAAGCTTGGTGGAAGGTCTACCCAAGGTAAGTGCAAAAATGAATGGTGTCTGTGGGCCGTGCACAAAAGGTAAGCACACTAAGTCATCTTTCAAGTCAAAGACAGTAGTAACAACTTCAAAGACTTTAGAGCTATTGCACATGGATCTGTTTGGACCAAGGAGGACCACAGTCTTGGAGGAAAGAACTTGGATTTGTCATAGTGGATGACTATTCCAGATTCACTTGGGTATCCTTTCTGGAGCATAAGGAAGTCACTTTTCCAGCTTTGTAAGCTTTAGTAAGAAGGTTCAGAAAGACAGGAAGTACAACATCATCAGCATCCGATCAGACCATGGGAGAATTTCAGAATGAGAAATTTGCCAAATTCTGTGATGAGATAGAGCATAACTTCTCAGCACCAAGGACACCACAAAAAGGCAGTTGCTGAGAGGAAGAATAGAACCCTATTGGATATGGCAAGGACAATGCTATCAGAATATGTTTGCCAAGATATTTATCGGCCGAAGCCGTCAACACAGCATGCTATATCATCAACAGAGTATGATCAGGCCAATCATGAAGAAGACTGCATACGGATTATTCAAACAAAGAAGCCAAAAATTAGTAACTTCAGAATCTTCGGGTGTCCATGCTTCATCCACAACAACGGAAAAAGGGACATTGGTAAGTTAGTTTCAAAATCAGACGAAGGTATATTCATGGGGTATGCTTCTAAACCCAAAGGATAGAGTATTTATAAGCGTACTTTATTGATTGAACAATCAGTGCATGTTATTTTTGATGAAAGTAACCCTTCCTTGAGAACGGAGTCGATAGTGATGATGATGATACAAATGAATTGTCCAAGAAGCTAAAGAACACATCCATTGAGGACAAGGAAGATCCACCCTTGGAAGACCTACAACAAAAGACATATCACATAGCAATCTTCCAAAGGAATGGAGGTACAAAAGGATCACCCTCTGGACAACATAATTGGAGATCCATCTGTTGGGGTAAGAACAAGAGGTAATGTATCCCTTGTGATTATTTAGCCTTTGTATCACAAATAGAGCCTAAGACAGTCAATGAAGCACTGTCACAAATAGAGCCTAACCAGTTCAATAGGAACCAAGTATGGTCACTTGTTCTGAGACCATCAGATCATCCGGTGATTGGCACTAAATGGTGTTCAGGAACAAACTGAATGAAGTTGGTGTGATCTTAAGAAACAAGGCCAGACTGGTAGCTCAAGGCTATTCCCAAGAGGAAGGCATAGATTTCGATGAAACCTATGCACCAGTGGTAGACATGAGGCAATTAGGATTTTACTTGAATATGCTTCTGCTTTAAATGTAAAACTCTTCCAAATGGATGTAAAATTTGCTTTTCTAAATGGTTATAAAGGAGGAAGTTTATGTAGAACAACCTCCTGGTTTTGACGATATGGTTTTTCCGAATCATGTATTTAAAATACGTAAAGCTTTGTATGGATTAAAGCAAGCACCAAGAGCCTGTATGAAAGGCTTAGTGCATTTTTGTTAGAACATGGTCTCATTAGAGGTCAAGTAGATAGTACTTTATTTATTAAGTCCAAGTCAATAATATACCGATTGTGCAAATATATGTTGATGATATAATCTTTGGTTCTACTGATGAATCTCTTTGCAAGTATTTTGAAAAGCTTATGCAGGGAGAATTTGAAATGAGCTTGATGGGGGAGCTCAATTACTTCCTCGGACTGCAAATCAGGCAAGGAAAAGAAGGATCACATATCTGTCAAGGTAAATACACCAAAGAACTACTAAAGAAGTTTGGATTTGAAACGCCAAGCCACTGTCAACACCAATGAGCACATCAACAGGCTAGACAATGATGAAGATGGTAAAAAGTAGATCAGAAGCTTTATAGAGGTATCATAGGTTCATTTTTTATTTATAGCAGTAGACCTTATATATTGTTTGTGTATGCATGTGTGCTAGGTATCAGGCAGATCCTAGAGAGTCTCATTTAATTAGTGTCAAACAGATTTTTAGATACTTAGCTAAAACTCATGATCTCGGATTATGGTATCCAAATTCATGTGAAATTAATTTAGTAGGATATTCTGATGCTGACTATGCCAGATGCAAGATAGATAGAAAAAGCACCAGTGGTTGTTGTCAATTTCTTATAGGGTGTCTAATTTTGTGGTCCTCAAAGAAAACAATTCAGTAGCACTGTCAACAGCTGAAGCTGAGTACGTGGCTGGTGGAAGCTATTGTACACAACTCTTATGGATTAAACAGCACCTTAAGGATTATGGACTTCAAATCAAGACAATTCCCTTGCTGTGCGACAACACCAGTTCTATAAATCTAACCAAGAATCAAATTCAACACTCAAGGACAAAGCATATAGAGGTTAGGTATCATTTATTTGTGATCATGTAGCTAATGGTAATATAGACATTTCTTTTATTGATACACAAAATCAGTTAGCAGACATCTTCACAAAGGCCCTACCGGAAGAGAGGTTCACATCTCTTAGAAGGAACTAGGCATGTGCAAATTGTGAATGATTTATCTGCATATAACTGAAATACTGATTATTTCATAATATCAATAATTCTCTCCCCTGAAATTAAGCAAAATTTCTTTAAAAAAATATTTGCTTCATACTTATATGCGATGGGTTGTTATATTTTAAAGCACTAATTCGTCTCGAAATCATTCTGTTTCTCGTTTGTTTTCTGCCTTTATGGCGTCAGCATCTCAGAAGTCACTTTATCTTTACGCTATATATATCCCGAAGTCTATGTTGCAATGATTCATCTCCTATACTTCATCTCTTTTGACTTGCGTGAGATGATACCCTATCGACTTCGGCATCGACTCCTTGCCATTTCAAATCTTCCACTTCTTCCCGTGAGAAATTTCTTAAGGGCTTCTGCTCCAATCTTCCTTCCAACCATCTAGAACCCTTTCCCTCTCAAAACCATGGCCGTTTCTGGAACTTCCAGCACCATCAGGGGCTATGGAGCAGTGTTCCTCACCGCCGAGCAACAGGAAATGTTTACAACTGTGAAGACCAAGCTATGCGGGCACAAGGCAGTGGATGTGGCTGATTTTGAAAAGAACGGGATGCACAACATCGTGGCAGCAATGGAAAGAATGAAATGGACGAAGATAGCTACTGTATCAAGGTGAGTTATCCAGACCTTGTCAAGCATTTTATGTTTGCTTGAAGACTGAGGAAGACGGGTCCTTGAATTCCATGGTCAAGGGAACCCAGATTAGGATCACTTATTATCTGCTGGAATCGTTGTTTGGTGTGTCTACCTCCAGTCACAGTGGAGTACACACCGTCGATGTTCAGGCAAAGGGTTTAGGGATTGTTGGTTCCGAGTTCAAGCTGAAAGACGCGAAGATAGATATTAATCAGTTGAATGCATTCAATCGTATTTTGCATTTCATAGTTTGTCAGATATTGGTCCTAATAGTGCCACCTTCTCTACATGCACCAAGGCGGACTCCGATATGTTTCTGGGCTATCCAGAACAGAGTATAAACATGGCAGAGGTGATTCTGGAAAGGATGAAGTTTGCATCCGCTCAAATTTGGGATAAGAAGAAGAAGCTAAATGTGTCTCTACCATATGCCCATTTTCTAACCACAATTTTCTAGCATTATGGATCAGTGTGGTTGGAGCAGTTTCTGAGAAAATGGGCCAAGCCATTCAAGCAGAAATTTGAAGAAGAGTGGATTTTCATTGGTTGCTGCGGGTATGGACCAAAACCTCACTAGCTGAGGGTGAATCCATCATTGGTGAAGCCCAAGAAGCTCAAATTACAGAAGCAGAAATGGCCGTAACAGTTGAAGCCACTAGAGTTTCAGTGATTCAAGAAGAGGCAGCTCAAGCAGAGCAGTAGCAGCAGAACTAGCAGTTCAGTAGAAGTTTGTAAGAGAAGAGACGTCAGTAGTTCAAGAAGAGCACTTTGTAGCAACTCCAGCTGTGCAAGAGGAAGTCAGGGCAGAGATTTCATCTGTACTCGAAGAACAGCAGCAGATCTTCGGAAAATGAAGTAGAGGACAGCTTTGTGGCACCAGTGGGCAGCTCAAGAAGGATTAAGGATATTCCGTAGAGAACATTGAGCCCGTTGGGATCCAGTTGAAGAAATTGTAAACCCCACCTCAGTTGTGGCTTCAATTCTCAAGAATGTGCTGGATTCCATAACCAACACCTAAGGGGGGCATGAGCCAGAGATTGTGTGTGAAGATGTGGCAGTAGGCCATAATGAGAATGCTCAGTTGGAAGAGGCTCCCAGTCAGGGGGAGCAAGAAATAGTTGCTGAAGATAATGTTCCAGAGGTCGTGGCATCAAGCCACAATGAAGAAACTGTTATGCAAGTTGCTTCTATTAAGGGGGAGCATGAAGAAGAAGTTCCTATTACTGTTGCTCCTATTGAGGGGGAGCATGTAGTCCATGCAGCACCAACTCAGGGGGAAGACACAACCCCAACCCCAAGTGGACTCATTTCAAGAAGGCCTCACTGCTAGTTCCTCAGAATCTGAAGATCAAGGATCTATTGAGCCAGATTCCAGATCAGTTGAGAAAGCAAAAATGTGGTCCCTGAAGTTCCTCTCCTTACAGTAGGCATTCACAGCTCAAGGAAAAGAAGCTAAGGGTAAATTTGAAGCCTGTTATAGACAGATTAGACGCTCATGGAGAGATCCTATGCTCAGTCCAACATGACATTTATTCCATTTTCGTGAGCCAAAGTTCTGGAGCCAATCAAGTTGGAGCCTTGGCCACTGAGCTCCAAGGTGTAAAGAAGAATTAAGGATATACAAGAATGTGCTAAGATGGAAGAATGAATTTTTGAAGTATGAAGGCATCCATATCAGAGTTATCAACTCTTGTGAAAGCTCAACATCCTCCACAGCAGTCTGAGCCTCCTGTTGAAGAAGAGGCAGCCAATACCGGGCCATCAGGGCCACAGGTAGTTGAAGTAGAATCTGCAAAGATTGTGGAAGATTCAAGGCCATCAGGGCCAACTATTGTTGAAGAAGTGGCAGACTCAAGGTCAGAAAATGCAGAGCCATCTGGCCATCAGGGCCAGCAGAGATGTGTCAGGGCCACCCGGGCCAATGATTTCGAAGCTACACAGTCCAGAGTAGAAGAAGAGCTAGTAGCTCCTGAGCCCCCTAGCTCATCTCCTGTTCCGACTCGAGCACCCCCTTCTCCACCATCATCCTCCACAGCTCCACCAGCTCCTACTACCTTCAAACAACCTATTCCTTGAAACATTTCCTCACCTACCCCTTTTCCCTCTCATCATCGTCATCACCTGCTTCCTCCACCTTCATTCTTCCTCCTCCTTTTGAGGCACCTCCAGCTCCTCCTCAACTGGAGCTTCCTCTTCAGGTCCCTCATTTGCAGAACCATCTCTACCATATCCTTCTAATGCAAACTCCTGCCTTCACCCTCCCACTCCTCCCTCTTGTGTCACCATCATTCCTGAAGGTGCACAATTTCCCATGTCACCATTCAGGACATCAAGGATGAGTTCGAAGAAGCAATTCTTCGATCAGTCCTATCCCTGGCACTCATGTCATGGGACAGGTTCTTCTCGCCCTGTACCCAAAAAGAAAAGCTTCTTCCTCCACCTCCAGTTCTTCTGACCCTCGCTTTCCACCTCTCTGGTTTTCCTTTATTGAAACTTGAAGGAGATCTCTTTATGAAGAATACCTTATGAGTGTGTTTTCGCACACATTTTCAACCTTCCTCACCTTAATCCTACCGACCACTTCACCCTTGTTCTCCTCTCTCTTCTCTCTCCAAGGCTGAATAGTCAAAAATTTCTCCATGATTGAAGCCAAGACTGAAGAACAGTGGGCTAGGGGCCATCAGTCCCTCTACAGGCAGTTTCTCTCCACTTGTGCTGCTCGATATCCTCCCAGGGATCACCCTCTCACCCTCTCAGAGTGGTTCCTAATTCACCACAGGAATACCTTGGCTCCTTTCATTCAAAAGGAGTTCAAGCTTATCCGCCACTACAACATGTATAGTGACTACTGCTATCTCCACAATGAACCTGAAGTTCACTTGGTCAGTTCAAGAAGGCCATTTGTCTTCTACATTCAACCGTTGCTCGCACCCACTCTATTGCAGTTGATTTCGCTACCTTAGAGATTCCTGATGTGGTGTTTCTACCTCCCATCCACTCCCTTGTCATGGAATCCTCTGTGGGCACCTTAATCTTTGAAAGATATGCAGGGTCATGGCTAGTCTCAGTTTAGTTAGGCAAGTCCTTGCCATTCCATCGGTTTTTCTTCAGAGAATATTATAGGGGCCACATCAAGTCTGATATCCTTGCCCCCATTTTGTCTGAATGTGAGAGGTTATCCCCTTCTGAGTGGGAAAGCTGCTACACCCTTACTGCTCAACAGCTAGTTGCCCTCAATGCCTCTCAGGCCAGTTCTCACAGTCTCCTCTATCAGCTGCAGCTTTTCTAGACCTGAATTCCATTCATTTGTTCAGGGTCCTTATGAGTCTTGGATATAAGATACAAGGTATATGAAGCTATGAGGAAGGACTTGCAGCAGTAGCAGATTTTTTACCCTATCACCATTGACCAATTTCTGTAGCATGCCAGTTCGGCACCACCACCTTTTTCAAGATGTCTCTTGGTCGTGATGAGTATGCTGATCTTCTGGAAACTGAAAGGCAACTACACCTTAAGAGGATGGCTCCTGTCATGGGACCCTCCTACTATGTAGTTCCTGGAGTTTTCCAAATTCATTTTGAAGAGCAGGAAATGCAAGGCTTGGCCCATCATTACTCACCATGCCTCCCTTCTGTCTCTTGTTCATTACATTCCTGTACCTTCAAAGAATGAAATCAAATGCAATCTATCTCTTTCTACCTGCATTTCTCTTCCTCTTGTGTCTTTTTGCTTAATGACAAAAAGGGGGAGAATTAAAACATTCTGAAATATATATCAATACTTTATTTTTGCAAGTTTATTTCAGCTCAATACATTTCATGTCTTATTGTTATATTTTGTCATCACCAAAAAGGGGGAGATTGATGATCAGTCCATCCCCATATAATTTATTTAATTTTGGTGATTAACAATATCCTAACAATTAGTGTCTAACAAGTTCTATGAAGCTAAGATACAGGAACAAGTCAGGCAAAATCAAGGAAATATGTAAATATTTACTATACTGTAGCATTTCAAGTTCAAGCATGAAATTTATCCAAGTACATATCGACTTTTCATAAGTTACAACGATTTCATAATTGTTGCATCGATATCAATAGTCATAATGATTTCCTTACCTCTATCGCTTTCATATTCATAAGGATTTGGTAAGTGACATATCGATTTTGGACTCACAACGATTTCATAAGCATCGCATCAATTTCGATCTCAGAACGATTCGCTAAGTGATCACATCGACTTCGATCTCAGAATGATTTGCTAAGTGATCGCATCGACTTCGATCTCAGAACGATTCGCTAAGTGATCGCATCGACTTCAATCTCAGAACGATTCGCTAAGTGATCGCATCGACTTCGATCTCAGAACGATTCGCTAAGTGATCGCATCGATTTTGATCTCAGAACGATTCGCTAAGTGATCACATCGATTTTGATCTCAGAACGATTCGCTAAGAATCACATCGATTTCGATCTCACAACGATTTTGTTTCACATCGGTTTGATAAGTGAGAACAACGATTTGCTCTCACAACGATTCGGTTTCACATCAATTTGGTAAGTGAGAACAACGACTTGGTCTCACAATGATTTGTCGTTCATAACGATTCGATAAGTTCCACATTTATTTGGTATTTACATCGATTCGACAAGTTACAACAATGACTCGGTCATTATAACGACTCGATAAGTTACACAATGATTTGCTTGGTGTAACGATCCGATTAGTTACCACAACGACTTGGTCTGTGTAACGATTCGTAAACCTGAACAACGATTTGATCACTCATCGACTCGATAAGTGACATAACGATTGCTTATAACGATTTGCTTGTAATGATTCGTTCACAACAATTTGCTTATAATGATTTACTTGTAATGATTCGTTCTCAAAACGATACACTCATACAAGGATTTCATAAGTAATTCTCACAACGATTTCATATAACGACTTGATATTCAAATATCTTGACAAGTCAAAGTCATCCCGTGTATTTTTCTTTCATCCATGCATTAAATATAACTGTACATTTCTTTGTACGATGTAGTTTCATATATCTTCTATTCTTATGCTTCTGCATGTATATCTTTTTGGAAAGACAAAATGGAATTTCTATTTTGATGTATTCTCACTCTAACGTTGACTGACAACAAGAGACAACTTAGCTGTCTATGTTTTAGCATTTAATGTGTGCAGGTCTCTGACAGCACGACTCTATACACATTGGATAAAGTAGAAGCTGCAGGATATCAAGAAGGATTTTCTTCTTACGTGCATGGAATGCAAAGAACCATTGACTGCAAAGGAAAGCCGTGCAGTCTAACGTTCTCGGATCATAGAGACAACAGATACTTCAACGACTATTTTTCAGAAGAAGATATGTATTAAAGACTGATGCTCTAGAAGAAAGAAGTCCGAATAGAGAATGATAGAGAATACTCTACAATTCTTGAAGCCTTCAATTTTAGTTTTCAAGGAACATCTGAAGAGGGAAGCCTCACTCACCATTGTTCAAGCTCTTAGCTCTCTGTGTCTAGGTAGAACCTTGAGAGAGCTTTTGTGTACTGATAGTGTTCTTTGTTGTAGATCTTTTCCTCTCAATCTTCGCTTTGGATCAAGCATTGTGCTATTAGCTTGGTCTAGGGCGTATCATCCCTTGAACACAATTTTGTGTTTATTCCCTTCGTGATGAAGGAAGACCTGGGGATTCCTGGGGTAGTTTTTCCCTTCGTGTTGAAGGAAGACCTGGAGGTTCTAGGGTGGTGTATTCCTGTTCAGGTTGTGAGTATCCTTGAGGGGGACTGTACCCTGGGTAGTGAATTCTAAGTTATTGCTCAGGGACTAGACGTAGGACTCTTGTGGAGAAGAGGTCCGACCCAGGATAAAATCTTGTGTAGTGTGATTGCTTGCTTTGTGTTTGTTGTTTTCTTTTCACTAACACTAACAATCATCAAAGTGTCTGTTGTGTGAACATTTTTGTGGACAGGTTTAGATAATCAGTTTTTAGAATCCCATTCACCAACCTCGGGGCTTGCTAGCTGGGCAACACAATATCTCTCATGTGATTGGTCAATAATTAGAGAATAATCAGTTTCCTTAACGTGACAGATCGGGGAGCCGCGTCAATCTTATCGCGCCCATGGTGGTCATTGTGACAGCCGATGCATATCCATGCACATGGCTTCACTGTCATGCCCCTCGTGGCCGTCACGTCATCCTGTCGCGCCCCTACGATTCGTCGCGATAACAGCCACGTCTGTTGACCTCCGCAACCACCTCCACTTTATCCTCTTATGGCCTTATCATCATCCCATGCAACCTCCCAACCCTCCTAGCTGCGGTTTGGGGTTGTGGAGACTTTGGGGACTCCTTAGGACTCTCCCATCGATATTTAGATGATATTATCACCTATTTGGGATTACTATCACTTTAAAAATGGGATTTTCTCTCTCCTATCTTATAAAAGCATGGCCCTTCCCTTCAGTGAAGAGGGAGCCCCATTTTTCACCCCGAAGGGCTGTCGAAATTTTCTTTGACTTGGACTTAGCGCGCAGCTCTTCCATTTCACTCATTTTCTTCCTACTCCCTTTACCAAGCCATGACCATTTCTTCATCTACAGAGCTTGGAGCTTGAGGAGGTGACCTCTGAGCCTTCTACAGCACCAAGAGACTTTCATTGGAGCCAGGGAGTCGCCCCATATGGGGCTCTTTCTTCTGTCTCCCCTCATTTCCGTTACTTCATGCATGTTATTTTTTGCTTTTCTAGATAGGTCATATTTTCTTTTCCTCCCCGTTTTCCATCACCCAAGGGGTTAAAACACCCCCAGGTCCGTTCGCCCCATGCTCTCATCATTCCTTTCATTTACGAATAGCTACTACACTTACTCGTTCTAACAAGGTTTCTTTCTTATTTTTCATCGTATTGGTAGGCACCCAAGTGAAGATCCACGAGTAGATCTTGTCCTCTGGCCGACCGAAGGACAGGAAGAAGGTCTGCTCACATTTCTCCCACACTGTAGAGAACGCGGCAGAGGAGGGCAGCGCGACACCGAGACGCGTCCTACCAGGGCGTCGTGACCTCAGGCCCATCGCGGTGGGGTGCCCCGTCGTGATCTCAGTAAGTCCCACGGTTCTCTCTTCCTTTTCCTAGCATAGTTAGACCCTTTTCATTCTCATTAGGCAACTATATAGGTGGAGATCACATTCCTTATTTCCATACTTGTATTTTGAATATCTTTGCATGTTTTGGGGGTGCACATTCCCCGTGATTACAGCTGGGGCTCTGCCTTCACCTGCTGATAGGTAAGGCAGCATGAAACAAACTCAGTGATATCTCTCTTCATCCCAGGCCACCAAAAGAGTGCCCTCAAGTCATGGTACATCTTGGTGGAGCCAAGATGAATAGAGTATCACGACCTGTGCGCCTCAGACAGTACCTCCTCCCTGATGTCTTTTGGAACGTAGAGTCTATCTCAGAACCGAACCTTGTCGTCCTCGTCTAGCACCCTCTCAGGCAACTGCAACACGTCTACCATGTCTGCATCTGCACTCTGAGCCTCAATCACCTTCTAGTAATCATCGGGCGAACTGTCATGTTGGCCTACACTGCCCTCTCCCAGAGGCTCGATGGCGTGAACATGCCCTGAGTGGCATCCTCCAGGAGTCTCCAGTGTCTAACCAACAAAGAACTCAAGTGGGCTCTCCTACTCAATGTCCTGCTATGACATTAGCCTTTCCTGGGTGATAGGAAAGGGTAAAGTCGTAGTCCTTCAAGTACTCGAGCCACCTACGCTACCTGAGGTTCAGATCTCTCTGTGTGAAGACGTAATGTACTCCGGTGATCTGTGAGACCTTGAACACCTCGTCGTACAAGTAGTGCCTCCACAACCTTAACGCGAACATGACTGCTGCAAGCTCCAAGTAGTGTGTCGGTTAGTACTGCTGATGCTTCTTCACTGACGAGAAGCAAAGCAATTACTCGACCGTGCTGCATCAACACCGCTCCTACCAGTCCCTAAAGCGTCTGTGTAGACAACAAAGCTGGCGCTTCCAGAAGGTACAAACAGGATTGGAGCTGAAGTCACCGGCGCTTCTTTCGCTCCTAAAAACTAGCTCTCACTCTGCTGTCCACACAAACCTGGTCTCCCGCTTGTTCAACTGTGGTTCAAGGCTCTGCACTCTCGTTAAGTCTGTTGGGTTGAGTGTGTTTTGGAATTTCCTAAAGTTGTATTTTAATGATATCCAATGAACATCACTCATACTTTGATTTTGATGATGACATATTGTGATTTTAATGAGGACATGTTGTGATTTCAATGCTAATGGGTGGAACATGTTAATGTTCAAACAACTGTTTTTGATGTTTAATATCTCATATTTTAATGAAATATCTTGTACTAATGGCTTATGTGTTAATTTTGCAGGTGTATACAGATTTTGTCTTGTAGTGTCGACACACCCCTTACTGGTGTCGACACAGTGTTTCAACCATAAGGCAAAATGATGAAGAAAAGGTCAAGTGTGTCGACACAGCCTCAAGTGGGTCGACACTAGTCCCATCTCCCAGAGATCCCAGTTGATAGGTCTGTTCAGTGTGTCGACACAGCCTCAAGTGGTGTCGACACTAGATCCAGTTCCCAGAAGACCTGTTTGGAAGTTCTGGACAGTGAGTCAACACAGCCTGAAGTAATGTCGACACTAGTGACTCTTCCCAGAAACCAATTCTGCTAGTTTGGGACAGTGTGTCGACACACTCTGTAGTAGTGTCGACACACTCGGGCTACTAAACTCAATTTCGTGAAATATCTAGACACGTGGCCGCTTGGGTGTTCAAGGGGATCTGCCTAGGTTTTTGTGCCCACATACCTACGGCCTTTATGACATATGGGGGTATAAATACACCATGTCTTTGGCATCCAAAGGCATCCCACGCAAGACAAGAGCTGAGAGCTTTCTGGAAGAGGGGAAGCAGAGCGGGAAAAAGGCATCTGCGTCCAGAGGAGCAAAGCAGTGCCGCCAAGGGAAGAAGAAGGGAGAAGAAGGAGAGGAAGAAGGAGAAGAAGAGGAAGAGCTCGTGATTGGAGCAGCGCTGCTCCAGAAGGAGATCCAGTCGAGTTTGTATTGGTTAGAGAGTCAATTCTCTGGGGAATCTGTGTATGTGTTCTACACAGATCTCCCAATCTATTGTCATCTCCAATTCTATTGTATTAAGATAGATCGTGCTAGAGGATCTATTCTCTAAGTGTGCTTGGTCTAGCAGAACTTGGATCTATTGTGATCCAGAGGTTTGAGTACTTTGTACTCTGTTTCGGAGCCCTAGTGCTCTGGGTTGGAGCCGTTGTGCTCATATACCATGTTGGGGATCAGATAGGTGGACTTTGGTAATGAACAAGATATTGTGTGTATGGCAGCGGAATTAAATAAGTAAAAACACAAAATTCGATCAGATCCAAGTGTGGTGTGTGAGTATAGTGAATAAGAAACAGCAAACCACACATCAAACCACAGTGCACTGAAGATTTTAAGGTGGTATATGTTTTGTCATCATCCAAAAGGGGAGATTGTTGGGTTGAGTGTGTTTTGGAATTTCCTAAAGTTGTATTTTAATGATGACCAATGACATTCACTCATACTTTGATTTTGATGATGACATATTGTGTTTTAATGATGACATGTTGTGATTTCAATGCTTAATTGGTGGAACTGTTAATGTTCAAACAACATGTTTTTGATGTTTAATATCTCATATTTTAATGATAATATCTTGTACTAATTGAAGTCACTGGAGATGAGATCAATGGACCAGGAGCAGATCAGAAGGGTCACCCTGAACTACAGTGCCATGAACATGCTGCATGTTGCCATCCACCGAAGGAGTATTCCAGAATCTCCATGGTACGTCTGCCAGGAGATGTGGGATAAATTAGAATTGCTTTATGAGGGCACATCTAAGGTCAGGGAGACTAAGGCTAACATGTTAGTTTCTGATTATGTGTTGTTTATTATGAAACTAATGAAACTAATCTGGTATGTTTGCTAGGTTCATGGTCATTATAAATGGACGTCGAGCCTTGGGTAAGGAATACTCAAATGAAAAATTGTAAGAAAAAATCTTGCACTCATTATCTTCTGTATGGCACACTAAGCAACTATCATGAAGATTCAAAGGATTTATCCAAAAATCACATGGGATGAACTCATTGGATCATTAAGACATATGAGTTAAATCTTAAGAGATCAAAGAACACATGCTAAAAACAAAAACCATTGCTCTCAAAGCTTCATCAAGTAATAAGGAAATCTAAAGAAAATCTTGAGTCTGAGAAATCTGAATCTGATCATGATAATCTTGCTCATCACTAGACAATTCAAGGCATTTTTGAAATCAAACAAGAAGAATTTTGATAATAGCAAATGCCATGTCTAGTAAAAAGAACATTTCTCTCATGTTGATCATAAGAAAACTGATGAAATTCTTGTGTGTTATAGGTGTAACAAATCTGGACATATGAAGGCTGATTGTCCAGAAGGTAAAAAGGAAAAAAACACAACCCACACAGAAGGAGTTTCACAAAAGAAGAACAAGGACATGTTTGCTACATGGTCAAATGATGAAAGCTCAGACTGCAATGAAGAAACCTCAAGTTCAGAAGGAATGAAATCTGCTTCATGGCTGGAAGCAGTGAAGAACAGGTAGATATATCCTTTGAACAATTACCATTGATGATTGGAAAGAAGCATATGGTACTTTAGTTGAAATCTTTCTGATGTTAGAAAAGAAAATAAATATTTGAAACAAAAATTGAAAGCATCTTCATGATACTTCATCATCTAAAAAAATGTTGAATTGGAAGCTCAAGTTTCAGATCAAATCAAAGAAAATGATGAAACTATTGATCTTTGTTGATATCTCAACTTGAAAATTCAAAATTGAATAAAGAACTTATCAATTATGTTAAAAAATTTGAAGAAAAGAAAAAGAAACCATGAAACTTGAATCAAATGAAAAACTCATCTTTGCATTAAGAAAAAAGAAGATATCATCAAGAACTCACCAAAGGGGAAAGACAATCTGAATGCTCTACTTGGAGTTAAGATGAATTCAAACAAATTTGGTTTAGGTTTTGAACCACAAATTCAAAGAAAACTGAATCAACTCCAAAGAAAACAAAATCATCAAAAACTCCTTTAATAAAATTTGTCAAGGCAAGCTCATCTGAAAACCAAAGGAAAAATCAAAAACAAAAGAACCTGAAAGGTCGACACATACCTACCTAGGTCGACACACACCTATGCACAGGTCGACCTATCCCAGTCAGAGGTCGACCTACCCTCTTATAAAAATCACAAAAACTTCAAACCAATCATAATCATTTTTCTCATGAAATGGAATGTTTTCTCCTCTTACAATTCAAGATGGAATAAGTCTTAGAACCAAGGTACAATGGTAACCAATGGTTCAATCCTTATTTCTATCATTCATCTTTTCCTGCATATCAACAGCAATACATGCCATGTTTTCACAATGGAGCAAATCAACTAAGGGGTATAATGTTAGAAAATTGAAAAACAAAAGTTGAATCTTCTGTTTCAAAAACCACTGTGAAGAAAAATACACAAATTTGGTTAGAAAGGATTTGTTATCTCTTCTCACTAGGATGTTGGTACCAATCTCATGTGGGTACCAAAAACTTTCTTGTCTAATTTGTTATGTGCAGGAAGCCGTGCATCTAATTCAACAACATCTGGATTCTTGACAGGGATGCTCATGGCACATGACAGGAGATAGAACTAAATTTTCATGCTTGATTGAAAAGGAAGGTGGATCAGTCATCTTTGGAGGTAATAATAAAGGAAAAATAATTGGCAAAGGAAAAATTGGTAAGTATGCATTTACCCTAAGTGATGATGTTTGTTAGTTAAGGGTTTGAACTAAACTTTCTTAGCATTAGTCAATTGTGTGACAAAGGTCACAAGCTTCTTTTTGAACATGATTCATGCAAAATAATGGACTCCTCTTCTGAGCAAATTAAATTGATTGGAAAAAGAGAAAACAATGTCTACATGATTGATTTGTGTGATAATTCCTCTTTAAATGTTTGCTTGATTGCAAATAAAAATGACACAGCTTGGTTGTGGCACAAAAGGTTGGGTCATGTAAGTTTCAAACATTAGTAAACTCATAAGAATGAATCTTGTAAAAGTCTTCCTGAATCTCTCACAGTCATTAACAATCCTATTTGGGGATATGTGCTCAAGGAAAACAAACAAGAAGATCTTTTAAAAGTGTTCAATGAAGTACTTACATCTAAACACTTGAGTTGCTTCATATGGATCTTTTTGGTCCAACCAGAACCCAAGTCTCAGTGGTAATAGATATGGCTTTGTGATCATTGATGACTTTACAAGTATACTTGGGTCTTATCCTATCCATAAAAGTGATGCATGTTCAGAATTCAGGAGATTTTACAATTATGCCTTAGTGGGTTTATCTTTCAAACTGAATTCCATCTTGACAGATCATGGGGGTGAATTTGAAAACAAATCATTTCTGTTCTCTGTACTGAACTGAAATTCTCCATAAGTTTTCTTCCCCTAGAACTCCAGAACAAAATGGAGTTGTAGAAAGAAAAAATAGAACTCTTGTGGAAATGGCCAGAACTATGCTCATTGAAAGTAAACTGTCAAAATCTTTTTGGGAGAGCTGTAAATACAGCTAATTTCATTTTTGAATAGAGCATTAGTAAGACCAAAGATCAGAAAAACCCCTTATGAGTTGTTCAAGAATAAAAAGCCAAGTGTGTCATATTTCAAAATTTTGGTTGCAAATGTTTTGTTCACAATAAAAACAAAGAAAATCTTGATAAATTTGATGCAAAAAGTTTTGAATCAATCTTTTTAGGTTATTCTGAAACTTCAAGAGCTTACAGAGTTTACATCTTGAAAAATATGACTGTGGAAGAATCTCCACATGTCTTTTTTGATGAAAATTTGCAAAAGATTGACACTTCTGATTTGTTCAGAACTCAAAAATATGATGATGAGGATGATCTCTTGAACATCCATCTAAAAATCTTGAAGATCAAGAAGCACAAATGTACATGAGGTTCTTGAAATGCCTACTTCAAGTGATTCAGGTAATCATGTTCCTGAAAATCATGCAAATCCTGAGGATTTCTGAACCCAGATTTTAAGAGATCATCCAATGAAAGCATTGGTGGTAATTTGCAAGATGGAATTCGAACCAGATGATCTTTCCATTCTGTCATAGTTGAAGATTCTTTTGCACTACTTTCCCAAATTGACCCAAAAATGTGATAAAGCTTTTATTGTGAAAACTAGATAAATGCTATGCATGAAAAGCTTCATCATTTGAATGAAATCAAGTTTGGGATTTAGTACCAAAACCTTCTGATTTAACTTCTGTCATTGGAACTAGATGGATTTTCAGAAATAATTCAATGAATCTGGTCAAATGTTAGAAATAAAGCTAGACTTGTTGCTCAAGGGTATAACCAGAACTTGGAATGATTTTGAAGAATCTTATGCCCCAGTAGCAAGACTTGAAGCTGTTCGTATATTCTTTGCGTTGCTGCTTCTTTGAAATTCAAAGTCTTTCAAATGGATGTGAAGATTGCTTTTTAAATGGATATATAAAAGAAAATGTTTTTGTCAAACAACCCCCTGGTTTGAAAATGAAAAATTTCCCAATCATATTTTAAACTCAATAAGGCTCTATATGGTCTTAAGCAAGCTCCAAGAGCTTGGTATGACCGATTGAGCTCCTTTCTTGTAAATAAAGGTTACATAAGAGGAAAAATTGATCAAACTTGTTTACAAAAACTACAAAAAATCATTTTATTGCTGTTCAGGTTTTTATTGATGATATCATTTTTGGCTCCACAGATAATAATTTTGCAATGAGTTGCCCATCTATGCAATCTGAATTGAAATGAGTCTAATGGGTGAACTTACATTTTTTAGGTCTGCAAGTACATCAAACTGCTGAAGGAATTTTTCTGAGTCAAACAAAATAGTCAAGGAGTGCTCAAGAGGTTTGACTTCCAAAACATCAAGCCATCCAACACACCAATGGCCACAAGTGTAAGACTTGAGAGTGATGCTTTTGGTAAGCCTGTTAATGCTAAACTTTACAGAGGTATGATTGGATCTCTTCTCTATCTAACTACCTCTAGGCCAGATAAATTCAATTCAGTGTCTGCATGTGCGCCAGATTTCAAGCAAATCACAAAGACAGTCACATGTCTGCTGTTAAAAGGATTTTCAAATATCTTCTTTCTTCATGTGATTTGGGTCTTGGTATCCTGTGGGTGTAATTGGACTTAGTTGCATATAGTGATGAAAAAGCACTAGTGGGTTTGTTTATATCTAGGAGGGTGTCTTATTTCTTGGGCTTCCAAAAGCAACATTCTGTAGCTCTTTCAACTGCAGAAGCTGAGTATGTTGCTGCTGGTAGCTATGGTACCCAAGTCCTTTGGGTCAAACATCAACTTCTAGATTATAATCACACATTAGGTTGCATTCCCATTCTTTGTGACAACACAAGTGCTATAAATTTGTCAAAAAAATCCTATTCAGCATTCCCGCCACAAACACATTGACATTCGGCATCATTTCCTTCGAGATGAAGTCTCAAGAATTCTTTTGAACTCTACTTCATTGACATAGAAAAACAAATGTAGACATTTTCACTAAGCCTCTTGCAGAACCTAGATTCACTTCTCTTAGAAGGGAACTTGGTTTATGCAAGTTTTCACATGTCTGATATCTTCATCTCATCTTTTGTGCAAATAAAAGTCATTCTCTCTTGCAAATAAATCCTACTTTTCAGTTGCATTGGAATTCTTGGTATATCAAATAGTGATTGGAAGAAAGGCAAGTTAGGCTTGTCTAGACACTTTCACTATGCGTGAGTATATGTCTCCGCCAAGTATCAAGATTCCTTTATGCAATTGTTGAGGGGGTAGTTGTGTTGAGGAGGAGTTATTGTCTATTCTTCACTCATTTTCTCTGACATTTGTTGTCTATATTGAGCCCAATCATCAAAATTTTTAAGTCATTATGTATTTTCTTATGAGAGAATTAAGACATTGAACCTAAACTCATTGTGCACTTAGTTAATTTCAAAGATTCATTATCATTTCAAGGTTAAGCAATCTTAATACTAAATGTTTTTAAATGATTTGCAAAACACTTGTAGGCACATGAGTGGCTTTACTATTCAACATGTGCATGTTTAAGCTTCATTTTTACCACATGTTAAGAATAATTTCTCTAAATTCATAGTCATGTCTTTTCTAGTCATAGCAATCAAATTCCTGCTCAACATCAAAAGAAAATGATCAACAATCTGGAAAGATGCAAATAGAGCAATGCAAATTATTGAACCACTGAGTAACCGGGCCATTTCACCTAAAAAGTGATTTGTTTCACGTCCAAAAAGTGGAAATCAAAGTTTTCAACTCTGTATAAGATAATGAAAGTTAACCACTAAGTAATCAGGAGATCTTGCATCTAATCAATGTGATATTTTGCACTGAAAAGTGAGATTTAACAAATTATTATTGTATTCGTTCCCAGTTAAAAATGAAAGAAAATCAAATTGACAAGATGAAAAAGCTTAAGACCTTCATAAAGTTCATGTTACTGAGTTTAGACCTATTATTTCACATTGTGTTTAAACTTAAAGCTCCTAACATCCTTGTTAAATATTTCTGCTCACTCATATAGGTCACTTTATTTCTCATTTACATCATTATTGTAACCACATTCAAATCATTATACTTTGCTATAATTTGTGTTGAGTGTGTCTTTGTGATTAAACTTTATTGCACAATACAAAAAAAAAAAAAACAATAACTTCTCTCATATGATAATATCACATACCTCATTATTTTGATCATTTCTGACCATTCATTTCCTACATTTCATTTCTTGATCTTCTACAATTTTTGTTTCTCTCTCTTATCTATCTTCTTGATGCTGTCAAAAAGGGGAGAAAGGTCTCTAGGCCTAGGGGGGAAAGTTCAAAGGGAGAAAGTTCAAAGGGTGCATATGGTCAAGGGGAGTTGTTGTAGTCAAGGGAGTCAGATATTGGGAGATTGTGATATATTTTGTCATCATCAAAAGGGGGAGATTGTTGGGTTGCGTGTGTTTTGGAATTTCCTAAAGTTGTATTTTCATGATACAATGAACATCACTCATACTTGATTTGGATGATGACATATTGTGATTTAATGATGACATGTTGTGATTTCAATGCTTAATGGGTGGAACATGTTAATGTTCAAACACACATATTTTTGATGTTTAATATCTCATATTTTATAATAATATCTTGTACTAATGGCTTATGTGTTAATTTTGCAGGTGTATACAGATTTGTATTGTAGTGTCGACACACCCCTTACTGGTGTCGACAGAGTGTTTCAAACCATAAGGCAAATGATGAAGAAAGGGTCAAGTGTGACGACACAGCCTCAAGTGGTGTCGACACTAGTCCCAGCTCCCAGAGATCCCAGTTGACAGGTCTGTTCAGTGTGTCGACACAGCCTCAAGTGGTGTCGACACTAGATCCAGTTCCAGAAGACCTATCTGGCAGTTCTGGACAGTTTGTCGACACACAGCCGAAGTAGTGTCGACACTAGTGACTCTTCCAGAGAAACAATTCTGCCAGTTTGGGATAGTGTGTCGACACACTCGGCTAAAACTAATTTTGTGAATCATCTGGACACGTGGCCGCTGGGGTTCACAAGGGATCTACCTAGGTTTTTGTGCCCACGTACCCCAAGGCCTTTTATGGACATATGGTGGTATAAATACCCATGTCTTTGGCATTCCAAAGCATCCCACGCAAGACAAGAGCTGAGAGCTTTCGGAATAGGGGAAGCAGAGCGAGAAAAAGGCATCTACGTCTAGAGGAGCAGAGCAGTGCCGCCAAGGGAGAAGAAGGAGAAGAAGAAAGAGAGGAAGAAGGAGAAGAAGAGAAAGAGCTCGTGATTGGAGCAGCGCTGGTCCAGAATGAGATCCAGTCGAGTTTGTAATTGGTTGGAGAGTCAATTTCTCTGGGAATCTGTGTATGTGTTCTACATAGATCTCCCATTCTATTTGTCTTCTCCAATTCTATTGTATTGAGATAGATCGTGCTAGAGGATCTATTCTCTAAGTGTGCTTGGTCTAGCAGAACTTGGATCTATTGTGATTCAGAGGTTTGAGTACTTTGTACTCTGTTTGGAGCCCTAGTGCTCTGGGTTGGGCCGTTGTGCTCTGGTGCTTGAGCCGTGGTGCAAGGGCTTGTGAATTTGCTGAATTCACAAGTGGTCTTTGGAGTAGGCGTTGTGCCTATCTCCTGGGGTTCTTTGAGTTGTTGAACTCAAAGAGGTTAGAGTCGTCGTGCTCTAGTTTGTACTGCACTTGTGTTAGTGGTTCCTCCGTTGTGAGGAGGTGGACGTAGGAGACACAAGTTGTGTTCTCTGAACCACGTTAAAATCTTCAGTGCACTGTGGTTTGATGTGTGGTTTGTTGTTTTATTCACTACTCACACACACCACACTTGGATCTGATCGAATTGTGTGTTTTACTTATTTTAATTCCGCTGCCATACACACAATATCTTGTTCATTTACCAAAGTCACCTATCTGATCCCCAACAAAGTCTTGCACGAACCTCATGTAGTAGCCTGCCAGTCCCAAAAAACTACGCTCCTCTGCAACTGTAGTGGGCTGGCCCCAGGAAACCACAGCCTCAACTTTGGCGGGATCCACCACCACACCTGCACCAGAAACAACTGACCGAGGAACTGCACCTCCTTTAGCCAAAATTCACACTTGCTGAATTTGGCGTAAAGTTGGTGACTCCTCAAAGCCAGCAACACCAGCCTCAAGTGAACCTCGTGCTCCTCTGTCGTCGCTGAGTACACCAAGATGTCGTCGACGAACACCACCACGAAGCTGTCCAGGTACTCTCGAAACACACTGTGCATCAGCTCCATGAACATTGCAGGTGCATTCGTGAGCCCAAAAGGCATCATGACAAACTCGAAGTGGCCGTAGTGGGTACAAAAAGCTGATCTGGCAATGTCTGACTCGCGGATCCGCAACTGGTAGTAGCCCGACCTCAAGTCTATCTTCGAGAACACTAAAGCTGACTGCAACTGGTCGAACAAGTCATCGATCCTGGGCAAAGGGTACCAGTCATCACGGTCACCTGATTCAGCTGCCGATAATCAATACACATCCTGAGGCTACCATCTTTCTTTCTCACAACAAAACAGGCGCTACCTACGGCGAATGGGTAGGACGAATGAAGCCCAACGCAAGCAACTCCTCTAGTTGGCGCTTCAACTCCCGCAGCTCTGCCGACGCCATCCGGAACGGTGCCTTGGACGTAGGCATCGTCCTAGGAAGCAACTCAATGGAGAAATCTACCTCCGCTCAGGCGGCAAGCCAAGTAGATCCTCTGAAACACGTCGGCAAACTCACAGACAACAGGTACATCTGAAACAGATATCTCACCAGAATCTGAGACACACATGGAAGCCAAGAAAGCAATACCACCGTCTCGGATAAGGCGCTGAGCTCTACAAAAAGAGACAAAGGGTTGGCGGTTAGATCGGGTACCTCGGAAGCAAAGCACAAGTGCTTCAGCTATCTCGAACCTCACGGTCTTCGTTGACAATCTACCAGTGCAGAGTGTGCCTATAACCAGTCCATGCCAAGGATGGCATCAAAGTTGTGGAGCTGCAAGGTAAACCGTCTGGCTGGTAGCTAGTGGCCTTGAACCTCGACGATGACACCCTCTAGGTAGCCAGAGATGCACAAAGTCACCCATCGGCAGCTCAACAGCTAGGTCACTGATCCACTCCGGAGCAAACTCAGACAAAGTAGCAAAGAGCTCCTCAGAAGCAAAACAGTGCGTGGCACCCAGATCAATCAAAACTCTAGCAGCTCTACCAAGGATGGGAACCGTACCGACGACCAGATTAGAGGCCTCCGCCTCCTCTCTGGTGATGTTCATCACCCGAACGCGTCCACGTCCTTGGTGAGGCTACTGTTGTTGGAACTGACCCTGGTGCTACTACTGGCGCTGCGCCGGCTGGGGTGGACGGTACTTAGACTGAGGTGTCTGCTGCTGCTGCTGCTGCGGCCTGAACAGACACTCATGAATGTAGTGCCCCTGCTGCCAACAGTGGTAACAACTAGTGCCCTACTGACTCTGCTCTGTTACCTGCTGCACAGACTGCTCCACTGGATGCTGCTATGGCTGACGTCGCTGCTGCAGTAGCTGCCTGTACTGACGCCTGCCTCCACGAGTGAACAGCTTCTTCAACTTGAGGTCAGGCCAACATCGCCTGTCCACGAAGAAGAAGAAGAGGAAACACTCCCTCGACTGCCCGAGGGGTGCTGGTACGGAGAAGACCTCCCTAAGCTCCACTCTGCTGCGGTTGAAACTGACACTCCCACTCCAAGGCAGTAGCTCTCGCCTCTGCCACCGCCAAGGAGTCATAAAGGTGACCAGCCATGGCCCACCTCAAGTCCGAGCGTAGCCCGCTAATGAACCACTCGGTACGAGCCTGCTCACTAGCGACCATGTGGGGAACGTGTTGAAGAAGCTGCAGGAACCTCTGGTAGTACTGTGCCACGGGCAAGTCTCCCTGTACCAACTCGTGGAACTGGTCCCTCCTCTCACGGCAAGCGTAGTCGGGGAAGAACTCACCGTGAAAGGCCACTAGAAACTCTTGCCAAGTGATCTGGCCCAGCCTCCTACCCTGAAAACTAGTCTGTCTCACTGCACTCACTCCACACACCGTGGCAGACCCTTCAGCTGATATACTACCAACCTGACCTGATCCATCTCTGCACTGTTCATGGTCTTGAAGGTGCACTCGAGCTCATGAACCCAACTCTCTACCCTGTCTGGATCACGGTCACTAGGAAACGTCGGAGGCCGAAGACGAAGAACCTCTCCAGAAGCACTGTGCGATCCTAAGGTGCTGCCGGGCAACTGGAGTCTGCTGCCATAACTACTGGTGGTACGTCTGGCTGAACGGTGCTACCTGCAGGGTCGGTGGTGGCTGCTCCTCTGCTTCCATCTCTGTGAACTGCTGACCTCCTGCTAACATCTGCTGATACGGATGGTACTGAGGGTACTGCTAATACTGCTGGTGAGGCGGGTACTGCCACGGACCCTGAAACATCGCTCTCCACCATGCTCCATAATGGCCGGCGAGGGGGGGAAACCACTGCTGCTGCTGCTGCGGCTCATGCTGCTGCTCTCCTGGCTGCAACGGGATGCCCTGGGCATCGGGCCCTCAGGCTACTCGAAGTACTGGGGCTGAGTGTCAATCGGCACATGCTCGGCTGCAACCGACCCATCTGACACTCAACTCCTGACGCTCCACCTGCCCACGAGCCTGCCTGCGAGTACCGGAGGCATGTTCTGCAAAACATCCACAATAAGAAGTAACATATAAAATACAGCGGCTAGTAGTGTTACTTGTACTTCCTAAGGGACTATGTTATTACTTATTCCATTACAAGTCCTGATAGACCCTTGCCCTGATACCACTGTAACGGCCCCGATGCCGGACCCTCAGCTCCCACCAAGGATCCGAACATTGGCACCGCCGCCCACGGGTCCGGAGACCCGGAAGGGCTAACGAATCGGTCTAAGAAGATATGTAATAGAGATAAATAACAATAAAACACTAAAATGTATGACGTGAGAGAAAAGAGGTCCAACACTGAGTAACAATCTAGTACAGTTCCAAAGTAAATAAAGTACAAGTGTGAAATAAAGGAAAGAACACGTCCCTTAGGGGCATACCCGATGGTGAAGTACACAAGCTTGGGAACACTGCTCACTGGAGACGCCATCTACTATGACCCCGTCTCCTTTGTTTTCCGCGGAGGGAACTGCTATGAAGTCTCACTTGCAAAAGAGGGCATGAGCTTCATGAAGAAGCCCAGTAGGGACTACCAATCTCCCACTGGTTCTAACGGCAGAATAGAACGAAGTGCAGTAAAGCAGTAAATTCTATTCTACTAAATAGAGTCAAGTGCGGAAGCATGAAAGAAAATACATGATCGTCGGTCTAGGCTACACGTCAGGACCGAAAAACCCGTGTAAAACAACATGGCACCAAAGAAACCCAAGGCTATAACACGGACAGTAGGACCACTGCCCGGACAAGACACTAGCTATAGAATGCTATACTAGTCAGCCGGTCAGTGGTGCCACGCGCCTTACCCTCGACCAACGGTCCATGTCTAGAAACTCCCGTCGGAGTGAGACACGGAACTAAAGTAACCACAACTGCCATAGTCTGGCCAGACTACGGTCCCACGCCTGGCTCCTCTAAATGGTTTCGGAACCACATAGAGGGGTAGTGAGAAAGGACTACCTGGTTCGCACCGAAAGAGTGCCACAGTTACCTCGGCAACCCAGACCCAGCTAAGAGAGCTCTAGAAACGACTCTACGCTGCTGTCCCCACCGTTTTCCCTCCTCTCCAAGTTCGTGACTCGAGCATGCCTTCTGCCCGGGAGAACTCCCTCTAACAGGTGCACAGGGATGGGAGTCCCAGGTAATAGTAACAACCTGTTTCGCAGACAAGCCCTCAAGTGCCTAGCACAGGGCGAAGAGACTAGAGTAGTACTGTACTAGGAACAACACAGTTGCCAAGAAAGCTATGTCACAACGTAAGCAGAACATCAAACCTGTCGCCAATTCCCTCTCCGTTAGAGAGGTGGCGCAGCGATATGTCGCGATCAGAATGCGACGACCCTGCCAGTGTGACAAGAACCAGAAGGCGACCCTTGAACCTGTCGCGATAAGAACGTGACGGCTAAGGGCTCCGCAACAAAATCGGTTCATCTGAACGCGACACGTTTCCCATCGCGATGCTATCGCGATGGAGACGGAGGTGGCGTCCGATAAAACCCCGAACTCCTGAACGCCGCCACGTACCCGTCGTGTCTCTAAAGCGAACGGGGTGCTGGGGCGCATTCAGAGAGAACGCAACACGACGATACGTCGCGACCAGGTCACGACTAGGAATCTCCATCGCGACCTCAGCCGGGAGCATAGAAAGGCTCCAGCAACAACCCAAAACTTCACAAAAACGTACAAAAAGGGGAGGAGCATGCCACACGATGGAAAAGCAGCTTGATAACACCAAATCCCCTTAAGAATCCTCATGCATGTCAAGGAAAGTAGGGCTACACTCAATTCCTCACATGCACAACATGAAACCCTCATTAGAACATACCATTCCAAGCATGAAAACCACACAACCATCATTCCTTAGGGAACCACATGTTACAAGGACACAATGCACATCCTAAACATGGAACTAGGCTTGGAGAAGAGGATTTGGGTCCTAGCATGCTAGAATTAGGTGGAGGGTGAGCAGTCCCTACCTAATATGAAGATCCACCCAATTAGGGCCTTCTTGTAGGCTAGCACCCCTCCACCTCCGAGCTCCAATGCTTCAAGAGCTGCCGTCCACGAGCCGAGCACTACCCCCTTCATGAGTCGATGGAGAGGAGCATGAACATAGAGAGAAGGAAAATTCATAGTGAGGAAGGGAAAAGGAGAAGGAAACCTCAACCATTACCAAAGGCCACACACAAGGCAATCAAACACTTACCAATCCAAGCCAAGAAAAACTCCCTCAAGCTCCCCACGGAGCACCAAGCACAAGGAAGATCGCCAGAGGAAGATACACAGAGCAACAGGTGAAATGGGGCTGAGCTCTCAGCCTGAGCAACATAAACACAACCGTTGGGGGAATGCGACGGACCTGGTCGTCGCATTAGAAATGCTAACACGACACCCACCTACGTCGCGTATCTGGAAGCGCCTGTGACACTGACGGTCAAAAGCCACCACGTGGCATGCATGCAACGCTGTCATCTGATCGCGACAAACCAGTTAGTCGCTTTCCAGCATGGATGACGACACGTGCTTCCTCCGTTCAGACACAAAATGACAAAAGTACAGTCTACTGTCAGAGCCCTGTCGCGACATCCATCGTCTTCAGAAGACGACGGGTCGACTGTGTGTCGCGACCACAGCCGAGAGAGCTAGCTAACCCCACCTTCCTTCCTCAGGGGCAGATCCTACCCCCTCCGTCCTCGGCCATCCATTTCTTGGAACCGAGCTACCTTCCAGCACGAGAGGTCCGGCCTCGATCCCCTCAACTCAACATCTTTATACAGTCGAACCTGCTCCCCTCCTCCATGAGAGGTCCCGTTCTTTTGAGCAGCCTCGCTCCATGTCTCTACTCACCATGTCCAGACCCCCTCCAACTTTTTTGGCGGAGTGTGGGCAATATGAAAAAGGAGCTTCATGACCTCAGGAGGCAAATTGATCCTCGGAAGGTAGCCGACATTGCTCTCCCATCTTTCCAACACCTCCGGGTACCACCCCAGTCGGAGCTCCTGTTTATCGACGGTACTCTGGGTGGGGACCCATATGTTCATTTAAAGGATTTTGTCTATGAATCTGCACCGCACAAGTATGATCCCCACTCATGGCATACTTGTTCAGAAAATCCCAAGATGGTCGGCCCTGAATGGTTCTATTCTTTGCCCCCTGAGGGAGCCGAGGACTTCCAAATTGTTCAAGAGAGGTTCCTACAACAATTCCAAGATCGGGTCGGACCCAAATACTCCTTTGTGGATCTAGTAGCTGAAAAGATGAAGCCTAGGAGGAGTTCTAAACTTATGCTGACCGATGGTGTTTATTGGCTACCAGGTCCGCTGCCCATGCAGGAGGAGGAGAAAGTAAAGCTGTTAATTTCCAATGCTACCCCAACTTACCGAGCCATCTTGGCCATGAATGACATTACTACCATGCACCAGCTATATAGCCGAGCCCATTTCATTCAGACCCAACTCAAGACTCGCTATACACTCTATGTTTGAGACCCCTAAATCCCGTTACCACCAAGAAGCCTCAAGGCTAGTCACCGAGGGGATCCAAACCAATGAGCAAGTAGGTGCAGTAAGCAACCCCCAAGGCCCGGGTAGGTAGGTCTCCTTTCACTCAGCAACCTCAGCAGCTGTGGATAACAACAGGCAACAACCTCCTCATGGTGTAGACCCTCACAAGACCAGCGCCAGCACTCTCAGGTCCTCCACCTCAGAATGGCTATGCCCCCAGAAAGCCCAACGGACCCAAGAGAGCCCAGTATCCTCCTCTGCCCAAGTCTTTGGACGTTGTCTTTGCAGCCCTCATGTCCTTGAATGCCCTTAGACTCCCTCCTCAGAAGGCAAATTGGAATATGGCGGCCAGACTAACGAAATCTAGTTGTGTTACCATCGCCATTCGGGCCACAAGTGTGTCAAATTGTTCCAATTTAGGACAAAATATGATCTTCATGAGTAGAACCAAATTGATTGGGCAGAAATGAAGAGGCTAATCCAGACATTAGGGAACAACAAGGGTCAGAGGCAAAACAGCAACAACAAAGGCGACCGACCAGCCACAACAACAACAACAGTGTCAACCCTTCCAACAACAGTACGAGCAACAACAACATCACAGCAGCCGCAGCAGCCGAAAAATGACCTTGGCATAATCCGCAACCCTATGCCTCAACACCTGCCTGCTCCTAACCCCCAACCTGCTCCACCACCTCCTCCACCCGCACATGTTACACCCAGTCATCCACCACCCACCCAGAAGTCAAGGGGCTGGGCCTTCGACGATGAACACGAAGTGGGCCAAGCTTTTGGTTATGTTCCCATATCACACCCCCTGCCACCACGCCTACATTCGGCTGGGCCTCCCTCCTTCGCACCACTATTGCCACCATCACCTCACCATACTACAACTCCCCAGTCATATCACCCATATCCCTTCGTCCAGCAACATCTCTCTCTCCCCTACGCCAGACACCATTACTAGCCAACCTCCATTCTTGACACTTACCTGCTCACTCAACCATAAACTTCGCCCTGCGGAGCGGGCGATGTTCCATAGGATGTACCCTAATGCGTTGTATCTATGCCAGGTCAACCGGCACAACAACAACCAGCACTCAACAACAACCAAGATATTGGAAGAAATAGTGTGGCGGAACACCTCAGCCAAGCCCTTAAACCGATAATGTACTTGATCCAAGTCCACCTCCCGCGAACGGGCGAAGCTCGTAAGGGATACCAAACCATAGTCTATGTAAACACCAAAGGACACACCACATTTTATATATATTTCACAAGTTACATAGCCATATTTCCACAAAACTGAAAAGAAGTACAAGAGCCTGGGGCATACCCCGAGGTACAACTGAAGAAAATAAACAACTACTACACTACACTACACAATGCTGGAGCTGCTACTATACAGTTGGAGGTACCGACCCTGCACCGCTACGGCGCGGCTCTGAACTGGACGACGGCGTGAAACGTCTCCTCCCTCTCACCTGTGGGGGTAGGAGTGAGCCTCGCTAGTCCACGCTCAGTAGGGAAATCCCCCAAAACCGAGCAAACCAAAACCACAGGTATAAAAAGCAATAAACAGTACCAACAATTATAGAACAGCTAAGCAGGATAGTAAGCTGTAAAAGTACTCACCGTCTGCCGACTACGAAAAACAGCTGTAATAATTAAACGGCAAACCAGTACAGGTGTACAGCTAAAGTAGAGACAGCCAAACACGAGCCACGTGAACTGGTTTCGCGACACCAGAAACTTACTCGGACAAGCTAACACAGGTCTACCTCTCAGTCGCGCCACGGACGAAAGGTCCAGCTGCCGCTATTACGTGAAAAGGTCAAGCAACTATGGAGACCAATTAAACACTACCACCTGCGAACCACATGGTCGCAGGCCCATGCCTGACACCTCTAGAGATCCTGGCTCGGAACTCTCTAGAGTGAGGCACTGGAAAAGGACGAGCTGTGGTCCAGTACGTCTACTGGTGTCGTACCCCCAACTACGAGCGCGCTACAAGTGACTAAAAACAAACACAAGTGTCACTGTCCCATGTCGTCTTTCCTTCCTCAGCCGGACGTACAACTCCAACAAGGAGTGAGGGTGTCCAGGTCAGATGACACAGACCTCGACGGTACAACACAAGTACCGGGACAAAGCCCCGAGCTAACAGCCTGGCTCACGAAGAGAACCTGGGGCACCCAACTGGAGAGGTAACCACGGTAGGCATCGTACTACTTGCCATGTACCAAAACCACGTGCACGTCACACACAAATCACGTGAAACCTTACGTAAACCTCATGTAACAACGGTCCACCATACGTGAACCCTACTGGACTTGCGTGAACAACACGCAGCCTCGAAAGTGAGCAACTAACTGCATACCCCGTATACTAAATACAGAAACCATGTGCACTCAGTGCACCACATGTGCCAACGCACCATCATTATCGATAAATACCATAAACAGTCATTCTGCTTATACACAAGTTGGCGACCACATCGACTGCCGCTTACAAGAAGTAGACGGCAATGGATCTGGCCGTCTGTATCCCGGCTGAAGAACCTGGCGTCAAGCGATGTTGACGCTAAGCTCTTCAACCGCAGTTCTACAAAACCCTAAGCCGATCGTACATACATTCTGATCCCAAAGCCATCCAGAAAATGTAAGGAAATAGTTCCTAACATCCACACATTATAATTAAGCTATAACAAATGCTTTACTACTCAAATTCATCAAAGCACCATTGACCCCGCATGGTGCAACTTAATCCGAAAATGCATTAAACATGCTGATTCATGTGATTAAGTATTGTTTTATAATCCTAAGGAGTTAACAGGGTCATTCCCTACCTCTGAGCACAATGAAAAACACCTAAGATCCTGGTTATCTGAGTCCTCTGCGAGCTCCGACGACAATTACACCACACCACGGCATTTCCTCGTCCGATTCGACAATGCCACACGTTCCACGATCTCCAATCACTCCTCCTGTGACTGTTGGAAGCTTAGGGATACGGGGGCGTGAAGCGTAGGGCAACGGAGAGAGAGAACCAGGTGGAAAACCTGCTCTCGGGTGACCCTAACCTGCAGATTGCACAGGTTGGCGTCAATCCCTCTTGCCGCCTAGAGAATAGCCACATAAACGTCCATATCCCCTGCCGCCAAGATCATGCAGTCAACGACACTTACCTGGATGCCAACAAGTCAACGACCACCCCTGGCCGCCAACTCCTACTCAACTGCAGCAGGTCCTATTATATTTCGGGACCTAACCTGCACCACACCTGCACACACAACACGCGTTATACCACACTGGCCTCACAACGGCCATCACAACCACAAACACACAATCCAAAAGGATCCGAAAATAAACGACGTTCCTACTATCATCTAAAAAGAAAATTTCGACCTCGAAATTCATAACACAACTCAAGATAACAACTTAAGCATACACATTTTACAAATATTATCATCTAAAAAGAAATACAAAAAGCTTATTCAACAGATAGGGATACCTTTAGCCATTTCCTCGGCTAACTCCTAGGTATCCTCCACCTAACATATTTTCCCATCTCACTTTAACCAACTCGATTTCTTTATTTCTCAGTTCTTTATCTTTCGATCTGTGATCTGCACTGGATACTCTGGCATAGTCTTATCCAGCCTTAGGTCACCACCTTGATATCTATTATCTGAGCTGGATCTTCAACACACTTTCTTAACATAGAAACATGAAATATATCATGGACATCCGCAAAATCTGCTGGCAAATCCAGCCTATAGTTGTTTCCCAAATTTCTCAATTACCTGGAAAGGTCCCACATACCTTGGACTCAACTTTCCAGTCTTTACCGAACCTCAAATACCTTTACTCGGGGAAACACTCAAGAAAACAAAATCTCCCACCTCAAACTGAAGTGGTCTCCTCCGGTATCTGCATACTCTTTTGCCTGCTTTGAGCTGCCTGCAATTTTCTTTAATAAGCTTCACATTTCTGTGTTTGCTGAATCAATTCAGGACCACTAATTGCCTTTCTCCCACTTCATGCCAGTTCATTGGGGTTCTACATGGCCTTCCATATAAAGCTTCATACGGGTGCCATCCCAAGACTGGTATGATAAACTATTATTATAGGCAAATTCAACCATTCCCAAATGATGCTCCCAGCTACCTCTCCAAACTAATCAATAAGCCTGCAACATATCTTCAATCGTTGGATAGTCCTTTCTGTCTGACCATCTGTTTGATGATAAGCAGAGCTATATTCAGGAAGTACCATTTACTTTCTGTAAACTTCTCCAAAAACCAGAAGTAAATCTTAGATCTCTATCAGACACAATAGTCTTTGAATACCATGCAATGAACAATTCTTTCAACATAAACTTTTGCTAAATTATCCACTATCCAAGATATACTTACTGCCACTAATCTGCATACCTTGGTTAACCTGTCAACAAATACAGATATTCCATTATGCCTGGCACTCGATCTTGGTAAACCTGCTACAAATTCCATAGCAATATCATCCCATTTCCACTGTGGAATGGGCAACGGTTTACAACAGACCTCTAGGCTTCTGATGCTCTGCCTTAATCTGTTGACAGATAGCCACCTTGCAACAAACTCTGCTATTTCCTTTTCATATGAGCCACCAGAAATGCTTTCTCAAATCATGGTACATTTTAGTACTATACCCGGATGGATAGTGTACCTAGATTTATGAGCCTCTTCCAACACTCGCTGCTTTACGTCTCTTTCGGCTGGAACAAACAACCTGCCTCTGAGCCTAACCACACAATTATCATCAATGGTAACTCCTTCCATTTTCACAATTTAGCTAAATTTACATCTGCTCTTTGAGCTTCAACAATCTGCCAATACAAGGACGGCTCTACAACACTAGCAGCTAGTACTGCTCGTCGCTGACTACTGGGTACATACAAGGAGTTCTCTACTATCTCTTCATACAGCTTCCACTCTTTGATCATCATCAGATTTATATATGCCTTTCTGCTCAAGGCATCTGCTACAACATTGACCTTACCTGGATGATAAGTCAAAAGAAATCATAATCTTTCAAATATTCAATCCATCTGCGGACGAAGGTTCAAATCTTTTTGCGAGAAGATATACTTTAAGCTTTTATGATCTGTAAAGATCTCAAATCTCTCGCCATACAGATAATGCCTCCACATTTTCAAAGCAAATACAACTGCTGCCAATTCTAAATCATGAGTGGGGTAATTCTCATCTGCGGCTTCAATTGTCTGGACGCACAAGCTATCACCTTGCCATGCTGCATAAGCACTGCTCCAAGTCCTCTCTTTGAAGCATCAGTATACAACACAAAACCACCACTCCCTGCTGGTAATGTCAATATAGGTGCTGATGTAATTCTCTTCTTCAATTCCATAAAACTTTTCTGACATTCACCGGACCACACGAATGGTACCCTTTTCTGGTCAACATAGTCATAGGTGCCGCAATCTTAGAAAAATCTTGAATAAAGCGCCTATAGTAACCTGCTAATCCCAGAAAACTTCTAATCTTAGTTATTATCTTAGGCACTTCCCATCTCATCACTGCTTCCACTTTATTGGGTCCACTGCTACTCCTTTAGCTGAGATAACATGACCCAAAACTGAATTTCTTTCAACCAAAATTCACACTTATTGAATTTGGCAAACAACTGATTATCCCTAACAACTGCAGGGTAACCTCAAATGAGTTGCATGCTCCTCTTCAGATGCTGAATAAATTAGAATATCATCAATAAAGACCACAATGAATTGGTCTAAATATGGATGAAAAATTCTATTCATCAGATCCTAAAACCTGCAGGAGCATTGGTCAACCCAAATGGCATAACCATAAACTCATAGTGACCATATCTAGTTCTAAAAGCTGTTTTATCTATATCCTCCTCTTTAATTCTCAACTGATGGTACTCGGACCTCAAATCAATTTTAAGAAACACTTTTGCTGATTGCAACTGATCAAACAGATCATCTATCCTCGGCAACGGGTACTTATTCTTAATGGTCACATCATTCAACTTTCTATAATCAATACACATTCGAAAACTTCCATCTTTCTTTTTCACAAATAAAACCGGCGCTCCCACGGGGAATGACTTGGTCTAATAAACCCTTTCTGCAACAGCTCCTCTAATTGCTTTTTCAATTCTTTAAGTTCTGCTGGTGCATCCGATATGGGGCTTTAGAAATCGGCATGGTACCTGGCAGCAACTCAATAGCAAAGTCCACCTCTCTATGTGGAGCTAAACCAGACAAATCCTCAGGAAAGACATCAGCAAATTCCCTAACCACGGGAACTGCTTCCACTGGATGACTAGCTTCTACCAGACTTACCAAGGCTAAATAAGCCACACACCAGCATTTATCAACTTTCTAGCTTTAATTGCAGAAATTAGAAACTTTGAGGTATAAAAAGGCATACCTTGATATTCAAATACTGCACCATTAGGATGACAAAACCTGATCCTTTTCTTTCTGCAATCTAACATTGCTCCATAAGTCTCAAGCCAATCCATACCCAAAATAATATCATAATCTTACAACTGCAGGGCATACAATCGACCCGGCATCTGGTTCCCTTCAATCATAACAGGAGCTTCATCTATATAGCTCGAAGTGAGTAGGAACTCACCCGAGGGAACTTCCACTACTAACTCACAAGACTTTTCCTCTAAAGGATGAGCTATACATCCAGAAATTATTTGAAAATGAAAGAATGAGAGGCACCCGAATCAAAAAAGACTCTTGCTGAATAATCATAAAGAGGTTAAAATACCTTCTATCATATTTGATGCCTCCGCCTAGGCTCGGGTGATAGCCATAACCCGGCCTCTTCCCCGCTGCTGCGGTACTCCTCTACCACGACCTATCTGTGGCTGTTGTGAAACTACTGCGATTGCTGCTGCTGTTGCACACCTCTTCCATATCCATATTCTCTCGGATAGGGGCAATTGCGGATCAAATGCCCCGGCTGATTACAATTATAACATCTATATCCTGGTGGAGTAATGGGCTGCCTGGCAGTACTCTGTTGCGACTCCTCCACCTCAAGCTTACCACGACCTTGCTGAAATTGCTGCCGACCTCCCCATCCTCTTCCTTTACCTTTAAATGCTTGCTTCAATTTTTGACCCCATTTACCAAAACCTGATGAAGAAGGTCCTGCTGGTGCTTTACCCTTACTTGCACCTACTGATTGCTGTGGTAGCCAAAAACTACCTGAGCCTGACTCGCCTACCTGACGAGTCCGAATAGACCTCTCCAATGTAGCTGCTCTCTGGGCTGCTTCTTCCACTGTCTTACACATGAGAGGTACTATTGCATCCTGGAACTCCACTCTCAAACCTCTAATAAAATACTCAACCATCATATTATTATCTGATACTACATAAGGTGCATAACGGCTAAGTGCCATAAACCTCATCTGGTACTCTAAAACTGAAGAGTTACCTTGCTGGAGCGTCCGAAACTGCTCTCTTTTTACTTGCTGTACTTGAATCGTAAAGAATGTATCATTAAATACATCAAGAAATTCCGACCAAGTAATAGCCTCTTCTGTCCTGCCTGCAAAGGTGGTCTGCATCTTCAGTCGCCACCATTCTAATGCAAAACCTCTCAACTGATAAGCAGCTAACACAACTTTATCTGCTGTCGGACACCTCATAGTTGCAAAGACTCTTTCGATCTCATGAACCCAGTGTTCCGCTGTTTCTGGATTTGGCCTCCTGAATAAGTAGGTGACTGCAATCTCAGAAACTTCTCAACTTGCATCACTGGTTCCTCTGCTAATAACACTGGTGGTGGTGGTGGCACAGGTGCTACAAATGGCACCTCTACTCTTGGCGGGACTGGAGCAATAGGTACAGTCTCTCCATCTGTAGGTGGCACTGCAACCGGTGGTACCGGTGCCTGCTGATCCATCCTTGCCCGAATATCCGTGAGGCTTTCCCAGATCCTTTCTATCATACGCTGAGTACTTTCCTCCGGATCATCTCCTCTGCCACCCCAATCTCTTCTATCAGCCATTCAGGAAATTTCTACATAAAAAAAACACCAAGCAAAAATCAAAACAACAAATTATCAAAAACAGGGGTCCCTACCAGCAGTGTACAAAGACCGAAATAAGGCTATGTATCTTTCTAGTTCCCTTATATTAACACGGACCTTGCTCTGATACCAACTGTGGCGGAACGCCTCAGCCAAGCCCGTTAAACCGATAACGTACTTGATCCGAGTCCGCCTCCCGCGAACGGGCCGAAGCCTCGCAAGGGATACCAAACCACAATCTGTGTAAACACAAAGGAAACACGCCACATTTTATATATATTTCACAAGTTACATAGCCATATTTCCACAAAACTGAAAAGAAGTACAGAGCCTGGGCATACCTCGAGGTACAACTGAAGAAAATAAACAACTAACTACACTACATTACACTGCTGGAGCTGCTACTATACAGTTGGAGGTACCGACCCTGCACCGCTACGGCGCAGCTCTGAACTGGACGACGGTCGTGAAACGTCCTCCTCGCTCTCACCTATGGGGGTAGGGGTGAGACTCGCTAGTCACTGGCTCAGTAGGGACTCCCCCAAAATCGAGCAAACCAAAACCACAGGTACAAAAGCAATAAACAGTACCAACAATTATAGAACAGCTAAGCAGGATATGAAAGTTGTAAAGTACTCACCGTCTGCCGACTACGAAAAACAGCTGTAATAATTAAATGGCAAACTAGTATAGGTGTACAAGCTAAAGTAGAGATAGCCAAACACGAGCCACGTGAACTAGTTCGCGACACCAAAAATTGACTCGGACAAGCTAACACAGGTCTACCTCTCAGTCTCGCAGCCACGGACGAAAGGTCCAGCTGCCGCTCCATATGAAAAGGTCAAGAAACTGTGGAGACCAACTAAACACCACCACCTGCGGACCACATGGTAGCAGGCCCATGCCTGACACCTCTAGAGATCCTGGCCCGGAACTCTCTAGAGTGAGGCACTGGAAAAGGACTAGCTGGGGTCCAGTACGTCTACTGGTGTCCGCAACCCCCAACTACGAGCGCGCTACAAGTGACTAAAAATAAACACAAGTGTCACTGTCCCACTGTTGTCTTTCCCTCAGCCGGACATACAACTCCAACACAGGAGTGAGGGTGTCCAGGTCAGACGACACAGACCTCGACGGTACAACACAAGTACCGGGACAAAGCCCCGAGCTAACAGCCTGGCTCACAAAGAACCTGGGGCACCCAACTGGAGAGGTAACCACGGTAGGCGTCGTACTACTTGCCACGTACACAAAACCACGTGCACGTCACAAACAAATCACGTGAAACCTTACGTAAACCTCAAGTGACAACGGTCAACCACACGTGAACCCTACTGGACTTGCGTGAACAACACGCAGCCTCGAACGTGAGCAACTAACTGCATACCCCATATGCTAAATACAGAAACCATGTGCACTCAGTGCACCACATGTGCCAACGCACCATTCATTATCGATATATACCATAAACAGTCATTTCTGCTTATACACAAGTTGGCGACCACATCGACTGCCGCTTACAGGAAGTAGACGGCAATGGATCTTGCCGTCTGTATCCCGACTGAAGAACCTAGCGTCAAGCGATGTTGACGCTAAGCTCTTCAACCCCAGTTCCTGCAGAAACCCTAAGCCGATCCTACATACATTCTGATCCCAAAGCCATCGAGAAAACGTAAGGAAATAGTTCCTCTAACATCCACACATTATAATTAAGCTATAACAATATGCTTTACTACTCAAATTCATCAAACCACCCATTGACCCCGCATGGTGTAACTTAATCCGAAAATGCATTAAACATGCTGATTCATGTGATTAAGTAGTGTTTTAATGATCCTAAGGAGTTAACAGGGTTCATTCCCTACCTCTGAGCACGCTTAAAAACACCTAAAGTTCCCTAGTTTATGCCGAGTCCTCCGCGAGCCTGGACTGCAATTACACCACACCACGATGTTTCCTCGTCCGATTCGACAATGCCACACGTTCCACGATCCTCCAATCACTCTCCTGTGACTGTTGGAAGCTTCAGGGATACAGGGGCGTGAAGCTAGGGCAAGGTAGAGAGAGAACCAGGTGGAAAACCTGCTCTCGGGTGACCCTATAACCTGCAGATTGCACAGGTTGGCGTCAATCCCTCTGCCGCCTAGAGAAACCGCCACCATAAACGTCCATATCCCCTGCCGCCAAGATCATGCAGTCAACGGCAACTTACCTGGACGCCAACAAGTCAACGACCACCCCTGGCCGCCAACTCCTACTCAACTGCAGCAGGTCCTATTTTATTTCGGGACCTAACCTGCACCACACCTGCACACACACCACGCGTCTATACCACACTGGCCTCACAACGGCCATCACAACCACAACACACACGATCCAAAAGGATCCGAAAATAAATGACGTTACAAATAGACCCGGTCCCGAGGACCCAATATGACATTCTGAAGCATTTGGATCAAACCCCCACCAAAATCTCCATATTAGAGCTGATCAAAAGGTCACAGACTCACCAAGATGCCCTCAGGGCCTTCCTGCAGAGGGTCATGGTCAGTGAGGACATGAATCCCGACAATCTGCCTTCTGTACTTTCTATTGTGAACATGGGACCCACTATTACCTTTTCTGATGGTGAATTAGCCGCCCCTGAAGGCAGGAAGATGCATTTGTGTGTGACACTCACTATAAACAAGGTGGCCATTGACGCACCGCTAGTAGATACAGGGGCTGCCATTAATGTATGCCCGTTGAGCACCCTAAGGACTGCAACATCTTAGAGCGCCAATTGCAACCTACCCCCACCATAGCTGCCTACGACAATTCACGACGTGCCTGCCATGGGTTGTCACGTTACAAGCAGAGCTGGGGCCACTTGTCATGTCAGTTGAATTTTATGTGTTGAACATCTATCACACTTACAAGGCCATCTTAGGGCGCCCGTGGATTGAGTCACTAGGGGCAGTACCTTCTACGACACATCAGTGTTTGAAATTCCCCTTCCAAGGGCGGATAGTCAAAGTTAAAAGCGTAGCAACGACCCATACAGTGGAAGCTATTGAGAAAGTATTGCCATCAGTCTGGCTATCCAATAAGCCCGTCATTTCAGTGCTCGATGTCAATTATCCATGGGCTTATACATTCTTTTCTAAATGCCCAATTGGGTCTCCATCTGTGGTAGCCGTCAAGAACGATGTGTCCACAAATGCAAAAGGTTGGAAAATCATGTTCAGGCTCAGCTATTAAATAGGAAAGGTTTGGGTGCTCATCTCCAAGGGAGAACCAAAACAGTGGCTAGCACAAAGAAATTTACAAACATGGTCTAGGATACTCAGAATGGGCCGCATTCTCATCCTCTTCGCAGTCAGACCATGGCCCACTCACCTGGACATTGTATGACCATTTTGTCAGAGGGCCCGTGCAGCCTGGGTACAACACCATAGTGGAAGAGGCACCAAGGTCAGCATACCAAGCCTTAGAAGCTCAGCGGCCCAACAAGAGAAGAGGGCCGAGACAGATACAGAAGCACAAGACCCTGAAGATTTGATTTCAGCAGTTAGTCTGTTCAATGAACCAGAAGCCGAGACGGAAGAACCAGAGTTGGAAGATCTTATCTCTGTAGTCAACCACTTGTTTAGCGAGGAAGACGTATCGCAGTCTCAGGCAGCAATACCATCAGCATTAACAGCCACCACCAAGCGACAGTTGCTTGGATTTGGTGAGAAATTGAGATCATAAGTCTAGCCAATTTAACAAAGGAGCTCTAGCTAGGGTTTCCCGGCCTCCCAGTCATTCGTTTCATCCATCCTTGTCCATAATTTTGATTTTATTCCTTATCTCCACCCTTCATTATCCAATTCTCCCCCGACGCTGTTGAAGCATTAATCCTCCCTTCACCCTCTTCACCATCTTCTTAATGGCTCGATCCTGTCCTTTATCCGAAGCCTCCTAATGTAATTTAGTTCTTTTCTTTGTTAAAATCAATTCAAAAAAAAAATTGTGTGTTCCCCATTCGTCATTCCCCCCTTTCTTCGGACGGCGATCCCCGCCTTCTCCTTTCCCTTTCTTCGGGGGTGATTCCCCGTCTTCTCCTCCTCCTCTTCGTCGGACGGTGATCCCCATCCTCCTTTTCTTTTCTGACTCATTCTTCCCGCTTTTGCCTTCAACTGTCTGGCTCTCGCACTTCTCTCCACGGCGATCCCTGTCACCCTCGCGCTTCCCCTTTGCTTCGATGGCGATCCCCGTCACCCTCTGCCTCGACAGCGATCCCCGTCACCCCCGCACTCCTCCCTTTTACAGATAGCGATCCCGTCACTCCCCTTTTCTCCTGGGCGGCGATCCCCGTCCTTCTCCTCTTCTGCTCAAGCTGTGCTTTCGCCTGTTGACCGACATGGTCGTCCTGGGCGAACTTGGTAAGGGGCTTCTGTTCCCCTGCACCCCAACTTTGCTGCAGGAACCCTGAGCTCGGGTGGCCCGCCTCCTCCTCCAGTCCCATCGGAGGACCTTTGCGGCCCTGCCGCACCCTTTCCTTTCCTTTCCAATAAATCTCCAGATACTCCTCCAGAGTCTTCTGTAAATATCAATCCTAGTTTAGATTCTGGTGTAGAATCTAGCAAGTCCCCGTCCCAGTCTAGGAAAAAAGAAGGGTAGTGGCATACCCCGTAGGTATCTGTTAGACTTGGTGCAATGGTGTGACACTCTTCTAGCTGTCGAAGAGTTCATCCAAGAAGCAGTAGTTCTGAACATAGAGGATCTGCACAAAGAGGAAAGGCTAGACGATGGATTCGGAGTGTATGAGATGTTGGCCGAAGATGGCCCATTGGAGGAAAATGATTGTGAGATAGAGGATGCTGCCGAGATGTATCCAAGTGGCATGAGAAGATTCGAGGAGCCCACCTCGGTAGTAGACGAACCCACCAAAGTGGTAAACGTGGGAACAAAAGAGGACCCAAGGCTCTTGACCTAGCTTCCAGTCTCCCTCCTGAAGAAGAAGAAGCACTCATAGAGATGCTAATGGAGTTTTAAAGATTCTTTGCCTGGGTCCTACGACGACATGCCCGGCATAGACCCCGAATTGGTAGAACATAGGTTAATCTTAAAGCCAGAGGCAGTTTTCGTAAAGCAAAGCTAAGGAGGTTCCTCCCCCACATCGCTCTGAAGATGAAAGAAGGAAATGATAAAACTACACAAAGCCAAGTTCATCCGTGTAGTCCTCTATCCATTGTGGGTGGCGAACATAGTCCGGTGATGAAGAAAGACGGAAGGGTGCGCATTTGCATAGACTTCCGGGACTTGAATAGGGCATGTCCAAAGGATGATTTCCCGTTACCTCACTTGGACGTCTTAATTGATAACACTGCAGGTTCGAAACTCTATCATTTATGGATGGGTATTCAGGCTATAATCAGATTCGTCTAGCCTCGGAGGACCAAGAGAAGACCTCCTTCACCACCCCTGGGGAACTTAATGCTATGTGGTCATGCCGTTTGGATTAAAGAATGTCGGCACCACCTATCAAAGGGAAATGTTAGCTATCTTCCACGACATGATACATATCGATGTTGAGTTTACGTAGATGATATCGTGGTGATAGTCTCGGACCAGAAGAGAACACTCCTCGGCTTGCCAGGGTTTTTCGTCGCGCACAGAATACCAATTGAAGATGAATCCGAAGAAGTGCGTTTGGGGTTTCTTCAGGCAAAGTTGTTAGGCTCATAGTTAGCAAACGGGGGATTCAAATAGACCCGCACAAGGCCAAGGCAATAAATGAAATGCCTCCTCCCAAGAACATATATGAGCTTCGAGGTTTGATTTGTCACGCCCCGACGCGGAATATCGGAGCGCGAAGGCAGTTGTAAGAAAAGGGTATATAGAGTGAGTACTAGACATCAAACCATTGCACATTGAATAATACTAAAGCAAATTTCCTCATTGATAACTTTTCAAATGTCTAGCTACAACCACTAATATCAGAGCCATTCTATAGGCCCAATACATTGCAATAAATGGAAATAATAACTCTATAACTCTAAGATGACATAATGACTCGAGGGTACTCCTGGCTTCACTCTTGTCATTCCCTTCCTCGTGAGTGTATGTGTCATCCTCGGTCTCACCTGAGAACACAAAATCAAATCACGTACGGTGAGCGATAACGCCCAGTAGGACTTAAATCTCAGGCTCAAGAGGCTTTAATATTTAACGCATTTAATGGCAGAGTATCTAAAGATAGCAGGTACAAGAGTCAAAATATATCAAGAGATAGCACAATAGCAGGAGATCGAGTATAGATTCCAAAAATAGCACACGTATCGAGTATAGCACGAATAGCAGGATGGCCATAGCACAACTAGCACAAGTATAATAATAGCACAACGAGTATAGCACTTGTTTGTCATTCTAGACATCGAGAGAGTATAGCACGTTTTGTGTTTTTGATTGTCATATAGATAGTCGAGATAGATAGCACTTGAGTGTAATGCCAAACACTCTGATCATTTAACTCCCATGGGCACTAGCACTTTCGGGTGCACATCCCACGACCAGATCGTGCCCTTTATATATTGCCGGCATTGGGGTATATGTTATCTTTAGACAATCAGTCAATGTCAATATGAGTACCAAGAAGTAGATGAGAGTACTAGATGAATAGACGAGATAGTAGAGTGAATGTGAAATGACGAGCGAGTAGAGTACAGAGAGAGCTAGTGGTCATTGCACGTCATACGTCGAGTAAACGGGGGATAGTAACATTGCACAAACACCGCGCCACGTCGTATTGGCAGTCAGGTGGAATTCACGATCTTTCCGCTGGCCATGTATGCACAAGTCCAGAGGTCCGACGTGATTCAAGGTAAGAGCGAACTTTAATAGTCGTTTGGATCATATCGATCCCTAAAGGTGTAATGGGGTTACGGTACAACCGGCTCATCGACCATGTGGGAATCCATGATCAGAGGAGACTTACGGAGGCCTTGTGAGTCCGGCGAAAGATATCCGACGAAGAGTTCACCACAAGCCAAGTAGAGTGTGTATAAAAACAGGTGCTCGACGTTCTAGAGGAATCTAGAACAGTGAAGCGTCGATATCGGTATATAAACAACGCTAGAAACGAATACAAGTCCTTTAAAATAGGGCAATTAATATACGTTATGCAATAAATACCAGATACATTATGAGATATTTTATGCCGATTTCAGCATATATGGATGGTTCATGTGTGTGCATGATGTGTAGAGATCATAGATAGAAATAAGTCGTGAATATGTATTTTAAATCATTCAATGTAGCTCCATTTTTTTTTTAAAACAAGTTTTACTGGGGGTATAACTGTAGAAAGCGACAGAATAAATTTTTATGGATTTTCATCAAAAACCTGTGAAGGCGACATAGGCCAGTAAGGATTGGACAGGGGTAGGACAGTAGCGACAGGGCCTGCAAAGGGTCGCGACATGCTTGCAGATCGGGTTCTGAGAACGCGATGGCTCACCGTCGCCTTCTTGGTCGTGAAGGCTGTCGCAATCGGAGCCCAGAAAGTGACATATCGGGCAGTCGCGATCCGGTGGTCTGCGCCTGACTCTGACAGGAGTCAGACCAGACATTGGATTGCGGACCAAAACATTCAAATTTTGATATAGGGTTGTTCAGAAAATTATAACTAATTGTATACATGACGAAAAATCATGAAAAAACCAGTGGCAAATGAAACTAGACATACGAGAGTACTTCCAGTAAATAGGAATTTGAAGTTGGACATGATCTCGGCATGCTTCACTTATTGTAAACATGACGAACATGAAACAATACACAAGTGAGATCAACGATAAGTTCGAGCAGTAGGATGGAAAAAATTAGGGCTTTCAGGGACAAAAGATGCCTAACATCCATCAGTAACTCCAGTAAAAGTTTCATAGCATGGGGTCGAGTGTACATGGAGAACAAGATTTAAGATGAAGGGTCGTGGTCATGAGAGTTACAGAACTTCAAAATTCAAGAAGAAACTATTGGCTTGATGGAAAATTATGAAACTTGAGGGTATTGTTCCTGATGCATGGAAAGATCTACAGTCAAAATTTCATTAGTTTTGCTCGTGAGAATGCCTACCTTTGACTAGATTTGTCTTCTAGGGCTTAGAACTCCAAGAACGAGGAAGAGCTTCAAGAACTCCTTCTCCCCACGAGATCCTCTCCTCCTTGCCTCTTCTCCACGTCCAACAACTTTGGCAACGAGCTAGGGTCGGCCAAGGGTTTAGGAGGTGTATTTATGTAGACCAAGTTCCTATTCCTATTACTACTCAAATTCCTCTAAAATTCTGAGATTTCTTAACTCCAACTTCCTTCCTTGCTTTCCAATCTCTATTTAGGCTAGGAAGAGATCCAAATTATGTCTAACCATATGGGGTAGGTTTAGGAATCCTATTCCAACTCTAATTGCCACTTTTTATTGCATAATAACCCTTTCCAATTATGAGATAATTTAAACTCCGAATTAGGGTATTTTCTCTATTATTCCCCTTTTTAAAATCTCTATTTAGCCCACTAATTTGTAAGGGTCAATAGCAAAGCCCATTACTCCTTTTCTTTAATGGGTTTTATTTAATTTCTCTTATTTGACTTCCTACATCTTCCTTTTATTTGATTCCTAATTAAATAATATAAATATTTAAATTTTATTTTTCCAAAAATTTAGGGTTGCTACATGGTGGTCGGCTTCAGTTCATAAGGAGATTCATATCTCAGCATTCCCAAAGATGTCGTCCCTTCTATGAACTGTTGAAAGGAGGAAGGAGTTTTGAATGGAACGCCAAGTGCCAAGAGGCTTTGATGAACTCAGAGTTATCTCATGAATCTGCCCGAGCTTCAGGCGCCTATCCCTAGGAAACCCTTGATCCTGATCTGTCGACTATTGAGGACTCCCTAGGAGCTGTCCTTGCCTCAACATGACAAATCCGGCAAAGAAAGTCAGTCTATTACCTATCTAGGCTCTTCAATCCCTCCGAGCTCAAACTCACCACGATGGAGAAAACATGTGCAACGCTGGTTTGGGTAGTGCAGAAATTGAAGCACTACTTCCTAGCTCATAAGGTGAGTTTGATTTCTAGAATGGACCCTATTAGGTATCTCCTGGAGAAGCCAGTCCTCGCTGACAGATTGGCACGCTGGCAAAGTTTCCTCTCTCATTTGGATATCACCTTTATAGTTCAGAAAGCCATAAAAGGGTATGCATTACTGAGCACCTTGCTCACCTTCCTCTCCCCCACAGTGACACGGTTCAAGAGGAATTCCCGATGAAAAACCTGTCACTCTCTCTCTCGGTGATCCCTTCTGGTCGCTCCACTTCGATGGAGATCTCATTCTCGGGGGACGGGGCATAGGCGCTGTTTTGCTCACCCCAGAAGGGATCACCATTCCTCTAGCCTATCAGCTCCAATTCTATGCCACCAACACTATCTCCAGTATGAGGCTCTCCTTGCCGGTCTTAAGCTTGCCTATCTCTAGGCGCGCGTCATCTCAAGATATAGGAGACTCTCAACTCGTCCTTCGGCAAGTCCTTTCTACTTACCGCACTCGTGATCCTAAACTCAAGCCCTATCAAGATCTGGTCACACTCCTAGCAAGCAATTTCGTCAACTCATCTACATTCATACTCCTCGCTCTCAGAATATCCTGACCGATGCCCTGGCATCCTTGGCCGCCTCTCTCTCCTTCCCTCTCAGCCACAGTGCTGAGACAATCACTGTTCAAGGTTAGAGGCTCCCTCCACTCTGGATCCTTGGTTCGTTACCTTAGGAGCTCTCTAGTTTTGAAGGCAGAGAGAAAAGAAGCAAAGGAGTTGATGCTTGTGGAAATAGGAGAATGATGAAAGAAGAAGGCCATGGTACATGAAATTGAGCAGTATTGCAGGGATTGTACCTTCCTGGAGGAAGCTGAAGCGGAGGATAAGAGAGCCATCTGTAGAGCGGCGTTGAGGTATACCATATTGGTGAAGTGCTCTACAGACGTGCTCTAAATGGAATGCTCCTCCGATGTTTGACAGACGAAGATTGGAAGGTAGTGGAAGATCCCATTCCAGGGAATGCGGAGGGCATGTGAATAGCCAAATGTTGGCTCTAAAAGATTTTAGGCAAAGGCTATACTGGCCGACCCTAGAAGAGACTGTGCCTCCTACGTTCGTAGGTGTGTCAAATGCCAGATCTATGCCGATAAAATCCATGCACCTTCTTCCTTTTTGCATCCACTATCTTCCCCTTGGCCTTTCTCCATGTGGGCCTTTGATATCATCGAGCCTCTTAGTGATCCTAATGCTCAAGTAAAACAAAAATCTTTCATTCTCACTGCTACTGAGTACTTCACCAAGTGGGCCAAAGCTGAAGCATTTGCAGAATCAAAGGTTCAACCGTGTACAGATTATCATGAGAAATATCATCGCGCGGTTCGGAGTGCCAAGCAGCCTCGTCACCGACCATGGACCCCAATTCATATTCTCAAGAGCTTCAAGACCTATGTAAGAAATTCAACATTTCCTTGCATCATTCATCTCTGTACTATTCGCAGCGCAACGGCCAGGCCGAAGCCACAAATAAAACACTTTTGAAAATTCTAAAGAAAACTTGTGAGTCTAATAAATTGTTGATTGGCCAGAGAAATGGTCGAGGCTCTGTGGGCCTACCGCACTCCGTGTCCGCACGCCCACTGGGCAAACTCCGTTCTCACTTACATATGGATGGAGGCGGTATGTCCACACGAGATCCTCATTCCTTCGCTAAGGGTTCAGCTGGATAAGGAACTTATCCGATGAACATCGGGAGGCATGGCTTACACAGCTAGCACTCTTAGACTTACGACGTTTAGCTGCTTCCAATCATGTTCTTTCAAATCAAAATAGACTCTCAAGGTCTTTTCAAAAGAATGTTATTGAGCGCAAAATTTCAACAAGGATACATGGTGTTTGAAGCGAATTTTTATAAACCTGGAGGTCCGAGGTCCAATTGTCAGCAAACTGGGAAGGGTCGTACATCGTTAAGGAAAGTACACCGGAAATGCGTATAGGCTAGTTAATGCCGATGGTGAGGAACTCTTTCACCCATGGAAATGGTTTGTACCTTACAAGATTCACTCCTAATGTTGATAAGAACACCAATTTGCAAAGAATGTTGTTGGCCATATTCCTCACTCCCCCTCATTGTGGTAAATGCCCTCTATGTCCAGCCACCACACAACAACACGGGACCTAAGGTCAATTCCTTTGTTTATGGTGTTTTGCTCAGCCCTCGTGTAGGGAACCTGAGGTCAATTCTCTTCTTACTCAGACAAGGTCCGGGGCAAAGGGGAGGCTAGCATGTAGACTAGCAAGCGGTATAGATCATGTGTATGAAGTCTCAAAGAGGGACGGTCTATTCAAAAGAAAAGCAAACGGAAATGATGAAATAGCGAAAGAAAAAATGATAAGAAAAGAAGGGGCATGTCAAAGAGTGGCAGTACAGTTCCCCGCGGGACGCCCTTGAGCCCGGTCGTACGCATGCCCCCAATTCAAAAAGGAGCAATGACCTTAAAGTGCCCTGGACAACAGACGAATTTCACTATAACATACTCATTGCAAGTATACAAGCCAGTAAACCCCGACCCCAAGACCAAAGTCTTGTCTCATTGCTAATCTCATGTTCTTCCTAAAAAGACCAAAGAACCCCTACTTCTGGTCTGTTGTTGGAACATTAATATTCAAGGGGCAAGAAACCTTAGTAAGCCAAAGATAAATGCACACTGCATATATATTATTCACCCAACAAGAGAGGAAATGAGGTCCAATGGCTAACTACTCAAAGAGCAAGAGGTGTTCTTATCAGAAAATCTCCAAAAAAAAAATCCAAAAAAAAATCAAAAAATCTCAAAATCAAAAAAAAAAATAAAATAGAAAATCTCAAAAAGCCAAAAAAATCAAAAATCTTAAATCTAAAAAAATCAGAAATCTAAAAATCTAAAAAAATTAGAAATCTAAAAAATTCAAAAAAAAATCAGAAATCTCAAAAATTCAAAAATACAAAAAAAATCAAAAAATCTTTAAAATCCAAAAGAATGTGTGTACATACCACTTTCCTTTAGCATGCATTGTTTATTTTCCTTTCCGCCTATTTGATAAGGCTCAGCCCCTGGACAATTACGAAAGTTGGGTTCATGATTATGTAAGTGCAAGGGGCTGAGCCACAAGAACAGATCTAACATGTTTTGTCGAGTGTGCAGGGATAGGTATTTCAAAGGGACGCGCAGCATTGTACTCAGTATTCTCTGTCTCTCCCGTGTTTGCATCTCATCTCACATTCGTGTCAATTTGCAAATCATTCATTCGATAAAGATTGACATAAAATAAAAATTTTCACTAAGAGATGAACAATATGTACAAAGATAGAGGGGAGGTGGTTCACAAGCTCCTCATGTCCACCACCACTCTCCCCAGATCCCTCCTGTCTCTCTGCTGGTGGTGGCATCTCACCACCATCCCTACCACCCTGAACGCTACCCTCACCGCTCGGTGGCGCCTCTCACTCCTCCTCGTTCCTTCGCTGATTGGAGGAACCTGCCAAATACTGTCTAACTGAGGCGCCACTCACCCCCACTAACACCAGTCCTACTCCTACTCCTACTCCTAGCTGCCTCTCCGAAGGTCTTCACCATACCCCGGAGCCCATCAATCCTAATCTGCTGTGCCATCACCTCTGTGCGCAATCTCACCATCTCTGTCTAGTCCGCTGACGACCACCTGCAACGCCGAAGTGTCGCCAGCTCTGCCGTAGCCTCTGCCACCCTTCTGCTCTGCTACCTCGCGGGCGGATGCGCAGCTGATCTCTCTCACCCTGGCCGTGTCAATCTGCCCTTGTAGCTGATCCACGCGGTCGGTGGCGTGTGCGGTCTCAGCTCTCCTCTCCTACAAAGGAACGGTCTAGTCAGTGCCAAGCGTTCATAACTTTCAATCCAAAAGGCCTATCTTACTCACCTGCTCCTCCAGGTCCCTCGGTCTCCTCCGCGTGGCTTGACTGCAGCCACTAGTCAGTCCTCCAGATCCGACTGGGTGCTCTCCGCTGCTCTCGTGGAGGAGGCACCGCAGCTACGGCACTCCTTACTCTCTCCAACTCCCTCCGCTGCACAAGAAAAACATGTTAAATCCCTAAATCAGCATTTGAAAGTGGTAAGTACCGAAGTCTGAGTAAGTACTTACCAGCTGCTCTGCCTCCTTCTACGCCACCTCGCGATCATGCGTCTGAGTAGAGCAAGGCTCGGAGTGATGCAGTCTCGCCAGCCACATCCACCCTGCAGTCCATATCCAACTCATTAGTTCAATTACATAAAATCAAATTCAAAGAGTTGCAGTTTAGGGTTTTACCCTGGTGTCGGGCAATCTTGTACACCTTTCTTCTGTACTTCAAGGATATTGCCTAGAGGTACGCATCGTCCGTGGTCACGGTAGACTTGACAGCCTTGCCCCGGCGCTCCCAGTTTGGATCTGTTCCTTTGCACACTCACACTAGTCGGATGTGTCGTGGAGCCCCCGGAAGCTCCGACCAGGTCTGCGGAACCGGTCACGAGTAGGGAACTCCACAGCACTCTGCGAAGTCCTAGCGAGCGCTGGCATAGGAACAGATGTAGAGGTAGCACAAGGTTGAGTGCATGCACCCACACGACCTACAAAGTAGGGGCGGGCCTGCACCACCCAAGGCTGTCCCTCGTTGTCTCTTCCAAATATGGCTGCCACACCACCTGCACATCAAAGCACAATCAGTCATCAAGCAGTTATATAAATCAAGCACTAATTCATGAAGAGAAAGGTTAGAGCACTTACATCCAAAATGAGGGTAGCTGTCAATGGCGTCCTGGAGGCGCGCGATGATCGCCGAGGTTGCGGGTGTCCCGGCGAGAATCCCGACGGCGTGCAATGGCACGAGGCCCGGCTGGGTAAGGATCCTCTCCCTAGGACTGGAAGGTGAAGGTAAGACCAGACCTGCAAAATAAGAAGGAGATTAGATCACAGTTTAAAGCAAAATGCAGTAAGTTCAAGGGTTAGGGAGAAGTAGTGTACCTGGAGAAAGGGGAAGAATCCGCTCGTCGTGGTCTGCCCCGGAGACGCCCAAGCTGTCGAACTGGTGCGCCAGGAACCCCGCTCCCCAGATAGCCCCCCACCTCGCTCAAATCCTCCGCAGAGGCAGAAGCGGCAATGGATTGCGTCGCCCTCGTGGCAAACAAAATTCTACCAAGAAAGAGGACGAGGAAGCAGCGCAAGTCCAAGTCCGCCTCCGCACCTGGCTCGCTCGCCAGCTCCCGCCGACTCACCCGAACCAGCCTCCAAAGTGCTCATTTGTGGTCCTCCCTTGCCTTCTTCCCAACATCAAATAACCCCAGACTCTCCTGTAGCTTACCATGGGGACTAGGGATAAGACCTATGGTCTACGGGTAGCCCTAGGAGTTGCTCAGCCAAGTCGTGGTAGAAAGGGTAAGTGAATCCACACCGGCCTCCCATACACTCGGAGACCGTGATCCGGCTCACATCTCAAGGCTTGGGATCATGTTGTTCCCATGGAAATACGAAGCGCGGTCGCTCCGTATCCAACCTGCTGCGCAGAGCCTGAGTGAGGCGGGATCCGGCCTCATCCTCTCTATCCTCAGAATCTCCCCAAACCCCATCTCCTCAACTCTTTCTCTCTGGAAGGGTGGGGATGCTAAGAAGACAGCTAGAACTAAGGTCCAAGATACATGGACCCTCATCTCACCTTGCATGCACAAAAAGGGTTGATAAGCAGTCAAGTTTTAGATGCTCAGTTTGAGTCGCGACCCCTGTAAAGGTCGCGACCTTGTCGCGACACGGAGGTGCAGCGCAACCTTATCGCATCTACTTCCTAGGCCGCGATAAGGCCGCGTCCACCCACTCTATCGCGACATGGTCGTGGAACTCTGTGCCGCCACGATACTGGTGTCACAGCGGATCGTGCCGTCGTGTCATCAGGACGGACCGGCCGAGCCTCCCTTGTCCGATCCTCTTTCCCATGGGCTTCACGCCCTACATTCACCCTCTGGGGGATTCCTCTACCCCTCCCCATCAATCATACATGGTTTCAAGGTGGATTTACTTACCGATTTCATCGCCGTTTCCCGCTTCTTCCTCGCTACCTCCACGTCCACGTAGGGCCCTCCGTCTGTTCCTCTACCTCCATCTCGACGTCCGTCTCCGCCTCCTCTACCAGAGGTGCCTCCATTCGGCGCCGGGAGCTCCGCCGCTCCGTGTGCCGCTTACCCGGAAGAACCCTCTACGGTATTTCCTCCACCTTCCATGGCGATTGTGGGGTTATCGGGTGATTGGTTCGAGTTCTGGGAAAGGATTGATGAAGAAAAGGAAGCAATGAAGCAAGAGGTTTAAAAGAAAAGCTCTCTCGGTGGTTTGAATGCCAAGAAAGGGGGAATGGAGGGCAGTTTGCATTTTTGAACGGTCGGTTTTAGATGCGATGCAGCGGGCCATCGCGTTCGTGTCGCACCCCACCATGGGATGTCGCGACTATGTCGCGACGCCCCGCCTGGTCGCGAACTTAAGGCGACACCCTATGCTGTCGCGTTATAAACAGAGCCCTTTGCACAAACAGAAAATTCATGTCTATTCATTTCAAATCAATCAATACATGTTCTAAATTCTTCCTACATTCAAATAAATGCAAATTTCTGCCCTAATTGACATCAAACATCCTCCCTACAACAGTCTACCTATCCTCAGGTTTCCACAGCAGCTGGTTAGAGCTTCTTCAGCGCCTCCACGTATTCTCTGATCATGTCTTCATCTTCTTCTTCCACTCCCGCCTGGACAAGACTCGTCGCGCATCCTCCCAGTGCACCATAGCGCTCCGCACGTCCCTCTCATCCTGATCGTCATCCATCTTCCTCTGTTGAATAGCCGGGTAATGGGAAAGTGGTAGGACCACGGTGCATGCCGTCCCGCACTACAGGTAGCACCAGTCTCGGTTGTAGTTGACGAGTGCTTCATTTCCTAGAAGACGGAGTGCCAGCTCGAGGCGCTGGGGTACATGGATCATCCGGTTGTGGAGGAAGCGCGGGCGCATGTCGAACGCCGCCACGGTCATTTGCCTGAAGTACTCTCGCCACTCCTTCAAGCCCTTCACTTGGGCAGTCTTGCACCATGCTTGGGTCATCATATGGAGGGACCCACCCACATAACCAGCGGGTTGATGAGCATTGTCTTGCACTCCGTACCCAAAGTATCCATCGCCCGGAAGTTGATGTGCATGCCCATCCAGAGCTCGAGGGCGACAATTGGAGCCATCGAAGGGGCACCCGGTGGCTGGAGAGGTTGTCCCGGCATACAGGTAACCCAGGATCACTTGGCTGATATTCATACCTTCTGAGATGAGTCAATGATGCTCAGGTTGGCAATAGAGAGCTCCATCTTCGGTCGGGAATATAATGCCGCAGATGCAGATGGCGCCGCTTTAGCGATGGCAAGATGGTTCCCGGTCCGGCGCTTGCATTGAGAAGTGATCCATGGCGATCGTAGGAGATGCACGAAGTGCCCGCTTTCATGCTTTGTAGATCCCCTTCCTTGTAGTAATCTCGCTCAAAATCACCCCCGAGTTGATCTGCGCCACGGTGTGGAGAGTGCATATTCTTCCCCCCGTTTGTATTTTGGAGCCCGAGCATGATCTCCAATTCCTCCAGCAAGATCGTCACCTCAAATTTGGGGAAACGAAGGTGTGAGTCTTTGGGTGCCACAGCTCCACCATGTCGTGATGTTATCCCATACGTGCATGAACTTATTGTATTGCTTGGCGAGGACGAATATCGTGGAGAGTCCCCACTCTTTCAATTGCTGGATCGAGGCGGCGGGAGAAGTTCGATCATGGGAGCCAACCAGGGCACTTTAGAAAATCTCCTTTGCCCGTAAGATCTGAAGAAATAGAAGAGGGAGTTTGAGAGCGGAGAGAAAGAAGAAGAAGAAAGCGGGGGAAAACAGAGCAGAATTCAGATTTTAAAAGAACAAGACTTACTTGGAGCTCCGGGCGCATGCATATGTGCCCCGGGATGGAGGAGAGTTGCTGGAGCTTGGCGTAAGACTCCCTGGCCTCTTTTGGACCAGAGTAAGGAGGGACTTCCTCTAGGAAAGCTGAAAAACTTCTCTTCATGGCTGTAGGAAAGAGAAAACTGAAGAAGAGAGGAAGCAAGAATTACTGCAGGATTAAACACCCCAAACCACCTATTTATAGAACTCTACGGGGGTGCAAACCCATCCTAACCCCGCAACTAGGTGATAGGATAAGATTAGGAGAGGTTTAGGAATCCTAATGGTAATCTAGGAGTCTTAGGATAGAGTTAGCTTGAGGCTTCTGCATTTTCTGAGTCGGTCGGGGTTCGCGACGCCGCGATATGACGCGACCAGGCTTCTGCATTGTCAGCATAACATTACCTTTCATGTCCCTGAAACAACCACCTCCACCATAATCCCCCAGGTTACCATTGGATGCACCATTCACAATCAGGAAAAGGTCAGATATAGGAGGAATCCATCTGACAAGCTGTATTGCTGAGAGGAACCCATAGGACTGAAACCGTAAACATGAAGAGTTTACCACTCTTGAGGTGAAGGAGACACCTTGAAGTGAATTTTCGCTATGGAATTGGAAAGCATAAATTTGATGTTATTAATTATCCAACTTGCAGAAGGCTTCTTAGCTTCAAACCTGGCCTGGCACGACCCTTCCAAATCCCCAAACAATGAAATAAGAGCATGAAGAGAAAGAAATCCAAAGGGTGAGGAGACATTAGAGTTTGAAATGAAACTCCATATTCTCGTCGTGATCTGACTATGCATATTGATGTTGGAGCTAATGAGGGGGAGAAACCAATTCCACAGTGAGGAAGCTAACTCCACGTGAATGAAGAGATGATTGTAATCTTCATAAGCTGGACAGTAACAACAAGAACAAGAGGATGCTAGATGAATGCCACACTATGCTATTCTTTGATCCACCGAAACTGCTCTATTCAATAACTTCCGACAAAACATGGAAGCTCTCCTATAAAAGGAACCATGCCAAAGTTTAGCAAGGGCAGGGCGCCTAACACCTGCAGATCTGACCAAGTCTAGGCTGATTTAGTGGAGAAATGACCTCCTGGGAACCTCCCCAAACACATTTATCTTCCATTCATTAAGAGTCACACCCTGAAGAGTGTCACTAGGAAGGAGGGATCTAATGGGATGATTAGGATTAGAAACAACCGTATGCAAAACTAGTCTTCCACCTGCATAAGGACTGCTAAGGTGTTTAGCAAGAGGTCTATCTCGAAGCCAAATATCATTTTAAGAAGTCAATCTGATTGCCTTTCCTGGATCCATCTTGTATTGTCTTTAGGATATGATTGGCTTGGGTCCAGAGTTTACAAGACATGCCAGGAATACGTATTGATCTGTCAGGTAAGAAACGTTGCCTTGCATACACGCCCAAGAGGAGGACCCATGGTAAATATTCCACAGAGATTTTACTGCCAGAGCCAAGAAATGAGTTGTTGTGTGAAGATGTAAAAACTAAAAATGAAAAAATATTAAGCCTAGAAAACCAAGAAATTGTAAGTAAGTCTAAAAAGGAAATAGAAATATTAACAAAAGACAATGAGTACTTAACAGCTACAATCAAAAAATTAACCAATGGAAGATCTTCATTAATATTAAAAGGAGCAAGAAGATCAGGAAGGAAGAAATATAAAATTATCTATAATCCACCTGAAAATGAAGAAACAATTATATCCTAAAATTTACCCGTTACCAAAATTTTAGCTAAACAAGAACCTGAATATAAAACAAAGATGAATAAACATAGTAAAACAAGCAAAACAACAAATGATATTTTCTGTTGCACTCATTGTAATAAACTGGGTCATACAAAAAATACTTGTGACAACTAAACACCTAAAGTGGGTCCCGAAAAGAGATTCTGTAGAAGCTAACCATCAGAACCAAAAGAATTTGGGTACCTAAATCTCATTGATTTATTGCAAGAAAGTCTTAGAGCATCGAAATGGTACCTGAACAACGGGTGTCAAGGCATATGACAGAAAATAAGAGATTATTTTCATTTATCAAGACTGAAGAAGGAACAGTCACATATAGAGACAATGGTAAAGGTACAATTATCAACTGTGGATCAGTTGGAAGCAAAGATAAGACACTGATAGAAGAAATTCTCTGCGTGAAGGTCTCAACCACAACCTGATTAGCATAAGTCAGTTACGCAACAGGGGTCATCAAGTAAAGTTCCAAGAAGCCAAGTGTCTAATCATCAAGAAAGGGACAACAATTTTGAAGCCTATAGGGAAAGAAATCTCTATGTATTACGATTGGAAGATCTGAAAGGTCAAGATATATACTGGGCAAGTAAAGAGCAAAATGAAGAACTATGGCACAGAAGACAAGGACATGCCAGCATGGATGGAATTAGAAAGCTCATCAAACATGACTTAGTGGAAGGTTTACCTAGGATAAATTCAAGACTAGATAAGATCTGTGAACCATACCTTAAGGGAAAACATGTCAAATCCTCCTTCAAATCTAAGACAATGGTCACCACCTCCAAGCCTTTAGAAATGCTATATGGATTTATTTGGACCTATGAGAACTACAAGTTTAGGTGGAAAGAATTTCAGATTTGTTATTGTTGATGATTTCTCAAGATACACATAGGTCTCTTTTCTTGAACATAAAAATGACACATTTGAAGCATTTGTCAAATTCAGCAAGTTAGTTCAGAAAGATAAGAAGTTCAGCATTATAAGTCTTCGATCAGATCATGGAGGAGGATTTCAGAATGACATGTTTGCAGAATTCTGTGATGATCTAGGAATCAAACCCAATTTCTCAGCACCAAGAACACCACAACAAAATGGAGTAGCTGAAAGGAAGAATAGAACTTTATTGGATATGGCAAGAACCATGTTATCTAAATACAACCTTCCAAGATATTTTTGGGCAGAAGCAATTAATAAAACTTTCTATATAATCAATAGAGCTATGATTAGGATATTGAAGAAAACAACATGAACTGTAAAATCAGAAGAAACCCAAGATCAGCCGTCTCAGAATATTCGGATGTCCTTACTTCATTCACAAAATGGTAAGTCAAACATTGATAAGCTGATCCTAAATCCGATGAAGGTATTTTTATGGGTTACGCTTCAAAACCCAAAGGATATAGAGTTTTCAATAAAAGAAGTCATTTAATTAAACAAATTGTACATGTTATTTTGATGAATCTAACTCTTCCCATGAGAAAGAAAATGGTTAGTGATGATGAAGGCACAAAGAACCTATTCGAGAAAATGAAGGAAGTATCCATCAAGGATAATGAAGATCCACCCTTGGAAGAACTAAAACAAAAAGATATAATCCATGAAGATCTTCCCAGGGAATGGATATATAAGAAGGACCATCCAGTAGAAAACATAATTGGAGATCCAAATGTTGGGGGTAAGAACCAGAGGTAACATTATTTTTTGTGATTATTTAACTTTTGCTTCTCAAATAGAGCCGAAGACAGTCAATGAAGCACTGACTGATGAATCTTGAATTCTAGCCATGCAAGATGAACTGAATCAGTTCAAAAGAAAACAAGTCTGGTCTCTTGTCCTCCTAGACTATCAAATCATCCTGTGATTGGCACCAAATGGTGTTGGGAAAGAAGTTGGATGAAGCTGATGTTATTACTAGAAATAAGTCTAGATTGGTTGCTCAAGGCTATCCCAAGAGGAAGACATAGATTTGATGAAAACCTATGCACCAGTTGCTAGACTTGAAGCTATTCGGATTTTACTACCTTATGCATCTGCATTGGAATTAAAACTTTTTCAAATGGATGTAAAATCAGCTTTTTGAATGGTTTTATAAAGGAGGAAGTCTATGTAGAACAACCTCCTAGTTTTGATGACTTAGAATATCCTAACTATGTTTTTAAATTACATAAAGCTTTATATGGTCTGAAACAAGCACCTAGAGCTTAGTATGAAAGACTTAGTACATTTCTATTAAACCATGATTTCATTAGAGGCAAAGTAGATAGCACTCTATTTATTAAATTCTGTGCTAGAGACAAATTAATTGTACAAATTTATGTTGATGGCATCATCTTCAGATTTACTGATGAATCTACGTGTAAGTACTTTGAAAAGTTAATGTAGAGAGAATTTGAAATGAGTATGATGGGGAGCTCAATTACTTCTTTGGACTACAAATCAAGCAAGGTAAAGAAGGAACTCATATAAGTCAAATCAATTTACCAAGGAGTTATTAAAGAAATTTGGATTTGAAAATCCAAAGCCTTTATCTACTCTTATGAGCACATCAATAAGGTTGGACAACTATCCAAAAGGTAAGAAAGTGGACCAAAAGCTTTACAGATGTATGATTGGTTCACTACTTTACTTAACTACAAGCAGACATGATATTTTATTTAGTGTATGCATGTGTGCAAGGTATCAATCTGATCCCAAGGAATCACATCTAATTTTAGTAAAAAGGATTTTTAGATATTTAACTCATACTGATAACTTAGGTCTATGGTATCCTAAAATCTCTAAAATAAATTTATTGGATACTCAGATGCTGACTATGCTGGATGCAAAGTCGATAAAAAACACCAATGGTTGTTGTCAATTTCTTGTAGGATGTTTAATCTCATGGTCTTCAATGAAACAAAACTCAATAGCTTTATCAACTGATGAAGTGAATATGTGGCTGCTCGGAGCTGCTGTACACAATTCCTTTGAATCAAACAACAGCATGACTATTATGGACTGAACATCAAAACCATTCCACTATTATGTGACACACCAGTGCTATCAATCTTACCAAGAATCCTGATACGAGGCGACCCCAGATGAATCAGCCCAAGCTCGGTTCCGAGGTCTAGCCTTCGCCTCTCACAACCAAAGTTGAGACAGATTGCTCGGCTAAGGTTAACGAGACTACGGAATCGGCAAAAGGGCCTCGCCTAGGCAGCTCCTAAGCAGTCGTAGAAGCAGCTCGGGTGGACACATGGCGAGCTCGGCCCCGAGCTCTGACCGAGTTCCTTCCGAGTGGCGCTCGACAACCAAGTGGCTGCCAACTCGGGTGACTTTCGGAGGAAAATCTAGACTTTGGCAGGCTTCGGAAATCACGGAGGCGAACGTCGATCAACGTCAAGTAACCACCAAAAGAAGGTGTCAATTGAGGGTTCATGAGAATCCGGCGTCATGGGGAACGTGCAAGGAGGCTGGGATTCCGGGGTCCAAGTCAGGATCCATGAAGATCGTTGATGAATTACTGCGCGACGTGTGCAGATCACGGCCAACCGAACCTTCCTTGAGAACTACTATATAAGAGGGGAGCCCACCTTCCAATGGAGGTACGCGACATTCCACCCAAAGCCTCCTTCACTTCGTTTTTTTACTGACTTGATCGTCGGAGTGTTCCCCACGAGATGACTCGGTGGTCTTGCAGGAGGGACGTCGGCTTCGCCGTGAGCAGCTGCCTCTTCATTCCCAGGGGTCATTCGGCTAAGGCCGACTACGTACTCCAGCAGTAACTTTTTGCGCCGTCTTTGGGAAAACTCTTCGAACAAAAGCTCGCTCTCATGGCACCCTAGGGGGAAAGCGGTTGCTCGTACAACTGACGAGGAGGTTCCACCAACCACCACTGAAGAAGGGATCGCCAGAGGAGGATCCGGCACGGGGGAACAAGGCTCAAAAACGTCTTCCCGTCTCGATCGCGTGGAGAACCTGGTGGCGGGACTTCACGACATATTGGCACGCGTACTGGCGGCCCAGGCTGAAGCGGCTTCCCGGCGGACCGCTTCCGTCCCAGACGGGCTTGGTGATGCCGGACCTACAAGAACCCAGCCGGCCCACCCAGCGATATCAACAAGCCAGGTCGATGTCTGGGCAACGGGCCTATTCCTTCGGCACACGCGCCACAGCCTCCACCAGCCATAATCCAGGCGGCCTCACCCTTCACGGGGGGTCTCGGAGCTCCTCAGATCACGGACGTCGACCACTTCACTGCCTAATCAGCACCGACCCCGTCCTTTGTCCCGTTCGTGGAGCCTCAGTGGAGAAACGACCTCCAGGAGATGAACCAAAAGGTAGAGGTGCTACAGCTCGGTACCCGCGCCCCATCTGTGGCGACACTGCTACCTCGTCGCCATTCACTGAGGAGATCACTGCAGCACCAGTACCCCCAAAGCTCCAACTGCCGAAGTTCAGACGCTACAACGGGACGACCAATCCTATTCATCACCTCGACCACTTCTAAGGGTAGGTGGAAATGGTAAATGTAACTGACGCATTGAGATGTCGTGCTTTTATGTCTACTCTAGATGATGCGGCCTTGCAAGGATCAAAGCACTTCCTGCCGGTCGATCGCCAAATTCACCGACTGGCCCAACGTTTCCTGGATCATTTCTATAGTACGGTGCAACACTCTCTGTGCACCGACGCTTTGTGGCTGGTTGCCCAAAAAGAGAACGAGATGTTCCGTGACTATGCGAAGCGGTTCCAGATCGATGTGATGAAGGTGGTGGACCTAGACTTGAGGACGACAGTTAACATCCTCACCAGGGTGTGCTCCGACGCGGCGTTCATAGCATCCATCGCTAAGAAGCCCCCTGCAAGTCTCTCCGACCTCCTGTCTCGAATGCAGAAATATGTCAGGCTGGAATCAACCCTCGGAGCGGCGGGAAGACAAACAACTGCTCGAGAGGAGCTCCGCGATCACTGAGCCAAGCGAGAAGAAGACGAGGAGGGAGGAATCACGTCGTCGGGACTCGGATCGCCGACGGGAGCCAGACCTTCGACCCGACGAGTACCAACGCGTCAGAGACCTCCCCGTTTTGGGAAGCTACCATCAGAGATCCTCCCAATCATCAAGAAGCTACTGGAGTTCAGGCGGCCTGAGCCGATAGCGAAACCTCCGTCAGGGCAGGGAGCTGACCTCTATTGCGACTATCACAAGGGCTACGGTCATACAACTAATCAGTGTCGTAGCCTGAAGCTGGAGCCACCCAACAACTGCTAACGCCTAGGCCACATGCCTCACAGGTAAACACACTACAACAACTAGTCGCCTAAGCTACAAGCTTCACAGGCAAACCACTTCCTAGGGTACAAGCTTCACAGGCAACCTACCTACGTAGGGTAACAGGACTGGCATCAACAAGCCAATCCACCACACATTACAAACATAAACAAAAGCTTACCCAAAGAAGGGTAAAACACAACGTGTGGAAGGTCACAGCACATGACCTCACGAAACATTAGCTCACCTCAACACCTTAAGAGGCTGGTACACGACGTACCACAGCCCAAAGCTACCCCATGAAGGGTACAGGTACCTACTACACGTGGTACCACTACGGAATTACAACCACAACTATGCCACCACCAAGGCACACCCCAACGGGTAAAACCTCAACCAGCGAGTCACACACACAAGCCACAACTAGTGGCGAAGCACAAGCCAGAAAGGAAACGACGCCACCACACTAGAATGGACTACTGGTTCATGACACCAGTATCCAACCCGGACAACACAGCACAAGAACCACCTCTCAGTCTCGTAGGCACAGACACACAGTACAGCTACAGCTCCACAAAAACACAAAGTCAGCCACCAACAGTGGAGACCAACCAACACCACACCTGCAGACCACACAGCTGTAGGCCCAAGCCTGGCACCTTTAGGGACTCCAGCCGGAGCTCCCTAAAGTGAGGCACTGGAAACACAGGACTAGCTGGGGACCAGTACGTCTACTGATGTTCGTCCCCAACCATGAGCGTGCTACAAGCGACTGCACACCCACAAACACAAGTCACTGCCCTCAGTCATCTTTCCCTTAGCCCGACAAACAACTCAAATACTGGAGTGAGGGTGTCCAAGAAGATGACTTAGACCACAGTGGTACACACCATACCGGGACACGCCCAGAGCACAACGTGCTTGGCTCACACAGAACTTGGGGTATCCGACTGAAGAGGTATTCCGGAATAGGCGCCGAACCACCAGACTCGGAAAATGCACAAACCCCGATATATACTTATACAACCTTTATTTGTAAATTACGATATACATGTTTCAGGGTTAGCTTGACACTAGCACCATGTTACCTTCAAGCCAACCTACACTGGTACATATATAAACCACATAACATATAATAACCTTGCCTATGATTGGTCATCTCATGACCTCCAGGGCAACACACAACATCCTACTCTTTAATCACTTAACTTAATATTATCACAAACGTAACATGAGTTACACAACTCCCAAACTACTCATACATCAACCGTACACATGCTTTACTAACTTAATCATCTTAGTAGCACTTAAAAGATAGTAAAAGACCAAGGCTAGGTTCACACTGGAACCTCAATGCACAACCACCACAGACTGACCACAGAAGCTAAAACGCGACGGACACAGGTGTCGCCTTTCAAATTGCAACGACCTGTCTGGATGCCATTCAAAACCTTAACGCAACAGGCCCAGTGTCGCGACAAAATTGCAACGGCCCAATACGTCGCCTTTAAGCCAACCTGACAGTCGAAGTCCAAATCGCGACAAAGCGATGCGTCACGATATCGCAAGTCGATTAACACACTCATGAACATGACGTACCTAAGCAATGCATTCATGACCACCGTTAACCATTAAACAATACCAGTAAACGCGACGACCCTCATGGTCACATTTACACCAATCGGTATAGCTCACCAATCGGAAACAGAAATGCGACGTCTCACTGTGTCACGTTCATACCATGAATGCGACGGTTAAGCCCGTCGTGTTTTAAACTCGACTGTGGAGTCAGCTGCACGGCTGTACCCCACCTTCTCCATAGGAGAACCAACACTTAAATGATACAAATAGCATACTAAAGCATTAAACAAATTATCCTTAATAAGGCAAAACACCCACACATTCCTCCACCCCTTTAAACCCTTTCAAAACAAAATAACACAAGTAGGATGTTTCCCTACCACATGAACAATTTCGAAGAGTGTGAAGAACACCTCGCCGCCGGCGTGCCCACGCTCTGGACGACATCCCCGCGTGGAACCCGCGTCGCACGAGCTGCTAGAAGTCGGAAACCACTTAGGAGCCCACAGTAGCTCCCCCTTCGCCTGGACAGAGTTCCTCTCCTCTGCTGGGCGAAACAGAGCAATTAAACCTCGATTCAAAATAGCGACGTAGTCAGACGTCGGGTTTAAGAGTTAAACACGACGACCCTAACAGTCACCAATTGGAACCCGGTGCGTTGCTAAACACAAAGGCGGTTCTGTGAATCACGACGTAGTAAGCCGTCGCATTTCAAAACGTGACGACATACCTCGTCGCATTCACAACCAGTGAACCTGTGGGCTAATGGGCTGAGAGCTATGACCCACAACGCCCACACAATGCACGGAACCTCTACCAAGGCCCAATGACCAACTCTTGGTCAAGAGCACCACACCAGAACTGCTAAACATGAATTTGAAAAATGCGCCGTTACATTAGTCAGCCAATCTGTTGAGCAACTATCCCTTAAAATATTGTTAATCATTTAAGCATTGTGTTTTTGCTATGACAAAATCTTTTAAGACTTTCAACAAAAAAACTATTAGAATATACCACAAGTTATTTGAAATATGACACACAATACTGTAAGTATCAACACTATCACACGAAATCTCTCTAAGTCCATAGCGTATATTATATACCTTACTAACTCAACTCTGGACTCCGACTCTAGAAAAGTCGAAGTGTTGTAATTGATGAACAAATAGGAAATACTCTGACTTTGGAGAAGTCAAAGTCTAGATTGACTCCAACTCTTGAAAAGTCGAAGTCCTTACATCGATTGCTTACCACTGAACCCTACTCTGACTCTTTAATAGTCGAAGTCGGACGATACTCCAACTCCTTGAAAGTCGAAGTGTGATATCGATTGACGAATTTTTCTACTCCGACTTCCAAGAAGTCGAAGTTTGATATCTCATTGTGACTTCCATACAGTGAAGTACCTCACTTTGACTCTTTCTAAGTCAAAGTCTATTACTTGTTTGCTTTGCAATCTGACTTCTTAAAAGTCGAAGTATGACATCGATTGCTAAAACTCTTATCACTCCGACTCTCACAAAGTCAAAGTTTGTGATCATGTCTCACTGCGACTTCTATATAGTCGAAGTTCTGTATGTATCTTGTTTGACTCCAACTCCTTTAAAAGTCGAAGTTTCTATATCAACTCATGTGTACTTGTACTTAAATAATACTGTTTTAATCTATCATTCCACATAATCCATGAAATCTTAATCTGTCTACTTCATTGGCTTTCATTTTTCTATGGGATCCTTTCTAAAATGAATGACACTTATAAGTTTTACAAAATATGTTATCTTGATGTCACCATTTAAATATTCTGTTAGGTAGGAAAAAATTATATTCAAATGACATATAAAATATCTTTGTTAAGATCTGAAATTATACAATGTGATCTCTTGCTTGCTGTCAGAAGTTCAGTTATTTTCATTTGAGAGTTGCTATGAAGTAAATGCGATGGTAGGTATAAACAGCATGGGCTATCTGTCAAAACTTACCTACCACTATCAAAACTCCATGACTTTCAAGAAAAGTCCTTGTATTCCCCATACAACTATTTGTCTATCTTAAATGTTCTGAACAACTATCTGTCTAAACTCCTTCATGATTTATATTTTTTATTCACACCTCCGAAGCATAGAGGTATCTTTGTTGTCTTGTCCTTCAAGGCTGCAGAACATTATGAAGCATGCTTTAACCATCAGTCTGAGATGGAGTTTATAGAACATTATGAAGTGTCTATCAGCATGAAGCTACCTACATGCTTGAAGTTGTTGGGACTCTAAAGAGATGAAGATCTGATGAAACCTAGCTAGCTTCTAACGATCAGTTTCAAACGGGAAGATATTTGAAGCTGATATATAGAATCTAAAGTTTGAACAAGAAGATGTACACCACCACTGAAGAACAAACCAACCAGTGACACTGAACTCCATTCAGAAATCGCAAAGTTGAAGGATCGAGGAAAAGGTGTGGATAAGATCTAGAAGGGGGGGGGGGGGATGAATAGATCTATGCCACTTTCTGCGGAAGCTTAAGCAATTTAAAATACTTTTAGAATCAGAGGTAATTTTAACAGTGAAAAACACAGATCTGATGAAATGTTAAGTAAGTTGATAAAATAGATGTGAAATAGTTGATTAAGTGAATCTTAATCGATCCTATGCAAGCATCTAACGGATGATAGAATCAAACCACAAATAGACAAGTGCATAGAGATTTTTAGGTGGTTCGGAAATCACCCATGTGATTCCTACATCCACCCCTCACCCAGTGAGGATTCACTAAACAACCTGGGTAACACACCCACTGGAGCCAGACAACTCCAACACTTGAGCTTACAACTCACACAACTCTAGAGTAAGACTACTCTAGATCCTGAGCAAGACTGCTCAACAAACACTTGAGTTCGACAACTCAAACTGAGCACAATGGCTCACAAATGACTTTGCTAGACACCAACACAAGACATAGATCTTCTAGCAGCAGATCTAGTCGAACATGAGAACATTCATGAGAATTATGCAGAAGCACTTGCACAATCTCAAAATGTCTCAGAAGAACAAAAGTACAATGAGAATTGTATGAAAAGACTTTGTTCTTCAGTGTACTCCCTTGTAGAAGCTCAGATTGGGAAGAAGCTTGAATTCTTGAAGTCCCAAGCGATGCTCTGCAATTTGAACTTGGGATCTTCTTGAAATCTTCTCCAACGGATGCTTCTACTTGATCTGCTTCCTTGAGGCGCTTCAAATGCTTCTTCAAGGATCACACTCCATTCTCACAATGAGGTGATGAGAATTGGTCTTCAGAAGACACCAGGAGAGCAGAGGAGGGAGATGAACTCTTCTCGCCGCCAAAGAAAGCTTGTGGAAGACTCCAAGAGTCGTTGGGTCTCTTGATGTGATGGATGGCCAATTGGGGCCCTTTATACCCAAAAGATTCCAAAGATACCCTTTAGGTACAAGGGCACACGATCCTAGGTTGATACACCATCGCCCTAGGATGACACGTGGCAATCATCAACTTTAAGTTGCAATCTTTCCGTAGTGTGTCGACCTGCCTGGTGGTGGGTCGACACACTGGCTGGAGACTGGTTGAATAAATGACTGGATGAGCTCTGTGTCGACCTGCTTGACTGTGGTGCCGACTCATGTCCCAATCCTGAAAAATGCGTTCTGGGAATTGATCCAGTGTCGACCTGCCCTGATGCTGTGTCGACCTGCTGTCCCATTCTGCAATCAACCTATTCTGGAACGAGATCCAGTGTCGACCTGCCGTGATGGTGTGTCGACCTGCTGTCCCATCTCCAATCAACTGTTCTGGGAACAAGATCCAGTGTCGACCTGCCCTGATGTGTGTCGACCTGAGTAGGTAATCCTAGAATATGTGACTCGTGTCGACCTGCTTTTTGACTCGTGTCGACACAGTCTCAGATTTCTTCAGCTTTTTGCCTTGGGTTGAGGTGTTGTGTCGACACCATTGTAGGGTGTGTCGACACCATCTTTGCAAAATAATTTGTACCTGAAAATTAAACACATATATCATTAGTTAAATATTTTATTATAAGTACAATGATAAGTGTGCTTTGAAACATGCTTTTTGAATATAAATTTCAGGTCAAATGTGTTTATCATGTTCAATTAATTTGCATTAAAATCACATTGTCATCATCAAAATAAGAGGGAAATGATATGAAATTACACTCAACCCAACAATCTCCCCCTTTGATGATGGCAACATTAAATCCATATGACAATGAGGTTTTGATGAGATGTGATTTTAAGCAATTTTTGGTTATTCAAGTCCTTATTTTTGTTCATGTTCATGCTTGTCAAAGACCTTTAAATATAGCTCATCACAATTGATGGTTGTACTAGTGAAGTACAATGTAACTTGAAGTAGGTTAGTTGCATAAAGAAGGTCAAGCAACTTGACAAGCATTCATTCATTCACATTCACATAAAAATTTTCAATCACATTGAAGACACAAGTGACAAAGTTCATTCAAGCTAAGCAAAAATCATTTCATTTCATTAAGAGTAAGCATTACAATCATTCCAAAACATTACAATCTGTTCTTCTTTCTTTCTTCTCCCCCTTTGACATCATCAAAAGAAAATACATTATGTAGAAGATGGAGGAGGAGGAGGAATAGGAAGTAAGATTGTCTCAATGTCTGACAATCTTTTTCCATGAAAGTCAAGCTGGACTTGATTTGATCTTGAATGGTTGTGAGTTTTGTATGCAAGTAATGTTCCATTCTGTCTGAGTTTTCTATCAAAGTAGCTTGAATTCTGGCTAGATCAGCTGATATGGGTTGTGAAGAGGAAGATGATCCAGCTGACCAACCAGGCCTTTGCATGATTTGAATTCCTTTGTCAAATCAGTGATCTGGTTGTCAATGTGTGCATTGAAATTCCTCATGCTCTCCAAATCATCCACTAGATGTGCAAAAGAAAGTCTTGTGCTGGTGATCTCATGAAGTGTCGCTTGGTGTTGAAAACATCAGCTTGGGAATTTGCTAAAATCCCCGTAAGAACCTTCTCCAGTTTGTCTTGATGTTCTTTTAGCTTAACTGAAGCATCTGCCATTGTACCAATTAATCTGTTGAATCTTTGAGCTGCATAGTCTGAGGCAGCTTTTTGCTCTATGAACTTGGCAGACACAGTGTTCTCCAATCTTGAATCCTCAACTCAAAGGTTTCTGACATGGTTTGAATAGAGGTGTTCAAGGTTTCAAATTTTTCATTTAAAAGGAGAACAACTCTGGTGGAACAGAAGGTCCACCAGAGGATGTGGATGTTGAAATGTGGGTGGAGAGAGACATGTGGATGTCAAATTCAGTGGCATGGAGGAGTGGCTGAAACTGAGGTGAGAGTGGGGCATGGAAGGGGTGTCACCTTCAGTTGAGGCTTGAGGCTGATCCTCATTCAAAGGAGGTGATCCTCTGGCATGAGGCTGTTCCTCTTGACCTTGGGGCTGGTCCCTTGAGCTTGAGGCTGTTCCTCTTGATCTGGGGCTGGTCCCCTTGAGCTTGAGGCTGTTCCTCTTGACCCTGGGGCTGGTCCCTTGACCTTGAGGCTGGTTCCTCCTGAACTTGAGGGGCCTCAACTACACTGGCCCTCTCCTAACTTGATACCCTCCAGTCTGAATCCCATGAATTTTTGAATATTCTTAAACAATAGATGTGGGATTTAGGGATAGACTGGGATTTCTCATTTTCAAGGCACACCAAAGTGCTGGAACACTGAAGTCAGGTGTGCAGCATATGGAAGAGATCTCTTGAGGTCTTTCCTGGTTGTTTCAGATATGATTTGATACATTATTATGGAGATTGATTTTGATGTCCTTGCCATGCAAAAGAGAATGAATCTTGACTATCTGTGAGTCTGCCTTCCACCACCTTGAGGGGTAATTATTGTGGTCAACATATGGTGGATAATCCTCAACACAGGGGAAATGTTTTTGTTGAATTTGGTGACAAAGGTTTGTTTGGGATCAGATTTATCAGCAGGTAAGCCTGTCATGATGGTATAGCTTCATGAAGATCAAATTCAAAATTATGATAATCTGCCCCTTCATCTGGTACTTTTGAAAATGGAGGCAGCTAAATCTGTTGGCAAGTCAATAGCTATCCCCTTAACCTTTGACTGATATCCTTCTCTGTGCATTTCAAGTTCTTGTAGAATTCTTGACAAGTCTTGGATAGATGATTTGAAATTGAAATGAAGATTAACCAAGACTGAAAGGAGAAGAAGGTCTGAATTTCTGGAAAAGTATTTGCTAGCTGAATGTCTGATAAATCCACTATCTGGGCTTTAGGATTAGCTTAGCTGCACTGATGGACTCTTGAGACTGGGAAGACTCTGACGAAGATGAAGATGATGATTCCTCAGGATCACTAGAAGAGGAGTCCGGATTCTCATGTCTAGGGTTGGTAGAACCCCTACCTCTGCCCGAAGAAGAGGGTCTACCTCTCTTGGCTGCTGGCTGAGATGCAGAAGAGGACCCTGGTTGCTCTGCAGGGTCATTGCGCCTCTTGGTTCTTCTTTCTAAGGTAGGAACATCATCCTCTCCGGAACTGGCCTAGATGAGGCCTGAGACTTTGCTCCACGGCGAGGACCCAACTTTCTCACCATGGTGCAAGGATGGAGTGGAATCGGGAGTGGATGAAGGAGAAGAGAGAGATGATTGAGAAAGGGTTGTGATTGAGAGAGAGGTTTGTGGAGTTTCTTGCCGGAAACGAGAGAAAGGACCGTCGGGTCGACCTGATGCCTAAAAAGGGTTGCAGTGGTGCAATACCCCGCAAGAACATCATAAGGCTAAACCGAACCCACGATTCAAAAAGGTCTGGCAAGGGGTGCAGTGTCGACACTGGAAGACTGTAGTGTCGACCTGACCTAGGGTGTGTGTCGACACAGGATAGATGTGGTGTCGACCTGGCCTATGAAGAAAACGTTGAATTTGTGTGAGAAGAAAAATTGAGAATTTTTGGGACTTCTTTAAAATGATAATCAAAGAAGAAATAGTCATTTCAAGGATTTTTAAGAGACTTAAAAATTCATTTGTTTATTTTGCAAAAATTCATCACAATTCAAGTTTTAAACAATTTCCAATAGGATATGGCATTCAAAGACTTGAGTCAATGAAATGATGATTTGAGGGATAAAATATATCTAACAATCAACTATAAGCTATCATATTTCTCAACGTTAAATAAATAAAGATATCCTCTAGATTGAATATAATTGGTTTGAAAATAAAACACAATCTTAAGGAACAACTTGATGAGGGATGAAAATGATTCTTTCTAATCAAAACTCCATTAACACACATATTTTGTTTTTGTATCAGACTATCAAATGATATAAATCTTTTTCACTCAAGTACTAGTGCTTTTTACACACCATAGTCCCTGGATACTTAAAATTTATTCATTGTCAAGTCTCAAAGGGGTAAATGATGACCTTTTGACATGAAAATATACGTTTTGTAGACGCCAATATTTCCAGTTACTCAGTCATCATCAAAAAGTGTAGCACATTTTTTGCTGTATTTTGAATTTATTTTTGAATTTTTATCCCCTTTGAACAGAGATAGCATTAGTGCCTCATGACATGCATGGCACTTCATTCATTGTGAAGGTGTGCAGTTTCTCAGCACAGATTCCATTGCTCTATTGAACTTTCAAAATTTTGAGAGTTTTGTAAGATAGAAATCAATTTTATCCAACATCAGTTGCAAACAAAGAGATGTTTTAATTTCAAGACACAAGTTGTTTCAATCTTGGAAGAGTTCTGAGTTTCTGTGGGTTGAAAAATATAGTTGACAGTTGATTAGTAAAAAATATGATAGATCACTCAAAGGATCATTTGAAGACTCTAGATATCTGAATGATGACATCATGCAGGAAATTGATAAATGCAAGAAAGTTATGAATTTTGCAAAAGTCATGACTTGAATTTTCTAGCTCCCCCTGAGATGATGATTTCAATCATTTTCTATCAAAATAAAGATATGCAAGTTTTTGAAATCAAGAAAGATAATTTTCTTTTAACAATAAAAGCTCCCCCTCAGTAATTGCATATTCATTTCTTAGTACTTGGCGGAGATATATACTCACGCATAGTGAAAGTGTCCAGACAAGCCTGACTTGTCCTTCTCCAAGTCACCATTTGATATACCAAGAAATTTCAACACAATAAGAGTTGAAGAATTTATTGTCCAAAAGAAATGGAAGTGGAATTGAGAGAGATATGGACAGTGTGACTGAAGGAAGCAAAGGGTTATGATATGAAAAGAACTCCCCCTTAGACAGTGCATAACACTCAACCCAAACCTAAAGAGAGATCAAGAATGTGGACATTTACAAAGACCAAGTTCTCTCCTCAAGATGAAAATCTGTTTTCAGGAAGGGGTTTGGTGAATATGTCTGCAATTTGTTTTTCAGTTTCAATGAAATGGAGTTCAAAAGACTTCTTTGCAACCTCATCTCTCAAGAAGTGATGCCTAATCTCAATATGCTTGGTTCTAGAATGCTGAATGGGGTTCTTAGACAGATTTATTGCACTTGTGTTATCACATAGATGGGTACACAACCTAAATCTTGGTTGTAATCGAGAAGTTGATGTTTCACCCAGAGAATCTGAGTTCCACATCTACCAGCTGCAACATACTCAGCCTCTGCAGTTGACAGAGCAACTGAATGTTGCTTCTTGGAAGCCCAAGAAATAAGGCACCCACCTAGGAATAAACACAAGCCACTTGTGCTTTTTCTATCTAATTTACACCCAGCATAGTCAGCATCACAATAGGCAATCAAATCTAGCTTGCAATTAGCAGGATACCAAATTCCTAAATCACATGTTCCAACAAGATATTTGAAAATTCTTTTAACAGCTAACATGTGACTTTTTTAGGATTAGACTGAAATCTAGCACACAACACACACTAAACTGAATATCTGGTCTAGAAGTTGTAAGATAGAGTAGAGAGCCAATCATACCTCTGTAGGTCTTTGGGTCTACTGACTTACCATTTGAGTCTTCTTCTAGCTTAGCATTTATAGCAATAGGTGTGCTTGAATGCTTGAGGTTCTGAAAGTCAAACCTTTTGAGAAGTTCCTTGACATACTTGGCTTGACTGATAAAGATCCCTTCAGATGTTTGGTTAACCTGCAATCCCAAGAAAAATGTTAAATCTCCCATTAAACTCATTTCAAATTCATTTTTCATTTGATTTGAAAATTCAGTGCATAGGCCTTTATTGGTTGAGCCAAATATTATGTCATCAACATAAATTTGGACCACAATTATTTGATTTTTGACTGTTTTTGTGAACAAAGTCTGATCAACATTTCCTCTAGAATATCCTTTTTCAAGTAAAAGGTACTCAAACGGTCATACCAAGCTCTTGGAGCTTGCTTAAGACCATAGAGAGCCTTATTAAGCTTGAAAACATGGTTAGGATGTTTTTCATTTTCAAATCCAGGAGGTTGTTCAACAAAAACATTTTCCTTAATATATCCATTTAAAAATGCACTTTTGACATCCATTTGATAAACTTTGAAATTCATGGAGGATGCAAAAGCAAGGAAAATTCTAACTGCTTCTAGTCTAGCTACAGGGGCATATGATTCTTCAAAATCAATTCCAAATTCTTGATTGTACCCCTTTGCAACTAGCCTAGCTTTATTTCTAATGACTTGACCATTTTCATTCAACTTATTTCGAAAACCCATCTAGTGCCAATGACTGTTTGGTCACTAGGTCTAGGTACTAATTCCCATACTTGATTTCTTTCAAATTGATGAAGTTCATCATGCATGGCATTAATCCAATCAGAACTTGATAAGGCTTCATCAATTGACTTTGGTTCAATTTGGGAAATTAGAGCTAGTGGGTCTTCTTCAATATCATGCAGGAATGATGATCTAGTCCTAACTCTATCATGTACATTGCCAACCACATTGTCTAATGGGTGATCTCTCAAAAACCTATGTTCAGAAATTACCTGTTGAGAAGTACCCACTTCTGGGACAATGTTACCTGAACCACTTGAAGATGATGTGTTGTTGTTCAGGTTCTCTTCAATGTTTTCAAACTCCTCAACAGTTGGTGAAGAGTCCACAATAAATTCATCCTCTTCAGTGTCTTGTCTTTCCCTGCAAGATTTAGAATTATTAGTTGAAAAGGAATTTTCATCAAAGATAACATGTGGAGATTCTTCAACAGTTTTAGTTTTAAGAATGTACACTTTGAAAGCCCTTGACACTTCAGAATAGCCAAGGAAGATAGCTTCCTGACTCTTAGCATCAAACTTGTCAAGGTTTTCTTTGTTATTGTTGTGTACAAAGCATTTGCACCCAAAGATTTTAAAATAGGAAACAGTTGGCTTTTTGTTTTTCAATAATTCATAGGGGGTTTTCTTGATTTTTGGTCTGACCAATGCTCTATTGAGTATGTGGTTTGTTGTGTTTACAGCTTCAGCCCAGAAGGATTTGGGCAAGTTACTCTCAAGTAGCATGGTTCTAGCCATTTCCACAAGAGTTCTGTTCTTTCTTTCCACAACTCCATTTTGTTCTGGAGTTCTTGGTGAAGAAAACTTGTGGAATATTTGAAATTCAGCACAAAAATCAGAAAAAGATGTGTTCTCAAATTCACCCCCATGATCAGTCAAAATATTTTTGATTTTATATGGATAAGTTGTTAAGACAGTGGTACAGAAGTTCCTGAATTCAAGACAAGTATCACTTTTGTGGGACAGAAAAATAACCCAAGTAAATCTAGTAAAATCATCAATGATTACAAACCCATATCTTTTGCCACTTAGACTTAGAATTCTTGTAGGGCCAAAAAGGTCCATGTGAAGTAATTCTAGTGGCCTAGATGTGAGTACCTCATTGAATTTTTTAAAGGATTTTCTTGTTTGTTTTCCTTTAGCACATATCCCACAAACTTGATTTTCAACATTAGAGAAAGATTCAGGAAGACCCTTAACCAAATTCAATCTTAACAACTTATTCATTGTTCTGAAACTTGCATGGCCAAGTCTTTTGTGCCAAGTCCATGCAATTTCATCTTTATTTGCAACAAAGCAAAGATTTTAGAAAAGTTTTTATTTAGGTTGATCATGTAGACATTGTTTTCCCTTTTTCCAAAAATTTGATTTTATCAGTTGATGAGTCAATTATCTTACAGAAATCAGATTCAAACACAACTTTGTGACCTTTGTCACATAGTTGGCTGATACTGAGCAAATTGTAATCAAGACCATCAACTAATAAAACATTATCTACAGAGTTTGAGGAAGTTTGACCAACCTTACCAGATCCTATGATCTTTCCTTTATTTTTACCTCCAAAAGTTACTGACCCTCCCTCCTTTTCAATCAGGAATGAGAATTTAGCTCTGTCTCCTGTCATGTGTCGTGAACACCCACTGTCAAGAAACCACACATTGGAGTTGGGTGCACGACCTTCCTGCAAAAGATCAGTGGAGAGAAGATTTTGTTACCCAAACAGAGTTGGGACCATCAGAATGTTTGAACATTGTTAGTAAATCTTTTCTCACCCAAATTTGACTTGTTTTTTTTTTGTTTTGTTACATTGGTGTTTTCAGTCTTTTTATGTTTGTTCTTTCCCTTAGGAATGAAAGCACCAATATTTTTGTTTTTAGTGGGAGGGGAGTTTTTCATTTGAGCATAGGAGTTCAGATGAGGAGATGGAATCCATGGATTTTGTTGGTACATCATAAGGTTTGGATAAAAGAATTGAGGATGATACCAACAAGGATTGTCATACCATTGGCTCCAAGGATTGGTCCATTCATCTTGAAATGCTGTCTTGGAGTTCCAAGGTTCTTTATAAATGATTTCCTTTGACTTTTTCTTGTTTTTCAAATTTTTATTTGAATTTTTGATTGAGTTGTTTATAGCTGTTGATGTTGAGCAGGTCGACCTGTCAGGAGACTGTGTCGACCTTGTTGTCTTCTTTTATTTTTGAGTTTTTGATTTGTTTTGTTTTTTGTTTGATGTTTTGTCTGATGTTTGCTTGATTTCTGTGTTCTCAAGATTAGGACCTTTGAAAATTTAATTAATGGTGCTTTCCCCTTTTTCTCACCAGATTTGTCTTTCTTTGGTTTCTGTTTGTTGAATCCTAATCCATGAGAAGTTGTTGTCATGTTTGTTCCTAGCAATGCCTCCAAGTTATCTTTACCTTTTGTGAAGGTTTGGATAACTTCATCCCTTTCTTTTAGCTGGTTTTGAAGGGTTTTAATTTCTTCATTCTTTTGTTGTTTTTCTTGTTTTTCCATTTCCAGCTTTTCAGATATGTCTTTGAATTCTTGGGTGGCCTTTTGAGAGGCAAGCTTTAGATCATCAATTAGGTTTAGAAAATTTTCTTTTTCTTCATTTAATTCAGTTATTTCATTTTCTAGCTCACAAATTCTATTATTTGAAGATTGGTTATGATACATGTTTTCAATTTTCTTTTTGATGTGTTTGTTTTCTTTTCTCATTTCAGAAAATTTTTCAACTAGTTCAGCATATGCATCCTGCCAATCTTCAACAGTGAAGTCTTCAAAAGAAGTACTTACCTTTCCTTCTGAGTTGTTGGCAATGAAGCAAATTTCCTCACTCTCAGAGCTTGAGGATTTTTTGTCTTCTTCTTCTTCACTTGAGTCTTCATCAGACCAAGTGGCTACCATGGCCTTTGGCTTCTTGAACTTCTGGAACTTCTTGTGCTTTTCTTTCTTGTTCTCAGGACACTCTCCCTTCATGTGTCCTGGCTTATTGCACCTGTAACAAATGACAGTTTCGTCAGATTTTTTATTCTTGTTGAAATTAGAAAAGGGAGTGTTTCTTTTACCTGAGAAAACTTCTTTTTCCAGACATTTTTCCTTTTCTATATTTCAAGAATTTTCTGAATTGCCTGGTCATGAGGGCAATTTCATCCTCATTTGACTCAGACTCCTCAGAACTTGTCTTTTCCTGACTTTTGTCTTTATTACTTGAGGAGGCCTTAAGTGCCATTGGCTTGGTTTTAGTTATGTGTTCTTCATTTCTCTTCAAATTGATTTCATATGTCATTAAGGATCCTATCAATTCATCCAAAGATTTTGGACAAATCTTTAGAATCTTCAATGACAGTGGCCTTTGTGTGCCAAATTGAAGAAAGTGAACGTAAGATTTTCCTTACCAAGTCTGCATCTGTGTAGTCCTTACCTAAGGCCTTCAGTCCATTGACAATAACCATGAACTGACAAACATTTCAGAAATTGTTTCATTAGTCTTCATCATAAACAATTCATATTCTGAAACAAGAATATTTGCCTTAGTTTCCTTACTTGTGATGTTCCCTCATAAAGTAATTCGAGTTTATCCCACATCTCTTTGGCAGATTTGCACATTGAGATTCTCGAATACTCTTTGGGATGAACAACACATTGAATCATGTTCATGGCACTATAATTCAATGTGGCTTTTCTTATTTGTTCCCTAGTCCAGGTTTCTTCCTCTCCCTGGTTTTCATAGGGACCAACCTCAACCACTTTCCAGATTTCATATTTTGGGCTCTTAGAAATACTTGCATTCTATTTTTCCAGTATGAATAGTCCGTTCCATTAAAGAATGGTGGCCTATTTATGGAATGCCCCTCAGCTATGAAACCTTTGGAATCCATTGACTTAAAAAGAAAGCACAGAAGAAATACTCAGCAAACAAGCAAACAATCAGGCAATCAGAATCACAATACTAAAAAATTGCTCAGATAAATCAGATCAGTGTAAACCCACTCTGATACCAATTGAAGGATAGAGGAAAAGGTGTGGATAAGATCTAGAAGGGGGGGGATGAATAGATCTATGCCACTTTCTGCGGAAGCTTAAGCAATTTAAAATACTTTTAGAATCTGAGGTAATTTTAACACTGAAAAACACAGATCTGATGAAATGTTAAGTAAGTTGATAAAATAGATGTGAAAAACAGTTGATTAAGTGAATCTTAATCGATCCTATGCAAGCATCTAACGGATGATAGAATCAAACCACAAATAGACAAGTGCACAGAGATTTTTAGGTGGTTCGGAAATCACCCATGTGATTCCTACATCCACCCCTCACACCCAATAAGGATTCACTAAACAACCTGGGTAACACACCCACTGGAGCCAGACAACTCCAACACTTGAGCTTACAACTCACACAACTCTAGAGTAAGACTACTCTAGATCCCTGAGCAAGACTGCTCAACAAACACTTGAGTTCGACAACTCAAACTTAGCACAATGGCTCACAAATGACTTTGCTAGACACCAACACAAGACATAGATCTTCTAGCAGCAGATCTAGTCGAACATGAGAACATTCATGAGAATTATGCAGAAGCACTTGCACAATCTCAAAATGTCTCAGAAGAACAAAAGTACAATGAGAATTGTATGAAAAGACTTTGTTCTTCAGTGTACTCCCTTGTAGAAGCTCAGATTGGGAAGAAGCTTGAATTCTTGAAGTCCCAGGCGATGCTCTGCAATTTGAACTTGGGGATCTTCCTTGAAATCTTCTCCAACGGATGCTTCTACTTGATCTGCTTCCTTGAGGCGCTTCAAATGCTTCTTCAAGGATCACACTCCAATTCTCACACTTGAGGTGATGAGAATTGGTCTTCAGAAGACACCAGGAGAGCAGAGGAGGGAGATGAACTCTTCTCGCCGCCAAAGAAAGCTTGTGGAAGACTCCAAGAGTTCGTTGGGTCTCTTGATGTGATGGATGGCCAATTGGGGGCCTTTTATACCCAAAAGATTCCAAAGATACCCTTTAGGTACAAGGGCACACGATCCTAGGTTGATACACCATCGCCCTAGGATGACACGTGGCAATCATCAACTTTAAGTTGCAATCTTTCCGTAGTGTGTCGACCTGCCCTGGTGGTGGTGTCGACACACTGGCTGGAGACTGGTTGAATAAATGACTAGATGAGACTCTGGTGTCGACCTGCTTGACTGTGGTGTCGACCTCCTATCCCAATCCTGAAAACATGATGTTTTGGGAATTGATCCAGTGTCGACCTGCACTGATGTTTTGTCGACCTGCTGTCCCATTCTGTAATCAACCTGTTTTGGGAACGAGATCCAGTGTCGACCTGCCCTGATGGTGTGTCGACCTGCTATCCCATTCTCCAATCAACCTGTTCTGGGAACAAGATCCAGTGTCGACCTGCCCTGATGGTGTGTCGACCTGAGTAGGCTAAATCCTTGAATATGTGACTCGTGTCGACCTACTTTTTGACTCGTGTCGACACAGTCTCAGCATTTCTTCAGCTTTTTGCCTTGGAGTCTGAGGTGTTGTGTCGACACCATTGTAGGGTGTGTCGACACCATCTTTGCAAAATGTATTTGTACCTGAGAATTAAACACATATATTATTAGTTAAATATTTTATTATGAGTACAAATGATAAGTGTGCTTTGAAACATACTTTTTGAATATAAATTTCAGGTCAAATGTGTTTATCATGTTCCAATTAATTTGCATTAAAATCACATTTGTCATCATCAAAATAAGAGGGGAAATGATATGAAATTACACTCAACCCAACAAGAGTCACCACAAGCCTTCTACTAAAAGAAGAAAGAGAGCTGTTGTTTCTACTCTTCGACTTCCAAGCTCTCTAGTTCTTTAGAAGTCTTTTCTTGTTGGGTGGCAGTTTGTAACTGTAGATCCTTCTCAGTCCACCCACTTAGATTCAGAAAAAGTTAGAGCTCCAATTTCCTTTTGTATCTCTTTCTGATTCTCGATGTTTGCTCATTCTTCTAAGCAGACACACAAGTGCTTTTTATTTCTGTGTTAGACAACCCGTAGGAGGTTTGTTTCTTGTAGTGCCCCTCTTGTGAAGGGAAGACCTACTTGTGTAGGTGGTCTTTGTACCCCTTGATAAATGGAAGACTTGCTTGGGAGCAAGTGGGTTTGTAATACCTCTCAGGTTGAGAGAAGGTCAAGTTCTCTTGGCAGTTTAGTGAAATCCCAAGAGGTTACTTATGGACTGGACATAGCACCTCCATGTGGGAAGGGCTGAACTAGGATAAAATCTATTGTGCAAGTTGTGTGATTGTTTCCCCCAAGTTCTCACTTGTTTCACACACACTGCACTAAATACTAACAATTTTATTTAGTGTCATCTATTTTCAGATTAATTTTTAATAGCACAAGAAGTCCTATTCACCCCCCTCTAGGACATCTATAGTGCCCTCTCAATCCATCACAATCAATTAGTCAATAGTTGTTTTGGATTAATTTCTAGAGTCTCTTACAATTGTGGCCTTTGTGTGCCAGATGGGGGTTAAGGATCTAAGATTTTTTCTCACCAGTTCATACTCAATGTAATTCTTCCCTAGACTCTTAAGAGCATTGGTTAACAAGGTTAGTACATCTCAGAGATTGTTTCTTCTTGTTTCATTTTAAAAGATTCATATTCAGAAATAAGCATGTTAGCCTTAGTTTCTTTTACCTTAGAGGTGCCTTCATATGTTACCTCCAAACGATCCCACATCTCCTTGGTAGTTGTGCATGAAGACACTCTTAGAGGCTTCACTATGAGCAATTCAGCAATGAGATACACTCACTCTCCTGTTGATTCACAGCTTCTACATCCGTTGACTAACAGCTTGAAGACCGTTGATTCACAGCTTCAGACCGTTGATTCACAACTTCGAGGTCACACAGACCTCCTCAATCCACACACAACACAACGTGGAATCAACACTCCTGACTCTAACATTAGTAGCTAAATAGTTCTAGAGAAATTTGGAAGTAAATTTAATTGCACAAGAAGATTAGAGTTCCAATAGGCAAATCCTTAAACACCAATTCTTCAATCATGTTTGATCTTCTTCGTTCTATTCAACTTGAACTCAGATTCTTTAGGTCCTGCTGGCTCGGATTATGCTTTAGATCATCTTGCATGATTCCACCATGAGGATGAATTCCTAAAGTTTATTGACTTGACCTCCTTCGAATCAGACTTGACTGGCAATGCTTTGCTCTTGAATCATCAGAGTTGAAATTAGCACAACATCCATCTTCATCTATTCTTCTACTTCAAGTAGGAGCTCTTTAGAGATACTTTTTCCTTATCACTTGAAGCAGCCTCATTGTTTGCTTTTTGGTCATCCTTATTAAGAACACGATGTCCATTACACTTTTTTGTGTAACAAAAACTTCACGATTTACGACTTCATCAAATCTACAGGTGGTCCGCATATAATCATTCTCCATCAAGGAATCTTTTAGGAAGCTTCAAGTGTGTGCCACATAATCCCCTTGATTGGGCCTTGGTTCTTGTGCCCAAATATGCCACTTGTTCATCTCAATTTTATCGTTGAAAGTTAAAGTTCCGTGTGTCGATGCATCTTGTGCACTTCATCGACGCATAGTTTTTTGGATGAGCACAAGTGTCGACCTGATAGGCATCTTGTGTCGACCTTCTATGTGTTTCTGCAGTCTTCTCGTGTCGACCTGATAACCAACTTGTGTCAACATTTTATGTGTTTCTGCAGTCTTCTCGTGTCGATCTGATAATCATCTTGCATCAGCCTTCTATGTGTTTTATCACGTCCCAAAGCATGGCAGTGGAAGAATTATTTGATCGTTGAGACGTAAACAGTTGGCAAATAAGCTTCTAGTGAGCAATCACATATAACACAACTAATTTGCGCTTATCATAAATATCAAACTCTTTATTTTCATTTCCATAATAAAAAATCAGTACATACTCCATCTCAACTTGAACTACAGGACTAGGACTCACTGAAGGAAAATTACAAACTATCCTCACTCCTACTACATTATTCTAGTACTCTCATACTCAAACTATAATACTATGATGCTAAGATAACAAGACTTTAATGCTAAGGCTTGAGAGCGCTCTTCACTCTTGTTCAACCTTAGTATAGTCTTGGTTCTCTACGTCATCCATTTTCTATTCTCCTGAAATGCTGGAAAGTAGGTAATGAGCGTACTCATTTAGTAGGATTTACATCTTCCAGCAATGATATAAGTATTTAACAATTTAAAAGGCTAGAAGGTATGAACATGATATGTACTATGCAATTAAAAATGATAATAACATGTGAACAGTGTATCATTCAAGATAGTAAGATCAAGAGATGTAATGATCAGTCTAGTAAGAAGGTTGTATTCAAGAGTTCAAGATAGAGTGATCAATGATCTAGCAAGATGGTAACGTCACAAGCAAGAGCAAGATAGCATGTAACAAGATTTCCATTTCACTAGCAAGCAAGCAAGCATGTATCTTTCACGAGCAAGACAGTCAGTTCACAAGCCATTGACATGCACTAAGGATCTATGCCACCTTGGAATGCATATCATGAACATGTGTAATGTGGTGTATGCTGACCAGGTTGCAAGCCCAAAGGGGGGGTGAATGGATTGCTAAAAATTCGTCTTAGAAATATTCTGTGACAAAATAATTTTAGAAACACTAAATGAAATAGTTAGAGTTAATGAGTAACGGATAAGGAGACAAAAGCAATCACATGAACAACATAAATTTTATCCTAGTTCGGATCTCCTGTCACAAGAAGTCCTACGTCTAGTCCCCAAGCAACAACTTGGGATTCCACTTACCAAGGGTATAGTCCCCCTTAAGGACACTTACACATCTAGCACCAGTTGGCCTTCTCATCACTTCACGAAGAGGCAATACACCATCTGTTACAATAGGTCTTCCTTTCTACCAAAGGGAAGGAACCACCTACTATATAGTAGGTCCTCTCTTCAAAGATGAGGAGGAGCACTCAAAGATGAGTAAGGTGTTAGGATCGGATACTCGGTGATGGCAAAGCTAGAAGGGGGGGTTGAATAGATTTGCAGCGGAAACTTAAGCAATTTAAAAATTACTTCGGATTAAAAGATCTACTCAATTAAAACCCCTTTGATCTGATGCAACGTGTGTGAACAAATCAACAAGTAGTGTGTAAACGAAATCCCTATGCATGCATCTAGCGCAATACAATGCAAACCAGAAATCAAACCACAGTGCACAAGGGATTTTTAGGTGGTTCGGAGATCACACCACGTGACTCCTACGTCCACCCCCCACACAGTGAGGACACACTACTCAAGAACTGAGTACAACACACACACGAGCACACCGGCTCAACCACACACACACACGCTAGATCAAGTCCACAAAAGATTAGATCCTCTAGCCTTGATCTGACCAACACACCACACACACGTTGTCTGATGCAAACACGCAATCAGAACAACAATCCACACTTCCACAACATCCACGTACTGATCTCAAATCAGTGCACACACACAGATATATGAAAGTAGTGAAAAGAGAAGAGTTTTGAGATGAAGAATCAAATCCCGATGTAGATCTCTTCTCGTTGGTCGTCCAGAAGACTTCAAGCTTCGTCTTGACAAGTATCAGTTGATGGAGAAGCTTGAACCACGGACGAACCAGCTTCAACTCCGCTTGGAAGGTTGTTCTTCTTTGTTCTGGGCAGAGAGATGAAGCAGGGCAGCAGGAAGAAGCTCTTCTCTTGACCTTTGCTTAGGGTTTTGGTATGGTGGCTTCTTGCTTCGAAAATAGCCTCATATGATCCTTATATAGGGGTGTTCAAACATGGAGAGTCGTGCTAAAAGGGATCACCCAAATATAGATCATATCCTGGCCATTAGATCTTCCAAAACTCCGTCTGTCGACAGACGACATGCTGCTGTCGACAGATGCTGACAGGTTTGCAAAAACTGGAAGACTGGGCTTTCTGGAAATAGATTTCTGAGTGGATCTGTCGACAGGCGAAAATCATCTGTCGACAGATGCACTATTCATCTGTTGACAGATGCACTGTCATCTGTTGACAGGTGCACTATTTCAGCAATTTGTCTTGTTCTTTTGCACTTAGATTTTGGGCTTTGTCTTGTGTACATTCACACCTACATTAAAAGACATAATTAGTGAGATATAATGAACATATAAAACATGTGTTTCATTTGCATCCTATTGTCATTCTCATCATGTTTCACACATTCATAACACACATTTGTTTCGTCTTGTTCATGAAATGTTCATCATCAAAACAAACATAACATCAATTAGTATTGCTCATCATCAAAAACATTTAAGCACTTGTTGTAACCCAACATTCTCCAATATGAGAACCCAACATTCTCCCCTTTTTGATGATGACAAACTTTTCAATTTATGCACAATTGATGTTTCTCCCCCTTTTGACAACATTCAAAAAGATAATGAGGGCACACAAGTAAAAGAATGAAGCAAAAATTGTGTGACCACATAATTGAATTGTGAAAGATATGAGTGGGGAATGAGTGTTCAAATGAGATTGCAAGGTTGAGAATAGGTTGATACCCACTACAAAATGTCATAAACACTAGTATTAAGACACATAAACATTCTACAATGGTCAAGAGATAATACTCCGGGAATCTCAAGTTATAGCATTTAGAATACATCGTTCAAAAACACATGAAAATGAGATAACCCTTTTGAATAAAACTATTGAAGAAAATCATATACCTTAGTGGGTGATGTTCAGTTGGTAAATGAAGACAATGTCTACATGAACAATTGACAATAGACAACCCATTGCCCTTGATTTAAATCTTGGAGGCTCCACTCTATTTCTAACATTTGAACAATTTAAGTGGTAATTAGGATCACTTTTACCTTTTGACGTGAAGGTAGACATTTGGGATGCCCGTACCCCCAGTTACTCAGTGTGAGTGACCATCATACCATTATGCAGAGATAATGAAAGGACTTTTGACGCGAAGACAGACATTTGTGATGCCCGTGTCCCCGGTTACTCAGTGATACTCATCATTGCTCTGCCTTTGTTCCAATTCACAATTTTTTTTTAAATTTTGACTTTAGAAATAGGTAGCTTTTCTTTTTTTTTTTTTATGTTGGAAAATCAAGTTAAAAATGTTATTAAGGTCAAAGGCCAATGCAAAGACATTAAGTTCAAAAACCTTCTTACTTGTCAATCCATATAGGAACATGATCATCCACAAGGGAGTTATTCAAGTGAGTTAGGTCAAAATCATTAGATTTGTTCAATGTTTTCTAGATGATACAACCTAGACTCAATCATAAAATATTATTTCAAAATCATTGTGATTAACCATATGTCTTTGATACTATGTGAGGATGAAAGGTTATAATGAATATTTATACCCGATTCTCCCCTTGCATCAATGATATGAACATACTCATGAAGAAATTATGAAGAAGGATGAAGAATTTACAGAAAATGTGTATCTGTCGACAGCAAGAATGTGCTGTCGACAGATGCACACAGGTCTGAAAGGCATGGTTCTGGGAGGTCAAGAACTGTGCTTGGCTGTCGACAGATGGAATTTGTCTGTCGACAGAAACACTCAGAGTTCAAAAACTGGTTTATATGAAGTCATAACTGTCGACAGACTGTTGGGGCTGTCGACAGGGGCCTTGAAACATCAGATTTAAGGCTTTGAATTGAGAGTGATTTGAACCATAGATTGAGGGATAAATACACATTGAATATGAAGGGTATCCTCAAGTATTTCACTCAACTACCTTGAACTTACTCCCCCATAAGATGTGCATGTGATGAGACAACTTTCAAGCATGATATATATACATTCATGACAAGCACTTGCACATAGATTTCATGAGCATATGAGCACTTTCAAATTTACTCCCCCATAACACATGCATAGTAAATGTATCAAGCAATTCACAAATTATTAAGCACTCAACTAGCCTATGCATTACATGACTTTTGGTACTTGGCGGAGTATTTTACTCACGCATAATGATAGTTTCCAAACAAGCATAACTTGTTTTTCCACATGTCATCATTTGATATACCAAGAGGTCATGAGCACAGTTACGCAAGCAGGATGGCATGATTCCAATTGCTAAGTGGCATTGTCATGTGGGGGTATCAACAAAATACATTCTTCATTCCTCAGATAGAATAAAAATCCATTTCAATTCTTGCAGTTCAAGACTGAAGTGACAAAGAGATTTTACCTGAACAGTCTTAAATCTCAAAAAAAAAAAAAAATTACCTTTGTTCTCCATCATTTCTTGCCTTGCACAGCCAATGGCATGAATCCATTTCTAATTTTTGGCTGCAAGACATCTCAGCTTGTTGATCAAGCTTGTTTTGGGACCCACACTTGCTTGGGTCCTGCAACGACATTAATGTTAGGATATAACAAAGATTTCAAAATCCAAAGTGATTGATTTTTGGATTTCTGTTGTTTTGTGCAGTTTTCCTGTTCATAGATACATGAAATTTCTGATCTTTATGAACATGTTTATCCTTGTGTGTATGAACACATGGATTATTATGGAGCTTTGAAGCATGCACAACATCATGATTTTTATGAGAGTGTTGATTTTTCTTCCAGCAGAATTTAGCAAGATGACCAAGTTTATTGCATTTGTAGCAAACGGGTTGAGCATTTACCTGGAGCTTACCATAGTGTGATTGCATTTGCTGGAATCTCTGAGATCCTTTAGAGTACCTTTGATCACCCTTGGGTTGAGAAGAAGGAGGTGGTACCCTTTGGTATCTCTTGGCATGATGTGGAGTTGGAGATTTCCTTAAACATTCTGGGCCTCTAGAGGAGGTGTAGAGACCCTGTAGACTCTTGTTTCTTCTCCATTTTCTTTTTCTGGTTTTCAATTGAAACATGATTCTTCCTATTTGGAGCCTTTTTGTTCAATTTTTTCTTTTCAGCTTTCAATGCAACAATTTCTTTTTCAGAAGTTAGAAGTTGGCTTTTCATGACATCCAGACCATTTTGTATTTTGTTCTTTTCAATTTCACTTTGAACAATTTGATTTTCCAAGTCAGCAATTTTCTGCTTAGCATTGTTCCATTCATCATTTAATGGTCTGTTATGATACAAGCCTTCAATCTTCTTTTTCAGATGATTATTCTCCTCAAACAGTTGATTGCAATTTTCTTTTATTTGGTGATCATGAGCCATGTTGGAGATTTGTTTGTTCAATTGATCATTATCAAATTTGAGATTCTCATTATGATCAATCAATTTTTCATTTTCATTTTTCAAATCAACATTTTCAGATTCAACCTGATCATGATCTTCTTTCAACTTAGAAAACTTGATTTCATAGCTTTTGACTTCATTTTCCAATTTTTCATTCTCCATTTTCAATTTTTCATTTTCTTCATAGAATGCTTGAGCATTATCAATTCTCATTTCATTCTTATCCAATTTTTCTTTTAGCTTCTTGTTTTGAGTTTTTACCTTCTTAAATTGATTGGATAAGTGCTCATAGCATTCTATCAATTCGTCATAGGATATATCATCCTCTGAATCAGAATTGATATTGATGCATCAAATGGATCTGAATTGGATTTACCTGACCTTTGAGAGTATCTTGACTTCTCTGACAGATGTGATCCTTCAGATTCGTCTGAACGGAAAGAGCCTCTTGAGCTGCCATGAGCCATGTAGCATTTTTCTTCCGTTCCCTTTCTAGACTTGCATGTTTTCATAGAGGAGACCTGCATTTCATCAACCTTGTCATCAAACTCAATTATCATAGGTCTATTTATGATGCTTGAGAACTTAGCCATATTTCTGAATATGTTTCAGATGATTAGACCAATCAACAAAATATTGAGTGAGATCAAAAGGCAATCAATTAGTTCAATCAAATCAAGTCAGATCAGAATTAGATTTAAACCCACTCAACAAAGCAAGATATTGTTAGGAATCAGAGCAATTAAGTGCACAAAAATAGATCTGCCAAATCAGTACCGATAAACAAAGAACCTGCTCTGATACCAATTGTTAGGATCAGATACTCGGTGATGGCAAAGCTAGAAGGGGGGGTTGAATAGATTGCAGCGGAAACTTAAGCAATTTAAAAATTACTTCGGATTAAAAGATCTACTCAATTAAAACCCCTTTGATCTGATGCAACGTGTGTGAACAAATCAACAAGTAGTGTGTAAACGAAATCCCTATGCATGCATCTAGCGCAATACAATGCAACCACAAATCAAACCACAGTGCACAAGGGATTTTAGGTGGTTCGGAGATCACACCACGTGACTCCTACGTCCACCCCCCACACAGTGAGGACACACTACTCAAGAACTGAGTACAACACACACACGAGCACACCGGCTCAAACCACACACACACACGCTAGATCAAGTCCACAAAAGATCAGATCCTCTAGCCTTGATCTGACCAACACACACACACACACGTTGTCTGATGCAAACACGCAATCAAAACAACAATCCACACTTCCACAACATCCACGTACTGATCTCAAATTAGTGCACACACACAGATATATGAAAGTAGTGAAAAGAGAAGAGTTTTGAGATGAAGAATCAAATCCCGATGTAGATCTCTTCTCGTTGGTCGTCCAGAAGACTTCAAGCTTCGTCTTGACAAGTATCAGTTGATGGAGAAGCTTGAACCACGGATGAACCAGCTTCAACTCCGCTTGGAAGGTTGTTCTTCTTTGTTCTGGGTAGAGAGATGAAGCAGGGCAGCAGGAAGAAGCTCTTCTCTTACCTTTGCTTAGGGTTTTGGTATGGTGGCTTCCTGCTTCGAAAATAGCCTCATATGATCCTATATAAGGGTGTTCAAACATGGCGAGTCGTGCTAAAAGGGATCACCCAAATATAGATCATATCCTGGCCATTAGATCTTCCAAAAACTCCGTCTGTCGACAGACGAGTTGCTGCTGTCGACAGATGCTGACAGGTTTGCAAAAACTGGAAGACTGGGCTTTCTGGAAATAGATTTCTGAGTGGATCTGTCGACAGGCGAAAATCATCTGTCGACAGATGCACTGTTCATCTGTTGACAGATGCACTGTCATCTGTTGACAGGTGCACTATTTCAGCAACTTGTCTTGTTCTTTTGCACTTGGATTTTGGGCTTTGTCTTGTGTACATTCACACCTACATTAAAAGACATAATTAGTGAGATATAATGAACATATAAAACATGTGTTTCATTTGCATCCTATTGTCATTCTCATCATGTTTCACACATTCATAACACACATTTGTTTCGTCTTGTTCATGAAATGTTCATCATCAAAACCAAACATAACATCAATTAGTATTGCTCATCATCAAAAACATTTAAGCACTTGTTGTAACCCAACATTCTCCAATATGAGAACCCAACATAAGAAGTGATGGCCCCTAGACCAAGCTAAGCAACAATACATTGCGTCATCTGAGGCAAAATCAGAAGAGAAAAAAGAATTACAAAAGAAAAAGTTCTCTCAGATTTTTAAACAAGCTCTCATACTCTAAAAGGAATGGAGAATAGTGCTTTGTAGAGAGCTAAGAGCAAGAGAGTTGATCTAAATGAAGTTGCAAGCTCTTGTATTTTTTCAATCTTCAAAGAATTGTCTTCATTGTGTCAACACACTTCTATTTATCTTTTCTTTAAGAAAGTCCGTTGAAGTGTCCGTTGTCTGTCCATCTTGAAATGTGTCTCCTGACAGTTGTAGTAGGTCCAACGTAAGAAACCCGAAAACCTGCAGTTAATAAATGCTTGGATATAGACATAAGTAAGAGAGAGAGAGTGAGAAGAGATCATATGAATATCTTCTTTGCTCAGGTCAACATGATATGTCAACGTGTATACATATGTGACTACCAGAACCTGCTGATAATAAATGCTGGAGACGACAAATCAAATATTTCTAAACTGTCAGTCAACGTCACAGACCATGCTGTAAGAGGATACCAAAATGGAAATCCCATCTATCATCATTTAAAGCTCTAACTTATATTCATGATAGTGGAAAATATAAGAGATGACGTGAAAAGAACCTGTACCATGATATACAATAAATGTCTTAGTACAAAAGATACGCAACAATTTGCGGGAGTTTGAAGTGCACAACATTTCAAATATATTTGAAAGGAACTGTAAGAGAAAATATGATTAAGGCTATTTTATCAGTTTTAATGAAACTTATTTGAAACCATAATCACTCAATAATTGTAAAGGTCATTATCAAAGTAGTGCAGTCGTGTTAAAGAATAGTCGATGTGAACATAATCAGTGTTCAAAGAGAATCGATGTTCAGAGACAATCGATGTCCAAAAGATAAATCGATGTGAACATATCGATGTTCAAGGAAAATCAATGTTCAGAGACAGTCGATGTCCAAAGGATAATCGATGTGAACATAATTGATGTTCATGAAAATGATGTTCAGAGACAGTCGATGTCCAAAGGATAATCGATGTTGAATCATATCTATGTGTTTGTAGTCGATGTTTTAAGCATAATCAATGTTGAATTATAATCGCTGTGAACGTAGTCGATGTTTAAACATAATCGATGTTGACAACCGTAATCGATGTGAGCGTAATCGATGTTGAAACATAATCGATGTTTAGTGAAATCAATGCCACCATAATCGATGTTGAACCGTATCGATGTTTTAGTGAAATCGATGTTGAACCGTAATCGATGTTGACAATATCGATGTTGAAACATAATCGATGTTAAGTGAGATCGATGTGACCGTTATCGATGATGACACGATCTTTTCAGATCCGTGTTTTTATTTTTGGAGTGGTGCCGAGTGACCAAGTGATGGTCATTGGGCCTTGGTCAAAGTTTCTGTGAGTTGTGTGGGCGTTGTGGGCCAGACGTTCTAGCCTAAATTGCCCATTGGTTCAGTGGTTGTGAATGCGATGGAGCAAGTCATCGCAATTTAATACGCGACGGTCTCTCCCATCGTGATTTGCAGAACTACCTTGTGTTTAGCGGCGCTACGGGTTTCGATTGGCGACAGTTAGGGTCATCGCGTTTAACTCTTAAACGTGACGTCTAACTACATCACGATTTTGAACCGAAGTTTAATTGCTCTATTTTCTCCCAGACAGACTAGAGGATCTCTGTCCAAGCGAAGGAGGGAGGCTGTTGAGGGGTTTTCTGACGTTTCAGCTCCCTGGCGGCTCGTGCGGGGCGGGTTCCACGCGGGGATGACATCCGGAGCGTGGACACGCTGGCGGCGAGGAGTTCTTCGTGTTCTTCGGACTCGTTCAGTTGGTAGGGAGACTTCCTACTTGTGTTACTTTGTTTTGAAATGGTTAAAAGGGGTGGAGGCATGTTTGGGTGGTTTGCCTTATTGAGGATAATCCATTTAATGCTTTAGTCTACTATTTGTATCGTTTGTGTATTGGTTCTCCTATGGAGAAGATGGGGTTCAGCCATGCAGGTGACTCCACAGTCACGTTTGAAACACGATGGGCTTAACCATCGCGTTCATGGTATGACGCGACGCAGTGAGACGTCGCGTTTCCGTTTCCGATTGGTGAGCTGTTCTGATTGGTGTAAACCACGACCATGAGGGTCATCACGTTTACAGTGATATTGTTTAATGGTTAACGGTGGTCATGAACGCGTCGCTTGGCATTTTGCGTTCATGAGTGAGTAACCGACTTGTGTTGTCGCGACGCATCTCGTCGTCACGATTTGAACTCCGACTGTCAGGTTTGGCTTAAGGCGACATATCAGGCCGTCATGATTATGTCGTGACACTGGGCCTTGTCACGTTAAGCTTTGAATGGCGGTAAAACAGGTTGTCGCAATTTGAAAGGCGATCTTGTGTCCATCACATTTATAGCTTTTGTGGTCAGTTTGGTGGTTAGGCAGTAAGGTTTCAGTGTGAACCTAGCCTTGGTATTTACTATCTTTTAAGTGCTACTTAATATTTAAGTTTAGTACAGCATGTGTAGGGTTGGTATAGAGTAGTTAGTGAGTTGTGTAACTCTGATACGTTTGTTTATTTAAGTTAGTGGTTATAGAGTAGGATGTTGTGTGTTGCCATGGAGGTCATGAGATGACCAATGACAGGCAAGGTTATTATACGTTATTGTGGTTTATATATTATCGGTCTAGGTTAGCTTGAAGGTCACATGGTGACCGGTGACGAGCTAATCCTGACACATGTATATCGTGATTTACAAATAAAGGTTGTATAAGTATATATCGTGGTTGTGTGTTTTTCTGAGTCTGGTGGTCCGGCGCCTATTCCAGAATACCTCTTTAGTCGGGTACCCTAGGTTCTGTGTAAGGTAGGCACGTTTGCTCGGGCGTGTCCCGTACGGTGTGTCCCTGAGTCTGAGTCATCTTCTTGGACACCCTCACTCCTGTGTTTGAGTGTACGTCCGACTGAGCGAAAGACAACTGAGGGCAGCGACTTGTGTTTTGGATGTGCAGTCGCTTGTAGCACGCTCATGGTTGGGGGGACGGGACACCAGTAGACGTACTGGTCCCCAGCTAGTCCTGTGTTTCCAGTGCCTCACTTTAGGGAGCTCGGGCCGGAGTCCCTAAAGGTGTCAGGCTTGGACATGCAGCTGTGTGGTCTGCAGGTGTGGTGTTGGTTGGTCTCCACTGTTGGTTCGTTCACTTTTTGTGTTTGTGGAGCTGTAGCTGGACTGTGTGTCTGTGTCTACAAGACTAAGAGGTGGTTCTTGTGCTGTGTTGTCCCAGTTGGATACTGGGCGTCATGAACCAGTAGTCCGTTCCATGTGGTGGTGTCATTCCTTTCCGACTCGAGTTTCGCCACCGGTTTTGGCTTGTGTGTGTGACTCGCTGGTTGAGGTTTTACACCTTTGTAGTGTGCCTTGCGGTGGCACAGTTGTGGTTGTGATTCCGTGGTGGTACCTTGTAGTAGTAGGTACCTGTACCCTTCGTGAGTAGCTTTGTGTTGTGGTACGTCGTGTACCAACCTCTTCAGGTATTGAGGTGAACTAGTGTTTCGTGGAGGTCGTGTGGTGTGACCTTCCACACGTTGTGTTTTACCTTCTTTGGGTAAGCTTCTATTTATGATTGTAATGTGTGGTAGATTGGCTTGTTGATGCCAGTCTTGTCACCATACATAATGGTAGGTTACCTGTAAAGCTTGTAGCCTAGGCAGTGGTTTGCCTGTGAGGCTTGTAGCTTAGGCGACCAGATGTTGTAGTGGTTGCCTATGAGGCATGTGGCGTAGGCGTTTCCAACTGTTGGGCGACTAGTGGTGCTGCGCTAGTCTTGTTGTTTCTCTTACCTTCCAAGGACTTCGTGTTAGTTGGTGTATTTATGTTTAAATTGTGGTTTGGCTATCGGTGTCCGTCAGGGAGATCCTTGGGGTTGAGGTCTTTCAGGTTTCAGTTTATGGTTTTTGGAAGGTCCTACTGAGCCGTGACTTGTAGAGGCTCACTCCCTTACAGCTCTTTCATGTGTTACCCATTTATGTGGCTTGCGGAGGCGTTGTGGTAGACTTGTACCACCAGCAGTAGAGTTTAGTTGTGTTGTATGAGCTTGTGCTCCCTCGGGTTATGCCCCAGGCAGTCACTCTTTTATTAGACATATAATAATATACTGGGATAGTTGTACTTTGTTGTATACAGGTATGAGCACATGTACTTTCTTGTGTCTTATACTATGTTGTTGTCTTTTATTTCTTACTGGACACTTGTGCGCGTTATCCCTTGTGAGACTTCGGTCCGATCGCGGGAGGCAGACTTGGATATGGAGCCTTATTGGGCATAAATATCTAGGGCTGTTACATAATCAATGTTGAACTGTAGTTGTTGTGACTTACAATAATAATCGATGTAGACTTAGGTAATTCTATGTAATTAGCTTCTAATTTAAAGTGAGTGTATCCAACTTACAGAATTTATTTCATTTGATACCTGTTGCAAACTTCAGATGAATTGTTAGTCAAACTATTTGGGGGTTTTGTTTATCACCAAAATATATGAGTGGAGATAATTGGTCATCAATCCCCCCTTTTGGGTATGGCAAAACAATAAGAGTTTGAAAAGGAATTTCTGAATAAATTTTGAGTAAGGTGATAATATGTATTTCAGGGTGTGTTCTCCCCCTTTTTGTCATGAATAAAATGAATTCTAGAGATAAAAGATGCAATGAGAAATGGAGGCCAATTGAAAGATATTAATCACTAAGAGATATAGAAGCGAGGCGAGTGATGATAGGCCAAGCTTGGACTTCCTGCTCTTCAAAAAAATTCTTAAACAATTCCCAGCTGATATTGTAGGAAGGTCCTATATATGCTCTAAATTTTTGAATGTGGAGCTGCCTTTGATCCTGAAGAAACTGATTGTACTCTGTATCACTGAGAGTCATCCTGTAGAGGCTGCGGGTGTCAAAACTAGCTTGTTGCAAAAATGATCTATGGAATAGGATAAGCAATGTTTTGAGCTAGCAGTTCCAACCTCAGAGCAATGTATACTTTGTACCTTTCAACCCAGATGGAATAAGGATCTGTTACCAAATTGGTGGAGTTTAGATCCATGAACTACTCAGAAGATAAGGTGGACTGATTAGATTTTAATTGAGTTGCATTGAGTTGATCTAGTTGGAGAGCTACTGGTGATATTTCTTGCGCCGCTCAGTAGGAAAAATCTTTCGAATTCAGCTAACAGAGGGGCTAAAACTGAAGATGACTCTGGCATATCCATGAACCCCTTGTGATACTCTCGAAAAAGAAAGCAAGGAAAAGCTAAGGAAACTCCTTTTGGACCTAAATTCGAGCTTTGACTCTAGCATATCTTTCAAAAATAATGGGACCAATATCAGAGTCCATGAGAAGGAAGTGCAACTGAGCTAATAACTTGAACTTTGGATGATTAAGAGTGGAAAAATCAACTTGAAAAGCTGTACAATCCTTTTGTTGGGACTAAAGTTCATCCAGAGTAGACTGAACTGTGCTAATTAAGCTTCAGGGAGATATGAATATGACAATAGTCGTTGTACATCTGAAACTGCCTTACCAACTTGACTTCTTTCTAAATTTTAGGTCCCCAAGATGAGGTTTGCTGATGCACAAATCATTCTGATAAAGAAAGAGGATGATCTTATGAAGGGTATCTGGGATCCCTTCAAATCTAAAATTTTCTGTAAAGAGCTCTATGAGATCTTGCCCATTGTTTCTTAGTCTTGGACTCAGCAGTAGAAAGAATCTTATTGATTTTAGGTTTAGGCACATCGGACAAGGGAAAGATGAGAATAAGGTATTCTGAAAGATTGAATATGGGAGTCCAAAACTGCAGCAAAGGTGCACTTCTGAAGGTACTCAGTGTAAAGAGATTTGCCAAGAAGAGTAGCAGACAAGGAGTACCAACGTGGAGGAAGCAAGGTGGTAGAGCCGTCGGGAACAAGCTCTTGAGAGATCTTTCTCTTTTTCGGAGCAGGACTGAAAGAAGAATCAGTCCTAGAACATGAGAGGAAACAGATAAAATTGTCCTGATAATGGCTTCATCAAATTCATCTTTGATGTGACTAACTGAAATATTAGTCATGCAGGCCCCTTCAAGAATGAGGGTGATGAAGGATGGTGGATTAAGAGGATGTAGAGAGGAGAAAGAATGTGGGGGAGGTTATGTAGATGGTCCATCTGAAGAGGTACCGGAAGTAGAGGATGAAGGTGACTCAAAATGAGGAGGTGGAATAGAAGGAGAGGGTGTAGGTGATGAGGGTGGTTCATCAATGAAAGGCGTGGGAGAAGAAATGTGTTTAGGAAGAGGTTTCTTGGATGGATTAGAAGAAGGAGGGGTAGTGGAAGAAGCTATATGAGAGGAAGGGGCAGGAGTCTACTCATTCAAATCCACAACTGGGATCTTTGCGGGGCTAGATTATGTGCCAGGCTCCATATCATCAGGTGGAGCCACTGATGCTTTAGGCCCTGGTGGCCCGGAGGCTTTTGCTTGCACAAATGGCCAAAGACTGCTTCTACCTGCTCTGAAGGCCCTGATGGCCCAACCATATCTTCTGCTTGATCAGATGGGCCTGATGGCCCAACTACTTCTTCTGCCTGATCAGAAGGCCGTGATGGCCCAACTACTTCTTCTACCTGATCAGAGGACCCTGATGGCCCAATAACCGCTTCTAGTTTCTATATAGATGGCCTTGGTTCAGCTACTTCTGAAGGAACTTGAGGAGCTTGCACATATGGGTCTTGAGCCATATGGCGTTTGTCAGAGGCAAATGAGATTAGGTGAGTTCTCACAAGTTGAGTGACATCAGTCACCATGGTCCTCAAGCTGTAGATTTAGCGTTCATCCCTTGAAGCCAGTTCTTTACTTCACACAAAATGTTCCCTTGTGTCTGCTGGCTCTCAGCCATAGGTTCAAGATCTGCCTGTAATGAGCAATCATTTCCCCCTGAACATTCAATCTTTCAATGATAGGCTCGAGATGAACACAAATTTTCATTAAATTTTCATTTTGTTTGGCTTGTTATGACTTCTTCTAGTGATCCTAGGAATCCTATCATGTATAGCCTTTTCTCTGATAGCTTCATCAACAGCTGGTTCTTCATGCATAGCTTTAGTTTCTATATGTTGATGAGTATAGGCATCATCATTAGAGGCATCTTCTACTATACCTTCCACAAAAGGATCTTCAAAAGTAGCAGCAACAGGCTCCCCCTGGGCTGGAGCTTCTTCCATAACACTTCTTCTGAATGTCCCAAGGGCATAATATCTAGGACACATTCTCCATGCTCCCCTTCAACAGGAATAGTCTCTTAGTCTTCTGTTAGAAAATTTTCTAGAGGGTCAGCTGCATGCTCTCCCTCAGTAGGAGCTACCTCCTCACATGCATTAGCAAATGTTTCTTGTACAATAGGAGTTTCTATCTCAGGCTCAGTCATAGTACTCACAATTTCTTGCCCAGAGGGCTCAATGGGCTCAATGTGCTAAGGAGCAATGTCCTTAATTCTTCGGTCAGCAAGGATAGATACAGTTGGTTCATTATTCCCAACTTCAGTCTCAGCTTCTAGATTAGATGGGGCTTCTATACTATGAGTACCTCCCAGAATGGCTCTTCCTTCAGCCATGGAGACCTTCAACCACACATTACAGATAAAGTGAATCCACTTTTCTTCAAATTCCTTGTTGGATAGGCAGCCCCATTCTCTCCAGTAACTCCCCTTCCAGATCTACTTAAAAATGTTGGAAAATTCTGGTGAGTAGATGAGCATAAGGAAGAGGAACTGCCAGCTTGTTCTTCGTGTCCCATATAAGTTCAACTGCAAACTTCATTCTTTCAAATAATTTGGGCCATGTTCACTCTCTGATTTTGCACTGCCCAGAACATGATATTGGCATCCCTTTTGTGCATTGAGAAAAGGTGGCATGCGAGGCATTAGAATCTGACAAACAATAAAATGTAGTAGCCCATTGAAAGTTGTAAACTGGTTTATATCTATTTTTCCTTCCTTGAGCTTGTACTCTATCCGATAATCCCAAGTCCTTTAGCATGAATATCTACAGTGTCTACCAAACTTTGACCTCCTTAGAACAACCAAACATTTCTTCTAACAGGTCAAAGGTGATTCGAATATGATTACCTAACATAAGAAATAAGTGTTCCTCCATCCTCAGATTGAAGGAAAATAAGTGTTCTTCCATCCTCAGATTGAAGGTAGGTGTAGAACGCCTTCGCCAAGTGAGGATAGCTCGATTCTGAAACTGTCCACAGCCCTGAGTATTTCATCCTTTCAAGCACTTCATCCACACTGACCATACCATGCTTCTCCAAATCTGCCAAGTCAATTGCCTTATTACCACAAATCTTGATCTTGATAGCCTGAAATCTTTGGGGTTGTTTTACTGTGAGAAACTCTGCACTGTAGCCACCCAGACTACTATAACTCCCAGATGCGGCCATGGAAATCGATAAGAGAAGATTCTAAATGATCGTAGGAGGAAGAGGAGTAAAACCCCTCAAGAAATTGAGCAGGAAAAATAAAAAGTTCTCAAAGAGGGAGGAAGGCTTTGTGGAATCGAGGAAGGGCTTCACAGAGCTTGGAGTCAAACAGGCACAATGAGAGAGAGAGTGAATCGATAGGGAATGAGTTGCCATCGGTATATAATAAAGAAAGGTAAAGTGAAAAGGTGGAGCATTAATTGCATAAAATGACAAAGAGTTTGCGTAACTGATGGCGCAAAAACGAATAGAATATATGAGAGAATAGAATCGATTTTTATAAAAGAAATGGGCGCAATATTTTACTTTGAAATAAATTTATTTATTTCAGTCATATGTAGATAAATCAATTACAAATTGCACATGCCTAATACCCATCTCAGAGAGGTAAATCTCTCTTCAGGTAAGGCTTTTGTAAAGATGTCTGCTAACTGATTTAAGCTATCTATAAAAAAAATGCATGCTATAAACATTTGCCACATGATCTCTAATAAAATGATATCTAACTTAATGTGCTTGGTCCTCGAATGCTACATAGGATATGTTACTGCTGGAGTAACGTAGTCGGCCTTAGCCGAATGACCCCCTGGGGATGAAGAGGCAGCTGCTCGCGCGAAGCCGACGTCCCTCCTGCAAGACCACCGAGTCGCCTCGGTGGGGGAACACTCTGACGATCAAGTCAGTAAAGAAACGAAGTGAAGGAGGCTTTGAGTGGAATGTCGCGTACCTCCATTGGAAGGTGGGCTCCCCTCTTATATAGTAGTTCTCAAGGAAGGTTCGGTTGGCCGCGATCTGCACACGTCGCGCAGTAATTCATCCACGATCTTCATGGATCCTGACTTGGACCCGGGAATCCCGGGCTCCCTTGCACGTTCCCATGACGCCGGATTCTCATGAACCCTCAATTGACGCCTTCTTTTGGTGGTTACTTGCCGTTGATCGACGTTCTCCCTCCGTGATTTCCGAAGCCTGCCAAAGTTTGGATTTTCCTCCCAAAGTCACCCGAGTTGGCCGCCACTTGGTTGTCGAGCGCCACTCGGCGGGAACTCAGTCAGAGAGCTCGGGGCCGAGCTCGCCATGTGTCCACCCGAGCTGCTTCTACGGCTGCTTAGGAGCTGCCTCGGCGAGGCCCTTTTGCCGATTCTGTAGTCTCGTTAACCTTAGCCGAGCAATCCGTCTCAACTTTGGTTGCGAGAGGCGAAGGCTAGACCTCGGAACCGAGCTTGGGCTGATTCGTCTGGGGTTGCCCCGTATCATTGGCCCCCTGGCTCTTACTCGGTGCACTCCGAGCGCGCTTGAGTAGGAGGCTTTATTGCTAGTCCTGTAAGGACCTCATTGCGGACCAACGAGTGCTTCCATCCGGCGCCTAATCCGAAAGGGCGCTGTAACCGCCATGGGGGGTGCGACCCCCCACGTTTCTGACAGCAACAGAAGCGGCGCGTCACCTCACCTCCTGACTTTTAATGATGACGGGTGAAGTGACGGGCGCTCATAATGGCGCCTCGATCCCCGCCCGGCACTACTCGGACTGCGATCCGCATTCGGAGCGACTCGCCGCACAAGATAGAGACACGTGTTGTCTTTCGACGCTCCATTTCGGCGATAACCTCCGCCTGTTCAATCGGGGCGACTTCTGGGGTGTATAAATAGCGCCCGTGGTGTAACGAAAGGAGACTTTCATGCGCGGATATGTCTTCCTGTAGAGTTCGTTCTTCCAAGACACGGGGGATAGTCAAAGTGTTCGAGCCGAGCTCCCGGCCATTCGAATCCTTTTCGATTACCTTCTTCACAAAGGTAAGCCATGGGCTCGTCCTCTGCACCTTCTTCCTCTTCTTCTTCCACTCCTTCCACGCGGTACTCACCTTCAGAGGGTGACTCTTGTCAGCCTCCACCTTCCCCTCCTGTTCCTGCTCCCTTGGGGTCGGGCGATGCCCAGGGATCCCAAGATTCGGAGGAGTTGCCCTAGTGGTGACTTATGGGGAGTATGTGCCTAGGGTCTCTTTGGCTCCTCCTTCTGGGGTGCGTCGAGCAGCCGACTCCGTAGCAGACGCAGCCACGGAGATCGATCGATCAACCCTTAAGTGGGTTATCAAACATCCGGGTCTTCATTTCATTGACGATTTTTTCGTTTACTCCAGCGTCACCCTTCGGGCTCATTACTCGATGGAGAATGGCTTCTGCCTGTACTCGGAGGCCATCCGAGCGGGCTTCCAACTTCCGCTTCACTCCTTCGTTGTTCATCTTCTTTTGTGTCTAGGGGTTGCTCCCTCGCAGCTGGTCCCCAATTCTTAGAGGTCGGTTATCGGGTTTTTGGCCGCTTGTGCGCTGGCGAGGGTCGCACCGAGCATCCGTCTTTTCTTCTATTGCTTTTCCCTTAAGATCTTGGGGGATTGGTTTATTTTTCTCAGCCCACTCTGGTCGTCAATTTCTCAGTCATTCCCCGTCCTCTATCCATGGGTGGAAGAGGTCGTTCTGTTTTATCCACAGCTTTGGGGGATGGAATTTCCCGACTACCTGGGCGGCGATTAACCCCAACGATGAGGCCTTTCGGTCCCCCTCCGATATGAGTGATGCCGAGCTGTAGGATTTTGAATCATTGCAAAAGGTTAAATTGCCTGATTTGATAAGTCCATCAGCCGAGTTACTCGCCCTAATTCGAGAGAATAGCTGAGGTCCGGCGCCGTTCCATGCTTTCGTATTTCATCGTCATTTACCTTCCCCGGAAGGGCTAACGATCGTTCGTTCTCCGCGTAGGAATGGCTGGGCCGAGTGCGCCACATGAACAGGAGACCTCGGCTGCGGAGGGCCAAGGGACTGAGGACTATGCGGCGCTCGTCGCTCAACGATTTGATGCCGGGGGGGGGGGGGGGGGGGGGGTTGGCGGCACAAGAGGAAAATGGCTGGGGACAAGAGGCCAGTTGAGGAGGCCGACGTCCAAATCTTAGAGCCTCCTGCTTCTGTCGTTCCTTTTGCAGCCCCTTCTTCGCTTGCGGTTGCAGCGTCGCCTCCCGCCGAAGCGACTACGTTGAAGCCGACAAAGCGGGCTCAGTAATTCAAGCCTGCCCTGATCGAAGGCGGGTCCTCGAGCGTCGTCCTGTCGGCTGGTCGCGCCTGTTTTGCCTCAGCCCCCGCGACCGAGCTGTCTTCGGGAATGGGGTCGGCGGTCGGTTCCAAGGAGCGTAGCCTCCTGGATGTCATCGGTGAAGACTCCGGACCTCATCAACGACGTGTTTCGGGGGCTGCAACTCAGCTTGGGTTCCTTCGCAAGTCTTGTTCACCGAACAGACCATACCTTGGAGGCGACCGAGTGCCGACTGTGGGAGGTCGAGGAGAAGGTGGCTATCCTCAAGTCGAAGAATACGGAGTTGGAGGCCTCGCTTGCTACCGAGGTTGCGCGGGCGGATAAGTCCAACGAGCTGGCCGCCAAGCTTGCCAAGGGAGTTGACAAACTTAAGGCCTCGCTGAAAGAGGAGCAGGAAGCGCGGGAAGCTGAAAAGGCAGCCCGGAGGCCGAGGAAAGACCCCACGAGCAGACCAAGGCGAAGTTCTCGGGACTCGTTGCCCTGGAGCGCTGGAAGGTGGTGATGGAGTGCAAGAAGTCGGACGTCCATATTGACCAGATAACTGGTCTATTCAAGGACGGTTACAATCACTGCCTGAAGGCTTTGGGCAAGGCCTACCCCGAGCTGGACCTGTCCCCTGTGCGCCCCCCGTCCGATGAATCAGACGAGGAAGATGCAGGTGCGGGGGCCGCCGCTTCCGTTCCCTACCCTGAGGTTCCTTCAGCCGAGGCCCTTGCCGACCATTGGTTGTAAGGCCCCTATCGGCCGTTTGGCTCCCCTCCCCTTCTCCTCTTTTTTTTTTATATTCCTGTAAAGACATTTCTGGGTCTCATGTCCTTCTTTTGAATGGTCTCGCACAGTTGAGGTTCCAACGTCTCGAGTAGAAGGAGTTGAGTGCCGAGGTGACCTCGTTAGACTGTGTTCCGAGTGCCGAAGTGATCTTGTCAAAATCGTTTAGAGTTCCGAGGTGACTTCGTTAACTCGTCTATAGTGCCTAAGCGACCTCGTTAACTCACTCAGAGTGCCTAAGCGACCTTGTTAAATTATTCAGAGTGCCTAAGCGACCTCGTTAAATCATTCAGAGTGCCTAAGCGACCTTGTTAAATCATTCAGAGTGCCTAAGCGACGTCGTTAACTCACTCAGAGTGCCTAAGCGACCTCGTTAAATCGTTCAGAGTGCCTAAGCGACCTCGTTAAATTGTTTAGAGTGTCTAAGCGACCTTGTTAAATTATTCAGAGTGCCTAAGCGACCTCGTTAAATCATTCAGAGTGCCTAAGCGACCTCGTTAAATCGTTCAGAGTGCCTAAGCAACCTTGTTAACTCACTCAGAGTGCCTAAGCGACCTCGTTAAATCGTTCAGAGTGCCTAAGCGACCTCGTTAACTCACTCAGAGTGTCTAAGTGACCTCGTTAAATCATTCAGAGTGCCTAAGCGACCTCGTTAACTCACTCAGAGTGCCTAAGCGACCTCGTTAAATCGTTCAGAGTGCCTAGGCAACCTCGTTAACTTTGTTTACATCTCAAGGGTAATAACAGCGATGGTGCTCGGTGTTCCATGTTCTTGGAAATGCCAAGCCCTCTGAGTCTTCGAGATGATAGCCCCCCTGTCCGATGTCTTCGAACACCCGGTACTGGCCTTCCCAGGTGGAGGACAGTTTTCCCACCGCCGACTTGGGATCCAAGACTGCGAGCTTCCGAAGGACAAGGCTGCCCGAATCGAAGCATCGTGGTCTAACTCCCATGTTGAACTTTCGTTTCATCTTGCACTGGTAGACTTCGATCCTGGAGGCCGCCTTATCGCGCCACTCCTCGACCAGGTCCAACTCGGCACGCAGCGACTGATCGTTCACTTCTTGGTCGAAGCCTCGAATTCTTTCTGAAGGTACAAGTAACTCGACTTGAGTGACTGCTTCCACGCCAAAGGCGAGCACGAAGGGAGACTCCTGAGTGGCTTCTCGGGGGGTCGCTCGGTAAGCCCACAGTACGTGGGGCAGCTCCTCCACCCACCGAACTTTGTGTTCGTCAAGTCGCCTTCTTAGTCCTTCAAGCAGTGTCTGGATGGTGACCTCAGCTTGGCCGTTTGATTGAGGATGAGTGACCGACGTGAATCGGTGGTTGATGCCAAGCTCTGTGCAGTGGCGGTGAAACTGAGCGTTCTCGAACTGTTTGCCGTTGTCCGTGATGATCGTCCGGGGAAGACCGAACCTGCAAATAAGATTTTTCCACACAAACCCCCACGCATTGGCGTCGGTTATCTTTGCCAGCAGCTCGGCCTCTACCCACTTGGTGAAATAGTCGACTCCAACAATGAGGAACTTCCATTGTCCGGACGCTAGCGGGAATGGACCATGGATATCCATTCCCCACTGAGCAAAGGGCCAAGGGGCCCTGAGTGGGGTGAGGTTCCAGGGCGGCTGCCGATCCACCTTGCTGAAGAGCTGACATTTCTGGCATTTTCGAACGTAGTCTTCGTCATCACCGAGCATGGTTGGCCACCAATAGCCTTGCCGAGTCATTCTCGTGACCAATGAACGAGAACCCGTATGGCTTCCACACGAGCCCTCGTGTACCTCGGCGATGATATCTTCCGATTGCCTCCGGCTTACGCATCGTAGGTGCGTGAAGCTGAAGCCTTTTCTATAGAGGTCATCGCCGACCAAGAAGAATCTTGGGGCTCGTCTCTTTACCTTCAACGCTTCATCTTTGTCATCTGGAAGTTGACCATCCTTGATGTACTGGATGAGAGGAGTCATCCAGGTTGGCTCGGCGTCGATGCACATGACCTCCTCGGTCCCTACGGAGGGCTTGCTGAGCTCTTCGATGAGGACCGAGGACTCCTGATGACACTCTGAGGCGGCAGCATATTTGGACAACGCGTCTGCTTGGGAGTTGTCGGCTCGAGGGATCTTTAGTAGTTCCTCCACTTCGAACTCGGTCATCATCCCTCGGACTTTGGTTACGTAGGAGATAAGCTTTTCTTCTCGGATCTCGAACTCCCCCGAGACTTGACTAACAACGAGCTGTGAGTCGCTATGGACCCGAACTCTCGTCGCCCCCAACGACTTTTCCATCTTTAGTCTTGAGATGACAGCTTCGTATTCGGCCACGTTGTTAGAAGCAGAGAAGCCGAATCGGATCGCATACCTCAAGGTGAGATTCTCTGGCGAGCACAGGATGACTCCTGCGCCACTCCCTTAAGATCCAGATGCTCCGTCCACGAAAACTAGCCAGCGGTCCATCACTTCTTCCGGTTCGGGGGGCCTCGCTGTTCCTTCAGAGATGAAGTCGGCAAGGTCTTGAGCTTTGATGGCGACCTGGGGCCTGAAAGTCACATCAAATTCTCCGAGCTCGACCGCCCAATTAGCCATCCCCCGAGGCCTCGGGTCGGCAGAGCACTTGCTTGATGGGCGCATCGGTGAGGACCATGATCTTGTGTGCCTGGAAGTATGGTCGGAGTCATCGAGTCGCCATCACCAGTGCGTACCCGGCTCTCTCGATGTCAGAGTATCGTTGTTCAGCTCCTCGCAAGGCTTTGCTGGTGTAGTAAACCGGCATGTGCTTTCGATTGTCCTCCCTTACGAGGACCGAGCTGACGGAGTGTTTCGTGGCTGAGATATATAGGAATAATTCTTCTCCTACCATGGGCTTACTCAAAGTAGGAACGTTAGCTAAATAGGCCTTGAGCTCGTCAAAGGCTCTTTGGCATTCATTGTTCCATTCAAAGCGACCCTTCCCCAAGACATCGAAGAAAGGCCTGCATCTCTCCGCCGACTTGGACATGAACCTGCTTAAGGCGGTTACTCGGCCATTAAGCCTCTGTACCTCTTTGACGGTCCTTAGGGCGGTCATGTTGAGGATAGCTTGCACCTTGTCGGGGTTGACGTCGATACCTCAGCTCGAGACGAGGTAGCCGAAGAACTTCCCGGCGTGGACGCCAAAGACGCACTTCTCGGGGTTGAGTTTCATCTGGTACGTGCGAAGTACGTCAAACGCCTCGGCCAGGTCGCGGACGTGATCCTCTGCTTTTCGGCTCTTCACCAGTATATCATCGATGTAAATCTCCATAGTCTTCCCGATTTGCTTCTCGAACATCGTGTTGACAAGACATTGGTATGTAGCACCTGCATTCTTCAACCCGAAAGGCATTCTAGTAAAACAATATAGACCTTTTCCATGGTGAAGGTGGTCTTTTCTTCATCCTCCGGAGCCATCCTGATCTGGTGATATCCTAAGTAAGCATCGAGGAAGCTCAGGAGCTCGTGTCCCGCTGTGGAGTCGACGAGCTGGTCGATTCGGGGGAGAGGAAAGTTATCTTTCAGGCAAGCTTTGTTCAGGTCGGTGAAGTCTATGCACATGCGCCACTTTTCGTTAGCCTTCTTGACGACGACTACGTTCGCAACCCATTCGGGGTAGAACGCGTCCTGGACCGTCCCTGCACGGAGATATTTGGCGAGGTTCTCACACACGACTTCTTGGCGGTCCGCTGATAAGGGGCGCTTCTTCTGACGAACTGGCCGAGCCCTGGGGTCCACGTTCAGGTGATGTTGGATCACCCTGGGATCGACTCCCGGGAGGTCATCCTCCATCCTTGCGAAGACATCGCAGCTACCTTCAATAAAACGGATCAGCTCCACCTCCAACTCCTGGAGTTCGGCACTAATCACTAGTGATTTTCCCTCATCAATCTCTATTCGTTTTGTTTGCTCGGCTGGCTCATGCCTCTCGACATCATCATGCAAGACAGGCTTGTACTTGGGAATGACTAGTTCCTTTGCTTTTATAGAATTTACATAGCACCTGCGGGCTTCGGTTTGGTCTCCATTGACCTCCCCCACCCCGCACGGTGTTGGAAACTTCAATTTTTGATGATAAGTTGAGGGAACTCCCCCCAATTTCCCTAAAAGTCCCCTGCCAAATATAGCGTTGTAGGTCGACTTTACTTTTACAACTAGAAATTGACCTCAATGGTTACAGAACATGGGTGAGTGCCGAGGGCGACCTTCAGCTTGATTGACCCTTCGGCATTGACAGAGGACCCACCGAAACCGAATAGAGGGGTAACCACGGGCTTCAGCTCAGTGCTCAAGTTGGTCATCTTCTCATAACAATCATAGAATAGAACGTCGGGAGCTGCTCCACCATCTACCAAGATCTGTTGCACGTTGTAGCCGTCGATGTCCGCGCGAATGACAAGCACATCATCGTGAGGAAAGCTGAGGCCGACGGCGTCATCCTCAGAGAATGTTATAATGGTGCGCGATATCGGAGCTGAGCCCCCCGAGTTCGAACCAGCAGCCGAGGCGTATGCTTTCCGCTTCCTTCCCCTATCTCCCCCTCCAGCTGCACCCCCAGCTAAGACGAGGACCGCCCCATTTTCTCCCCGAGCTCCGCGCTCTTTGTCAGGAGTTGACTCCTTCCTGCGTCCATCTACGACGTCTTTCCTGATGAGATATGGTTTGGCTATCAGTGTTGCCTGTGAGACCCTTGGGGTTGAGGTCTCTTCAGTTTCGGGTGTTGTTTTTGGGAGGTCCCTACTGAGCCAGTGACTTGTTGAGGCTCACTCCCATACAACTCTTTTCAGGTGTTAGCCATTAGTGTGGCTTGCGGAGGCGTTGTGGTAGACATGTACCACCGACAGTAGAGTTAGTTGTGTTGTGTGAGCTTGTGCTCCCTCGGGTATGCCCCAGGTAGTTGTACTCTTTATTGGACATGTGATAATGTACTGGGACAATTGTACTTTGTTGTATACAGGTATGAGCACATGTAGTTTTTTGTGTCTTATAATATTGTTGTTGTCTTTTATATTCTTACTGGACACTTATGCACATTATCCCATGTGAGACATCGGTCTAATCGCGGGAGGTGGACTTGGATATGGAGTTTATTGGGTATAAATATCCCGGGCTGTTACACTAATGACTATGAATTGACTCTGAAAAGGACAGATGCTGATGTGAAGAAAAAGAAGCCACTTGCACTTAAAGCAAATTCAAGTGTGAAAGAATCATCTGATGAAAGGAGTCATTCAGCTCAGGAAATGATTCAAGTGAATTTGCTTTGCTCAAAAGAAAGTTTAGAAAATTCTTAAGGAAAGAAGGTAAATTCTTTTTTAAAAGAAGCCTCGGGTAAGCAACTCTTCTAAAGAAAAACAATTTACTAACAAAAAGTCTGATAGAATTGTTTGCTACAATTGCAGGAAACCAGGACATGTCAAACCAGAATGCACTGATATTCAGAAAAGAACTCAAATCATGTGGAAGAAGAACAAGCCCAAAGCCATGATTGGAACCTAGAGTGAAGAAGAAGAAGATATAAAAGAAGAAAGCTCAGAGGATGATGACAAGGATAGCGAAGTCTGCCTGATGGCAAGGGAAAAAGAAGAAGAAGAAGTGGTAATTTATCCTTTTGCAGACTTTTCAACCAGTGATTGGAAAAACATTTATTTCAAATTGATGGATACTTATGATGAAGTTAAAAGAGAAAACAAAATCCTCAAGAAGAAGATAAATCACATGGTCCATGGTACCTTCAGTAAATTAAAAGAATGAGAATCTTGAGAGAGAAGTAAATGAACTAAAGAATGTTATTGATGAATTGAAGGTGAAGAGTCTTCAGAAAGAATACAAAACCAAGATTTCTATAGAAAAACTTGAGGCAATCAACCATGTCTATCTTAACATACAAAGAGAAGTTGAAATGCTGCAAAAAGATCTAATAAACAACAAGCTTTGGAGTGGAAGGGACAACTTAGATGCCTTACTTGGAACTAAGATGAATTTCAACAAAGAAGGCTTGAGATTTGATCCTTCAAAGAACAAGGAAATTAGAATAAAAACAATCACATTTATTTCCACTTCAACCTCAAAATCTAATAACCAACATACAACAAAAATGAAGAGTTTTAGAAAAAAATGAGAAAAAAGGAAAAATGAGACATTTTTATTAATAAAAAATTCAAAGAAAAACCAAAAGGAAACTTAATGGAAAGGTAAGGTAAATGTTAAGTACAAACGAGGTCAATTTAACCTCGCATCGACGTCATCTGTACACAAGGTCGACCCAAGTGCCTCACAAGAACCATTTTAGGGAACAGGACAGATAGTTAGATCGACACACTTCTCAGAGTAAGTCGACACAACCACCAACTAGGACTCATAGTATCTATGGATTGACATGCGCAGGTCAACACAACTCATTCAAAGTGTCGACACAATCACAATTCCTTGCTAAGCCCAACTATCCTAAGCACTATAAGTGGTTCAGAAGTGCAAAAAACGCTTGGTTTGAGTGTGAACAAAAATAGAAAAACAATGCAAAGCAAAGCCAAGAGCAAAGATAACTCTAAAATAATGAGACAAGTATGGTTTCCTAAAAACTTGTTTTTGAGTATAGTAGATGTGCATAATTCAAAGGGACCCAATTATGCCTGGGTTCCAAAATTTTTGTTTAATGTGTTTTTAGGAGTGTTTTGCAGCCGTGAATAACAAGTGGTACCTTGATAGTGGATGTTCAAGACACATGTAGCAACCTTGATTTTTAAAATCTTAAATAAAATAAATTTAATTAAATAATGTGATAAATAAAAAAATAAATTAGAATAAAGAGATAATAATTGAAATAAAGGGAAGTAAATTAGAACCCATTAAGCTAAATTAGGAAGGGGTTGTACTAATGGTCTAAACCCAAAAGAATGGGCCCAAATGTGAAGAGCCCATCATGGGATGGGAGCTAATTAAGTGAAATTCGTACCTAAAATTATTAATAATTAGAAAAGGGTTAAGATCAACACTAATTAACCAATAATTATCCAAAGGAGGAGTCCTCATCCCATCCTAACCCTTTTGGCCACGAAATTGGACCTCTTCCCTATTCTTTTAGGTAGATAATGGCTAGGAAATACAGTGATAATTATGTAAATTCGGAGTTTGAAGAGGAGAGAAGAGTTTTAAAGTTTGAGGACTCTTACACTAGCTAAAACACCCTAATTCGTCTCTACCAAGCCTCATTTCGTTGATGGGGCTCTAGAGGACGAGGAGAGAGGGCTGAGGACGAGGAGCAAGGAGAGGAAGGGCTTGGAGCAAGGAGGTTCTCTCCTCTTCTTCGTCATCAACCCTAGGCTTTCATAACAACACAAAAAGGTAGGCAATCTCTCAAGCACAAATCGATTAACTTCGGCCATAGGTAGCCTATACATCCATCTATCAAAGCCCCATGATTTCCCTATTTTTCGTTGCTCCATAAGGGAGAATTAACATGCCCTAATCTCTGTTATCTCTATGTACCCGAACTTTCATGATTACTTTCAATCCACGCATGTACTTAATCCCATGCCATGAAAATATTCTCATAAATACTACATGCTATTAGATTTCAAACACCCCTATTTTCTCCAATTTTCATCTTGTATCTTTTGCGAATTAAATCAAAATCCATGACTGTGCATGTTTTAGGTCACTGAAAAATAACCTAATCAAAGCATGCCCTAATCATGTCTATTTTCTAATTACTCATGTCTGTTGATAGATCTACAAGTCTACTTTAATTTAAAACTAGTTTCATAGTTTTTGGATTATCGTGCTATTTTATATCGATTTTTGAAGTTGTCTATATCATGCATGGGAGGGAAGGACCAAACCCAAAAAGGGCTGATCCCCTTTTTTGGGTCGGACCGCCTCTCTAAAATCGCGATGCCCCGACCCGTAGCGATCTCAGAGGGGACGTGACCGGCAGGTCCGTCGTGTTATAAACACGATGGTTCCCCCCAAACCACACCAGCCCGGCTGGTTCAACTGTTACGTCCGGACGGCCCGTCGCGACTTGAATCGCGACGGGTACCCCCATCACGATTTCAAGAATTGCGCCAGAACTGAAAATTTCACTTATACCCCCGCTATTTACACCAATTGACTCTTGTTTACACTTAATTAAGCACTGTTATGATTAGTATTAATCTGATTATTAATATTGTGTAATAAATACATAAATTCAATTAATTAAAAGCCAAAAGCACGATTACACATGCTCTCATGACTTCTTTACACTTGTACCCACTAAACATTTTTAATTGCAATCAGACCTTATTAAATTACTCAATAATATATCTAGTAATTAAATGAAATTATTTCACTTAAATTTCCCTATTATTTAAATGACACTTGTCTTCGTTTTATTCGCGTGCTTTGTACACCGATATCGCGTTCCCTCTACCTTCGAGGACTCGAGGCAAGACGGACAACGTTTCGTTACACACATTCTTGGCATGTACCACCTCTCCATTGGGAATACTCCTGATCGAACCAGGGTTTTCTTGTCAAGGCCTCCATAAGTCTCCTTGGCTTTGGTGCACGTCCATTGCCGACGAACTGGTTGAACCCTTAAAACCCGTTACACCCTTAGGGATCAGTACGATCCAACGACCTTAGTGTGTTTCCTTCTTATCTTGGGATCACACCTGAACATCTAGCCTGTGTTCATAGCACGGCTAATGGGCGGATGTGACTTCTACCTGACTTCCGGCACCCAACCTAGTGCCGTGCAACTATGACTATCGTCGATTTAATGTTGTTTTACGATTATACCCCTATCTCATCTATTATCTTTATACTCTCATCTGTTAACGTTCTCTCCACTCTCTTGTCTATTCTTCTACTATTCTTATCTATTCTTGGTACTCTATTTGGCTATCCATATGATTGTCTATGATAAGAAACATAACTTATGCCAGTGCAATAGGGCCCGATCTAGTCCTGGGAGGAGCGCCCGAAAAGTGCCATTTGCCCATGAGAGTTAAAATGATCAGGATGTTGGCATACATGCAGTGCCATTATACTATCAAGATTAAATCTATGACAATCAATCATTGCAATCATCCAGTGCTATCTATACAAGTGCTATCGTTACTAGTGCACCGTTGTGCAACTTTATGTGCTATATCGTTACATGGCCAATCCATTATCATAATGTGCTATTTTCCATGTACAACTTCTATCCTTCTCTTGCCATCGTTATTTAACTTTGCATGACTATTCTCTCTAGTTATCCTGCCATTTAAGACATTAATCATTTAAAAGCATGCTTGTTCATACGAGATATTAAGTCCTACTGGGTGTTATTCACTCATCCTGCGTTGTTATTTCATGTGTTTCAGGTAAGTCTGATGGGGATTACCACACTCACGAGGATGGGAATGATGATGATGCTCAAGAGTGACCAGTTTTGTCAACCACTGCTTATTAGTTAGATAGTTTAGTTATGAGTTAGTCGTCAGCTAGTCAGTATGTAATAGGTTGAGTTTGAATAAAGTACTCTGGGCCCTAGTTTTGGCTCTGATTAGTGATTGTAATAATTAGTTGGTGGAATATTAATGCAGTTGGATTTCATTTGGTATAATTCCAAGTGTGCAATGGTTTTATGTTTATTTATCGCTCGGTACTATTTAATAACTGTAATTTTGCTCCGACATTCTGCGTCTGGGCGTTACACACATAACTTGAGACAAAAGTAAGTTCTGTTTGCTAGTTGAAAAACAAGCTAGTCATATCACTTTTGGAGGCAACGAAAAAGGAAAAATCATTGGATCAGTAAAAGTAGGTAAAAATATTTCTAATACAATTGAAGATGTGCTCTTGATAGAAGGACTGTAATATAACCTATTGAGCATCAATCAACTCTGTGATAAAGGACAGAAGGTAATGTTCGACTCTCTTTTATGCACCATCTTTAAATCAAATTCTGACTCTGTCAAATTTACTGGTAAGAGAGTATAAAATGTATACATGGTTGACTTGGATGCCCTGAAAATGTGAATATGTGTCTTACTACAAATAAAGTTGATCTTGCTTGTTTATGGCATTGTAGACTAGGTCATGCTAGCTACAGTATGTTGCATAAACTTGTAAAGTTTCACATAGTCAAAGGTCTACCTAAAATCTCCTTTAAACAAAATAGCAAATTTATGCAGCATGCACCTAAGGTAAGCAAACTAGAAAATTCTTCAAAAGTAGATCTATAAATTTAACTTCAAGTCCTTTTGAACTCATTCACATGGATTTGTTTAGATCCATTAGGACTATAAGTCTTAATGGTAAAAGGTTTGGGTATGTGCTTGTTGATGATTTTTCTAGATTTACATGAGTGTTCTATCTTGCTCACAAAAATGACGCTTTTACTGAATTTATGGAATTCATCAAAAGGATTATGCAAGAAGGAAAATTTAGAATTTTTTCAATTATGTCAGACCATGGTGGGGAATTTGAAAATTCTTCTTTTGACAATTTTTGTAGAACTGAAGAAATTTCTCACAAATTTTTATCCCCAAGAACACTAGAACAAAATGAAGCTGTTGAAAGAAGAAATAGAACCTTGGTTGAAATGGCCAAAATAATGCTGGTGGAAAGCAACCTACCAAGGAGATTTGGGCTGAGGCAATCAATACTTCTTTCTACACAATTAATCATGCACTAGTAAGGCCATTTAGCAAGAAAACATCATATGAACTTTTGAAAGGTAAGAAGCCCTCACTTGCTCATTTCAAAGTCTTTGGTACAAAATGCTTTATTTTAAATAATGACAAGAAGGATCTGGATAAATTTGAACCCAAGAGTGGACTGGGTGTTTTTCTTGAATATTTAGATCATTCAAGAACATATAGGATATTCAATCTTAATGATCAAATTACTGAAGAATCTCCACACATTACATTTGATGAATGTAATGATAATCCATGTAGAAAAGAAAAAGATGGAGATTTTCTGGATGACAAAGAGAAACAAAAAATCTCATGAAGAAGGATGAAGCGAAAATGAGAAACAAGGTGGGTCCAATGAAGAAAGATCTTTAGCTACCAACTAAGGTAATGTTCCAATAAACATATGAATGCTAAGAGATCACCCTTTAGACAACATCATTGGTAGTCTACATGAACCTAGAAAAACTAGATCTCATGTTAAGCTAATTGAGGAAATGGACCAAATGGCACTTGTCTCCCAATTTGAACCTAAAAGCATTGTAGAAGGACTAAAAGATAATTTCTAGATAGATGTCATACATGAAGAGTTAAATCAATTTAAAAGAAATAAAGTTTGACATTTAGTTCCCAGACCAACTTCTCAATCAGTCATAGGAACTAAATGAGTTTTTAGAAATAAAACCAGTGAAGATGGAAAATAATCAGAAAGAAAGTAGGCTAGTTGCAAAAGGGACAATCAAGAATTTGGAATTAACTTTGAAGAATCCTTTGCTCCTATAACTAGATTAGAGACCATAAGAATCATGCTTACTTTTGCATGTTCACACAAGATCAAACATCAACAAATGGATGTAAAAAATACTTTTCTAAATGGTTTGATAAAGGAAGAATTAGTTTTTGTTGATCAACCCCTGGTTTTGAATTATCTGATTTTACTAACCATGTGTTTAAGCTTGACAAAGCTCTTTATGGACTCAAGCAGGCCCCTCGTGCATGGTATGACAAGTTAATTTCTTTTCTCATAAGTAAAGGTTATATAAGAGGTACAGTTGACCAAACTCTATTCACAAAAGTGCAAAAATATGATATCTTAATTATTCATATTTATGTTGATGATATTGTATTTAGTTCAACAAAATCTTCTTTGTGCAAAGAATTTGCTGAACTCATGATAAATAAATTTGAAATGAGTCTAATGGGTGAACTTAAATATTTTCTTGAACTGCAGGTTGTTCAATCAAATGAAGGAACATTTATCAAGAAGTCAAAATATATCATGGACCTATTGAAGAAATACAAGATGGAAATAGTAAAAGTCTTGGCAACTCTAATGAGCACCATTGTGAGTCTTGATGCATACCTCAAAGGTAACATGGTAGATGTAAAAACCTACGGAGGTATGATTGGATTCCTATTATATCTTACTGCATCTAGACCTGACATAGAATTCTCAGTATGTAGGTGTGCTAGATTTTAAGCTAGTCCAAGAGAATCTCACATGAGTGCAGTAAAAAGGATTTTTAGATACTTGTTTAGAAGACTTGGGATTGTGGTATCTAGCATCATGTGAGTTGAATTTAATTTCCTACTCAGATGTGGATTATGTTGGATGCAAATTGGATAGAAAAAGTACTAGTGGCTATTACCAATTTTTGGGAGGGTGTTTAGTCTCTTGGGCTTCCAAGAAATAGTACTCAGTTGCACTGTCCACTGTATAGGAAGAATATGTTACTACAGAGAGTTGCGAAACTCAAGTGTTGTGGATCAAACACCGACTACCAAGTAGATCTTGAAAGTGTTCCAATAATGTGTGATAGCACTAGTGCTATAAATTTGCCTAAGAATCCAATTTAGTACTCTCGGATTAAGCACATTGAAATTAGACACCATTTCTTAAGAGATGAAGTTAGGAAAAATTCTTTCGAATTGCATTTCATTGAAATTGCTAAACAAGTTGCTGACATATTTACCAACCTCTTTGTACTAAAAGACATGCATCCTTAAGAAGAGAACTTGGTTTATGCTTGATTGATTAACTACTAGATGCTAAAAGATGAATGGTTGGACTAAAGTCATGATGTATCAGGTATCAAGATTTTATGGTATATAAAATGGTGACTTGTGGAAGGACAAGCAAGACTTGTCTAAAAACATTCATTATGCGTGAGAATTAATCCGCCAAGTACTTGGAATCATATGATATATGATGCAATTTGTATGTTTTGACATGTTCATGATCATTGCATGTTATTCTACACAATGCACACAGTAAGGGGGAGCTAAAATGTTTTGAAATCATGAAGGTTCATTATGCGATTGATTGTAGTGGTTAGAAGTCTTGTGGAAAGCTGCATGGTAGTCAATGCTGAAAATTCGTAGTTGTTAAGGCTGTTCAAGGACAAGGAAATCCTTAAGAATCTGATGTTTGATCTGAGTAAGGCAGTCACTACCTGACTCTTGTGTACTCTGTATATTCTTGATCATTGCTCATTCCTCTTGTCTTTTCTAAATTCTTGCCATGAATTCATCTTCTTCTATTCATGTGAATTTCACTCTTTGAGAGGGTGTATTTAACTATGATGAATTTTGACTAAGAGCATTAATTCATGGGGTGTTAAAGTTCTTACTCATTTTTTCTTGATCATCCCTAACATAAGTAAATTGTTTGTGGCTTATATGTTGGGTTGAGTGTATATTTCATAACATTTCCCTCCTATTTTGATGATGACAAGAGGTATTTTTTTTAAAGCAATTTAAACGAAACATGTCATAAATATGTTACCTGAAATCATGTTCAAAAAGGCATGTTTTTAATCCACATTTATCATTTATATTCTTGATAAATCATTTAACTAATGATATATGTGTTGTATATTTCAGGAACAAACCTGTGTGTAAAAGTGTGTCGACACACCCCTCATGGTGTCGACACAAGGCCTCAGGTCCGAAGGCAGAAAACACATCTGTGCTGATTGTGTGTAGACACATGCCAGTGAGTGTGTCGACACACTGGACTTCCCACCGAAGGCCAGTTCTCAGGTTTAATCAGGGTGTCGACACAGGCCAGTGAGTGTGTCGACACACTGGACTTCCCACCGAAGGCCAGTTCTCAGGTTTAATCAGGGTGTTGACACAGGCCAGTGAGTGTGTCGACACACTGGACTTCCCACCGAAGGCCAGTTCTCAGGTTTAATCAGGGTGTCGACACCAATTGGATTGTGTGTCGACACAGGATGGGCTTTCCAAAGATCAAGCCTTCAGTTTGCAATCAGTGTGTCGACACCACCTGAAGAGTGTGTCGACACCATGGGTTTTCCAGAGACCATATTTCAGGCTTTGATCAGTGTGTCGACACTACCACCAGGGCAGGTCGACACACTCCAAGAAGATTCCAACTTACCTTTGCTGAATGCCACGTGTCTTCCTAGGGCGATCAGGAATCAACCTGGGATCGCGTGCCCTTGTACCCAAAAGGGTATACTTGGAATCTTTTGTGTATAAAAGCCCCGTTTATGGCCAATCATCAGAGAGCCGACCCAACAAACTCTTGTGCCTCCTGAAAAGTTCCTGGCGGCCACAAGAGCTCGTGTCTCCCTCCTCTGCCTTCCTGAAGGTTCCAGAAGACCTCGTCTCACCAATTCAAGGTGTGAGAATTGGGGTTTGATCTTTGAAGAAGCCTCTGAAGCATCCCAAGGAAGCAGATCAAGCAGAAGCCATCGTTGGAGAAGAATTCAAGGAAGATCCAACCTCCCAGATTGCAGAGCATCGCCTTGGACTTCAAGTTTGCAAGCTTCTTCCCAATCCAAGCTTCTACAAGGGAGTACACTTGAAGAACGAAGTCATTCAATACATTTTACTGTACTTCTGTTCTTCTGAGATATCTCTTGAGATTATGCAAGTGCTTCTGCATAATTCTCATTAGTGTTCTCAAATTTCGACTAGATCTGTTGCTAGAAGATCTATGTCTTGAGTTGGTGTCTAGCAAGTAATTGTGTGAGCCTTGTGCTCAGGTTGTTGTGAGCCGTTGTGCTCAGTTTTGAGTTGTCGAACTCAAGTGTGGGTTGAGCAGTCTTGCTCAGTTGTTCTAGAGTAGTCTTGCTCTAGAAGTGGTGTGAGTTGTAAGCTCTCCAGTGTTGGAGTTGTCAGGCTCCAGTGGGTGTGTTACCCAGTTGTGTTTAGTGAATCCTCACGGGTTGTGAGGGGTGGATGTAGGAATCACTTGGGTGATTTCCGAACCACCTAAAAAATCCTGGTGCACTTGTCTATTTGTGGTTTGATTAATTCATCCGCTAGATGCTTGCATAGGATCGGTTTTACTCACTTAAACAACTTATTTCACATCTATTTTTACCAACTCACTCTAATCTTATCAGATCTGTGACTTTTCACTGATAAAATTGCCTCTGATTCTAAAGTGTTTTTAAAATTGTTTAAGCTTCCGCAAAAGTGGCTTAGATCTATTCATCCCCCCCCCCTTCTAGATCTTTTCCACACATTCACCTCGATCCTTCAATTGGTATCAGAGCGGGTTTACATCGATCTGATTTGATCTGAGCAGTTTTTGTTTCTGAGTGTGGTGTGTTTGAGTGTTTGCTCGTTTGTTTGTTTGCTTGCTTAGTTCTTTCTCTGTGCAATTTCTTTAGAGTCATGGATTCAAAGGTTTCATAGCTGAGGGCCATTCCATAAATAGGCCACCATTCTTTAATGGAACGGACTATTCTTATTGGAAGAATAGAATGCAAGTATTTCTGAGGGCCCAGAACTATGAGATCTGGAAAGTAGTTGAGGTGGGTCCCTATGAGAACCAGGGAGAAGAAGATACCTGGACAAGGGAACAGATAAGGAAAGCCACATTGAATTATAGTGCCATGAACATGATTCAATGTGCTGTCCATCCCAAGGAGTATTCGAGAATCTCTATGTGCAAATCTGCCAAAGAGATGTGGGATAAACTCGAATTACTCTATGAGGGAACATCTCAGGTCAAGGAGACCAAGGCAAATATTTTAGTTTCAGAATATGAACTTTTTATGATGAAGTCTAACGAAAATATTTCTGAAATGTTTGCCAGGTTCATGGTGATAGTCAATGGACTGAAGGCCTTGGGTAAGGAATACACTGATGCAGACTTGGTAAGAAAAATCTTGCGTTCACTTTCTTCAGTTTGGCATACTAAGGCCACTGTCATTGAAGATTCAAAAGATTTGTCCAAAATCTCTTTGGATGAATTGATTGGATCCTTAATGACATATGAAATCAACTTAAAAAGAAATGAAGAACACATAATTAAGACCAAGCCTATGGCACTTAAGGCCTCTTCAAGCAATAAAGATAAAAGTCAGGAAAAGACAAGCTCTGAAGAGTCTGAGTCAAATGAGGATGAGATTGCCCTCATGACCAGACAATTCAGGAAATTCTTGAAATATAGAAAAGGGAAAATGGCTGGGAAAAAGAAATTTTCCTCAGGTAAGAAAAACACTTCCTCTTCTAATTTCAACAAGAATCACAAAACTGACGAAAATATTGTCTGTTACAGGTGCAACAAACCAGGACACATGAAGGGAGAGTGTCCTGAGAACAAGAAGGATAAGCACAAGAAATTCCAGAAGTACAAGAAGCCAAAGGCCATGGTGGCCACTTGGTCTGACGAAGACTCAAGTGAGGAAGAAGAAGAGAAGAAATCCTCAAGCTCTGAAAGTGAGGAGGTTTGCTTCATGGCCAACAGCACAGATGAAAAGGTAAATACTTCCTTTGAAGACTATACTGTTGAAGATTGGCAGGATGTGTATGCAGAACTGGTTGAAAGATATTCTGAAATGAGAAAAGAAAACAAACACATCAAAAAGAAAATTGAAAATCTTTACCATAACCAATCTTCAAACAATAGAACTTGTGAACTGGAAACTGAAGTAACAGAATTGCTTGAAGAAAAAGAAAATCTCCTGAACCTAATTGATGATCTAAAGCTTGCCTCTCAAAAGGCCTCCCAAGAATTCAAAACTTAACAGAAAAGCTGGAAATTGAAAAACAAGAAAAACAACAGAAAATTGAAGAAATTATAACTCTTAAAAACCAGCTAAAGGAAAGGGAGGAGGTTATCCAAACCTTCACAAAAGGCCAAGATAACCTAGAGGCATTGCTAGGATCCAACATGACAACCACATCTCATGGATTAGGATTCAACAAAAAGAAACCAACAAAAGATAAATCTGGTGAGAAAAAGGGAAAAGCACCATTGATTAAATTTGTCAAGGGTCCTAATCTGGAAAACACAGAAATTCAACAAACAGCAAACAAAACCTTAAACAAAACACCAAACAAAGCAAAAACTCAAAAACAAAAGAAGACTATCAGGTCGACACAGTCCCCTGACAGGTCGACACCAGTCCACAAGAAGAAGACTTCTGTGGCTGTTGTGTCGACACCAGTTCAGGAGAGGTCGACCTGCTCAACACCAAAAATCACAAACAACTCAACCAAAAATTCAAATAAAAATCTGAAAAATAAGAAAAAGGTAAAAGAAATGATTCCTAAAAAACTTGGACCTCCAAGACAACAGTTCAAGATAATTGGACCAATCCTTGGAGCCAATGGTATGAAAATCCCTGTTGGTATCATCCTCAATTCTATTATCCAAATTTCTTGATGTACCAACAAAACCCATGGATTCCACCTCCTAATCTCAACTCCAATTTTCAAATGAAAAACTCCCCTCCTCCCAAAAACAAAGATCTTGGTGCTTTCATTCCTAAAAGAAAGAACAAACAGAAAAAGGCTGAAAACACCAAAGTAACAAAACAAAAGTCAAAAACAAATCAAATTTGGGTGAGAAAGGATTTGATATCTGTGCTCAATCATACTGATGGTCCCAACTCTGTTTGGGTACCAAAATCTTCTCTCCATTGATCTTTTTGCAGGAAAGTCGTGCACCCAAATCCAATGTATGGTTCCTTGACAGTGGGTGTTCACGACATATGACTGGAGATAGAGCAAAATTTTCCTGTCTGATTGAAAAGGAGGGAGGGTCAGTTACTTTTGGAGGTAAAAATAAAGGAAAGATCTTAGGATCTGGAAAGGTTGGTCAAACTTCTTCAAACTCAGTAGATAATGTTTTATTAGTTGATGGTCTTGATTATAATTTGCTCAGTATCAGCCAACTATGTGACAAAGGTCACAAAGTTGTGTTTGAATCTGATTTTTGTAAGATAATTGATTCATCAACTGATAAAATCAAATTCTTTGGAAAAAGAGAAAACAATGTCTACATGATCAACCTTAATAAAAACTTTTCTGAAAATCTTTGTTTTGTTGCAAATAAAGATGAAATTGCATGGACTTGGCACAAAAGACTTGGCCATGCAAGTTTCAGAACTTTGAATAAATTGTTAAGATTGAAACTGGTTAAGGGTCTTCCTGAATCTTTTTCTAATGTTGAAGGTCAAGTTTGTGGGATCTGTGCTAAAGGAAAACAAACTAGGAAATCTTTTAAAACCTTCAATGAGGTACTCACATCTAGGCCACTAGAACTTCTTCACATGGACCTTTTTGGACCAACAAGAGTTCTAAGCTTAAGTGGCAAGAGATATGGGTTTGTAATCATTGATGACTTTACTAGATTTACCTGGGTTATTTTTCTATCCCACAAAAGTGATACATGCCTTGAATTCAGGAATTTCTGTACCACAATCTTAACAACTTATTCACATAAAATCAAAAATATTTTAACTGATCATGGGGGTGAATTTGATAACACATCCTTTTCTGATCTATGTGCTGAATTTCAAATATTTCACAAGTTTTCTTCACCTAGAACTCCAGAACAAAATGGAGTTGTGGAAAGAAAGAATAGAACTCTTGTGGAAATGGCTAGATCCATGCTCTTAGGAAGTAATCTGCCCAAATCCTTCTGGGCTGAAGCTGTTAACACAGCCAATCACATCCTAAATAGAGCTTTGATCAGACCAAAGATCAGAAAAACCCCCTATGAATTGTTGAAAAATAAAAAGCCAACTGTTTCATACTTTAAAACTTTTGGGTGCAAATGTTTTGTACACAATAATAACAAAGAAAACCTTGACAAGTTTGATGCTAAAAGTCAGGAAGCTATCTTCCTTGGCTACTCTGAAGTGTCAAGGGCTTTCAAAGTGTACATTCTAAAAACCAAAACTGTTGAAGAATCTCCACATGTCATTTTTGATGAAAATTCCTTTTCAACTAATGATTTTAAATCTTGCAGGGAAAGACAAGACAATGAAGAGGATGACCTCATTGTGGATTCTTCACCAACCGTTGAGGAGATAGACAACATTGAAGAGAACCTGAACAACAACTCACCATCTTCAAGTGGTTCAGGTAACATTGCTCCTGAAGTGGGCACCTCTCAACAGGTAATTTCTGAACCTCGATTTCTGAGAGATCACCCATTAGACAGTGTAGTTGGCAATTTAAATGATAGAGTTAGGACCAGATCTTCTTTTTACAAAATGTTGAAGAAGACCCACTAGCTCTAATTTCCCAAATTGAACCCAAGTCAATTGATGAAGCCTTATTCAGTTCTGATTGGATTAATGCTATGCATGATGAACTTCATCAATTTGAAAGAAATCAAGTATGGGAATTAGTACCTAGACCTAGTGACCAGACAGTGATTGGCACTAGATGGGTTTTCAGAAATAAAATGAATGAAACTGGTCAAGTAATAAGAAACAAAGCTAGGCTAGTTGCAAAGGGGTATAACCAAGAGTTTGGTATTGACTTTGAAGAATCATATGCCCCTGTAGCTAGACTAGAAGCTGTAAGAATTTTCCTTGCCTTTGCATCCTCCATGAAATTCAAAGTCTTTCAAATGGATGTCAAAAGCGCATTCTTAAATGGATACATAAAGGAAAATGTTTTTGTTGAACAACCTCCTGGATTTGAAAATGAAAAATATCCTAACCATGTTTTCAAGCTTAATAAGGCACTCTATGGTCTTAAGCAAGCTCCAAGAGCTTGGTATGACCGTTTGAGTACCTTTTTGCTTGAAAAAGGATTCTAGAGGTAATGTTGATCAGACATTGTTCACAAAAATAGTAAAAAATCAAATAATTGTTGTCCAAATTTATGTTGATGACATAATATTTGGATCAACCAATAAAGGCCTTTGCACAAATTTTCAAATCAAATGAAGAATGAATTTGAAATGAGCTTAATGGGAGATTTAACATTCTTTTTGGGATTGCAGGTGAACCAAACAACTGAAGGAATCTTCATCAGTCAAACCAAATACGTCAAGGAGCTATTAAAGAGGTTTGACTTTCAGAACCTTAAACACTCAAGCACACCAATTGCAATTAATGCTAAACTAGAAGAAGATTCATCTGGTAAGTCAGTAGATCCAAAGACCTACAGAGGTATGATTGGCTCTCTGCTCTATCTTACAACTTCTAGACCTGATATTCAGTTTTGTGTGTGTTTATGTGCTAGATTCCAATCTAATCCTAAAGAAAGTCACATGCTTGCTGTTAAACGAATTTTCAAATATCTTGTTGGAACATGTGACTTAGGTATTTGGTATCCTGCTGGTTGCAAGTTAGATCTGTTTGCCTATTGTGATGCTGATTATGCTGGGTGCAAATTAGATAGAAAAAGCACAAGTGGCTTGTGTCTATTTCTAGGTGGGTGCCTTATCTCTTGGGCTTCTAAGAAGCAACATTCAGTTGCTCTGTCAACTGCAGAGGCTGAGTATGTTGCTGCTGGTAGATGTGGAACTCAGATTCTCTGGGTGAAACATCAACTTCTTGATTACAACCAAGATTTAGGGTGTGTACCCATCCTATGTGATAACACTAGTGCCATAAATTTATCTAAAAACCCCATTCAGCACTCCAGAACAAAACACATTGAAATTAGGCATCATTTCTTGAGAGATGAGGTTGCAAAGAAATCATTTGAACTCCACTTCATTGAAACTGATAAACAAATTGCAGACATATTCACTAAACCCCTTCCTGAAAATAGATTTTCATCTTTAAGGAGAGAACTTGGTCTTTGTAAATGTCCACCTTCTTGATCTCTCTTAAGGTTTGGGTTGAGTGCTATGCATTGTCTAAGGGGGAGCTTTTATTGTTCAAAGAGAACACTCTTTCTGATTTCAAAAACTTGCTAGTTTTCACTTCCATTTCTTTTTGGTAATGAATTCTTCAACTCTTATTGTATTGAAATTTCTTGGTATATCAAATGGTGTTTGGAGAAGGACAAGTCAGGCTTGTCTGGAAACCTTTCACTATGCGTGAGTACATAACTCTGCCAAGTACTAAGAAATGAATATGCAATTGTTGAGGGGGAGTCTTTGTTGTCCAAGAAGAAAATATCCTGATTTTAAAACATGCATATCTTTATTTTGATGAAAAATGGTTGAAATCATCATCTCAGGGGGAGCTAGAAAATTCACAAGTCATCACTTTGCAAAATTTACAACTTTTCTAGCATTTCATCAATTCCTTGCATGATGTCCTCATTCTAAAGTCTAGAGTCTCAAAATGAACCTTTGAGTGATCTATTATATTTTTTACTAATCAACTTTCAACTATATGTCTCAACCTACAGAAATTCAGATTTCTTCCTAGACTAAACAACATCTTGTGCCTTGAACTTAAAACATTTTCTTGTTTGCAACTGATGAATGGATGTATTTGATTTCTATCTCATAAATTCTCCAAAATCATTAAGAATCCAACAGAGCAATGGCACTTGTGCTGAGAAACTACACACCTTCACAATGAATGAACTGCCATGCATGTCATGCGGCACTGTTGCTAACTCTGTTCAAAGGGGAACAAAATAAACATAAATTCAAAACAAAAGCAAATGTGCTATGATTTTTTATGATGACTGAGTAACTGAAAATATTGGCGTCTACAAAACGTATATTTTCATGTCAAAAGGTCATCATTTACCCCTTTGAGACTTGATAATGACTAAATCTTAAGTATCCAGGGACTATGGTGTGTAAAAAGCACTAGTACTTGAGTGAAAGAGATTTATATCATTTGATAGTTTGCTAAAAGAACAAAAATGTGAGTATTATTGGAGATTTGTCTAGAAAGACTCACTTTCATCCCTCATCAAGTTGTTCTTTGAGATTGTGTTTTATTTTCAACACAATAGTATTTGGTCTAGATGATATTTTTATTTCTTCAAAGTTGAGAAATATGGTAGCTTATAGTTGATTGTTAGATATTATATATCCCTCAAACTTTCATCTTGTTGATTCAAGTCTTGGAATGATAATATCCTGTTAGAAATTGTGTGAAAAAAACCTGAATTGTGATGAATTTTTGCAAAATATAACAAATGAATTTTTTAAGCCTCTTAAAAATCCTTGAAATGATAATTCCTCTCATTATTTATCATTCTAAAGATGTCCCAAATTTCTCCAAAATTTCCTCTCAAAATAAAAAAATTCAAGTTTTTCTTCTAAGGCCGTGTCGACACACAGTGTGTATCGTGTCGACACACTTTCGGTAAGGTCGACACAACCTTCCTCCTGTGTCGACACTACCCCTTGCCAGATTTCTTTTCAACCCGTTAGGGTTCACCTTAAACCCTTGTTGTTCCTGCGGGGCAGTGTACCACTGCACCTCTTTTGGGCGTCAGGTCGACCCGACGGCCTCATTCCCATTGTTTTCCGGCAAGAAATCCTCCCAAATTCTCTCTCAATCGCATCTATCCTTCAATCATCTCTCCAATCTTCCATCCATTCCTAATTCCACTCCTCTTGCACCATGGTCAGGAAGTTGGGTCCCCGCCGTGGCGCAAGGTCAAGGGCCTCTTCAAGGCCAATTCCGGCAGAGGTTGCCGTTGAACAATTGGAAAGAAGAACCAAGAGAAGAAACGATCCTGCCGAGCAACCAGGATCTTCTTCTGCACCTCAGAGGGCAGCCAAGAGAGGTAGAACCTCCACTTCAGGCAGAGGTAGTCATACTCCAAACCCTAGACAAGAAATTCCGGGTTCCCCTTCTGAAGACCCTGCGGAATCCTCTGAATCTTCTGAGTCTCAAGAAGAAGAAATTTCCTCCGAGTCTCATAGTGCCGCCAAACTTATCTTGAAGCCCAGAATTCTAGATTTGACAGATGTTGAGCTAGCAAACACTTTTCCAGAGATTCAGACACTGTTCTCCTTTCAGTCTTGGTTGATTTTCATATCAGATTTTCCAATCTTTTATCCAAGACTAGTTCAAGAATTTTACAAAAGTCTGAAATGCACAAAATTTGGGTACCAATCTTTGGTCAAGGGAGTAGAAATAAATTTACCAACAACATTAGCTGCTACCCTATTTCATGCTCCAGATGAGGGTGCCAGTTGCAACACGTTTGACTTCAACCTTCATGAAGCCTACACACTCTTGACTGGCCTACCTTCTGATCCATCTGATCCCAAACAAACACATGTCACAAAATTCAATACCAACACCTTTTCCCCAGTGTTGAGGATCATCCACCACATGTTGACCACCATAATTACACCCCAAGGTGGTGGAAGGGACAGATTAACAGAAATTCAAAGGTTTGTACTCTTTTGCATGAAAAAGGATATAAAGGTGAACCTCCATCACATTATGTATCAGATAATGTCAGAGACCATCAGGAAAGATCTCAAGAGATCACTTCCATATGCTGCTCACCTCACCCCAGTGTTTGAGCACTTTGGTGTGCCATTGGAGGGTGAGAAATTCCAGACAATTCCCAAATCAAATATCTATTGCTTCAAGAACATTAAGAAGTTCATGGGATTTAGACTGGAGGGCAACCAAATTAGGAGAGGTCCAGTCCTTTTTGAGGCACCTGAAATCCAAGGAGACCAGCATCAGGTTCAGGAGGCTCAGCCTCAAGATCAGGGGGTCAGCCTCAAAATCATGAGGGCCAGCCTCAAGTTCAAGAGGATCAAGTTCCACTGCCAGAGGAACAGCCTCTAATGGATGAGGACCAGCCTCATATCACTCCTGACGGTGGCATTCAGCTTGAAACCCTATTCCACCTCAAGCTGATCCTTCCTCTTCCATTCCACATATTTCTGAACCTCCACATTTCTCCTCTACATTCCAATCATCCACTTCTTCTGGTGGGTCCTCAATTCCACCAGAATTGTTCTCTTTCCTCAATGCTAAATTTGATACATTGAACTCCACTATTCAAACCATGTCAGACAAATTTGAGTTGAGAGTTCAAAGACTAGAGAACACAGTGTCAGCTAAGTTTATTGAGCAGAAGGAAGCCTCAGATTATGCAGCTCAGAGATTTAACAGACTTATAGGCACTCTGGGAGATGCCTATATTGAGCTGAAAGAGCACCAAGAAAAGCTGGAAGTAGTACTTCAGGGAATTTTGGCAAATTCCCAAGCAGATGTCTTCAACACTACAGAGACTCTTTCTCAGCTTAATATAACCAGGTGTGCTTTTGCTCATCTAGCTGATGATTTGGAAAGCATGAGACACTTTAATGAACACATTGGTCAAGAGATCTCAGCCATGAAGAAGGAAGTAAAGATAATTTCAAGGCCTGGTTGGTCAGATGGATCTTCATCAAGCTCTCAACCTGTCTCAGATGATTTGAAAAGATTTCAAAGCACCTTGATGGAGAATTCTGATAGAATGGAGCATTATCTTAACACTAGGCTGACAACTATCCATGAACATATGAAGTCAAGCATGACTTCAATGGACAAAAGATTGTCAGACATTGAGCTTCTTCTTGCTCCAATTCCTCCTCCTCCTCCATCTTCTACCTAATGTATATTTGTTTTGATGATGTCAAAGGGGGAGAAGAATGAATGAATTGAATGTAATATTTTGATGTAATGGTCTTTTGAATGAAATGAAATGTTTGCTTGGCTTCAATGAAAAGTATTGTGATTGTGAATGCAAATCTTTGTCTTTGTGTTTGAATACTTGTCAAGTTGCTTGACTTGTGTGCACAAAAGTTCTCATTTCAAGTAACATTGTATCTCACAAACACATCATCAATTGTTACTGAAGAATATCAAAAGGTCCTTGACAAGTATGAACAAAAAGAAAACAAAAATTTAAACAATCAAAAATTGCTTAAAATCACACTTCATCAAAACCACATTGAAATATGGATTTAATGTTGCCATCATCAAAAAGGGGGAGATTGTTGGGTTGAGTGTATATTTCATAACATTTCCCTCCTATTTTGATGATGACAAGAGGTATTTTTTTAAAGCAATTTAAACGAAACATGTCATAAATATGTTACCTGAAATCATGTTCAAAAAGGCATGTTTTTAATCCACATTTATCATTTATATTCTTGATAAATCATTTAACTAATGATATATGTGTTGTGTATTTCAGGAACAAACCTGTGTGTAAAAGTGTGTCGACACACCCCTCATGGTGTCGACACAAGGCCTAAGGTCCGAAGGCAGAAAACACATCTGTACTGATTGTGTGTCGACACAGGCCAGTGAGTGTGTCGACACACTGGACTTCCCACCGAAGGCCAGTTCTCAGGTTTAATCAGGGTGTCGACACAGGCCAGTGAGTGTGTCGACACACTGGACTTCCCACCGAAGGCCAGTTCTCAGGTTTAATCAGGGTGTCGACACAGGCCAGTGTGTGTGTCGACACACTGGACTTCCCACCGAAGGCCAGTTCTCAGGTTTAATCAGGTTGTCGACACCAATTGGATTGTGTGTCGACACAGGATGGGCTTTCCAGAAGATCAAGCCTTCAGTTTGCAATCAGTTTGTCGACACCACCTGAAGAGTGTGTCGACACCATGGGTTTTCCAGAGACCATATTTCAGGCTTTGATCAGTGTGTCGACACTACCACCAGGGCAGGTCGACACACTCCAAGAAGATTCCAACTTACCTTTGCTGAATGCCACGTGTCTTCCTAGGGCGATCAGGAATCAACCTGGGATCGCGTGCCCTTGTACCCAAAAGGGTATACTTGGAATCTTTTGTGTATAAAAGCCCCGTTTATGGCCAATCATCAGAGAGCCGACCCAACAAACTCTTGTGCCTCCTGAAAAGCTCCTGGCGGCCACAAGAGCTCGTGTCTCCCTCCTCTGCCTTCCTGGAGATTCCAGAAGACCTCATCTCACCAATTCAAGGTGTGAGAATTGGGGTTTGATCTTTGAAGAAGCCTCTGAAGCATCCCAAGGAAGCAGATCAAGCAGAAGCCATCGTTGGAGAAGAATTCAAGGAAGATCCAACCTCCCAGATTGCAGAGCATCGCCTTGGACTTCAAGTTTGCAAGCTTCTTCCCAATCCAAGCTTCTACAAGGGAGTACACTGAAGAACGAAGTCATTCAATACATTTTACTATTCTTCTGTTCTTCTGAGATATCTCTTGAGATTATGCAAGTGCTTCTGCATAATTCTCATTAGTGTTCTCAAATTTCGACTAGATCTGTTGCTAGAAGATCTATGTCTTGAGTTGGTGTCTAGCAAGTAATTGTGTGAGCCTTGTGCTCAGGTTGTTGTGAGCCGTTGTGCTCAGTTTTGAGTTGTCGAACTCAAGTGTGGGTTGAGCAGTCTTGCTAGTTGTTCTAGAGTAGTCTTGCTCTAGAAGTGGTGTGAGTTGTAAGCTCTCCAGTGTTGGAGTTGTCAGGCTCCAGTGGGTGTGTTACCCAGTTGTGTTTAGTGAATCCTCACGGGTTGTGAGGGGTGGATGTAGGAATCACTTGGGTGATTTCCGAACCACCTAAAAAATCCTGGTGCACTTGTTATTTGTGGTTTGATTAATTCATCCGCTAGACGCTTGCATAGGATCGGTTTTACTCACTTAAACAACTTATTTCACATCTATTTTTACCAACTCACTCTAATCTTATCAGATCAGTGACTTTTCACTGATAAAATTGCCTCTGATTCTAAAGTGTTTTTAAAATTGTTTAAGCTTCCGCAAAAGTGGCTTAGTCTATTCATCCCCCCCCCCCTTCTAGATCTTTTCCACACATTCACCTCGATCCTTCATTATAAACTTAAAAAATAGATTCCTTAAAACTCCTGAAAAATATCAAATAGTGAATATAATAGTTTTGAAACATGCTTGAAAATTCACACACCCCCTTATTCTAAAACTCATGAGTAAAAAGGGTTCTTTGATAAAACATTAAACATGAGTATTGCTTTTAATCATTCTCTGGTCTCCAAAATAGGAATAAGAGCAACATTCTTGAAAATCACTTCTTCTGGCAGAGCAATGAATTGGCAACTGAGAAACTACCTTCCCTTACTAAAAATGAGATTCAATATATGTCATGAAGGGACAAGTTAACTCCGTACAAAAAAGGTTTTATAAAAATTGTATTAATCCATCTGCTAAACTGAGTAACTAGGGATTCTGACATCTAAACAACATATATCCTCACATTGAAAGGTTGCATAAACCCTTGTGGCAGAATAATAAGCTAACCGAAGTAATAAGGGACTCAAGTGTGTAAAAAGCATGTGTCCTTGCATGAAAAAGTTATGCGTTATTTGAATGCTCTTAAAATTGTTCAATTAAACACTATCAAAATTTTACTTCCTATGAAAACTTCAAGAGTGCTTATTTTCAATACTAATTAAAGTTTTTCTTTCAAAGATATCCACTTAAAATAAATGTTTGAGAATTAAGGGGTGTAATGAAATTTTCCTCCATGCTTTATCTCTATTAAATGTGCCTCTAAGGCTTTTCAGATTAATGGTCATATTTGAAGCTTATAATCTTCAAACCATTACCCTTAAAAGAAAAAGGGAACATAAATTGAAACTTGAGTAATTTCTTTAAGTCAAATTTTTCTTCTTGAAATTTTACTCAAGGCCGTATTCTATCATGATTGAATGCTCACTCTCTATTTTTTCTAAATTTTTGTCGGATTCTTGCTCTCAATCAGGTCGACGCACTTGGTCTCTTGAGTCGACACAGTCCGATACATTCTCCATGAACCCAATTTAAGCCTAGATGGATCGTCAGCTCATAATATTCTTTTGGGGCAGGTCAATGTGTCTCTCTCAAAAAGCCCCAAATAGTCTCAACACTCCAAATCGCACGCTATTCATCTCTCCAAATTTCTTTCTATGTCTCGCCCTTGCTCCGGAAGCACCTCTCTTCTCCGGTGAAGCACTTCTCTTTTCCAGCGAAGCACTTTTTCTAAGGCACTAGATCCCCTCACTCTTCAGTACGGCACAATCTTCATCTCCAGAATCTCCATTTCTCAGTCGAAATAGCCCTAAAACTCACACCTCGAAGAGAATCAAAACCCAGAGTAGATGCCAGTATCGGTGTGGAAATCCATGAGCCATCTGAGAGACGATCCAAGGCTAGGAATAATGCTCAGGCGAGCATAACACCCCAGAAGAGAAAAGTTGTGAGTTGCCCACACAACAATCGTCAGTTTACTCACTTTAGACTAGCAAAAGAGAAGGCTATATTGAAGGGCAAGAAGACTACTGAGTTTATCTCCCTCAGTAGTTCAGAAATTGTGGATGAATCTCATGCCCATGCAAGAAGCACTGCAACAGGGTTCAATATCAGTAATACCAGAGACTAAAAGGAATGTAGAGAGTAAATCTAAAGACAACAATGAAACAGAAGAATAGACTTAAGATTTTCCAACACAAGGATATGGTGAATAGGAAATAAACAATGCATGTTCAGTAGAAAATGAATCTACTTCAGAGGACAAGGGGTCAGAAGAATCAGATGGTAATGACCTTGAAAATGCAAAGGAATCAGAAGAGGAGGAGCAAGACATAAAATCACAAGAAAATAAAGAAATCTTGAAGCCCAGAGCTATGGATATTCTTGATGAAGGTGTAACACCCCAGAAATTTTAGCAATTTAAAATTTTCAGAAACATAGAGGGATAAAATAAATAAACGTATTGGAGAGACTTCCAATACCATGTGTTAATGACCTATTAACATGATCGGGCCGATAGAGCATATTTGGCCCAAGGATATGAATAAACTAGGATAGGAAATTGCCCAGAAATTCATGTATATAATTATGCAGTAATTTGTGAGGGTAATTTAGGGTTAATGTATGGATGAGTAGTCATGTAAGGTAAGCCAAAACCTAACCCAACTCTAAGAGGTGTTTTCCTAAACCTTTGCTACCTCTTTTAAGTAAAGGAATCCCAGATTTCCTGGAAACTAGGAAACAGAGCTCGTAGCCCTTTCCTAGTATCATTAGGACTCTTAACAACATCCTAAAACTATAAGAACTCATCCCTAAACTCTTAGTGAAGGTTTAACAACGAAGTTGGAGTCGTTTGGAGGCAAGCAAGAACTTCTGGGGAGTAGGAGAAAGGCTGGGAACCCGGAGCTTCATCCCTGCATCCTCTGTTGCATCCAGAACATCAACAGGTTTTAGATCTTCATAAAGGTAGGTGTTCTCGGGCCAAGATTAAAGAAAACAAATGCCAACATGTAGTTCTTTGAGTCTAGGATCATTTGCACTTGATTTGCCCAATTTTCATGGAGTATTCATCGTGTATTGGTGATTTTCCCGAAGTCTTGCACAGTTAGGGCTTTTCTCGTTCGTCATATTGTGCACATGATTCAAGACCAAATTTGACTAAACTTTATTCATGAAAGTTCTTCCAATTGAAGTCACGATCATCTTCTATTTTGGACGTTTTGTCCAAAAATCCTTCGTTAGAGAGTTAGGAGCATGATAAGAGAGTCTCTACATGATACTGAAATTTCGGGCTACACTTGATTTTCTGTTTATCATATGTTTTCTCGGGATTCGAGACCGAACTAGATCAAACCCTGAACATAAATGGTCTTCTACTAGTTGTCCTCGTCATCTTTCGTGTTGAACATTTTGTCTAAATGTAACTCGTTAAAGAGTTATAAGAGTCGTAAGTGAATCACTGCATGAGAAGTGTCATCGGGTTCCACATGACCATGTGTTTTGTTCTGGGAAAGCCACTAGTGTCGACACAGTCTGTGTCTGTGTCGATCTGCTGTCCCAAAACAGCCCAGATGGTGTTCTGGGAAAGCTACTAGTGTCGACACAGTCTATGCCCGTGTCGACCTGCTGTCCCAGAACAGCCCTGATGGAGTTCTGGGAAGGCATCTAGTGTCGACACAGCCCCATCTTGTGTCGACACACTGTCCCAGTTTTGACCCAGAAAGTTCTGGGAAGGCCATCTAGTGTCGACACAATCCCATCTTGTGTCGACACACTGTCTCATGTTTTCTAGAAGGTTTTCTGGAGTCTGTCTCTAGTGTCGACACTGCTTGGACTAGTGTCGACACTACTTGACCTTTTTGCCTTGTTTTTGATGCACTGTGTCGACACCACCTGGACTAGTGTCGACACTACCTGACCAGTTTGCCTGTTTTTGTCTGGTGTTTGGAGCATGGTGTCGACACCACTTGATCCAGTGTCGACACTACCCTTGCAAGATTTTTGTATAATTTGGGTCTAATCATTTCATGATGTCTTCAAGCATGTACATGATGTTATATGGTATGCATGGACTTAAAATAAATCAAACCATTAAAGGAAATGGTAATGATATGAATATGATTCTAATGTGTAAATTTTGATTGTTCTTATGGTCCTTGGATTATCTTGTGATCTTGCTTATTGTCAATTGATAAGATAAGAATATGTCATGAATGTGGGGATGAATACATGATTAGTATGGACATGTTAGGGGTAATTTGCATATAAGTTTCATGGTTTCATGTTTTCCGGTGTTCAAATGATTTTTGTCATATGCATACATGTTAGGAAAGTACATGTTCTACATACGATCTGTCTTTAGAAACACCCTCTTGTTAAGACATTAATGAATTATGAAATCTAAGATACAACGTTATCTTGCCTTCTTCTTTTGAGCTGTTTGTCATTCCTTGACTCTATGAGTGATCATGTTCTTTTTACTATGAGCTTGCCATTGAAACTCTGTGGCCATAATATGAATATGTTTGTTCGGCACATCGTGGGACTCCGGTCCAAAACTTGATACAATGCCTGTGCAATAGGGCCCTGTCCGGTCCTGGGGAGGAGCACCCCGACGTACTTGTTAACCAAGGGAATATGGACTCTTGGTGCTTGGCATGGCACACCTGACATGCAAGATTTGTGTATATGTGCCTCCTGTTTGACTTGATAAGTTTGACTTGACATGATATAATACGTTTGTTCTGGTGAACACATGAACTCTGCTTAAATATGGCCAATCTCTTCTGACATGATTCCATTCTTGAAATACCTGTTCATTGTATATGCAATTCGACATTTTGAACTGATACGATATCCGTTCTATTCTGCTATTCAATCTGTTAGTATTGCATACATTGTCATCATATTCATATGCATATCTACCTACTTAAAATGTTAATCATGTATACTAGTGCCCGCACGTTATGGAGATGTAAATCCTACTGAGCTAGTTCGCTCACCCCTATCATCCTGCCCTTTTTCAGGTAGTGATGAAGAACCAGTGGAGTCGGATGGGACTGGGCAAGAGTGACGAGCACCCGTCCTAGAAATAGATGATAGTTTAGAACTAGAAATTTGAGTAGTCTATGTAATAGTGAAACTTTTCTGGAAGTTTTATTTGATTGATGGACCCTTTGGTTAATTCTACTTATGTGAGGTTGTATCTAGTTGAATGAAATGAATAAAGTATACTATTGGTGACCATATTATAAGTCTTGAATGTGTTATTATATTCGATTGTGACTCTGCACTATTCAACTATGATACGCCGGTTTGTATCGTTCACGTTCCCTGGTATTTATTCCGCTGCTAAATATCGGGGCGTGACAGTTTGGAAAAGGACGCCAGGGCATGGTGGGAGTCGGTAGAAGCAACCCTCAATGGACAACAACTTACATGGACTCAGTTCATTGAGCGTTTTAACGCCAAGTACTTTTCTGAGAGGGTCCAAGAACGGAAAGCAGCCGAATTTGCGGCTTTGAAGCAGAGAGGACTTAATGTGGCTGAGTATGAAGCCCAATTCTTTCGGCTGTCCCGATATGCTGTTCACTTGATTGGGACAGAAAGAATGAAGGCGAAACGCTTTCTAAATGGCTTGAGGCCCCAGTTCATCACCCAACTGGCGCTAATGGACATTCAAACTTATGCTGAAATGGTTAAGAAGGCTCAACTACTGGAAGATGCAATGGAAACTGCTAAAAGGATTAAGGGAAAATCCGTGAAACGTGAACAAGTGTCTTCTGCTGGGAGGTATCAGTCGATTATTGGGAAGAAACGGCCCAGTGGCGGGGTAAATGAACCAGCGGATAAAAAGCCGAAGGAACTAGGTAAGCAAGTGATAGTGGCAACGGGTGAAAGGTGCAAACATTGTGACCGAGCTGGTCATCGGACTGAAGAATGCTGGAGAGCGCAAGGGAGATGCCTACGCTGTGGGAGTCGTGACCATAGGATCTCGGACTGCCCAATGTTGAAAGAACAAGCCCCTCATGACAAACGTCAAAATGGACAGAAGAGGCAAGGCCGACTGCAAGCTGTCCAGGAACCAGAAACTGCTGAAGAAGGAGGTATCGTGGAAGGTACACTTACTATTCTTTCCCGACCTGCTTATGTTCTCTTTGATACGGGAGCTACGCACTCCTTCATTTCTCAAACATTTGTTGATACCCTATCTGTGGAACCAGTCCCAATGAAATCTAGAATAGTTGTGTCAACCCCGATTGGTCCAGGTACCAATCTTACAAACCATATACCATCCAGTGAGGTGTTGATTGAAACCCAAAACCTACCAGCAAATTTAATATGCATGGACATGGCAGGGTATGATGTGATATTGGGAGCAGACTGGATGTCTGAACATGGGGCTAGTATAAATTGCAGGAGAAGTAGGGTAACTTTTAGCCAGTACCCAAAACTAGTGTTCACTGGGGATAGAAACCGTAGGAGATTGTCACTTATCTCTGCACTGCAAGCCAAAAGGATGATGAGGAAAGGTTGTATGGCCTTTCTTGCTGCTGTAGTCATTGCAAAGAAGGAAGTCAAGGTAGAGGACATCCATGTCGTCAGCGAATACGCTGATATTTTCCCCGAAGACTTGCCCGGAATTCCTCCGGAGCGAGAGGTCGATTTTACCATCGAATTGGTCCCTGGTGCAGCACCAATATCTAGGGCACCATATAGAATGTCCCCGCAGAACTAAGGAACTAAAAGAGCAACTGATGGAACTGTTAGAGAAGGGTTTCATCCGACCAAGCACATCGCCATGGGGTGCACCTGTCCTCTTCGTCAAGAAGAAAGATGGGTCGATGAGGCTATGCATAGATTACAGACAACTGAATCAATTAATCATCAAGAACAAATACCCTCTGTCGAGGATTGATGATTGTTTGATCAATTATCTGTAGCTAGATACTTCTCAAAATAGATCTCCGATCTGGTTATCATCAATTGAGGATCAAAGGAGAAGACATTCACAAGACTGCCTTCCGAAGCAGGTATGTGCATTATGAATTTATTGTTATGCCTTTTGGACTAACAAATTCCCTGCAGTTTTCATGCAACTTATGAATAGCATTTATCGCCCATATCTTGATAAGTTCGTGGTGGTATTCATCGATGATATACTGATTTATTCCAAGACAAAGGAAGAGCATGAGGAGCATTTGAGGATTTCATTGCAGATATTGAGGGAGAACAAATTATATGCCAAGTTAAGTAAATGTGAATTCTGGCTTGAGGAGGTATCCTTTCTCGGGCATGTGGTGACCAAAGATGGTATCGTTGTTGATCCATCAAAGGTTGAGGCTGTGTTGAAATGGGAAAGACCGACAAGCGTCACAGAGATCAGGAGTTTTCTAGGATTGGCTGGGTATTACCGAAGGTTTATAAAAGATTTCTCAAAGATTGCAGTACCATTAACCAAGCTGACCCGTAAGGAAAATCCGTTTGTGTGGAATGAGGATTGCGAGGAAAGTTTCAATAACTTGAAGAAGTGTCTGACTACTGCCCTGTCCTCGCCTTACCCACTGAAGAGGGAGGATTTGAAATTTATTAAGATGCTTCTGGTACTGGACTGGGATGCGTCCTAATGCAACAAGGGAAAGTAATAGCTTATGCTTCCAGACAATTGAAGATCCACGAAGTGAACTATCCAGTTCATGACTTGGAGTTGGCAGCTGTGGTATTCGCCTTAAAGATTTGGAGGCATTATATCTATGGTGAGCAATTTAAAGTCTTCTCTGACCACAAGAGTTTGAAATACCTGTTCTCACAGAAAGAGCTTGACATGAGACAAAGAAGGTGGTTAGAGTACCTTAAGGACTTTGACTGTTCCATTCAATATCACCCTGGGAAAGCCAATGTATTGGCAGACGCTCTAAGTAGACGAACAGGAACTGTTCTAGCTAATATGATGCTGGGCGAATGGAAGTTACTGGAGCAATTTGCAAGTCTGAATTTAGACATGGAAAAGAAGGAGAAACAAGTAATGATTTCTAATCTCCAGATACAATCCGGTTTGCTGACCGAAATCCAGGAGAAATAGGGAGAAGACCCACTCTTAGTTCAGATTAGGGAGAAGTTAGAACAAAGACCCGACTTTACTCTATCAGCTGAAGGAAGATTACTATTCCGAGGTAGAACATGTGTTCCTGATCATGAAGGTCTCAAGAAGAGGTTACTGAATGAAGCTCACCAGTCCAAATATACGATTCATCCAGGATCAACAAAGATGTACCAAGATTTAAAAAGGTCGTACTGGTGGCCAAACATGAAGAGGGATGTGGCCGATCATGTGGCATACTGTTTGACATGCATGAAAGTCAAAGCCGAACATTTTCGTATGGCTGGAGGACTGCTACCACTAGAAATCCCAGAGTGGAAGTGGGATAGTATCGGTATGGACTTTATAATGGGATTGCCCAAGACTCGAGGTGGTATGGATGCAATCTGGGTAATAGTTGATCGATTGACTAAGTCGGCTCATTTCTTGCCAATTAAGAGCACCTGGTCTGTGGATGTATTAGCTGCATTATATGTTAAGGAAGTAGTTAGATTGCATGGGGTTCCATCTAGCATAATATCAGACCGGGACCCTAGATTTACTTCACACTTCTGGAAGGGTTTACAAGCGGCAATGGGTACTAAACTAAACTTTAGTACTGCCTTCCATCCTCAGACTGATGGACAAACTGAAAGGACCAATCAAATTATGGAGGATATGCTTCGTGCTCTGGTGCTGGATTTCAAGGGTCGATGGGATGATCAGTTGTACTTGATGGAGTTTGCTTATAACAACAGCTATCAGGCTAGTATCAAAATGGCTCCATTTGAAGCCTTATATGGCAGGACTTGAAGATCACCCCTTTGTTGGGAAGAGGTTGGGGAGAACCAATGGGTTGGACCCGACTTGATTGAGGCCACTGTCAAGAAGGTCCAGATTGTCAGGGAATGTCTGAAGATAGCACAATCCAGACAGAAGAGTTATGCAGACAAGAGAAGGAGAGAACTGGAATTTCAGGTTGGCGAACATGTTTTCTTGAAGGTCTCACCTTCGAGGGGAATACAAAGATTTGGGATCAAAGGAAAACTAAGTCCCAGATTTATAGGGCCATTTGAAATTCTGGAAAGAATTGGTCAGGTGGCGTATAGACAGGCACTACCTCCGCAACTAGCAAACGTGCATAATGTGTTCCACATATCCATGCTGCGGAAGTACTTATTCAATGCCGACCATGTAATTGATCACGAGGACTTGGAGATTCGGGAGGACCTGACTTACGAAGAGAAGCCGATCAAACTATTGGATCGGAAGATTCAGCGACTCAGGAATCGTACCATACCTATGGTGAAGGTTCAATGGAGTCGAGACGGAGTTACTAATGCTACCTGGGAAACAGAGGAAAGAATGAAGAAAAACCACCCGGAGCTATTCTCAGGTACGAACTACACCATTATGCATAAATTTGGGGACCAAATTTCTTCAGTGGGGGAGGATGTAACACCCCAGAAATTTTAGCAATTTAAAATTTTCAGAAACATAGAGGGATAAAATAAATAAACGTATTGGAGAGACTTCCAATACCATGTGTTAATGACCTATTAACAAGATCGGGCCGATAGAGCATATTTGGCCCAAGGATATGAATAAACTAGGATAGGAAATTGCCCAGAAATTCGTGTATATAATTATGCAGTAATTTGTGAGGGTAATTTAGGGTTAAAGTATGGATGAGTAGTCATGTAAGGTAAGCCAAAACCTAACCCAACTCTAAGAGGTGTTTTCCTAAACCTTTGCTACATCTTTTAAGTAAAGGAATCCCAGATTTCCTCGAAACTAGGAAACGGAGCTCGTAGCCCTTTCCTAGTATCATTAGGACTCTTAACAACATCCTAAAACTATAAGAACTCGTCCCTAAACTCTTAGGGAAGGTTTAACAATGAAGTTGGAGTCGTTCGGAGGCAAGCAAGAACTTCTGGGGAGCAGGAGAAAGGCTGGGAACCCGGAGCTTCATCCCCTGCATCCTCTGTTGCGTCCAGAACATCAACAGGTTTTAGATCTTCATAAAGGTAGGTGTTCTCGGGCCAAGATTAAAGAAAACCAATGCCAACATGTAGTTCTTTGAGTCTAGGATCATTTGCACTTGATTTGCCCAATTTTCATGGAGTATTCATCGTGTATTGGTGATTTTCCCGAAGTCTTGCACAGTTAGGGCTTTTCTAGTTCGTCATATTGTGCACATGATTCAAGACCAAATTTGACTAAACTTTATTCATGAAAGTTCTTCCAATTGAAGTCACGATCAGCTTCTATGTTGGACGTTTTGACCAAAAATCCTTTGTTAGAGAGTTAGGAGCATGATAAGAGAGTCTCTGCATGATACTGAAATTTCGGGCTACACTTGATTTTCTGTTTTTCATATGTTTTCTTGGGATTCTAGAGCGAATTAGATCAAACCCTAAACATCAAAGTTCTTCTACTAGTTGTCTTCTTCATCTTTCATGTTGAACGTTTTGTCTAAATGTCACTCGTTAAAGTGTTATAAGAGTCGTAAGTGAATCGCTGCATGAGAAGTGTCATCAGGTTCTACATGACCATGTGTTTTGTTCTGGGAAAGCCACTAGTGTCGACACAGTCTGTGCCTGTGTCGACCTGCTGTCCCAAAACAGCCCAGATGGTGTTATGGGAAAGCTACTAGTGTCGACACAGTCTGTGCCCGTGTCGACCTGCTGTCCCAGAACAGCCCAGATGGAGTTATGGGAAGGCATCTAGTGTCGACACAGCCCCATCTTGTGTCGACACACTGTCCCAGTTTTGACCCAGAAAGTTCTGGGAAGGCCATCTAGTGTCGACACAGTCCCATCTTGTGTCGACACACTGTCCCATGTTTTCTAGAAGGTTTTCTGGAGTCTGTATCTAGTGTCGACACTGCTTGGACTAGTGTCGACACTACTTGACCTTTTTGCCTTGTTTTTGATGCACTGTGTCGACACCACCTGGACTAGTGTCGACACTACCTGACCAGTTTTGCCTGTTTTTGTCTGGTGTTTGGAGCATGGTGTCGACACCACCTGATCCAGTGTCGACACTACCCTTGCAAGATTTTTGTATAATTTGGGTCTAATCATTTCATGATGTCTTCAAGCATGTACATGATGTTATATGGTATGCATGGACTTAAAATAAATCAAACCATTAAAGGAAATGGTAATGATATGAATATGATTCTAATGTGTAAATTTTGATTGTTCTTATGGTCCTTGGATTATCTTGTGATCTTGCTTATTGTCAATTGATAAGATAAGAATATGTCATGAATGTGGGGATGAATACATGATTAGTATGGACATGTTAGTGGTAATTTGCATATAAGTTTAATGGTTTCATGTTTTCCTGTGTTCAAATGATTTTTTGTCATATGCATACAAGTTAGGAAAGTACATGTTCTACATACGATCTGTCTTTAGAAACACCCTCTTGTTAAGACATTAATGAATTATGAAATCTAAGATACGACGTTATCTTGCCTTGTTCTTTTGAGCTGTTTGTCATTCCATGACTCTATGAGTGATCATGTTCTTTTTACTATGAGCTTGCCATTGAAACTCTGTGGCCATAATATGAATATGTTTGTTCGGCACATCGTGGGACTCCGGTCCAAAACTTGATACAATGCCTGTGCAATAGGGCCCTGTCCGGTCCTGGGGAGGAGCGCCCCGACGTACTTGTTAACCGAGGGAGTATGGACTCTTGGTGCTTGGCATGGCACACCTGACATGCAAGATTTGTGTATATGTGCCTCCTGTTTGACTTGATAAGTTTGACTTGACATGATATAATACGTTTGTTCTGGTGAACACATGAACTCTACTTGAATATGACCAATCTCTTCTGACATGATTCCATTCTTGAAATACTTGTTCATTGTATATGCAATTCGACATTTTGAACTGATACGATATCCGTTCTATTCTGCTATTCAATCTGTTAGTATTGCATACATTGTCATCATATTCATATGCATATCTACCTACTTAAAATGTTAATCATGTATACTAGTGCCCACACGTTATTGAGATGTAAATCCTACTGAGCTAGTTCGCTCACCCCTATCATCCTGCCCTTTTTCAGGTAGTGATGAAGAACCAGTGGAGTCGGATGGGACTGAGCAAGAGTGACGAGCACCCGTCCTAGAAATAGATGATAGTTTAGAAATAGAAATTTGAGTAGTCTATGTAATAGTGAAACTTTTCTGGAAGTTTTATTTGATTGATGGACCCTTTGGTTAATTCTTCTTATGTGAGGTTGTATCTAGTTGAATGAAATGAATTAAAGTATACTATTGGTGACCATATTATAAGTCTTGAATGTGTTATTATATTCGATTGTGACTCTACACTATTCAACTGTGATACGCCGGTTTGTATCGTTCACGTTCCCCGGTATTTATTCCGCTGCTAAATATCGGGGCGTGACAGAAGGACTGCACAATGCAATCCCAGAATTGTTTGATCTGTTTGAGTACCAAGGCTGGACCAACTTTATAAGTAAGCATAGAACTTTCTATCCGAACCTTGCTCAAGAATTCTATGCCAACTTAATTAGCAATGTCAAGTCCTTAGAATCAAAAGTGAGGAACAAGAAAATTATATTGACTTACAAAACAGTCAGCAAGGCATTGGACATACCAATAGTTGGAGAAGACTATGGAGTCTTCAAGTCTGACCATCATGAAGCCTACTCACTGCTCACAGGCTTGCCAATAGAAGTGAATGATCAAAAACTAGCTTTGGTCACATCCTTGAATGCAAATAGGTTCCCTGCACTACACATAATGATTCATCACATATGCACCACTATCTTGACACCCCAAGAAGGAGGAAGAAGCAGAGTGACTCACATTTAGAGATTTCTGATGTTTGTCTGTTAAAAAGGATAAAGGTAAATCTGGGAGTAGTATTTCTACACATCATTCGTGACACCACAAGAAGTAATGTGAGAAAATGCCTTCCTTATGAACTGTGGTGGCATTTTCTTGTATGGGCCGGAGCCAAACAGGCCTCCACTGGAGTGAGGGAAGACGGTCGCCGGTAGCGGACGAAAGCCTGCACGAACCGGAACCGGATCAGGGGGGCCCGGTTGAAGAACCGGGCAGAACCCTCCGATGCCTAAGTCAGTAGACTGTAGGATGGCTTGAAGGAGAAGGATTCACTGTTGTGTGTGTTGTACTGTGCGTGCGCGCGCGTGTGAGTGCTCAAGGTTGCGTACCTTTGCATGGAAGTTACCTGGGCCTTTTATAGGCAGAGGTGTCAAAGGAATGGGAAGGGTCGTCCTTTAATGTCTCTAGAAAGGACGCGCCAGTTGGCGCCATTGGCGGGGAGTTATGCATTGAGGCGCCCATTGAGGGGCTCTGCAGTTAACGCTCCATGGAACGTGGGGCGCGTTCCTCGCCATTGTCGTAACCGTCTCCAGTTAGCGAAGGGCCTTGCTGCATTTCCTGGTCGGAAGGTACCGAATAGGGGAGCTTGTTCGGTAGTCAGACCGCATGCTCGGCGCTTTGTACCTGGAACACTGCTTGCATTGACGGGGCCATGACGCGCCTTGAGCTGGGCCTGTTCGACAGGGGGCATCTTGACCGAATAGGTTACAGGGTGTCCGGAGATGGCCCTTGGGACCTGCTGAGCCACGATGAGCTATGCTAGGTCATGATGGGCCCTGCGGGCCTAGGTGGCTAGAAATGGCCACCACACTTGCCCCCCACTCTCTCAAGCGTACTCGGTGTTCGGAGTGCCTTGAGAGAGGAGGTCTGCGTGACTGTCTTTCGCATTAAATGCGACATTGACCTCGGCATCGTGAACAGTCAGTTGGGCGATGCCGCTTGGTGTCCTTCCTCGGGGACGAAGAAAGCCATCATCACGAAGGTTACATGTCTCCCGGGGGACACGCGACGGTGGGTTCGAATCGAACCGCCGTTTTCGTTTTCGATTTTCGCACCCATCTTTCCTTATAAGGAAGAGGCAGGGTGAAGGTGGGGTTTCCCGCCTTCGAAAAACTTCTTCTACATCCTTCTTCGTCTCCACCGCAACATTCGTCTTCTTCCTTGCGAGCTCGCAGAATCACCCCTGCCTCCCCGCTGTTTCTTCCTCTTCTTGCTGTTCTCGAATTTCGGAGAAGGGAAAGGCCACGGCTGTCGCCGGAGCGAGCGGCACGGCATCGGAGGCACCTCAGCAGACAAGGTATATGTTCATCGAGGGTCTTTATGAACGGTACCGGATTGGGCAGGAGTATGATATAATCCTTGCGAAGGAGGAGGATTCGTACCTTCTTCAGAAGTTTGGGTGCATGGCAATGTCCCAGGACTTGCTTGAAGCTGGGTTTCGGCTACCCTTGCCGGCGGTGGCCAGAGATCTCCTCAATGTGTGGGGGATCACCCCTATCCAGCTGACGTCGAACTCCTGGAGCACGATCTGCATCTTCTGCATCTCCTGCAAGGTGCAGAAGATCGAGCCGATGACGGACCTCTTTAGGAGCCAGTTCAGCCTAGGGGCATCGCTGATGACCGGCCTTAACATAGTCTACACCAAACATAGGCCGAACATGATGCAGATTGATTTCCCCCCCAAGTACTCCAACAACAAAGGGTGGATGCATCGGGTGCTCTTCATCGCCCGCAAAGAGGAACGCCGGAGTGGGGGTTCCCTACTCGGGTCAGGGATCCGCGCAACAAGGACGCCTATCCTATGCTGGTTCGGGAGGCGGCGAAGCTCGCGGACCGCCTCAGCAACATTTTTGTGGATAAGGCGGAGGAGTACATAACTGAATCCCAGCTCGTCCAACATGGGCTCAGCCAAGCATGGAGTAAGTGAAATCCCTATCTCTAGAGATTTTTTTGTTTGTTTAGGAGACATCTCCCTTACCTATTCTCCTTGCACAGGTGCGGAGGAGCTGGCTGCGGGCATGGACGGGAGGATATGGCCTTTTACACCAAGAAGATCACAGTCACGACATACGTGGCGATCATGGGTGAGGGTCCTCCCCCTGCTACCGCGTTGAGTCGTCCTGCGGAAAGGCGGCCTACCAGTAAGAAGCCCTTGAAGATAAGTCATCGGGGGCAAGCCGGCCCTAAGAAGGGAAAGAGGGCTGTGCGGCAAGCCGTCGAGGAGGAGGTCGAGTAGGAAGAGGAGGAAGAGATCCCGCAGCTTCTTGTGCGAAAGAAACAAAAGTTGGTAAAGGCGGCCTAGAAGACGAGGCCGAGCACCATCATCGAGACACAACCCCTGACCACAGAAGGGGTTGGCGCCGAGCTAGGATTGGTCGTGGTAAGCGATTAATCAGATGAAGGCTCCACTGGGGAGCGAGCGGGGCCGTCGACGCCCTAAGGCTCCATCACGAGCCGAACAGCGGCAATGGGATGAGTGGGGGCATCCATACCCCAAGGTCCCATCGCAAGCCGCACAGGGGAGGTGGCAGCAACTGAAATGTCCAGCAACACCGTGGCTAGGCAGACCATGGCAGAAGACAGAGCCGTCCTCGTGCAGAGTTCGACCATCAGGGCGGACGAAGGGGACGAAGGGGCGATGCACGCAGAAGAGGCGTTCAGCGCCGTAGTGGGAGCGGCGGAAGGCGGAGCCGTCACCGGTCAAAGGTCGTCTGTAGCAACCTGGAAAAATTAATACTTAAAAAATTTGAAATAATAATTTCTTTAATTGAAATATTAGAAACATACGTACCACTATCGTATGTGCAAGAACACATCTACAAATTTCGTAAAAATTATAACTCAACTCAAAATATTATCCCTAAGTGTTCCACAAAGAAATTCGTGCAACGAAAAGTCCGAGTGGCCAAGCGTACGTCACAACGTGAATAATTATCTAAATTAGGAAACTAAGTCGGAAAATCGTTAACACAGAAAGATAACGCGCACATAAATTAAACGAACCTGTCGGAGAAACTTCCAACGTCATGTAATGATGACCAATAAGAAAATTGGGCTTAGAAAAATAATTCGAACCAAGTTTTAGAAATTGAGGTGACTTATTATTGTAATTAAGGAATAATTCAGAAAACCCATTATCATATGACCCAAGTAGATTAACAATTAAAATAAAATGATGAGTAGACTCCAAACAATATGTAATGATAATCCATCATGAGAAATTAGATCAATGGACCTCCCATAGTCTATAAATAAAATCAAGTAAGAAAAATATAATAAAATCCATAACTCTATTATTCCCTAATTAGAAGGGGAAATTGCAATAAATTAAATTCTATTAAATAATGGGCTTCGTTAAATAGACTATATAAAATTTATTGGGCCACAATAGGGATTTTTAAAGATAAACAATAGGAAAAATACTCTAAATTCGCAACTTAATTATTACCTAACTGGAAAAAGGGTTATTAAATAAGTAAAATAGCTAGTTTGGGTTTGAATTGGATTCTTAAACCTACCCTAATAGGTTGGCCACGGATTTAGCTCCCATCCTAACCCAATTAGGACTTGTCAAGCTTGGAAGGAGGGGAGAAAATAGGCAACCTCTTAATTAGGGGGTAATTAGAGTAGTGGTAGGAATTGGAACCCAAGGGAGCTTAAATACTCCCTAAATCCCCCATGGCCGGCCCTAGCTCATTGCCAAGGGTTGCTGGACGTGGAGAGGAAGCCAAGGAGGAGGAGAAAACATGGAGAGAATGATCTCTCAAGCTTCAACCCGAGTTCATCAAGTTCTAGCCGTAGAAGAGTAAAACGACTAAAGGTAGGCATTCTCACAAGCATAAATCATAAGATTTCGTCTATAGATTGTTCCATGCATCACGAACAAAACCCCTTTCGTTTCATAATTTTCCATCCTCTTGACCCCGAACCTTCATGTTTAATTCACATCTCTTTGAATACACGATCCCATGCTCTCAAATTTTTATTGAAGGTGCTGATGCATGTTAGGCATCTTTTGCTCGTAAAAGCCCTAATTTTTATTCATTCTATCTTGTGAATTAATTCGTTGATCTCATCTGTGTACTGTTCCATGTTCATCATGAATACACATGACCAAAGTATGTTGAAACCCTGTTTGATTTCAAATTCCAATTTTTTTAAGAACCCATGTGAGTCTAGATCAATTTGCAACTAGTTTCATGCTTTTTCATGGCTCGTACAATTAGTTATGATTTTCTAAATCACCCTGTGACAAATAGGGTAAGTCTGGCCCGCAATCCAATACACTATTCTTTCCATGTCGGACTCGTGTGCAGACCCTCTGAATGCGACAGCCCGATAGGCAATATTCATAGGGTCATCACGACAGTGCCTTCCGTCGCAATCTGATCATGACAGGGCTTGTTGTCGCGATCTGCTACCTGATTTGATGAGCCAGTCGCGACCCTCAAGCGACCCCGTCCCGATCTGCCTGCCTATTCAGACAAGCCCGTCGCGATCCTTACAAGGCCCTGTCACGTTCACACTTGATCCCGTCGCGACCCTTATAGAGAACCGTCGCATTCTAATGTTTTTTCATGAAAAACCCCTATTTTTGCAAGTCTTGTTTTTCTACAGTGAACTCATGCCCTGTTAACTCTCCTAACACAATAAACAAAGCTGATAAATCTTGGACATATTTTAATTAATTTAAGTTATTCACGTGACTCTTTCATATTCTATAATTCTCTATATCACATGCACACACTTGAACCATCCAATCGAACTTAACTTGGCATGAAATTACTTCATAATACATTTGGAAAATTATTACAATTATGTAATTCAATTGCCCAATTTTTAAATGAACTTGTCTACGTTTCATGCGATGTCTTTGGGAATACCGTTATCGATGCTCCACTATTCTAGAATTCCTATAGAATGACGCACACTTGTTTTTATATACACTCTCTCTCTTGACTTGGACGAACTCTCAGTCGGATACTCCTTATGCCGGACTAGTGAGTCTTTGTTCAAGGCCTCTGTAAGTCTCCTCTATCCATGGATTCCCACATGGTCGACGAGCTGGTTATACCCTAATACCTATGACACCTCTAGGGATCAGCATGATCCAAACGGCCTTAGTTGCTCTGGCTCTTATCTTGAATCACGGCGGACATCTAGACCTGTGCATAACAAGGCCAGCGGAAGGGTAGTGAGTTCCACCTCACTGCCAACACCCTACGCGTGTGTTGTGCAACTGTTACTACAGCTCGTTACTCGACGTATCATGTGCAATGACCATAAGATCTCATCTATATTCTACTCGCTCATCTATTCACATTCACTCTACTATCTCATCTCTCTCGTCTATTCATCTAGTACTCTCTTGGCACCCTTTGAGCTGTGTGGCTCCTACTGTTTTGTACTGTTCATGACTGTCTAGCGCTAAAATGGGTCTTGTGACTCTACTGACTTGAATGCATACTATTGAGGGCACGGAGAGTGTCCGGGGGACTCCAATCTAGTCCTGGGGCGAATAGCCACCCGAAAATACCTGCAGGGGCTATTGACGGTGTCTGCATTTGCACCGGTCCTGACTGACTGTTCTGAATTAGCTAGACATCTGACTGTTATACTGTTATTGTTAGTCTGTTAGTTCAGACGTACTGCACTGTTACTGTACTGCCACTGACTGTTACAGAATTGCTACTGTCTTGTTATTGAGCGACTACTGTCGTACTTTCTTCATGCTCTACTTGATACTTGCTATCTTGAGTCATTGCGTTCTATCCTGACTTAGTCGCATTCAAAGTACTATATTCTCTCTCGGCTATCTACGGATAACCAAAGTGCCATTACTATTTCGATTGATGAAAGTTAATCAAAGGTGCTATACTATTTCAATTGATGAGAATCAATCAACGTGCAATTTACTCTTTACATGACCAACTACTATCTCTCTTCTTGCTATATGTGTCGCTTGCTATTTCTTGACAATGAGGTTACTTGCTATTGCGTGACTTGACTTTAATCATCGTGCTATACTTGATTCATCTGCTATTTGAACCATGTTACTTGTGCTATTACTTTCTCGACTTTACATAACTCTCTCTATCATTAGTTACTCTGCCATTTAATGCGCTAATTATTTAAAGCCTGCTTGACTATTGAGATTTAAGTCCTACTCGGCATTATCGCTCACCCTTCATTATTTGTTATTTGTGTCTCAGGTAAGTCAGACCATGACGTTATACGTACCAATGGGATGGGACCAGAGTGATGAGCAACCCGGGGTCAAATGACGAAGTTGCCCTAGCACAATTGGAGTCTAGTAGTTATTGCTTTAGATTTCTTTTCAACGTAATGATGTCATATTAAGCCCTATGTATTGGCTCCGAATTAGTGGTTGTAATAGTCTTAGTCGAATTTCAATGAAGTGAAGAGTTTATTCCAATTATTGTTCATTAGATACTCTGATGGACTCAACTGTTTGTACATTTTTCTCTACTATGTACTTGGTTCATGTTTCCTCCAATTTATTCCACTGCTAAATTGGAGGGGCGTGACAGTTGGTATCATAGCCTAGGATGCCCTTATTAGGATATTTTAAGTCTAGGGATGTTCTAGGTGAACTGCCATGACCGTGTCTAAGTCAACCACCATACCTATGTGAGAGATTGGGTAAAGCTTGGGGTCATGCTAGAAGCTTAACTATATGTATAAGCACCCTAAGTTAAAGAATAAATTAATAAGTGTTGTTGGTCGCAAGAACTAGAAGAGATGGCTGGCGAGCATGCATAAAAGCACGAATTACAACAAACCGTACAGGGGTTAACTCAAGCACTTAACAACGTGATTCAAGCAGGAGCAAGAAATGGGGCAGGAGACTTATATGGGAACATTCAACGAATAAATCCCCCTAGGTTTAATGGAACTCCGGATCCCGATGAAGCTGAAAATTGGGTGAAGGCGATGGAACAAATCTTTAGAGTTATGCAATGTTCAGAACAGGATAAAGTCCTTCTGACAACCTTCTAGTTTGACTACGATGCTAGAGCCTGGTGGGACGCTGCCAATCGACAATTACCCAACATCAACATAGAGTGGGAGAAATTTTTGGAACTCTTCAACACCAAATATTTTTCCAAGAGGATTCGTGAGAAGTAGGTAAATGAATTCGCTAATTTGAAACAATGAATGATGTCTATAGCAGAATATGTAGCACAATTTGAAAGACTAGCACAGTATGTACAACATTTGGTGAGTACGGAAAAGATGAAGGCAAAGAGAATTTTAGAAGGGTTGAGACCTGTGTTCTGGGAAAAGTTGGCTCTACTAGACATTGAAGTATATTCAGTCATGGTATTGAGAGCTCAATTAGTAGAGGAAACCATGGAACTTCTTGAAAAGATCCATAACAAGAAGGTGTTGAAAAGGGAACGCGCTACTCATTCCAATGATAATGAAGGAAGAATTACAGTAGATAGCAAAAGAATAAAAAGGGAAGTGAAGCGGAAAGAAGTTTGTGAATTTTGTGAAAAGCCAGGGCATCAGGTTGATAACTGTTGGAAGAGATTGGGCAGATGCTTGCGATGTGGAAGTCAACGGCATCGAGTCATCGATTGTCCAACAAAGAAGAACCAAACTCCACGCCAAGAATGATTGTGGATATAGATCATGCCAATGAGAGTGGACAAGGTACCATCACTAAACCCTTAGTTGGATTTCATATTATTTTCATGATAGCAAAGCCCTAAGTGGGGGAGGTGATGGAATCAAATATCCATAATAAATTGGTAGTCGTATCATATCATATGAATTTGGGAACCAAATTCTTTTTAAGTGGGGGAGGATGTAGCAACCCGTAAAAATTAATACTTAAAAAATTTGTAATAATAATTTCTTTAATAGAAACATATGTACCACTATCTTATGTGCAAGAACACATCTAAAGATTTCATAAAAATTATAAATCAACCCCAAATATTATCCCTAAGTGTTCCACGAAGAAATTCGTGCAATGAAAAGTCCGAGTGGTCAACTGTACGTCACAACGTGACTAATTATCCAAATTAGGAAACTAAGTCGGAAAACCGTTAACACGGAAAGATAATGCGCCCATAAATTAAACGAACCTGTCAGAGAGACTTCCAACGTGATTTAATGATGACCCATAAGAAAATTGGGCTTAGAAAAATAATTCGAAACAAGTTTTAGAAATTGAGGTGACTTATTATTTTAATTAAGGCATAATTCAGAAAACCCATTATCATATGAGCCAAGTAGATTAACAATTAAAAATAAAATGATGAGTAGACTCCAAACAATATGTAATGATAATCCATCATCAGAAATTATATCAATGGACCTCCCATATTCCATGAATAAAATCAAGTAAGAAAAATATAATAAAAGCCATAACTCTATTATTCCCTAATTAGAAGGGGAAATTGCAATAAATTAAATTCTATTAAATAATGGGCTTTGTTAAATAGACTATATAAAATTTATTGGGCCACAATAGGGATTTTTAAAGATGAACAATAGGAAAAATACTCTAAATTCTCAACTTAATTATTACCTAATTGGAAAAAAGGTTATTAAATATGTAAAATAGCTAGTTTGGGTTGGAATTGGATTCCTAAACCTACCCTAATAGGTTGGCCATGGATTTAGCTCCCATCCTTACCCAATCAGGACTTATCAAGCTTGGAAGGAGGGGAGAAAATAGGCAACCTCGTAATTAAGGGGTAATTAGAGTAGTGGTGGGAATTGGAACCCAAGGGAGCTTAAATACTCTCTAAATCCCCCATGGCCGGCCCTAGCTCATTGCCAAGGGTTGCTGGACGTGGAGAGGAAGCCAAGGAGGAGGAGAAAACATGCAGAGAAGGATCTCTCATGCTTCAACCCGAGTTCATCAAGTTCTAGCCCTAGAAGAGTAAAACGACTAAAAGTAGGCATTCTCACAAGCATAAATCATAAGATTTTGTCTATAGATTGTTCCATGCATCAGGAACAAAACCCCTTTCATTTCATAATTTTTCATCGAGTATAATTTTTGTTCTTGATTTTTGAATTCCTGTAAACCTCTTGACCCCGAACCTTCATGTCTAATTCACATCTCCTTGAATACACGATCCCATCCTCTCAAATTTTTATTGAAGGTGATGATGCATGTTAAACATCTTTTGCCCATAAAAGCCCTAATTTTCATTCATTCTATCTTGCGAATTAATTCGTTGATCTCATCTGTGCACTGTTCCATGTTCTTCATGAATACACATGACCAAAGTATGTTGAAACCCTAGTTTTTTTCAAATTCCAAATTTCAGTAAGAACCCTTGTGAGTCTAGATCAGTTCGCAACTAGTTTCATGTTTTTTCATTGCTTGTACAATTACTTATGATTTTTTGAATCACCCTGTGACAAATAGGGTAAGTCTGGCCTGCAATCCAATACACTGTTCTTTCCCCATCGGACTCGGGCGTAGACCCTGTGAACGCGACGGCCCGATAGGCGTTCACAGGGCCGTCGCGACAGTGCCTTCCGTCATGATCTGATCGCGATATGGCCTATTGTCACGATCTGCTGCCTAATCTGATGAGCCCATCATGACCCTCAAGCGACCCCATCGCGATCTGCCTGCCTATTCAGACAAGCCCATCACGATCCTTACAAGGCCCTGTCGTGTTCACACTTGATCCCGTCGCGACCCTTACAGAGACCCGTCGTGTTCTGAAGTTTTTCATGAAAACCCCCTATTTTTGCAAGTCTTGTTTTTCTACAGTGAACTCATGCCCTGTTAACTATCCTAAGACAGTAAACGAAGCTGATAAATCTTGGATATATTTTAATTAATTTAAGTTATTCACGTGACTCTTTCATATTCTATAATTCTCTATGTCTCATGCACACACTTGAACTATCCAATCGAACTTAACTTGGCATGAAATTACTTCATAATACATTTGGAAAATTATTGCAATTATTTAATTCAATTGCCATATTTTTAAATGAACTTCTCTACGTTTCATGCGATGTCTTTGGGAATACCGTTATCGACGCTCCACTGTTCTAGAATTCCTCTAGAATGTCGAGCACTTGTTTCTATATACACTCTCTCTCTCTTGACTTGGACGAACTCTCCGTCGGATACTCCTTCTGCCGGACTAATAAGTCTTCGTTCAAGGCCTCTATAAGTCTCCTCTGTCCATGGATTCCCACATGGTCGATGAGCTGGTTGTACCCTAATACTTATGACACCTCTAGGGATCAGCAAGATCCAAATGGCCTTAGTTGCTCTCGCTCTTATCTTGAATCACGCCGGACCTCTGGACCTGTGCATAACAAGGCCAGCGGAAGGGTAGTGAGTTCCACCTGACTGCCAACACCCTACGTGCGTGTTGTGCAACTGTTACTATCGCTCGTTACTTGACGTTTCATGTGCAATGACCATAAGATCTCATCTATATTCTACTCGCTCATAGGTCTTGTTACTCTACGGACTTGAATGCATACTGTTGAGGGCACGGAGAGTGTCCGGGGGGCTCCAATCTAGTCCTGGGGGCGGAGAGCCACCCGAAAATACCTGTAGGGGCTATTGACGGTGTCTGCATTTGCACCGGTCCTAACTGACTATTCTGAATTAGCTAGACATCTGACTGTTAGACTGTTATTGTTAGTCTGTTAGTTCAGACGTACCGCACTGTTACTGTACTGCCACTTACTGTTACTGAACTACTACTGTCGTGTTATTGAGCGACTACTGTCGTACTTTCTTCATGCTCTACTTGATACTTGCTATCTTGAGTTATTGCGTTCTATCCTGACTTAGCCGCATTCAAAGTACTATATTCTCTCTCGGCTATCTACGGATAACCAAAGTGCCATTACTATTTCGATTGATGAATGTTAATCAAAAGTGCTATACTATTTCGATTGATGAGAATTAATCAACGTGCAATTTACTCTTTACATGACCAACTACTATCTCTTTTTGCTATACGTGTCGCTTGCTATTTCTTGACAATGAGGTTACTTCTATGGCGTGACTTGCCTTTAATCATCGTGCTATACTTGATTCATCTGCTATTTGAACCACGTTACTTGTGCTATTACGTTCTCGACTTTACATGACTCTCTCTATCATTAGTTACTCTGCCATTTAATGCGCTAATTATTTGAAGCCTGCTTGACTATTGAGATTTAAGTCCTACTCGGCATTATCGCTCACCCTTCGTTATTTGTTATTTGTGTCTCAGGTAAGTTAGACCATGACGTTATACGTACTAATGGGACGGGACCTGAGTGATGAGCGACCCGGAGTCAAATGACGAAGTTACCCTAGCACAATTAGAGTCTAGTAGTTATTACTTTAGATTTCTTTTAAACGTATTGATGTCATTGAGCCCTATATATTGTCTCCGAATTAGTGGTTGTAATAGTCTTAGTGGAATTTCAATGAAATGAAGAGTTTATTCCAATTATTGTTCATTAGATACTCTGATGTACTCAATTGTTTGTACATTTTTCTCTACTATGTACTTGGTTCACGTTTCCTCTGATTTATTTCGCTGCTAAATTGGAGGGGCGTGACATCATCCACCAGAGTAGCCGGCGAGGAGGTATACACAGCACCGCCCATGGTAGTTCCTCAGGGGACAACGACCCCTACTCCCCCACCGAAGTGGCTATGGAGGTTCCTACGCAGACAGTCGCTACGGGATCCCTTGAAGCCGAACAGGCGACCGAAACCGAGGAGGACTCTCGGAGGTCTCCCGCGGCAGGGAAGGGCTAGGCGATGGGGGCTACCACGTGCGCTACCGAGATGGCTGCTGAGGACCGAGCTGGGTCCGATGAAGACTGGGTTCTGTTGTCACGGTTGCTGAAGGCGAAGTCTGCGGCACAGCCCTCAGCATCGGTTCTAGAGGCACCCTTGGAGCGCCTCTAGGGCAACGCACCCAGGGAACTCCCCCCTTGTCCCACTGCGTACCAGCGAGAGGTGCTGGCGCGGTGCCAAGGGTTGAGTCCGGAGAAGTCCCCAGAGCATTCAGAGTGTTGGCCCTTTTGGTACGGCAGCAAGCTAACCTAGAGGGGGTGTTAATATGTTTTTCTGAAATCTAAAATAGAAACTTAAACATAGAAAATTATCACTTGAAAGTTTGGTTAGTTTAGTGTGATAAAGAGTAGCAGTGTGAAAGCAAGTAAACAATCACACAAAGGACACAAGGAATTTATCCTGGTTCGGCCCTTTCCACATGGAAGTCCTAAGTCCAGTCCCCAAGAAATCTCTTGGGCTTTAACTAAGCAAGGGTACAGTCCCCCTCAAGGAAAATACAACACCCAGCACCCCAGCTGGTCTTCTTCTCTTTCTCGGGCAAGAAGGCAGCCCACTTCTTTTACAGGTCAAGAAGCCAACCTCCTGGTGCAATCCCCAGTATGGTTCTGCTAGACACAAACCCCTAGCTAGGTTCTACATTGTATATAGTCCTACAACTGGACAAAGATATTTCTTAGAAAAGAAAGAACAGCACTGAGAGTTGGAATAGATGAACACCAACTAAATGAGACTCTTAGCGAAAAGATTCTCTCCCCAGATTACAAAGATGCACACAGAGAGAGTGAAGAGAGGAGAAGGAGCTTGAATGCTTGAGTGCTTCAGTTGCTTGAACACTTCTTCTTGGGCTCGAGCTCTTTCTCTCTTTTTCCTTTGAGTGTATATGGAGTTTTTGGTTCCTCACAGGATGTACACTCCTTTAAAGATCTTCACGAAAGCTCTATGTCTTCTTCAGCCTTGCTTCATCTTTTATATGAGCAACTTTGAATACATCTGTTGGAGTTCTAGTCGTTGCTCATCTTCTCTTTCTTCTAATATTTTGTGGTCTACGAGGTCTGCAAGTATAGAAGAAAGTGTTTAGATAAAAGAGTATTTCTATCAAAAAGGCTCAAACCTCTATGTTTCTGCTGTCATCCAGAAGTGGTAGGTAAGCTCTTTTTGTTCTGACAAGGGAGAAGAGATCTGGAAAGGTAAAATAGATCTTCTGTCAGAAATATATGTGACTTTTCACTAGATGCCAAAAGCATTTTGAAATATAAGGAAATTGATGTTTAAGTGAAATCTATGTTTTACAAGCGAATCCATGTTTCACTTATCAAATCCTTATGAGAGCAAATCGATGTGAGAGCAAAACCATGTTTCACTTATCAAATCCTTATGAGAGCAAATCTATGTTTCACTTATCAAATCCTTATGAAACCAAATCGATGTTTCACTTATCAAATCGATACGGCTATCAAATCGTTGTTTAGTGAAAGCAAATCGTTGTTTGATCGGATCGTTATACAGATATAAGCAAATCGTTGTTTGCTTTATCAAATCGTTACATTGACCAAGTCAATATTGTGACTGATCGAATCGTTATGATGATCGAATCGTTATAGAGACCAAATCGATGTGACACTTATGAAATCGTTGTGTAGACCGAAATCGATGTTTTTACTTAACAAATCGTTGTGGGAACGAAATCGACGTGGTACTTTGTGAACAGAAATCGATGTACATTGAATAGACATCAATCTATCTTTTCAGTGCAAATCACACAGCGATAGTACAATAAATTTATATTTATTAGGAAAATATGATATTAAATATATTTAATAATATTTAATTATAAATTTGTTATCACTAAAATACCATAAATTTATATTTCACTTGATAAATATCATACTAAATTTATTTAATAATATTTAATTAATCATAAATTTTATTATCACCAAAATATATAAGAGTAAAATATAGAGTGGTTCAACAGTCTCCCCCTTTTTGGTGATGATAAAATTTATGAGAATTTTTTTGACAAAAATACTTAGAGCATAAAAATACAGAAAATTCATAGATAACGCATACTCTCCCCCTTTTTGTCACTAACCAAAATAGAATGATCTTACCATGCATTCTCTCCCCTTTGTGAAAATTTCTTACCATTGAGGGGTTCAACAATGATTGACAATGAATAACTCCCCTAAGTCTGTGCTTCGCCTGAATGTTTTCTCCCCCTAAGCATAAGGCTCCCCCTAACAGAGAGCGTCCTCTAGAGGATTCTTCACTTGTCTATCGACAGGTGTTTCTTGGTGTGTCGACCTGTTGATCTCTTGAGTCATCTTGTTGCCTGGTTGTTTGTCAAGTCTTAAAAATTTTTATCTACATAGATCTTAGGAAAAGCTTGCAAACATTGTTAGTAGCATTGAAGTTTACTGAATATAACAAACATAAATTTAAGTTTAAAAGCAGAAACTTAAACTAAAGGATGACTACTTCCTCTTCAGATTGGAATGAAGTGAAGAGTTGGTAGTCACCAATCGGATGTTTATGAGCATCCTCTAACCATACCCATTTGAATGCCTTTTTCTTTTGTTCATCAAGAGTAGATAGACATTTTCTTCATTAATGTTGAAGCTACCTGAGGAGTTGTTCACTGAAGGTGTCTCCTGAGGTGTTACTTGGAATTTATGAGCCTTATCCTCAACTTCTTCTTCATCAGAAGCTTCTTTAATGCTTATTTCTTCAGAGATATCCTTTTTGAAAAAGATATGAGGCTCCCTCTCAATCTGATGTTCCTCCTTTACATCTTCTTCTTCACATGGAAGGATAACTCCTAAGGTGCTTCTTGTTGCTCCCCTTGAATGGTGACAGTTGGAGAAGATGGAATTATAGCTTCCTATCTTGTTTCTTTAAACACTTCACCATCAGCGTCTTCTTTTAGAATAGGAATGATTTCATCTTGAGGAGTTTCTAGATTTTCCTCAACTTGAGCAGTAGGTACTTTAGCCGTAATGGGTATTCCTTCATATGTGACCTTCAGTTTGTCCCACATATCTTTAGCAGATTTACATGTGGATACTTTATTGAATTCTATTTTAGATAAAGCACAACATAAATAGTTCTTTGCTTTAATGTTTAGAGATAATTTACTTTTATCTATTGTTGTAATGGCAGTAGTACCTTCAGCAGGAACAATAACAAAATCACCTACCTCTATTACCTGCCACAGATCAAAGTCTGTGCCTCGAATGAAGCATTCCATTTGCATCATCGAATATTGGTAGTCCTCTTCATCAAAGAATGGAGGTCTGGCGACTGATTGACCTTCAGCATATCCTTGAGCTGCCATGGATCTTCTCTAAGATCATTGGATCTTCTTGATTGATCAGAGAACCTCGCTCTGATACCACTTGTTGGCCCTTTTGGTACAGAAGCAAGCTAACCTAGAGGGGGGGGGGGTGAATAGGGTTTTTGAAATCTAAAATAGAAACTAAAACGCAGAAATTTATCACTTGAAAGTTTGGTTAGTTTATTGTGATAAAGAGTAGCAGTGCGGAAGCAAATAAACAATCACACAAAGGACACAAGGAATTTATCCTGGTTCGGCCCTTCTCACATGAAAGTCCTACGTCCAGTCCCCAAGAATCCTCTTAGGCTTTAACTAACTAAGGGTACAGTCCCCCTTAAGGACAATACAACACCCAGCACCCCAGCTGGTCTTCTTCTCTTTCCCGGGCAAGAAGGCAGCCCACTTCTTTTACAGGTCAATAAGCCAACCCCCTGGTACAAACCCCAGTATGGTTTTACTAGACACAAACCCCTAGCTATGTTCTACATTGTATACAGTCCTACAGCAGGACAAAGATCTTTCTTAGGAAAGAAAGAACAGCGCTGAGAGTTGGAACAGATGAACACCAACTAAATGAGACTCTCAGCGAAAAGATTCTCTCCCCAGATTACAAAGATGCACACAGAGAGAGTGAAGAGAGGAGAAGGAGCTTGAATGCTTGAGTGCTTCAGTTGCTTGAACACTTCTTCTTGGGCTCGGGCTCTTTCTCTCTTTTTCTTTGAGTGTGTGTGGAGTTTTTGGTTCCTCACAGGATGTACACTCCTTTAAAGATCTTCAGGAAAACCCTATGTCCTCTTCAGCCTTGCTTCATCTTTTATATGATTAGCTTTGAATAAATCCGTTGGAGTTCTAGTCATTGCTCATCTTCTCTTTCTTTTGATATTTTGTGGTCTACGAGATCTGCAAGCATAGAAGAAAGTGTTTAGATATAAGAGTGTTTCTGTCAAAAAGGCTCATACCTCTATGTTTCTGTTGTCATCCAGAAGTGGTAGGTAAGCTCTTTTTGTTTTGACAAGAGTGAAGAGATCTACAAAGATAAAAGAGATCTTCTGTCAGAAATATATTTGACTTTTCACTAGATGCCAAAAGCATTTTGAAATAAAAGGAAATGATGTTTAAGTGAAATCCATGTTGAAATCCATGTTTTACAAGCGAATCCATGTTTCACTTATGAAATCCATCTGAGAAGCAAATCCTTGTTTGAAGCAAATCCATGTTTGAGGCAAATCCATGTTTGAGAGAAATCCATGTTTTCAAGTGAATCCATATTTCACTTATCAAATCCATATGAGGGCAAATCGATGTGAGAGCAAATCCATGTCTCACTTATCAAATCCTTATGAGAGCAAATCGATGTGAGAGCAAATCCATGTTTCACTTATCAAATCCTTATGAGAGCAAATCGATGTTAAACTTATCAAATCGATACGACTATCAAATCATTATTTAGTGAAAGTAAATCGTTGCTTGACCGGATCGTTATACAGATATAAGCAAATCGTTATAAACAAATCATTGTTTGTGTTGGGTTCACATTCTAAATAATAAATACAACATGTTTTTGATGATGAACAATGATGAACAATGTAAACAAATGTGAACAATGTGAATTGAGTTTAATGCATGAGATCTTCATTCAAATGACTTGTCATAATAACTTGGTACAATGCTTGATTATATATGTTCATAATATCTCACTAACTATGTTTACTAATGTAGGAGATATACTATGCAAGACATGTGCCAAAATCATGTTTGAAAGATCAAGCAAAGCCAAAAGACAATGTACCTATCGACAGCAAATTTGTCCCTGTCGACAGAAGCATATAGTCAGAAAATCACAGTTCTGGAAAATATGTGCCTGTCGACAGCACCAAGGCACCTGTTGACAGATACACACAATGAGAGCTTCAACAGAGCTTCCAGACTTCTGGAACGTGGCACAATGTTGATTCCTGTCGACAACAGGTGTATGACCTATCGACAAACGTACAGAAGTTTCATATATGGGAAGTCTGAAAGTTACCAAACTTGGTGTTTCCTTCTACCACTTCTCTCCACATGTAAACACCAATATATAAACATCCTTTAAAGCAAATCTCGTACATAAGCAGCCTCCAAGCAAGAACCCTAAAGAGTTATCAAGAGAAGTCTTGTTCTACTGCTCTTCTTCAACCTACCGCCCAGAACCAAGAAGAGAAGTCTCTCCAGGGAAGGTGAAGCCTGAACGTCGTGGATTCAAGTGTCTCCATCAACTTGTGATCATCAAGACGAAGCTTGAAGTCTAGCCAGACGTTCACCAGAAGAGTTTACAAATTTGGATTTGTTCTTCAACTCTCAAACTCTTCTCTGTTTCTACTTTTTCATATCTGTGTGTGTGTGTGTGTTTCAAGCAGTCCTTGTGCTTGATACACGTGTGTGGGTGTTGATCTGATTGTGGTTGCACATCAGATAACACGTGTGTGTGGTTGTAGTTTGTAAACTAGCTCATAAGCAGATTGTTCTGCGTGTGTGTGTGTGGCCCGTGGACGTAGGATACACGAGTTGTGTACTCCGAACCACGTAAATCTGTGTGTCTCGTGGTTTGAACGCTTTTACGCTAGATGTTTGGTAGGCATGGCGTCTATACACACGTATTGTAGTTTGCTATCTATCTGTCTCAAATCACACACATCCACACATAGCTTAGAGTTTAATATTGTTTTGATAATATGTGTTTTAAAGAAAATAAGGTGATAAACATTTTTAATCGGCAGTAATCTATTCAACCCCCCTTCTAGATTACTATATAGGGAATTCCGCAACCCTTCAATTAGTATCAGAGCCGAGTTTCTCCGATTTACTGCTTTACTTATTTGATCTTACGATTAGGAGATTCACGGTCTAATGGAGTCTAACAAGGGGTATATGGCCGATGGACACTCAGTGACCAGGCCACCCTTCTTTGATGGCACTGACTATCTGTATTGGAAAAATCGGATGCAGGTGTTTCTTCGAGCGCAAAATTTCGAACTATGGAAAATAGTCAGAAAAGGAGCATACGAATTGCCTCAGGACGAGGATACCTGGACTAAGGACCAGATCGCCAAGGGGACACTCAACTGGAGCGCCCTCAACATGATGCAGTGCACAGTCCACCCAAAGGAGTACTCAAGAGTCTCCACATGCACCTCAGCAAAGGAGATGTGGGACAAGCTTGAGCTGATCTATGAAGGTACGTCTGAGGTAAGAGAATCAAAGGTAAGCATGTTGGTTTCAGAATATGAAATGTTAAAAATGAATAATGATGAAACCATCTCTGACATGTTTGCTAGATTCATGATAATTATAAATTGATTGAAAGGTCTTAAAAAGGAATACTCAGAGAGTGACTTGGTGAGGAAGATACTTCGGTCTCTTCCATCCTCATGGAACACCAAAGCCACTGTCATTGAGGACTCAAAAGACCTCTCAAAAATGAAGGTAGATGAATTGATTGGTTCTCTGATGACTTATGAACTGAATGTCAAAAGAAAGGAAACTGAAGAAAATCCAGGAAGTCACTTGCTTTGAAGGCTTCCAGGAAGAGCTCTTTAGCTGCCAAAAAGGAGATAATTCAGGAAAGTGATATGACTGAATTGTCTAGTGAGAGTGAAAATGACGAAATGGCTATGCTCACTAGACAATTCAAAAATTCCTGAAATACAAGAGGAGATGTACAGGTAACTCTAAACCTTTCCAAAAGAAAGACTTTGCTAATAAATTTGATACTAACAAAAAGTTTGAGATTGTCTGTTATGAGTGCAGGAAGCAAGGGCACATGAGAGGAGAGTGCCCCGAGCTCAAAAAGAAGCTGAAGAAGGACAAATTCACTTTCAAAAAGGCCAAGGCAATGGTGGCCACTTGGAGTGATGAAGATGAAGACGAGAACGGTCAAGCTACCTCCGTAGATGACGAAGTCCACTGTCTCATGGCAAGAAGTGATGACTCAAATGAGGTAAATTCTTCCTTTGAAAGCTATTCAGTTGATGAATGGGAAGAAGCTTATACTATCTTATTTGAAAAGTTCTCTGAATTCAAGTCTGAAAACAAAGCACTCAAGAAGAAAATCACTTCCCTTGTTCATAAAACTAGCAATAATGAAGAAATTGAATCCTTGAATAAGGTGATTGAAATGATGAAGCTTGATGAACAAACACACAGTGAAGAAATGGATACCATGAAACTTAAACTTCAAGAAGTTCAAAAGGAAAAAGATGATCTAATAAACTCTCTTGAAAATCTTCAAAGTGAGCATGAAAAGCTAAAGGAGAAATTGGAAAAGCTAAAAAGACATAAAAGGTAAGTCTAAAGATTTATCTAGTTTTGTCAAAAGTAAACAGAATCTGGATGCAATTTTAGGTTCAAATGTTTTTGTTGCAAGACATGGGATTGGGTTTCAAAATGCAAGGCCAAAGGAGATTGGCAAAAATCTGTTAACAGATTTCATTGATTCCAGCCCAAGTTCAAGTAAACAAACCCTTTCAAAGAATAAGAAAAATCCTTCAAAGGGTAAGAAACAAGAACATAAAATGATCAAGTTTGCTCCTAGTCAATCTAAGGAATTTGCAACAAGCCCAAGACAGGACAAACAACAAGCTCCTAAAGCTAAACTAACAAGGCAACATAAGGGTAAAATGCCTATACATACTCCTCAAAAGGTAAAGCCCACTGTTGTTCAAAAATCGTCATCATGCAAAATATGTAAAAAGGTTGGGCACAATGAAAAACAATGCTGGAATAGCCCAAACCAAATGAAAATCAAACAAGTTTGGATTCCTAAGCACTTGTTATTTGGCATGAATGATACAATGGGACCCAAAGTAATTTGGGTGCCAAAACATCTTGTCTGATCCACATGTGTAGGAATGCCTAGCAGCCCACAATCAAAACAAATGGTACCTGGATAGTGGCTGCTCGAGGCATATGATGGGCGACATAGGAAAATTATGTTGTTCGTGTAGAAAAAGATGGAGGTCAAGTGATTTTTGAGGTAACAACAAAGGCCAGATCATCGGCTCAGGTAAGGTTGGTAAGTTTGCCTCTAACTCCATAGACAATGTTTTACTTGTTGATGGCCTTCATCACAACATGCTTAGCATAAGTCAATTGTGTGATAATGGTCATAAAATTGTCTTTCAATCCAATTCATGTCAAATTCTTGATAAGGAAATAGGAAGTCTGAAATTTTCTGGAAAAAGAATAAACAACTTCTACATGGTTGACTTAGATGATCCAGAAAATAATGATTTTGTATCTTGTAGCAAACAAACAGGACGAGCTTACATTGTGGTATCGTAGGCTTGGTCATGCTAGTTATAATGTGTTGCACAAGATCATGAGGCTCAAACTGGTAAGTGGACTTCCTGAAATCCCATTCAATAAAAATGAAAATTTTTGTGATGCATGTGCACAAGGAAACAAACCCGGAAATCCTTCAAATCAAAAGCACCAGTGAGTACTTCTAAAGCTTATGAACTGTTGCACATGGACCTATTTGGACCTACGAGAACACTAAGTCTCAATGGCAAACGATATGGTTTTGTCATTGTAGATGATTTCTCTAAGTTCACTTGGGTAAAATTTTTGGCTCACAAGAATGAAGCACTGAATGTTTTGAAGAATTTTTCAATAAAATTGAGCATGGAAATGTCAACAAAATATGCTCCATCCGCACTGATCACGGGGGAGAATTTGACAACAACTCCTTCACTGATTTTTGCAGGAACCAAGGTATAGAACACTTGTTTTCCTCCCCAAGAACTCCAGAACAAAATGGGTTGTGGAGAGGAAGAATAGAACCTTGGTGGAGATGGCTGGCACGCTTCTGGTCGAGAATCAACTTGCAAGAACCTTTTAGGCAGAAGCGATAAACACGTCATGCTACATTCTTAACAGAGCCATGGTAAGACCGGTATTCAAGAAAACTCCCTACGAACTTCTGAAAGGTAAGAAACCCGCCATTGGGTACTTCAAAGTTTTTGGTTCAAAAGTGTTCATACATAACAATGATAAAAATGATTTGGACAAGTTTGAAGCCAAAAGCGATTCAAGGTATTTTCTTGGATACTCAGAACACTCTAGAGCCTATAGGGGGTTTAATCTGAAAACTAGAAAAGTGGAAGAAACTCCACATGTTGTATTTGATGAATCTCAACCAAGCCTAACAGTTCTAATCTTTACAGGTTTGCAGATGAAACTGAAGATACAACACTTGGAGAACTACAAAGAAAACCAAATGCAATCTCTAAAACAACTCTCAAAACTAAAGGTTGATATCTTTGCAGGTACGATGATGAAGATGACGGACATCTGTTCAGAAATGAAAGAAGAAGTACCTGCACAAGATACACAACAACAAGATCAACCTCAAGCTAAAAGTCCTCCAGCCACCCTCCTCCAGAACAACCTCCTCAAATGCAAGATCAACCCGGACCTTCAACCGTCACTAATGTGAGGTATTCTAAAGCTCATCCACTTGAGAATGTCATAGGTGACATAAATGACTCAGTTCAAACTAGGTCTCAGGTTAATCAAATAGTTGAACATGATCATTTAGCTTTGTATCTCAGTGGAACCTAAAAATGTTGAAGAAGCATTAAAAGAAAAACTCATGGATTGATGCTATGCATGAGGAGCTTGGGCAATTTCAACGAAATAATGTCTGGAGTTTATTCCTAGAACCCCTGAAATTTCTGTAATTGGGACAAGATGGGTTTTTAGGAACAAACTCAATGAAGAGGGTAAAGTGGTGAGAAACAAGGCTAGATTGGTTGCAAAGGGATATAATCAGGAATTTGGTGTGGACTTTGAAGAATCCTTTGCACCTGTAGCTAGACTAGAAGCAGTTAGGATCTTGTTAGCATATGCATGTTCAAACAAGCTCAAACTATTTCAAATAGATGTTAAAACTATTTCTGAATGGCTACATAAAAGAGGAAGTCTATGTTTTCAACCACCAGGCTTTGAGGATCATGATAGACCAAACTATGTATTTAAATTGCACAAAGCTCTTTATTGTTTGAAACAGGCACCCGAGCTTGGTACGACAGGCTGAGCACCTATCTGGTAAGCAAAAACTACTCAAGAGGTAAGGTAGACCAAACTCTCTTACAAAGAAAGTTCGCAATCACATAATATGTTCAAGTCTATGTGGACGACATTATCCTTGGTTCTACTAATCCTTCACTGTGTGCAAAGAATTCTCTAAACATATGCACAATGAATTTGAGATGAATCTTATGGCGGGAGCTTCAATTTTTTCTTGGTTTGCAGGTCAAACAATTAGAAGGACAGATTCTTCATTAACCAAGAAAAATATGTTAAAGAGCTACTGAAAAAGTTTCAGTTTGAACAAGCTAAACATGCCTCAACACCAATGAGCACAAGCATTAAGCTAGAAAGTGATGAGAAAGGTAAATCGGTAGATGCCAAACAATTCTGAGGTATGATTGGCTCACTCCTTTATCTTACTGCAAGTAGACCGGACATACAATTCAGTGTTTGTCTTTGTGCTAGATACCAATCTAGTCCAAAGGAAAGCCATTTAATTGCAGTCAAGAGAATTTTAGATATCTCTCAAGTACGCATGACTTGGGTCTTTGGTATCCAGCCGACAGTAGCTTTAACTTGGTTTCATATTCTGATGCTGACTATGCTGGATGTAAAATTGACAGAAAAGCACTAGTGGCTATTGCCAAATTCTTGGTGGTTGCATGGTTTCGTGGGCATCAAGAAGCAACACTCGGTTGCACTCTCACTGTAGAGGCAGAATATGTTGCTACAGGGAGTTGTGCGGCACAAGTGTTGTGGATAAAAAGCCAGTTGTGTACTACAACATTGACATTGGATGCACACCTATCCTATGTGAAACACTAGTGCAATCAATCTATCAAAGAATCCCATTCAACATTCTAGGACAAAACACATAGAAATTCGTCATCATTTCTTGAGAGACGAGGTAGCCAATAAAACCTTGGAAATTAACTTCATACCCACTGAAAAACAATTGGGTGATATCTTTACCAAACCTCTGGCAGAAGATAGATTCACCACATTGAGAAGAGAATTGGGTTTGTGCAAATTGCAATGAAACCTAACACAAATGTTAAGCATATGTCCCTTGTGTGCCCTAACTATGAGGTATATCAAATGGTGATGTGTGGAAGAACAAGTTATGCTTGTTTAGAAACTCTCATTATGCGTGAGAAAATATTCTCCGCCAAGTATCCATAGTCATGTGGCATGAAAGGGGCATGTACTCTACATATGGAATTAGCTTCTTTACAATTATGCCCATTCAAAATTCTCTTTGAACATCTGAAAAACACTTGATGTCTGTCTTACTACATGCTTGGTGTGCTTATTTGATTGGTATATATGTGCAAATTTGTCTTCATAACATGAGTATCTTTGTACAGAATAGCACACATTATGGGGGAGCAAGTTAAGGTTAGATGAATGCCAATGTGAAGGAAATCACTCAAGTTTTGTCTATCTCAATTCCCTCACAACCTTTGATCAATTCTGTCTTTAATTCTATTCTTAAACTGCCTAAGAACAGGCATCTGTCAACAGCCTACAAGCACCCTGTCGACAGATCAGGCCAGACAGAACACTCCTTCTGTACACTGTGTACATCTGTCGACAGGTCCACTTTCCTCTATCGACAGATATGTACAATCTCTGCCTCCCAGAACCCTTAATCTTCTGTCCGTGTGATCCTGTCTATAGGCAATTTCTCACTGTCGACAGACACACTGAAAGTTGGAACTTCAAGCCCATCTCTTCACACATTCAGTGAGCAGCTTCATGTTTAACAAATAAGGTGTCTATAAGGTGTTAATGCATGTTTGACCACACCATGTACAAATGATATTAAGCCATTCTTTATACCACTATGATTTTCACATACTACTCATGTTTTGGTTTAGGTTCTATCATTTTGGAAACATTTCACAACTCTCAAGGATATACACCTCACTCCTCTAAATAATTTCTTTGTAGGCAAACATAGTTCTCAATTTACTTGATCAGTCTTTTGGTCATGGAACTATATGTCTAATATTGATAGCTAATCATATAAACTACTTGATCTGAGCTTTTAAAGCAATACTTGGGAACAGCTACCTATTTCTGAAAAATAGCATTCACATAAGAAAAATAAAAATCAACTTTAAATTGGGATAAATATAGAGCACTGCTGTGTTTTGCTGAGTAACCGGGGTGATGGGCATCACAAATGTCTTCCCTCGCGTCAAAAGGCTCACTCATCAACTCTGTACAATGGGTATGCTAGGACACTTCAACTGAGTAACTGGGGGTATGGGCACTTGTAATGTCTATCCTCACGTCAAAAGGTGTGAAGTCCTCTTAAGTACCACTTTTTTTTCCCATTGCCTTTCTGAATTGCAAATAGGGAAAAATGAAATAGTGTGAAACCTCCACTGAGTCATAAATCCAGGGTCATTGGTTTTATGATTGTCTTGACATATAGATATTCATTTCATGCATCATTTGCCTATCAACAAAATGGGGATTGTGTTGTGTTTACACTGCATTTATACAAGGAAGGGTGAGAGTGCATGTTTTCATTTAGTAGGTGTTTTCTAATGCTCTAACTTCAAATTCCTTGGGTATTATGTAAAACCATAAGGAAAATGAATTGGCTTTTATATCTTTGTATTGGTTGGTTAAATATGTGTTCACCTCTTATACACCTTAAATAAACACTTAGGACCACTGCTCCAAAGTTCAATTCACAAAAACCCACCAAAACAGCAAAATGGCCATTTACAGTATGTCCCTGTCGACAGGCATCAGGGGCCCTGTCGGCAGCGGCGGCCAGACTTCGTCTGGAAGCCCAACGGGCAAGGGGGTTAAGGTCGGATTTTGTGGGACCCAACCTTTCAAATCTCAACACCTTCTTTAAATGGTTCAACAACCCCTTCCACCCTCTACCACTCCCAAAACCCTTCCCTTTCCTCCTTTCACAAAATCCTTCCTTCTCCAAGGCACCGGAAGAGATCTCCGCACCCTTGCGTCTTCCTCCTTCCTGTGTCTCCTTCCTCTCTCCCGTCTCCATCTACATCAAGCTTCCACTACTGATGGCTCCACCGGCCAAGAAGATGGCATCCCGTCGTCATCCTCGGTCTCCCGAAGCTGGTCAGGGCTCCAGGGCACACGCCGAGCGTCGGACGAAGCACCGGGAAGATCGTTTGCCGGAGCTCATCATCCCGCCTAATTTAGGCTTCTCGATGTCCATGGAACCTTCACGAAGCTCGTGCAGCCCCGCTACATTGACTTCGTCTCGTTGGAGGATAGTTTCCCGAACTCCAGCCTCTCTTTGATGTCCAGGGTTGGGCTCCCTTTTGCTACGATCACAGCGGTACTCCCCAACGCGCCGTGACCGATTTCTCACAACCTCGACTGTCTAGCAGTGGTGAGTTGTACACCAAGGTGAAGGATACTCCATTTTTCATTACTCCAAACCTTCTATCCACGCCCTGCATATCCCAAATATTGGAGTGGACATAATGACCCATCATCCAACTCCAGAGGAGTACCATACTCTCATTACTTTGCAGCCTTACGACCCTACTAATCGTAAGCAAGCAACTAAACGCCAACTCCTTCCCTCCACTTCATCGTCTCATCCACCACATATTCAGCACCCTCATCGTTCCAAAGGATGGTAGCCGAAAACTTGTAACCTCCCATCACAAGTCTCTACTTCATCAATTCCTCCATGCTGAACCATCAATCTACCCTCCTCATGGTCTCTATCTTTCGCATTTGCATTCGTAGTGCCAAGAGATCCATGCCATATGCTGCCAACTCACTTCCCTCTTCCTATTCATTGGCGTTCAATCCCAAAGGAGGAGATGACGGATCTCAAATCCCGTAGCTCCTATGACCTCACGGCTGCTCAGGGATGGGCTACAAGTTGGTAGATGGCCTTGTCACACGAGACCTCAAGGGCAAAGAGCAGCTGCTGCTGAGGATGATGGTGCTGACGAGGAAGATGAAGATGAAGAAGCTGCTGAAAATGAAGATGAAGACTGCCAATCTGAGCCACTAGATGCTCCGGGAGATGCTACTGTGATGTTGCTGAGCACTCAATTCCGGATTTACTTGCTCAGCTCCAGATCCAAATGGCAACAGGGTTTGAGAGACTCAATGCCAGAATGGACACACTTAACACCTGCCTGGATAGCATTGCTACTGCGCGACGGGCTACTACACGCCAGCTGATGATGATGCTTAGTTAGCTTAGATGTCTAGGATAGCGTCAAGTCGTGTTATCTAGTTCACCTACATTGTTATGCTTTCAATCATGTTGTTTCTAGATGATTGTCAAGCAATGTCTTTCCCTTCTCTGTTTTTCACATTAGCATGTCATGTACTATGTATGACTCATGAAATATCAATGCAAATCCTTGTTCTTTGTCTACTACATGTGTATATGGTGTCTGTTTTTGGATGTTGTCAAAAGGGGGAGAAACTCAATTGTGCACTTAATTAATTAATTTTGTCATCATCAAAAAGGTGGAGAATTTTGGGTTCACATTCTAAATAATAAATACAACATGTTTTTGATGATGAACAATGTAAACAAATGTGAACAATGTGAATTGAGTTTAATGCTTGAGATCTTCATTCAAATGACTTGTCACAATAACTTGGTACAATGCTTGATTATATATGTTCATAATATCTCACTAACTATGTTTACTAATGTAGGAGATCTATATGGAAGACATGTGCCAAAATCAAGTTTGAAAGATCAAGCAAAGCCAAAAGACAATGTACCTGTCGACAGCAAATCTGTCCCTGTCGACAGAAGCATACAGTCAGAAAATCAAAGTTCTAGAAAAATGTGCCTGTCGACAGCACCAAGGCACTTGTCGACAGATGCACACATTGAGAGCTTCAACAGAACTTCCAGACTTCTGGAACTGGACACAATGTTGATTCCTATCGACAACAGGTGTATGACCTATCGACAGACGTACAGAAGTTTCATATACATGAAGTTTGAAAGTTACCAACTTGGTGTTTCATTCTACCACGTCTTTCCATATGTAAACAACAATATATAAACATCCTTTTGAAGCAAATTCGTACACAAGTAGCCTCCAAGCAAGAACCCTAACGAGTTATCAAGAGAAGTCTTGTTCTGCTGCTCTGCTTCAAACTACGCCCAGAACCAAGAAGAGAAGTCTCTCCAGCGGAAGGTGAAGCCTGAACGTCGTGGATTCAAGTGTCTCCATCAACTTGTGATCATCAAGACGAAGCTAAAGTCCAGCCAGACGTTTCACCAAAAGAGTTTACAAATTGGATTTGTTCTTCAACTCTCAAACTCTTCTCTATTTCTACTTTTTCATATCTGTGTGTGTGTGTGTGTTTCAAGCAGTCCTTGAGCTTGATACACGTGTGTGTGGGTGTTGATCTGATTGTGGTTACACATCAGATAACACGTGTGTGTGAGTTGTAGTTTGTAAACTAGCTCATAAGCAGATTGTTTTGCATGTGTGTGTGGCCCATGGATGTAGGATACACGAGTTGTGTACTCCGAACCACGTAAATCTGTGTGTCTCGTGGTTTGAATGCTTTTACGTTAGATGTTTGGTAGGCATGGCGTCTATACACACGTATTGTAGTTTTCTATCTATCTATCATCAAGTCACACACATCCACACATAGCTTAGAGTTTAATATTGTTTTGATAATATGTGTTTTAAAGAAAAGAAGGTGATAAACATTTTAATCGGCAGTAATCTATTCAACCCCCCTTCTAGATTACCATATAGGGAATTCCGCAACCCTTCAATAAACAAATTATTGTTTGCTTTATCGAATCGTTACATTGACCAAGTCGCTATTGTGACTTATCGAATCGTATGATGATCAAATCGTTATAGAGACCAAATCGATGTGACACTTATGTAATCGTGTGTATACCGAAATCGATGTTTTACTTAACAATCGTTGTGGGACTAAAATCGATGTGGCACTTTGTGAATAAAAAACGATGTATATTGAATAGACATCAATCTATCTTTTCAGTGCAAATCACACAGCGATAGTACAATAAATTTATATTATTAGGAAAACATGATAAAATTATTTAATTAATCATAAATTTTGTTATCACTAAAATACCATAAATTTATATTTCACTTGGAAAACATGATATTAAATTTATGAATAATTTTTAGTTAATCATAAATTTTGTTATCACCCAAATATATAAGAGTAAAATATAGAGTGGTTCAATATGGAGGAGGCCTACCGGGCGAGGCACTATGCCGAGGAGTACGATGAGGGGGACATCGACGTGGAGGCGCTAATAGATAGCATTTTAAAGTCGATGGCGGTGCTGAAGCAACTGGCAGTGTGTGCTCGGAACCACAGGCAGATGTGGGAGGCCGAGTTCGCCTTTTGTAAGGAGCTCGAGGTACAACACCGGGCGCGGGAGGCAGAGCTGAAGGAGGAGGTGGAGAACATCAAAATCACGCTTCGCACTTCCGAGCTCAACCTCACGTCATTCGGGGCGGAGAAGGAGGTGCTCACGAACATCCTGTCCGAGGCCAAGACCTAGGGCGTCACAGAATACAAGGCGAGACCGAGCTTCGAGAAAGACTTGGAGCAGTACGACGCGTTCTGTTACAAGGTGGGCCTTGGCACCGGTGAGGATCGAGGGTGACGGCTGGCTACAACCGACTACGCTCGCAAGGCATTTGAAGCCACACTTCGCGAATGTCGACGGCGGACCCAAGATCTGCGTCTGGATGGAGTGCGGTTCACACAGTTCCAGACAGGGCGGATGCCTCACGAGGACGACGGTGGGGGCCTTTCCAAATAGGCCCGTGAATGTATCTCCTCCTCTTTCTTTAGCTCGTCTCGAACGAGCACTTGTAGGAAGATTCTAAATAGATCCTTCCTTTTGAGTAAAAAAAATGACTCCTTTTTCTACCTCCTTTCCCTTATATTTGTTCTGTTCGAATCGGAATCCATCGGTCGTTTCAAAAGGGTTCGCCATTACCACTTAGGCCGTTTAAGACTGAAAAATGTCTCGATCAAGGGTGTGCGTTGATCACCTTCTGCTTTAGGGTTTAGGTATCGTGCTAGCCTTTCAAGCTGAACAAGCTTTCGACTAGGGATGTCCTGAATACCATTTCTAGCAGACCGAAAGAATGGGAAGAAGGGATGTAGGATGCCACGCAAGAGGCTTTTATAGATAGTAAGCCTTCAGGTTAGATACATGCCAGGTTCTGGGTATGGATTTACCACTAGGAGTAGTAAGCTTGTATGAGCCTTTCCGAGAACCTGGGTGACCTGATAAGGTCCTTCCCATTTCAGGGCGAGTTTGTCGATTGCTTTTCGGGGATCCGATGCGAGCAGCGGCGCGAAGAACAAGGTCACCTTCGAAGAAGTGCTGCTCCCGAACTCAAGAGTTGTAATACTGCGTGAGTCTCTATTGATTGGAGACTAGTCTAATGCTGGGCTCCTATAGTTTCACCGAGCATGTCTAGGTTCTCCCTAAGCGCACGGTTGTTGTGGACTTCATCAAAGTGAGTTGTCCTTATTGTAGAGAGAGCTACCTCCAAAGGCACTACCGCTTCGGTGCGTAGGCCAAGTGAAAAGGGGTCTCTCCGTTGGCCACCAAGTAGTTGTTCGGTGGCACCATAGCACGTTGGGGAGCTCCTCGATCCACGAACCCCCTGCAGCTTCAACTCTAGTGCATATCCGTGCAGCAATGTTCGATTGACATTTCTACCAGACCGTTTGCCTAGGGATGCGCTACTGAAGTGAAAGTGGTTGTAGATACCGAGCTCAGAGTATTTTTGCTTGAAGAACATGCTATCGAACTGCTTCCCGTTGCCGGAAGTGATCACCTTGGATGGCCGAACCGGCAGAGGATGTTCTTCCATACGAACTTCATGCGGCCTAGTCGGTGATCACAGCAACAGGTTCTGCTTCGATCCACTTGGTAAAGTAGTCAATAGCAATGAACAAAAACTTCTTTCGCCCTTGGGCCTCTGGGAACGGACCCAGGATGTCGATCCCCCATCTGGAAAAAGGGCGTGGTTCGAACAGGGTATGCAGTTGTTCGGCCGGTTGCTTAATGAGCTGCCTGAACTTCTGGCATTCAGGACACCTCCTGACGAAGGACATGCAGTCCTTTTGCAGGGAAGGCCACCAGAACCCTGCTCGGATGATACTTCACGTCAGTGTTCTGCCCCCCAAGTGGCTTCCGCACAGACCTTCGTGGACCTCCTCGGTAGTCGGTGCAGCCTCTGTGGGGCTGAGGCACCGTAGAAGTGGTCTGAGAGGGATCTCCTGTACATACATCCCTTAATGAGGGTGAACCTTTGACACCATAGTTTGATTTTTTGAGCTTTGCTCTGGTCGGGTGGAAGCTCTCCTCGAAGCAGGTAGGCCATGAGGGGATCCATCCAGCTTGGCACTGGGGGGCCAGCCTCAATAGCTGCTACATCCACTTCGGCGCTCGGCGAGGTGAGCTCTTCTATGAACACGGAGCGAGATGATAGAGGGGGTGATGTCGCTTGAAGACGCCAGCTTGGCAAGTGCATCGGCCCGTGCGTTCTGCTCCCGTGGGACATGTATGACTTAGAAGTAGAGAAGGCCCTCTGTTCTGCCCTTGACTTGTCGGAGGTATTGTGCATTGCAGGGGTCCCTTGCTTCAAAGTGTCTGTTCACCTGGCCTGCAACCAATTGCAAATCACTGAAGACCCGTAGTCGAAGTGCTCCAAGGTGCCTGGCCATTCGGATTCCGGACAGAAGTGCTTCATACTCAGCTACATTGTTGGAGGTGGTGAAGAGGAACCTGAGGGCGTACTGGAAATCCAAGCCTTCTGGGGAAGTAAGCACTAAGCCTGCTCCGCTTCCCATTACGCAGGATGATCCGTCACATAGAGCTCCCATGGGGGCTCGTTTGCTAGCGGGGAATCTTGCTCGGTTGGCAGTGTGCATTCCGCCACGAAGTCCGCTAGTGCCTGTGCCTTGACAGCCGTCCTCAGACGGTAGCTGATGTCGAACTCCCCAAGCTCGATGGCCATTTAATGAGCCTTCCAGAAGCCTCCAGACGCTGAAGGATATGCTTTAGAGGTGGTTGGTGAGGACGTAATTGAATGGGCCTGAAAATATGGCCTGAGCTTCCGTGTAGCTGTCACCAGTGCTAGAGCGAGCTTCTCTGCTCGAGGGTACCTTATTTCGGCTTCTTGAAGGACCCTGCTGATGTAGTAGATGGGATGCTGCACCGTTGCCTCTTCTCTGATCAAGACTATGCTGATGGAATTTTCGGTAACCGAAAGGTACACGAACAGGGGTTCACCGAGCACAGGCTTTGAGAGAACAGATGGGGCTGCCAGGTACGCCTTTAGCTCGATGAAGGTTGCTTCACAGTCGTCGGCCACCGTACTTGCCCCCCTTGCTGTGAGGCGCCTTTAGGGACTCACATCAAACTTGAAGAAGTTAAAACTTCTTTCTGCTACTCGGGACATGAAACAGTTGAGCACGGCGAGGCGTCCAGTGAGCCTCTGGACGTCGGCGGACTGTCTTGGGACTGCTCATTTCTAGTATGGCCCGGATTTTCTCAAGGGTGGCCTCTATTCCTCTATGGATACAAGGAAATTGAGGAACATACCCAAGCGCACTCCAAACGCACACTTAGAAGGATTGAGCTTCTTATATGTACCTCCAGAGTTGCGATGGTTTCCTCGTGGTCAGTGATGTGGTCGGCGCTCGGGACCGTCTTGACCAACATGTCATGACGTAGACTTCCATATTACGCCCAATTTGTTTCTTGAAATCTTATTGACTAGCCGTTGGTACATCGCGCCTGCATTCTTCAGACTAAAAGGCATCCTTGTGAAGCAATAGAGGCTAAGGTCAGTGATGAACGTAGTGGGTCCTGATCCATAGGATGCATGCTAATGTGGTGGTAACCAGAGTAAGTATCTAAGAAGCTAAGAAGCTCGTGGCTGGATGTGGAGTCCACCAGCTGATCGATGCGCAGCAAAGGGAAATTGTCCTTGGGCGTGCCTTGTGTGAGATCCTTGTAATCCACGGACACTCGCCATTTGCCATTGGCTTTGCACACGAGGACTACATTGGATATCCATCTTGGGCACTGGGCCTCCCGGAGGAGCCCAACAGTTTGGCTTTTGACAACGTGATCTTGGATCACGGTTTGCCATTCACGGTTTATGGGTCGCCTTCTTTGCTGGACCAGAGGCACCTTCGGGTCCAGGTGAAGGCGATGCACCATCACTTCCGAGGGTATGCCGAGCAGTTCTTAGTCCGACCACGCGAAATGTCTAAATTGGCTAGCAGGAAGGCCTTGTAGCACTGCTATTCAGATTCTGGCAGTAGTGTGCCAATATAGAGGATGTGTTTGGGGTCATCGTCCACCCGAAAAAGAAGCAGATCTTCGGCAGGTGTGCCTCTGCTGGTGGAAGGTTGATCGATGGGTGGGGGAGCAGTTGCCGGTGCTGTAAGGAGCTGTTTGTCTCTCAAGGAGAAGACATAGCACCGTCGAGACTCGCGCTGACTGCCTAGCACCTCGCCAATCCCCCACGGAGTGGGAAACTTCATCTTCTGATGGAGGAATGAAGGAACAACGTTAATTCGACCGATCAGGCCCCTGCCGAGGATGGCATTGTAGCCAGGCATGCTTCGAATAATCAAGAAATCCACAATCTTGGTTATGCTCTTTAGAGCCATCCGAAGAGTAATTGGGAGGCGCGCTCGTCCCATGGGTTGAACTGAAACCCCCGAGAAGCCAAACAGAGGCGATTAAACCGTGGTCAGCTGGTCAGTTTTCAAACCCATCAGCAAGAAACAATCGTAAGCCAATATGTCTGGGGCACTTCCATTATCCACCAGAATCCGGCGCATGGTACAGTGATTGATAGTGGCCAAAACGACCAATGCATCAGTGTGTGGAGTAGAGACTCCTACAAGATCTTCGTCTGAGAAGGTTATGGCCTCCTCGGACCGTGCACGTGTGGGATTAGGGGGATAAGGACCTGGGCGAGGCACTGAGGGCCTGTCCACCACAGGCACCCTCCGAGCATAGTCACGTCGGCTTTGATTACTCTCTCCGCCTGTGCCGAAACCTCCCACGATCACATTGATCTCTTGCCCATTGGGCTTGTTGTTGATGGGCTGCTCGGGGGTCACTCTCGGCGTGTTTGGCAGTCTTCATTGCGGCACACGTACCATCAAGATAGCCGCGTTTGTTCAAGGACTCGATCTCGTCCTTGAGCTGGCGGCACTCGGTAGATGTCCAGAATTCTTCTGGAAGCCTTCTTAACGCCGTCGCCCTCCTCCGCAACACCTCTTCGTAGATGATCCAGTAGGTGCACTTCTGGATCGTCCTCCTCTCTTCCACAAGGAAACAGGATGTGGCCCCGATCACAAATGTCTGCAACTTACTAGACCGCAACACTGCTGCCTCCGCAACAGAGCCAATCAAAAGACTTCTGATGGAGGGATCAGGAAAAAAAAGAAATCGTAAAAATATTAAAGAGATAACAATGGGGACTCTCTCATTCCTCCAGCGAACCTAAAGATTGAACTGATCACAACAGACGATCAAGAACTGCTATGTAAAGCGCATAATGGAATTGGTAGGTACTTGTAGCGTCAGATGAAATGCAAAGAGAATTCTGAACATTAAAAGTATGACCGGTGAAAAATCACAACAACTATGCTAAACTATTTTCACCATTCAAATAAACACTCTAGACAAATAGTGTAGGAAAGATAAAGGGAATAAACGGGAAAACAATTAGTGAAAGATATCCACACATAGATTCAAAGTTGCCTCTCCCTGGATTGATCTCACAAATGCTCAACCCCTTGCAGAAGGAAAGAAGAAGCGAAGAAGAACAAATAGCAAAGACGAAAACCCGAACCTCAAAACCTCTGAAATCTCTCACAAAGCAGAAAAATTCCTCAAAAGATACTGAACCAAAAGGCCCCCTCACAAGCCGCAAAACCACCAGAAATCTGAACAGCAACAACAAACTACAGGAAAATCAGGTTTTGCTTACGTCCAACACCGTAGGTATAGAACAAAAAATCGTAAGCATAGCCTTTGCTTACGGTGTTACCCTACGGTTGGGTTTCGTCGGCTAAAGTCCGATGCAAAGGCCTAAGGCTACGGGTTTTAAAGTCCGTAAGTATATATGTATAGTGACGGTGTTGGTAGCCGTAAGTAACACCAAAAGGATATCTGTTTGTGGCTACGGCAATGTTAACCGTAGTGATATTTTTGTAAGGATAGACTCAGTAACGCCGAATATCCCTACGACAATTTAAACCGTAAGCATGTGTCTCTACGGCCACGTACACCATAAGCAAGTATGTTTCCCTACGGCTAAAAAGACATAAGTGAATATGTTTACCTACGGCCATGTACACCATAACAAAGTATGTTTTCCTACGGCCACATACACCATAAGTAGTTTGTTTCAGCAAAAAAAAAATAGTAATATATTTCAATGGATCCACTTTCACCTACATTTATGTCTAGGTTCACAAACAATTGGATCAACATGTACACATCCACAATTAATCCACATATTCACATTTGGATCGATCAACACATACATCCACATTTAGTTCCACACATACACATCCAGCTTTAGTTCCACACATCCGCATCCACATTTAGTTCCACACATACACATCCACATTTAGATACATATTCCACATTTACATCCACACACATTCACACCCACTGATTCACAATGCACAACACATTAATAATATAAAACACATTAAAGTATACAAAAAATAATGTCAATAAAAGATGACATCAAACATCATTCTACACATTCACATACTAGTGCTAAAGTCTGTTCAGAAGAACAAGTTAATTGTTAGTGAATGAAAATGTTCACATGTGGTGAGAGGAGATTTGTGAAGAGTTTACTTTGTCCTTGGATGGAAGGATGAAGATAGGTTTCAGCAGACATATTCCTGCAAAAGCAACAATAGGTGGTCAATAAGTACTGTGTGAGGATATTATAACAAAAGAAACAATATGCTAATAAAAACAGTAATGCAGGAAATATGTCATGAAACCATTACACTAGTATCAAATAATCAAGGAAAAGAAGAAGCATTTCCCTGTCTTTTGTAGAATTGTGTAAGTCATAAAATTATAATTTTGTAAACAAGCCAGCCCACTACCTAGCATAGTTTTCTGACTTGCCAGGTTGGGGAGTGAGTCAATTCAGACAGTCCAGCCAAACTATGCCTCACATCATTGTAATTAATTAACACAAAACCAGCAAACTAATGAAAGTTTTGAGAAGTAGGTATGAAAATGAATCTTAGTAGATATTTGACTGAAATAGAAAACATAGGCGGCCTTGGATGAAGAAGGAATTTTTTAAAAACAAATGGCATGTAGCTGCTCAGAAATTTTCATTCATGAAACCAATTCTCAAAGTATATAGGGGTTTGGAACCTTGGTGATTCCAGTGAGCTTGTAGAAGACTTTGAATAAACAAGAGCACACAATACACTCGCTGAACAGGAATTCAACCTACAAAGGCAGACTATATATAATATCAATGAAACCTTGGCGATGGTCTTCATCAAATAAAATGCCATACGGTTCATGACTGGAATGTGGAGGAGTATCAAACATGTCTTATAAATTTGTAATTACCATCACCAGATAAACAGCATATCCATCTTTTCTGAGGGCTAATCATGTGTCACTGCTAGAAACTAGTTGACAATGTGCTTTTCAAATATTTTTGTCATTGGTTGACAAAAACATCGGCTTTCTCTCTCTAAAATTCTTTTATATGCCTTATAAAAGGTGTATACTGTTAAATCATGTCATAAACTGGACTTTTAGTGTACCCTTCAAGTCAGCCATACTTTGCAGCTCCTTTTTTAATCTCTTTCTGAGGAGCACCAACAATTATCAGAAACCAGTGGGATTTCAATTTTACATATGTGAAGGATATAAGGTGAAGTTGACATATGTGAAGGATATCAGAAACTAGTGGTTTAGTCCCATATCAACAGTGGCACATGGGATCCCTTTCTCTGAATCATGCATACACATCCGCAGCCTTCTATCCACACATGGCAGAAGGGAGAAATGTGAGGGCTTCACATGCCAAGAGAGCTACCAATCTGCAGGCGGCTGACTGGTTAGCAGGTGAGGTGAGAAAGGGAAGGAGACACACATTCCCTGACAGGTTAATAACACATTTGTAAAATGGAGAACATGGCAATAGAAAACACAAACATGGGAACTACCTTGGCATTCACCAACAAAAAAAACTACAACTACCATTCATTTAGTTAAGACTCAGATCTAGTGCAACTGAGATTTTCTGCAACTCATATGTTATAAAATTTGGACCATATTATGTTACTTACGAAAAAGGGTGGAGGTGGAGATCAATCATCCTCAAGCTCAACCTGTTACATGTAAAAATGTAAATAACATCATAGTTTACAATTAGCAACAACATCGTTCATAAATAAGAATTAGATAAATGTAAATAAACTTACATATTCTCTGAACCATATTATGTGACTCCCAACAGCATTGTTCATATTTTTTCTATCTGCATCTTTGATAAACAAAGATGCAGTCGGGTCATGGGCTATGAGTATAGAAACCTCATAGTACTCACCACCTCACGTCTTCCCCATGACCACATTATCATTATCATCAGACATAAGAATGCCGCTGGCAACTACTTCTCCAGAGAAATTTAGGATCCTTACCCTCCTCCCCGCCAATGAATCCTGTTAAAAATTTTGGATATAGATGTCAGATATACATGCATTCCAACATATTAAGACGGTTAGATTCGTTTACCTTTTTCTTTTGAGCATGACAAACACTTGCAGAACTCTGCACAAGTAAATGTAGATTGTCAACATTAAGCAATGTTAGTAATGAAGTATGTCAACATAAACTCATTACCTCATTATTGCCACGAGACTCATTTTTTTCATTCTTTCTTCGAGAGCTTCAAGTTTTTCTTTCAGGCTTTCATTGTCCTATCGCAGCTTTTGTGTACTTCTTGAACCCCACAAGCTCTTTGGGGTAGGGCCCGTGCCTATGCCACGGATTCTTCCAGTTCTGTCCCATCCCATAACTTGCTCATAAGCGTCCCCCCCGCTTGCAATTGAGCTTGATGTACTTGATTGCTGCGTCGCATAATGTCTCGAATTTTGTCCTACAATTTGAATAAAAAACATGAATTTCCAGCACTATCGTAAATAGAATTATGTCAAAAAAGAGCTTCCATTCATAATGAGAATAATGTGAAACATTAGACAATTAAAAAAGCTAATTAATTATACAATCATAGTAGCACTCTCGTCATTAACTGGACCGCCAGCTTTCTTCATACGGGTCCTTATGAATAAGTCCCCACGATCAAGAGTGGCCCCAGTTTTTAGAAACTACAACATTGTACAGAAGATAACTTAGAAATAAACAAAATTATTTTGAATAGATGAACTGAGATGCATATAATACAGTATATATGTTACCTCCTCGTGGTATATGTCAGCAAAACTTGTACTACCAGCGCAGTGAAAAAATGTGTGTTTGGACTTATTTTGCTTGTTTGTTTCACTGTGTTTCTACAAATCAAAATGATAACTATTAGAATAATTATGGAGTATCACTATATTTAGACTAATTGTAATCCAATTCCAATTACCTTGAATTCCTCCGAAGACCATATCTTAACAAGAATTTTCCAATTGATCTTCAACCACTCTTGTGTCTGAACATGCATGCAAAGTGTTGTTGAGCTTTTTGATATGGCGTGAGGAACTTCGTCCTCAAGTCATACTTCCAAGACCTCCATTCTGATCTAGATCCTTCATTACAAATCACGCAAGCTGATGGGAACATCAAATTTTCTCTGTATTTTTAAATAAAGGGTTAGTCGATGGCATTATCCTGGATAAAACACATGTATTAAAACACATGTATTAAACAAACACATGTATTACATCACCTGGATAAAATCCCATACATGTCCTTGTTAGTCGATGGGATTATCCTCCAAGAAATGCAATCGATCGGCAGTTTATCCCCCATCCTGCCACAGTGCCCAAAAATTGTTTCAGTAGCTGCCCCCCTCTCCAAGTGGCTGCCCCAACTGATTAACTTTCACTGGTATGCGTTCATTAGTTTGCAATCCATGTACAGATCTTAACAATGTTGGGCCTCTCTTAACCTTCTTAGATGTGGAGGCAGATTGAGCATCTATGTGAATTATTTTCCCTTGTAGGTCCTCTAAAATTTTCATACTCTTTCTTGAGAACCAATTGCTGTGAGCTACAAACAAATCAAAAAGAAAAACATTGAAATATTCAACCAATTAACATAAGTACATATAGTGTGACAAAATAACTATTAACATTATTCAACTTACAAAAGATGGGTAGTCATTTCTGCCAAGGATGTAGGAGTAGCGAGTATGAAACGGATATGAAATAAAGAACCATAAATCCACATTCCGTGCTCCCCTTTTGTTGGGGCACTACAACATGAAAGATATTAATGAAACTTTTATTTCGTTTACATATACAATTCAAACACTCCAAATTTAAAAGATTACCTTCGGCACGTGTACATCAATTACTTTCATCTCATCGGCCACTGCTCTCATCCCTTTCCCTTCGTATGCAATCTTTAAAAAACTGCACATCAGCCAAATATACTTTTATACATATATATTTCAAATATATATAAAAAAATTAGAAGATATTACTTTTTCAACTCATTTTGGATACTAGTGTGTTCCCCCATGTGAAGAGAGACAAGGAGCATAAGGAATGGCATGTCATTATCCTCTTTCTTACATATGACAACAAGTTGCCAATGATTCCTACAAATGAACAAAAAAATAAACAATGATGATTGAAATGAACAAAAAGTTTAGGCATACCATATGCAGATTGGAAGTAGGGAATATGACTTCTTAGTAAATAATTTTTCTGTACAATTGATTAATTCTATTGACACCATCAGTAGTCAATTGACAATAGTTAAACCACAAACTGTCTAATATCTAAAAACGCTCTAAAAAATGTTGATGGAATCACATCCACAAATACTTGCAGGTTTAACAGAAATTAAAACACAACAGACATAGTATATTGGTGACTCATGCTAGCCTTGGAAAAAATATTAAAGAAAACTAAAATCACACAAATACTCACTCAACATGTTCTTGAATATTAATGTGTCCAGCATCTCGGGCTCCCCATCATAGACTTCTTTCATTGTTTTTTTTTTAGCCTTTTTTGCATCGGTATCGCATGATGGCCCCGTTTTCTTCTTCGGCGAGTCTTCTCTGACTCTTTGGAATCTACCACCGTAAATCTCTTCCTCCGGCCACTTCAATTGCAAATAACAAGTAACAAACATCACCAAAAAAAAATAACACTTAACATATTCAGTTACATAAATTAAACATAGGCTTACATTTTGATATTGTAGTCTTCCTTGGCAAGTTGTAAACTGCAATATAAGAAGAAATTGACAGGCACTTGGGTAAAACACAAGTAATATATAAATTCCTTTTTGATAAAATACTAAATTAAACAAAGACAATAATGAAGATGTAAATAGTTGATGTCCTGCAGACTTCTGTATTCATATGGGATTAATGGAGCACTTTGTGATTTTATCCTGCCTTTGGTTACTGATTCTTCATGAATTTGAGACAACCGGCAGCAGCTCCTAGGTATTTGGATTCCTTTACCTCTTCTGGAACTTGAAATTTCCTACAAATTATATTTCCATGCGAATGGTGGATCATGTGCATCTGCAGATATTGTAGACATCAAACTAGAAATGTAGTTTGATGAAGAATTAACACATCACTTCCTAGGCCATGGCATAATCTTAAATCTTTGCATTTTTCTTGCAAGGCATATAATTATGAGCAGTGCCTCCTACAAAGATATCTCAAATGATTCCCAGATGATTACCACTTATAAATTGGGATCTGTAAGCCTTAAACAGTAAAGATTGACAAAAAAAGGCAGACACTTCTTCTGGCAAAAATATTACAAATATAGGTACATATGTCTTCAAATTGGGATCTCTACACCATCAATGTCGTCTCTCTTCCATGTGATGTTTATGTCATCAAGAAAAGCAACATCATCATCAATCTTTACATCATTTGCATCATTTCCAGTAACTTCTTCATTTTGCATGTCAAAGTAATTTCTCGGCTTTGTTTTCCTCCCAACAGACCATCCTTCCATTTTGGGATCCTCCACATACCATACTTGTTCCACTGAGAGGCCAAAACATATGGTTCACTTGTACGTATTTATAGTGTGGGTTGACCAATGTGAAACCTTCATCTTTAATTACCCCTCGCTGAATATCAACCCAGTCACACTTGAAAAGTAATACCATTCTATGATCGTAATAGTTCACTCTAAAATTTCTTGAAGAACACCGTAATATGTCACCTCATCTCGAATAGGAGCCTTGTCTTTAACACTGGAAAAACTGAAGTTTTTGCAGACATAAACACCCCACTATTCTATGTCTTCCTATGAAGTTCATATGCTGAGTCTGAAAACGGAACCCATTTACTAAACATATGTTAAACTTCTTCCCCACATTCAATGGTCGATCTTTCAGCACAATTGTGTTTGCATGTAACCCATTCCTGTCATTGTCTTGTAAATAGTTGAGCTAAAAAAAAAAGGTTTACATGTTGGTTATCATTAAAACACATGTCATGTGCACAAAAAATGTTATATATGTTTACGTACTTTACATTTAAACCAATCTCGAAATTGTAATGTATGACATCGCTCAATTCCATTTCACTTGCTCGTGGTCTTGTTTTCCATTTCTTCAAGATGCATACTACATACAAAATGTGGACAATACATTAAAGTTCATCCTAAGATGACAAACAATACTTTAAGGGTGTTTCATTCGACTTACCTTATGTAAGGAGATATGTCCTCACAATTAAATAGTACATAGAGATGAGCTTGGTTCAACTCGTCATTCTTAAGATGACAAACAGTTCCACCATAAACATCGACCATTTGTTGAAAAAATATCCCATCTTTTTGTGTCAATTCTTCAGCCCCTTCATCTTCATTTCTTAAAGGTTGGTTAAGCCATGTCTCAACAGCATCATCTAGATATCTCGAAGAAATGATAAGAGTCTCCTCTGCTATATGCCCTTCTGCCATTGACCCCTCTGGACGTGCCCTATTCCATACATAGGACTTTAGTTTCACCAGATACCTAGTGGAGATTCAAAAAAAAATTCACGTATTATTAGCAGTAGGGTACAATCGTCAGGCACAAGTATAGATTAATGCAAACCTTTCAATGGGCTACATCCATCTATATTGAACTGGGCCAGCAAGCTTGCTTCATTAGGTAGTGGATGAGAAGATGTACCATTATATCAAAAAGCTTGGCAGGATGATCATCTCCAATCGACACAATATGTTTGCAATTTCTTATCTAAGCTTATAGAAATCACTTGACGATGAAGTCTTCGAACATATTAGACAAAAAAATTGCATACATCATTAATTGCAGATCTCAGCTCCTTTGTGTCACTCCCTCATTGCTACTGATGCAATTGTTACATGAGGACATGACAATCATGACCTTTTAAACCCCAAATTTCTTAGGATCATTGGGATTTACATGCCTTGATATGTTTGATGCATAGCCATCTGGAACTTTCACACTTTTCAAAACATCGCAAATCATATCCTTCTCCATCTTGCTCAAAGTGAACATGGTAGGTGGCAATAGCAATGTTAGAATCCAGAGTTTGAGGTTGAAGAGTGGCCTTATACCCAAATGTTGGAGTTCAGTCGAGCTGTCAAACCATCTTTTGTTTTAGCATCAACATCTAACAAAGTTCCAATAATACTATCACAAACATTCTTCTCGATATGCATGACATCAAGATTATGTCTTAATACTAAAGACTTCCAATATGGTAAGTCAAAAAAAATGTTTTTCTTCTTCCAATTGGTATGACACTCAAAAGTGGATGATAAAGTTGCAGCTTCCTTTCGTTTTCTTCTCACCCCCCACTTTAAATTTGGGAACTTTCCCAAAAGTAAATTTACGTGGATGCAACTGCTTAAGTATATCAACCCTAGATAACACACTTGGTCTGCCTCTCATTTCTCTCTTTTCCATCAAACCTTCGTTTCATAGAACGAAACTTATGACCCACACCTAACCATCGACGATGATAGTGTAACATATTTTTTACTACCTTTTAACCATAATGATGATGTATCTTCATTACATGTAGGGCATGCTAATTGGCCTTTAGTGCTCCAACCAGACATATAATCATATGCAGGAAAATCGTTAATTGTCTAAAGTAGTGCGCACGCATAGAAAATATTTCCCCTTATAAGCATGGAATGTTTCAACTCCGTGCCAAAGAATCTGTATTCTTCAATAAGTGGCTGAAGGTAGACATCATATCATTTCCCGGACCTTTAGGACCCGGAAATGAGTAACGACAAAAAAATACTTTGTGGCTTCATACACAACCATGGAGGTAAGTTGTATGGTGTCAAAAACAGGCCATGTACTAGACTCGTACTCATTATCCAAAGGGGTTGAAACCATCACTTGCCAAGCCTAGGGCACATACGAGGTTCTAAACAAAACCATCAATCTCATCTAACGCTTTCCAACAAGGGGAATCGCTGGGTGCCTTAGAATGCCATCTTCTTGGTGTTCATCACTATGCCAACACATGGTTGCAGATGATTTACTGCAAGTGTATAATCTTTGCAGTCGTGGAATCAAGGGAAAATGCTGAAGAACTTTCTTTGCAACTTAATCTTCTTATTATGACCACTTCTTTCAGTTCCTTTCGTCCATCTACATTCTCCACATTTTGGACAATGATCATAAGACTCATACTCTTTCGGTACAAAATACAATCATTAGGACATGCGTCAATTTTGTGATAGTCATATCCCACTTTACCAATGATTTTTTCAATTCATAGTAAGTAGCTGGCAACACATCACCTTCTCGAAGAGCCTCTTTCAACAGTTTCAAAAGCATGTCAAAAGATTTGATTTTGCCTCATTTGCCTCTGCATTTTATGTTGAACAATCTAACCATAAATGAGAGCTTGTTGAATGTCTTGCAACCAGGGTACAAAGGTCGTTCAACATCTGCCAACAACTGTTTAAATTCACCATATTCTCCTTATTATCATCCATTGACTTCACTTTGCATGTTTCGAAGTTTCCTCACCAATAACATCCTCCAACATGGAATGCAGACAACATCCTTCGGAAGTGTTGTACGTGTAAAATCTGTAAGCATGTGCCTGGAAGAACAACTACTCCCGTGGAACTTCCACAATTGTTTGTCTATAATGACTCCATATTAAAATAAATGTTGTCTTACTATTTCCTTTTCATGTTTCAAGAGGCATACCACTCCAAACAAGGACATTTAATCTTTGTTGATGGAGCAAAATGAGCAGAAGCAAATTGATTTATGTGTCAACTCCATCCATATATTCCCTTGTATTCTTCAATTTATCCATCCAACTCCAATCCATAACGTCTAACTACAAAAAAAAAATGATTTACATTATATTCTTCATACTATAATTGTTACCAGATGTCCAATGAATTGTCTAACGATAGGACAAGGTAGAGTACATGGGAAAGAACATGCCAAAAAGCTGAAAATAGAGTGTCCCAAGGCATGACTCAACTACGGTATGATTATCACTGTTATAGTTTTGATATAATTAGCACATGATACTAACATTAATAGGACAATAAAAAGGAGTGCTAGAGCATAAAACAAACAATGAGAATCTTGAAATGCACAAAACTTTTATCCCATCCTTTAGAATATTATACAGCTCATAGTTTTGAGTGCACATGCCATTTCAGCCATCAATAAGAGTTGGTGAGAGATTGAGCAGCTGCATCTGATTAACACTGGGACAACCAGTGCCTGTGAAACAGTTGACCAGCCGCCATCACAATCACAAAGCCTCAGAGATAAGGTTGCAGGACATGGCTTTGCCTGCCCCCTATTAATTAATCCTGGGAGATCACGCCATCCCCAGATGTTGTCCCTAGTTCAACCCTTTGTTAAAACAAAAAAATTGTGATGCTTTGGTGTCTACTTTGAGACACTCCTCTAAGATACTCCTTATCCCAGTTACTTAATTCTGTCAGGTCACAGGTAGACCCAAGAGCCTAATCTTTGTGTATCTTTGAAATCTACTCCAAGACCACCATTAAAGGAGGGCCATTGCAATTAATCAAAGACAAGTTGCTAGGAGGTGAGGCTTACACAGTCTATAATATACCTTTTGGGCAAATAAAAAAACATACTTAATAGCTTGGATGGCCACCCAGCCTTGTGCCAGATGAGTTCTTGAGGTCAACTAAAGGATGCTAAGGTGTCGTGCACGACGTGTGATAACACACACAACTAAAGGATGCTAAGGTGCCATGCAAAGATGTTGTCTAATGATTATTCCATCACTCTGTGGAACCAAAAATTGATCAAACCAGGAAATAAAAGCTAAGCACACTACCAAAAGACCATAGAAGCTGAGCGGCACACACAGATGGCTAAATTTGGATTCTAAAAAATGGGGTTCCCATCAAGATGGTCGTCATCAGTATACATAGATTCAACCTTAACCCAACCATGAGGGGACAAAGAAGCAAAGGAAACGGAAAAGAGTACTCACCTTCGCCGCGAAGGACTCACCTTTGGCGATCAGTCGGCCCACAACTTTGCAAAAAATAGACCACAACAGCACAACCTTCCTGAGAAAACGGGCGGCAGGGGACGAGCAGTGGGAGAGGCCAATCGCCCGCTACGAAGCGGAGGAGGAAGAAGGCGATGGGGCGGCAGGAGACGCCCGGCAGCGTGGACGACACGCGGAGGAATAGGGGAAGGAGGAATGGGTGGGGAGTGTCCTTCCCTGCTGTCGCCGCAAGTTCGCCGCCTGCTTCCGCTACAATGTGAGGCACGGGGTTGCTTGCCCTAAACCTCTGACGGCGCTGCCTGCTACCGCCTTCTCTGCAAGTTCTGTCGCGCTGCCTGCCTGCTACCGCCTTCGCAAGTTCGGCAGGAGAGGCCACTACTTGCCCTTTCGCCGCTGTTGCCCTAGCCTATCGCTGCTGCTGCCCTTTTTTGCTAGGAGGAGAGTGGAGGCAGGGGTCGAAGGAGGAGAGTGGAGGGGTCGAAGTAGGGAGTGGAGGGGTCGAAGGAGGAGAGTGGAGGCAAGGGGTCGAAAGGGGTTTTTTTCCCTTCAATCGGGCGGGAGGCCAAAGTGAATGGGGCGCCCAATTAAAAACTCCATAGGTAAATGAAATGTTATGTGCTTATGACATTACGCCATAGGGTAGGCATATCTTAAAGTTTAAGAACAGAGTTTGTCTGATATACTTACGACATGTACAGTCCTATAAGTATAGATATGTCTATCCAACGAATAGCTTACGAATATACTGAACCGTAAGCAATTTTGTGGCAAAGCTAGGATTTCTTGTAGAACACTCAACTTCTCAACCCCTTACAGATGAAAATCCCAAAAACTTTGCTCACAGGAGAACCATCTCCAATGCACAAAAACAAAAATACAAAAAAAAAAATAGAAGAATTCCCCTGAAGAGAGGAAGAAGCACTCAGAAACACAACAGAAAAAGGAAAGGAAAACTAAAAGCTAAACTAAATCCCAAAAATTTCAACCCCCCCCCTCCTGAGGACCTTGGGGTCCTTTATATAGACTTCCAGATCTTCCACAGTTGCCTCTTCACAGTCCCATGAGCTCCATCACTCCAAGCTTGCGTACGCAACAGATCTAGCCACACGGGCTCCATCACCCCAAGCTTGGAGCACGCACTAGATCTGGCCACACGGCTCTATCGCACGAGCCCTATGCGCCTCACACACCCTAGTACGCATGAACCTCCGCAGCAGCCCGTCTCCAAATCGCTTGAGCGCCGGATGCGTACGCCAGCTCCACTTTACACCAGCTGCACACGCCCCTGCATCCGGTCGCTATGCATGGCATCCCGATCAGCAGCCGCCGGTCCCTCTACAATTCGCCAGGCCCAGCTGTGCATGGGTTGAGTGTGAATATAATTCATTTCTCCTCACATTTTGATGATGACAAGTTGTGATTTTAATGCATAACCATTGGAAATGTAAAATACATCACCTGAAATTACAATATTCAAAAAGCATGTTTCCAAGCACATTTATCATTGATATTCATGATAATATATTTAACTAATGATTTATGTGTTTATTTTCTTAGGAACAACATTTCTGCAAAGGTAGTGTCGACACAATCATCCTTGGTGTCGACACAATGATTCAGAACAAAGGCAGAAATGTGAAGAAAAGTACATCTCAGGTCGACACTAGTCCAGAGCAGGTCGACACTAGAGACAGGTTCCAGAGAAACAAATCAACAGACTGGGACAGCAGGTCGACACCAAATGGAATCAGGTCGACACTAGATGGCTCTCCTAGAAGGCCAGTTTTGCAGTCTGGGACAGCAGGTCGACACCAAATGGAATCAGGTCGACACTAGATGGCTTTCCCAGAAGGCCTATTTTGCTGTCTGGGACAGCAGGTCGACACTGGATCATCTCAGGTCGACACTAGAGACCTCTCCCAGGGAATTGTTCTGCCAGTCTGGGACAGTGTGTCTACACACCTCTTGGGCAGGTCGACACACTCCGGAATCTCTGTGACTTAAACTTATTCCTGGACACGTGGCACCTGGAGAAGGTGGATCAACCTTGGATCTTGTGCCCACGTACCCCAAGGGTATCTTTCGGATATTTAGGGTATAAATACCTCCTAATGGGCACCATCCATAAGAGAACCTTCTAAGAGCCTCCAGCATCTGCAAGTGGCGAGCTAGAGTCTCTTCTCCATGTTTTGCTCCCTCTTGTGCTTCCACACCTCAATTCACCTTCTCCAAGCACAAGGATCGAAGATTGATCAACATGAAGCATTAGGATCAACTTCAAGGGAGCAGATCGAGTAGAAGCCAGCAATTGTGAAGCTCTCAAGGAAGATCCCAAGATCAAAGTTGCAGAGCATCGGCTAGGGGACTTCAAGTGATCAAGATTCTTCCAATTCTACCTCTACAAGGGAGTTTTCTTGAAGAACAAGAACTGTCAACCTCGAGTCTTAAGTCCTTCTTATTCTTCTTGGCTATTCTAGAAATTGTGCATAATCTATTGCACCAATTTCTTGAATTGGCCTTAATAGATCAGATCATTGCTAGAGGATCTGGATCTGTTGTTTTTGTTCTAGCAAGTGGTTGTGAGCCTTTGTGCTCAGGTTTTTGAGTCGTCGTACTCAAGTTGTGTGGTTGAGCAGTCTTGCTCAGAGTCTAGAGTAGTCTTGCTCTAGGTAGTGTGTGAGTTGTCTAACTCAGTTGTGGAGTTGTCAGGCTCCAGTGTGGGTTGTGTTACCCAGGTTGTTAGTGGATCCTCACTGTGTGTGAGGGGTGGATGTAGGAGTCACGTGTGTGATTTCCGAACCACCTAAAAATCTCTGTGCATTGGTCTGTTTGTGGTTTGAATTTACTCTTCGCTAGATGAATGCATAGGATCGTTTGAATCTATCTAATCAACTTGTTTCTCACACTCCAATGTTTAACTCACTTAATCTCTCTTCAGATCTGTGAAATTTGCTTTCAATCTAACTCTGATTCAAAGGTTTTTCAAAATGGTTTAGCTTCCGCATTAGTTGGCATAGATCTATTCAACCCCCCCTTCTAGATCTTGTCCACATCTTTTATCGATCCTTCAATTGGTATCAGAGCGGGTTTACACTTGATCTGATTTAATCTGAGTAGTTTCTGAGTGTTCTGTGTTGCTTGATTGCTTGCTTGATTGTTTTGCTGAGTGTTTCCTTCTTTGCACCATCTGCTTAATTAAATGGATTCCAGAGGATTCATAGCTGAGGGTCATTCCATAAATAGGCCACCATTCTTTAATGGAACGGACTATTCTTATTGGAAAAATAGAATGCAAGTTTTTCTAAGAGCCCAAAATTATGAAATCTGGTAGTGGAAGTAGGACCCTATGAAAACCAGGGAGAGGAAGAAACCTGGACTAGGGAACAAATAAGAAGAACTACATTGAATTATAGTACCATGAACATGATTCAATGTGATGTTCACCCTAAAGAGTACTCGAGAATCTCAATGTGCAAGTCTGCCAAAGAGATGTGGGATAAACTCGAGTTACTCTATGAGGGAACATCTCAAGTTAAGGAAACCAAGTCTAACATACTTGTCTCTGAATATGAATTATTCATGATGAAGTCTAATGAGACAATCTCTGAAATGTTTGCCAGGTTCATGATCATAGTCAATGGACTGAAGGCCTTAGGTAAGGACTATACGGATGCTGACTTGGTAAGAAAAATTCTACGTTCTCTCTCTTCAATTTGGCATACAAAGGCCACTGTCATTGAAGATTCTAAAGATCTGTCCAAAATTTCTTTGGATGAATGATAGGATCTTTAATGACATATGAAATCAATTTAAAGAGAAATGAAGAACACATAATCAAAACCAAGCCAGTAGCATTAAAGGCCTCATCTAGTAACAAGGACAAAAGTCAGGTTAAAACCAGTTCTGATGAGTCTGAGTCAAATGAGGATGAGATTGCCCTCATGACCAGGCAATTCAGAAAATTCTTGAAATATAGAAAAGGAATTTTCTGGCAAAAAGAAGTACTCATCAGGTAAGAGAAACACTTCCTTTTCAATGTAAATTCTAACAAGAACCAAAAATCTGACGAAATTGTCATATGCTACAGGTGCAACAAGCCAGGACATATGAAGGGAGAATGTCCTGAAAACAAGAAGGAGAAGCACAAGAAAATTCACAAATTCAAGAAGCCGAAGGCCATGGTAGCCACTTGGTCTGATGAGGACACAAGTGAAAATGGAAGAAGAAAAATCCTCAAGCTCTGAAAGCGAGGAGATTTGCTTCATGGCAAACAGCTCAGATGGAAAGGTAAGCACATCGTTTGAAGATTTTTCAGTTGAAGATTGGCAGGATGCTTATGCTGAATTAGTTGAAAAATACTCTGAAATAAGAAAAGAAAACAAACACATCAAAAAGAAAATTGAAAACATTTATCATAACCAATCTTCAAACAAAAGAATTTGTGAACTAGAAAATGAAGTAATAGAAATGAATGAAGAAAAAGAAAATCTTCTGAATGTGATTGATGAACTCAAGCTAGCTTCTCAAAAGGCCACCAATGAACTCAAAGAACTATCTGAAAAGCTGGAAAAAGAAAACCAAGATAAACAACAAAAGATTGAAGAAATCAAAATCTTGGAAAACCAGCTAAAACAAAAAGATGAAGTTATTGAAACATTTACAAATGGTAAAGATAATCTGGAGGCCTTGCTGGGAACAAACATGAAATCAATCTCTCATGGACTAGGGTTTGATAAACAAAAATCCAAGAAAGACAAATCCGGTGAAAAGAAGGATAAAGCACCACTAATTAAATTTGTTAAGGGTCCTAGTCTTGAGAACACAGAAATCAAACAGAAATCAAGCAAAACACAAAAAAGTCCAAAAACTCAGAACAAAGACAAGGCAACCAGGTCGACACAATCTCCTGACAGGTCGACACCAGTCCACAAGAAGAAGGCTTCTGTGGCTGTAGTGTCGACACCAGTCAAAGAGAGGTCGACCTGCTCAACATCAACCAAGACAAACCACAAAATAAAAAATTCAAATAAAAATTTGAAAAATGAGAAAAATCCAAAGAAAATCATTGATAAAAAACCTTGGACCTCCAAGACAGCATATCAAGCTGATTGGACCAATTCTTGGAGCCAATGGTATAACAACCCATGTTGGTATCATCCTCAATTTTTCTATCCAAACTTTCTGATGTACCAACAAAATCCTTGGATTCCACCTCCTCATCTGAATTCTCATGCTCAAATGAAAAACACCCCTCCTATCAAAAACAAAAACACTGGTGTTTTCATTCCTAAAGAAAAGAAGAAAGTGAAAAAGTCAGAGAACACCAATGTCATAAAACCAAAATAAAAAACAAGTCAAATTTGGGTGAGAAAAGATTTGATAATGTTGTCCAAACATTCTGATGGTCCCAACTCTGTTTGGGTACCAAAATCTTCTCTCCACTAATGTTTTGCAGGAAGGTCGTGCACCCAATTCAAATGTGTGGTTCCTTGACAGTGGGTGTTCACGACACATGACTGGAGATAGAGCTAAATTTCTTTCCTGCTGAGAAGGAGGGAGGTTCAGTAACATTTGGAGGTAAAAATAAAGGAAAGATCATAGGATCTGGAAAGGTTGGTCAAACTTCCTCAAACTCTGTTGATAGTGTTTTATTAGTTGATGGTCTTGATTACAATCTGCTAAGTATTAGCCAACTATGTGACAAAGGTCACAAAGTTGTGTTTGAATCCAATTTTGTAAGATCATTGATTCATCAACTGATAAAATAAAATTTGTGGAAAAAGGGAAAACAATGTTTACATGATCGACCTTAATAAAAACTTTTCTGAAAATCTCTATTTTGTTGCAAATAAAGATGAAATTGCATGGACTTGGCACAAAAGACTTGGCCATGCAAGTTTCAGAACAATGAATAAATTGTTAAGGCTGAATTTGGTTAAGGGTTTCCTGAATCTTTCTCTAACATTGAAAATCAAGTTTGTGGGATCTGTGCCCAAGGAAAACAAACCAGGAAATCTTTTAAACCTTTAATGAGGTACTCACATCTAGGCCACTAGAACTACTCCACATGGACCTTTTTGGACCAACCAGAGTTCTAGTCTAAGTGGCAAGAGATATGGGTTCGTAATCATTGATGATTTTACTAGATTTACTTGGGTTATCTTTCTGTCCCACAAAAGTGATTCTTGTCATGAGTTCAGGAAATTCTGTACCACTGCCTTAACAAATTATTCATATAAAATCAAAAACATTTTGACTGATCATGGGGGTGAATTTGAAAACCAATCTTTTTCTGATTTATGTGCTAAACTTCAAATATTCCACAAGTTTTCTTCACCAAGAACTCCAGAACAAAATGGAGTTGTGGAAAGAAAGAACAGAACTCTTGTGGAGATGGCTAGATCCATGCTCTTAGAAAGTAATTTGCCCAAATCCTTCTGGGCTGAAGCTGTAAACACAGCAAATCACATACTGAATAGAGCCTTGATCAGACCAAAAATCAGAAAAACCCCCTATGAATTATTGAAAAACAAAAAGCCAACTGTTTCTTATTTCAAAACCTTTGGGTGCAAATGTTATGTACACAATAATAATAAAGAAAATCTTGACAAGTTTGATGCTAAGAGTCAGGAAGCCATCTTCCTTGGCTATTCAGAAGTGTCAAGAGCTTTCAGAGTGTACATTCTCAAAAATAAAACTGTTGAAGAGTCTCCTCATATTATATTTGATGAAAATTCCTTTTCAACTAACAATTCTAAATCTTGCAGGGAAAAACAAGACAGTGAAGAGGATGACTTCATTGTGGACTCTTCACCAACTGTTGAGGAGCTTGAAGACTGTGGTGAGAACTTGAACAACAATTCACCATCTTCAAGTGGAACAGGTAACATTGCTCCAAATTTGAGTACCCTCAACAGGTAATACTGAACATCGAATCTTGAAAGATCACCCTTTGGATAATGTAGTTAGTAATTTACATGATAGAGTTAGGACTAGATCATCTTTCATGCTTGCTATTGAAGAAGACCCACTAGCTCTAATTTCCCAAATTGAACCAAAATCAATTGATGAAGCTTTATCAAGTTCTGATTGGATTAATGCCATGCATGATGAACTTCATCAATTTGAAAGAAATCAAGTATGGGAATTAGTACCTAGACCTAGTGATCAAACCATCATTGGCACTAGATGGGTTTTCAGAAATAAATTGAATGAATCTGGTCAAGTAATTAGAAATAAAGCTAGGCTAGTTGCAAAGGGGTACAATCAAGAGTTTGGAATTGATTTTGAAGAATCATATGCCCCTGTAGCTAGACTAGAAGCAGTTAGAATTTTCCTTGCTTTTGCATCCTCCATGAAATTTAAAGTCTATCAAATGGATGTCAAAAGTGCATTCTTAAATGGATATATCAAGGAAAATGTTTTTGTTGAACAACCTCCTGGATTTGAAAATGAAAAATATCCTAACCATGTTTTCAAGCTTCATAAGGCTCTCTATGGTCTTAAACAAGCTCCAAGAGCTTGGTATGACCGGTTGAGCTCCTTTTTGCTTGAAAAAGGATACTCAAGAGGTAATGTTGATCAAACACTGTTCACAAAAACAGTCAATAAAGAAATAATTGCAGTCCAAATTTATGTTGATGACATAATATTTGGCTCAACTAATAAAGGCCTGTGCAATGAATTTTCCAATCAAATGAAAAATGAATTTGAAATGAGTTTAATGGGAGATCTAAAGTTTTTCTTGGGATTGCAGGTCAACCAAACACATGAGGGAATCTTCATTAGTCAAACCAAGTATGTCAAGGAACTATTGAAAAGGTTTGACTTTCAGAACCTCAAGCACTCCAACACACCAATTGCTATAAATGCTAAGCTAGAAGAAGACTCAAATGGTAAGTCAGTAGACCCAAAGACCTACAGAGGTATGATTGGTTCTCTACTTTATTTACAACTTCTAGACCTGATATTCAATTCAGTGTGTGTTTGTGTGCTAGATTTCAATCAAATCCTAAAGAAAGTCACATGCTAGCTGTTAAAAGAATTTTCAAATATCTTGTTGTGATTTAGGAATTTGGTATCCTGCAAATTGCAAGTTAGATTTGATTGCCTATTGTGATGCTGATTATGCTGGTTGTAAATTAGATAGAAAAAGCACAAGTGGCTTGTGTTTGTACTTAGGTGGGTGCCTAATCTCTTGGGCTTCTAAGAAGCAACATTCAGTTGCTCTGTCAACTGCAGAGGCTGAGTATGTTGCTGCTGGTAGGTGTGGAACCCAAATTCTTTGGGTGAAACATCAACTCCTTGATTACAACCAAGAGTTAGGGTGTGTTCCCATCCTTTGTGATAACACAAGTGCAATAAATCTGTCTAAAAACCCCATTCAGCATTCCAGAAACCAAGCATATTGAAATTAGGCATCATTTCTTGAGAGATGAGGTAGCAAAGAAATCATTTGAACTCCACTTCATAGAAACTGAAAAGAAAATTGCTGACATTTTCACCAAACCCTTCCTGACAGTAGATTCTCATCTTAAGGAGAGAACTTGGCTTTGTAAATGTCCTTTGGGATTGGGTTGAGTGTTAGGCATCTTTGAGGGGGAGTTCTTTGCATTATCATACTCATTTGCTTCCTTGATTCATATCTCTCTCTCCATTTCACTTCTATTTCTTTTTGACAATGAACTCTTCACCTCACATTGTGTTGAACTTCTTGGTATATCAAATGGTGATTTGAAGAAGGACAAGTTCTGCTTGTCTGGACACTTTCACTATGCGAGAGTATATGTCTCCGCCAAGTACCAAGAAATGAATATGCAATGTTGAGGGGGAGCTTTTATTGTTTAAGAGAATCATTCCTGATTTCAAAACTTGCATATCTTTATTCTGATGAAAAGTGGTTGAAATTCTCATCTCAGGGGAGCTAGAGAATTCAAGTCATGTCTTTTGAAAAATTCAAAACTCTTCTTGCATTACATCAATTTCCTTGCATGATGTCCTCATTCAGGTGTCTAGAGTCTCAAAATGATCCTTTGAGTGATCTACTACATTCATTTGTCAACTCTCACCTATATTCTTCAAAACTATAGAAATTAAGATTTCTTTTTAAGACTGAAGGATATTGTGTGTTTTGATTTTAAACATGTTTTTGTTTGCAATTGATGTTGGATATAGATGATGTGTTTTTGTCAAAAACTCTCCAAAATTTGTTAATTCAACAGAGCAATGGCACATGTGCTGAGAAACTGCACACCTTCACAATGAATGAAGTGCCATGTATGTCACGAGGCACTAATGCTATCTCTGTTCAAAGGGGATTAAAATTAAAAAAAAATAAAAATAAAAATAAATGCAAAATAAAATAATTATGCCCAATTTTTTGATGACTGAGTAACTGGAAATATTGGCGTCTGACAAACGTATATTTTCATGTCAAAAAGTCATCATTTACCCCTTTGAGACTTGATAATGGATAAATCTTTAGTATCCAGGGACTATAGTGTGTGAAAAGCATTAGTTCTTGAGTGAACAAGATATATACATTTGATAGTTTGTTTCAAAGAATCATTCTTATCCATCATCAAGTTGTTCTTAAAAATTGTTTACTTTCAACACACTTGATTTCAGTCTAAAAGATTTTTTTTTTCTTTGGAATTGAAGAATATGGTAGTGTGTAGTTGATTGTTAAATGTCTTATATCCCTCAAATCATCACTTTCTGACTCAAGTCACTGAATGCTCATATCCTGTTGGATATTGTGTAAAACTTGAATTGTGTTGAATCTTTTCAAAAATATAACAATGAATTCTTTAGTCTCTTAAATATCCTTGAAATGATCATTCCACCCATTAATTATCATTGTAAAGTTATCCCAAAAGCTCACAATTTTTTTCCATACTCAAATCTAAATTTTTCATCAGGCCAGGTCGACACTACTCCATCTAGTGTCGACACACTTTGACTCAGGTCGACACTGACTTCTTCTAGTGTCGACACTGACCCCTGCCAGACTCATTTAAACCGTGGGCGCGGTTAAGAGCATGTTGTTCCTGCGGGTAGGTTATCCAAAACCCCCCTTTTCTTCTCCAGGTCGACCCGACGGTGGCCATTCTTCTGGTTTCCGGCAGGGATTTGAATCCTCTCCATTCTCTCTCTCCATCTCATCTCATTCATCTTCTCTCATTCTCTCTTCATCATCCCGATTCCACTGCTTCCATGGCAACCCAAGCAAATTCTCGCCGTGGAGCAAGTCAAGGGCGTCGGCAAGGCCAATCCGGCAGATGAGGTTCTCCTACTGAGAGGAGAAACAAGCGTCGCCATGATCCTGCAGAGCAGCCAGGATCTTCATCTGCTAAGAGAGGTAGGGCATCCTCCTCTGGTCAAGGTCAAGGGTCTGGTACCCTAGAAGAAAACCCTGGTTCTTCTCCTGAAGCCTCTGAAGCCTCTGAGAAATCCACATCCTCATCCTCATCCTCTTCATCAGAGTCCTCCCAGCCCTCTAGGAGACCTCCTTCCAAACCCCTCAGTGCCGGGATGACCATCATGAAACCAAGGGCAGTGGATTTGGATGACAAGTGAACTCATAGCTGCATTTCCTGAAGTCTTGAACTTTTCAAATTCCAGTCTTGGCATTCTTTCATATCAGAATTTCGTATCATTTACCCTAGACTTGTACAAGAGTTTTATCAGAATTTGGAATGCACAGATGAAGGATATAAGTCAAAGGTTAAGGGGATTGCTATTGACATGCCAACAGACATAGCTGCTACAGTTTTCAAAGTCCCAGATGAAGGAGAAGATTACCACAATTTTGAATTCAATCTTCATGAAGCCTATACTATCATGACTGGTTGCCTGCAGACGAGTCAGATGTTAAGCAAACCCATGTCACCAAATTCAATACCAACACCTTTCCCCCTGTGTTGAGACTTACTCATCACATGCTCACTACCATCATCACACCTCAAGGTGGTGGGAGAGACAGGCTAACTGATATCCAGAGGTTTGTTCTATATTGTATGAGCAAAGACATCAAGATAAATCTCCATGTCATCATGTTCCAGATTATCTCTGAGACCACTAGGGCAGACTTGCATAGATCACTTCCATATGCAGCCCAATTGACTGCAGTCTTCAAGAACTTTGGTGTGCCTCTTGACAATGAGAAATCTGAGAAAATTCCTAAGTCCAACATCTATTGCTTTAAGCATGTTTAGAAATTCATGGGCTTTAGGGTTGTTGGTGATCAAGTAAGGAGAGGGCCAGCTGCAGTAGAGGCCCTGTCGCTCAGGAGGATCAGCCTCCAGTTCAAGAGGAACAACCTCCAATACCAGAGGAACAGCCTCTAGCTCCAGGGATCAGCCACATGGTCATGAGGACCAGCCTCCTATAAATGAGGATCAGCCTCATGTAGCAGATGAAGTTGAGGAACCTTTCATTGCCCCTCACTCTCCTCAACCTCAGCCCTCCTCCTCCATGAACCTTGAATCTGAAATCCCATCATTTTCTCCACCACCTCCTGTTCAAGCATCCTCTTCCTTTGGTGGACCTTCTGTTCCACCAGAGTTGTACACCTTCCTAAATGACAAGTTTGATGCTTTGAACACCTCTATTCAATCCATGTCAGAAAACTTTGAATTGAGGATTCAAAGGTTGGAGAACTCAGTTCTGCCAGGTTTATTGAACAGAAGGCAACCTCAGACCATGCCACCCAGAGATTCAACAGGCTGATTGGTACACTGGCAGATGCCTCAGTTGAACTGAAAGAGCATCAAAAGGAGTTGGAATGTTCTAAGGGAATTTTGGCAAATTCCCAAGCTGATGTCTTCAACACAAAGGAGACACTCTCGCAGATCTCTAAGACAAGATTGTCCTTTGCCCATTTGGTTGATAACATGGAGGGCATGCGAAACTTATCTGCTCACATAGATGAAGAGTTGTCTGCACTCAAAATGAATTCAAAGTTTTGAATAGGCCAGGATGGTCAACTGGATCTTCTTCATCTTCACAGCAAGTGTCACATGAATTCACTGCACTTCAAGCTTCAATGTCAGAAAATTCAGAGAGGATGGAAAATCTGTTGCACACAAGACTCTCAACTATCCAAGCCCAAATGAAGCATAGTCTAACTTCAATGGAAAAGAGGCTAACGGATATTGAGACTATTTTGTTACCCATTCCTCCTCCACCTCCTCCCCACTAATGTAATTCTTTTGATAATGTCAAAGGGGGAGAAGTTGTTTGAAGATTGTAATGTTCACATCATGAATGAAATGAAATGAATAGAAATTTCTGTGCCTATTTTGTTTGTGCCTTAAATGTGATTGCAAATCTTTTGAATGAATGTGAATGTGATGAATGCTGTCAAGCTGCTTGACCTCTGTGTGAAAATAGCTTATTTCTAGTAACATTGTGTCTATCATGTGTATAAATTTCAATGTCACTAAAAAATGCTCAAAGGTCCTTGACAAGTATAAATAAAAGAAAATGAAAATGCTTAAAATCACATTTCATTGAAAATTTCCAATTCCAAATGAACTTAATGTTGCCATCATCAAAAAGGGGGAGATTGTTGGGTTGAGTGTGAATATAATTCATTTCTCCTCACATTTTGATGATGACATGTTGTGATTTTAATGCATAACCATTGGAACATGTAAAATACATCACCTGAAATTACAATATTCAAGAAGCATGTTTCCAAGCACATTTATCATTGATATTCATGATAATATATTTAACTAATGATTTATGTGTTTATTTTCTCAGGAACAACATTTTCTGCAAAGGTAGTGTCGACACAATCATCCTTGGTGTCGATACAATGATTCAGAACAAAGGCAGAAATGTGAAGAAAAGTCCATCTCAGGTCGACACTAGTCCAGAGCAGGTCGAAACTAGAGACAGGTTCCAGAGAAACAAATCAACAGACTGGGACATCAGGTCGACACTAGATGGCTCTCCCAGAAGGCCAGTTTTGCAGTCTGGGACAGCAGGTCGACACCAAATGGAATCAAGTCGACACTAGATGGCTTTCCCAGAAGGCCTATTTTTCTGTCTGGGACAGCAGGTCGACACTGGATCATCTCAGGTCGACACTAGAGACCTCTCCCAGGGAATTGTTCTGCCAGTCTGGGACAATGTGTTGACACACCTCTTGGGCAGGTCGACACACTCCGGAATCTCTATGACTTAAACTTATTCCTGGACACGTGGCACCCTAGGGAGAAGGTGGATCAACCTTGGATCTTGTGCCCACGTACCCCAAGGGTATCTTCCAGATATTTAGGGTATAAATACCCTCCTAATGGGCACTCATCCATAAGAGAACCTTCTAAGAGCCTCCAGCATCTGCAAGTGGCGGCTAGAGAGTCTCTTCTCCCTGTTTTGCTCCCACTTGTGCTTCCACACCTCAATTCACCCTTCTCCAAGCACAAGGATCGAAGATTGATCAACATGAAGCATTTGGATCAACTTCAAAGGAGCAGATCGAGTAGAAGCCAGCAATTGTGAAGCTTTCAAGGAAGATCCCAAGATCAAAGTTGCAGAGCATCGGCTAGGGGACTTCAAATGACCAAGATTCTTCCAATTCTGCCTCTACAAGGGAGTTTTCTTGAAGAACAAGAACTGTCAACCTCGAGTCTCAAGTCCTTCTTGTTTCTTCTTGGCTATTCTAGAAATTGTGCATAATCTGTTGCACCAATTTTCTTGAATTGGCCTTAATAGATCAGATCATTGCTAGAGGATCTGGATCTTGTTGTTTTTGTTCTAGCAAGTGGTTGTGAGCCTTTGTGCTCAGGTTTTTGAGTCATCCTACTCAAGTTGTGTGGTTGAGCAGTCTTGCTCAGAGTCTAGAGTAGTCTTGCTCTAGGTAGTGTGTGAGTTGTCTAACTCAGTTGTGGAGTTCTCAGGCTCCAGTGTGGGTTGTGTTACCCAGGTTGTTAGCGGATCCTCACTGTGTGTGAGGGGTGGATGTAGGAGTCACAAGGTGTGATTTCCGAACCACCTAAAAAATCTCTGTGCATTGGTCTGTTTGTGGTTTGAATTTACTCTTCGCTAGATGAATGCATAGGATGGTTTGAATCTATCTAATCAACTTGTTTCTCACACTCCAACTGTTTAACTCACTTAATCTCTCTTCAGATCTGTGAAATTTGCTTTCAATCTAACTCTGATTCAAAGGTTTTTCAAAAGTGGTTTAGCTTCCGCATTAGTTGGCATAGATCTATTCAACCCCCCCCCCCCCTTCTAGATCTTGTCCATATCTTTTATCGATCCTTCAGACTCCACCTACTGCTCCAGCGTCGGGGGGATTACTAGGGCCGGTTGCCTGGATAATTGGGCCTAAAGGCCCTGGCAGATTTCTACTAGGTGCTGCATCTGCCCTCGGAGTTTTGCCATTTCCTGGGCGGTTACGGGCGCAGCAGCTGCGGGGACATCGCTGGGGCACACCGGCAGGGGCGATGGTGACATCGACAGGGGGGACCGATTGCGCGAGTCTGCACACGACTATCATGACCTGGTCACTCGACTGCCTGGGTTCTGGTGAGAGGAACGTCCGTGAGCCATGACTGATGTCGTTCCTATAGACAACGCCAAAAATGTGGTGGCGTTTTCTTGTTTGGGCTGGAGCCAAACAGGCCTCCACTGGAGTGAGGGAAAATGGTCACCGGTAGCAGACGAAAGCCTTCAAGAACCAGAACATGATCAAGGGGGCCCAATTGAAGAACTGGGGAGAACCCTCCGATGCCTAAGTCAGTGGACTGTAAGAAGGCTTGAAGGAGAAGGATTCACTGGTGTGTGTGTGTTGTACTGTGCGTGTGCGTGTGTGTGAGTACTCAAGGTTGCATACCTTTGCATTGAAGTTACCTGGGCCTTTTATAGGCGGAGGGGTCGAAGGAATGGGAAGGGTCGTCCCTTAACGTCGCCAGAAACGACGCGCCAGTTGGTGCCCTTGGCGGGGAGTTATCTGTTGAGGCGCCCGTTGAGGGGCTCTGTAGTAAACACTCCCTGGACTGTAGGACGCGTGCCTCGCCATTGTCTTAACCGTTGCCAGTTAGCGAAGGGCCTTGCTGCGTTCCCTGGTCAGAAGGTACTGAACAGGGGAGCTTGTTCGGTAGCCGGACTGCTTGCTCGGTGCTTGGTACCCTAGAACACTGCTTGCATTGACGGGGCCATGACGCGCCTTGAGCTGGGCCTGTTCGGTAGGGGGCATATGGACCAAACAGGTTACATGGTATCCGGAGACGGCCCTTGGGACCTGCTGAGCCACGATGAGCTATGCTGGGTCATGATGGGCCCTGCAGGCATAGGTGGCTAGAAATGGCCACCACAGAAACACATCTCACAGCACTATTCAAAGAAGCTGGAGTGAGATTGGCTGATGAAGAATCAAGACAGATTCCCAAGTACAATATCTACTGCTTGTCAAACATGCTAAAATTTATGAAGTTTAAGATGGAGGGAGATAGAATTGTAAGGGGACAAGTTCCTCAGGATGACAAACCACAAATCCAAGAAGATGAAAATGCTGAAATCCAATGGATTAGCCACCTCTTGAGATGAACCAAGATGAGAATGCTAGAATTCAGGTGGATCATCCACCTTTTGAGATGAACCAAGAGGAGATTCTCAGAGATGTACACTACCTATCTCCAGTAATTGTACATCCATCACCCAGACCTGCGACACATGAAGCTTCACAAGCTCAAGCAACAACATCATCTTCAACTAATGTCTTTGTAATTCCCAATCAAATACTTGAGTTAATCCAAGACCATTTTGATAAGATGGAAATACCTTAGCTCAGTTGAATGAAAAAGTGGACCAACAATCAACTAGACTTGAAGAAAGAGTGACAACTGATTTTAAGATGATGGAAGAAAAAGATGATTTTGCAAGGTTTAGACTCAACAAGATGATTGAGAAGCTTGGCCAGATGTTTGATCATGCAACATATACTCAATCTCACATTTATGATGAAGTACAAACTATTGAGAGACTCATGCGAGATAGCAGAGGGACGATTACTAATCTTCCATCCCTTAGAGTTTCATACAATAATCTACTTGAGAGTGTAAATCTGCTAAAGGACCACAACATTGAAATGGGAAAAGAATTGCTCCACTCGAAGAATGACATTGATCAAAATCAGAACAACAACCATGCTTCTTTTACATCCTTGCATGAAATTCTCGATACTAGACTTCAAGCTGTGAAGATCTACCTTGAGCACAACTATGATGATCTGAATGTCCGTTTGGCCAGGATTGAGGGTAAACTTTATGGCAATTCGTCTGCATCTTTTGCTTCTCCACAACAGTAGTTGTTACACCCCTTTGTTTTGATGATGTCAAAGGGGGAGACAAGTTGAATGGTTATGAACTAATTGTAAATTTTATCATTTTAAAATGGCTTGAGGAACACACTCTTGTCATGCCATGTTATTTGCATGTGTTTTTTTGTGAAATGAAATTGAAAATCTAGAGTGTATTCACTTAAGTTCTCAATGTGTCTATGACCTATCTATGGATGTTTCCTCATGATTGAGAGGATGATGTGTGTTTAAAAATGCTGAGAGATACTTTTGGTTGTGGTTTTACCTGTATAAGTAAATACACAAACTAAAATTATATATCATAGTTACCATCATCAAAAAGGGGGAGATTGTTGTATCCCTTGTTTTGATGATGACTAAGACAGTGTCTAACTAAGATATATAATTTACATTAACTTTTAAAAATACTCTAATATATTTGTACTCATGATAGGTACCAACATGTGTAAAATTGATAAACTTGTGTCAATGCAAAATGGCTATCAGGTCAACACATGTGGTCTATCCAGTAAGCTCTAAATGGAAAAGTTATCAAGAGGTCGACGCAAAAGACAAATCAGGTCGATGTACCAAAAGCATTGTAACATCTCGGGCTTTCCGGTTTCCCCCGTTGTGTGTTTGGATGATTGGCCACTAACGCGTTCTATCTGGCCGATGTGTTAGTGTCGCGACGGAGCTGCCCGTCACGACAGTCCAAGTCGCGTCCACCTGGTGCATCGCGTTCCTGTCGCGCCCGGTCAACGGGTCGCGACAGGGTTCCATTTTTTGGTCATCTGACACCTGTCAGAAGGGTAGGCGTGTCAAAGCGGCTGTCTAGTTGTCGCGGCGTCCAGGAGGGACACATTCTAGTCGCGGTGTGGGAGGCTGTCGAGTTAAGGTTTGTAAGGCGACGCCCCGCCCCGTCGCATTCTGGGGGCCGAAGGCTAAAAGCCTTGGTCGGCGCCCCCTTTCTCCTTTTGTCTCTTTCTCCTTTCCCCTCCTATCTGAGGTGGGGAAGGTCTCCCCTCTCTTCCTCCGATGGTTGGAGCTTGGCGGAGTGGCGGCAGCTCGTGCGGAGCTTGGAGCGGCATCGTGGAGTGAGGAGGAGGTGTTCTGGCCGTCGAGAAGGCCCTGTGAGGTTCGGTTCTCCATTTTCCTGTAGGTATCTCTTGTGCCCATGCTTTTTGGTGTGGATTGGATCCCTCGGGGTTCTTTGCATGTTTTACAAGCTTTCCCCATGCTCGCCTCCCCCTATGGTGTGCTTGTTGTAGTTGTGGCTACCCCGGGATGTAGCATCCCGGCGGTCTGCCTCTCGACTGATGACACGACCACAGTGCACGTCGCGACATCAGAGGAGGCGTCGCCTTGGTCAGACGTGACCTTATCGTGGCGCGGTTGGCCGTCTCGATGAGGATCGTGTCGTGACCCAATTTCCTGTCGCGTCAAGGCATTGTCGCGACCCGCTTCCCTGTCGTAATAGTTGCTTATCATGGTTGCCCTTCCTGTTGCGATGGTATCGCGACAGGCTAGGAGGGTGCGACAGCACCAGACTTGCCTCGGGTGTTTCCGTGGCCTCAGTTGGCCTTAGGACCTTCTGGAATGGTGTTGATGGCAATCGTCATCGCTATTGGGTTGCATGGCACAAAATTCAATCTTCTAAGGTGGAGGGCAGTTGAACTTGTCCTCGATTCTTGCGTTGTTTTAGAACACCGATCTTAACGCTCCACTGCTCTAGAATTCCTCTTGAACGTCGAGCACTTGTTTCCTTATATACACACTCTCTTGACTTGGATGAACTCTCCGTCATATATTCCTTTTGCCGGACTAGTGAATCCTTGTTCAAGGCCTCCGTAAGTGTCCTCTGTCGATGGATTCCCATATGGTCGACGATCCGGTTGTACCCCAACACCTATGTTACCCTTTAGGGATCAATATGATCCAAACGGCTATTAGAAGTTCGCTCTCACCTTAATTCACGCCGGACCTCTAGACCTGTGCTTAACATGGCCAGTGGTAGGGTTGTGAGTTCCACCTGACTGCCAACACCAAGTGCGCGTGTTGTGCAACTGTTACTATCGCCTGTTTACTTGACGTGTTACGTGCAATGTCCACTAGCTCTCATCTATACTCTATTCGCTCATCTATTCGCGTTCACTGTGCTATCTCTTCTATTCATCTAGTGATCTCATCCATTTCTTGGTACTCTATATTGGCCATTGACTGATTGTCTAAAGATAAACAATATTGTAGCAACCTGGATTTTTTATAATAATTAAAATTTAATTATTTGAAAAATTAATAAAAGAAAATTAAATAATGGAAGATTCACACAAAAGGGAATTAAACAAAACCCATTAAATGAAAACAAGTAATGGGCTTTATTAAATGGACCATTAGAAATTAGTGGGCCAAAATAAGAATTTATAAAAGGGGAATAATAGGAAAATACTCTAAATTCGTAACTAAAGTATTACTTAAATAGAAAAGAGTTATTAATACATTAAATAGCTAGTTTGAGTCATAATAGGATTCCTAAACCTACCCTATATGGTTTAGCACGAATTTAGATCTCATCCAAGTCTAAATAGGGATTGGAAAGCAAGGAAGGAAGGTTAGAGTTAGGAAATCTCAGAATTTAGAGAAATTAGAGTAGAAATAGGAATAGGAATTCATGCATGCATAAATACACCTCATAAACCGTCTTGGCCGACCCTAGCTCGTTGCCAAAGGTTGTTGGACGTGGGGAAGAGGTCAAGGAGGAGAGGATCTCGTGGGAAGAAGGTGTTCTTGAAGCTTCTTCTTTGTTTTTGGGAGTTTCAACCCTAGAAGGCAAATAAATCCAAAGGTAGGTATTCTCACAAGCATAAAAGATGAAATTTTTTCTGTAGGATGTCTCGTCTAACAAGAACGTAACCCTCAAGTTTCATAATTTTCCATCGAGCATATCTTTAGTTCTTGATTTTTCATGTTTTGCAACTTACATGACCCCGAACCCTCTTCATAATTCTTGTTCTCCTTGAATACTCAATCCCATGCCACGAAATTTTTATTGTAGGAACTAATGCATGTTAGGCATCTTCGCCCCTAAAAGCCCTAAATTTCATCGAACATGTTGATCGAATTTAATCAATCTTTCTCTGTGTGACATGTTCTGAATAACTCGTTCTTACCCATGTTCAAACCCTATATGAAACATGTTCTATCTCTGATTCCGATTTACTGGAAGTGTCTTTACATGTCTACTTTATATTGCAACTTGTTTCGTGATTTTTCATCGACTATGTAATTAGTTATGATTTTTCAAAGCACCCTGTATCAATTTGATTCTTGTTGGCCCGCAATCCCAAGCCTGGTCTGATTCCTGTAAGAGCCAGGCGCAGACCACCGGATTGCGACAGGCCGATATGTCGCCTTCTGGGTCTGATTGCGATAGACCACCTGTTGCGTTCTCAAGCCCGTCGCGATGCCCGTCTTGTCGCGTTCTGAACGCGACAGGAGACCCCGTCGCGTTCTGGTCGCCTGAGCAGACAGCTCTGTCGCCACCCTTTTCATGCCTGTCGCGATCTTCCTGTCCTTGTCGCGACCCTCACTGGCCTATGTCGCCTTAATAGGAATTTTGGTGAAAAAGCCCATTAAAATATTTCTGTCACTTTCTAAATAATCCTTACACCTTTTTACAGTTATACCCCCAGCAAAAACCTTGCTTAAAAATGGAGCAATATCGAATAATTTTAAATAAATCTTCACGACTTATTTCTATCTATGATTTCTCTTGCACTCGCACACATATGAACCATCCATATGTGGCTGAAATCTTGCAGAAAGTATCTCATAATGTATTGCAATAAAGCATATTAATTGCCTTATTTTAAAGGACTTGTATTCGTTTCTTGCGTTGTTTATATACCGATATTGACGCTCCACTGTTCTAGAATTCCTCTAGAACGTCGAGCACCTGTTTTATATACACACTTTATTTGGCTTGTGGTGAACTCTTCGTCGGATATTCCTTTCGCCGGACTAGTGAACCCTTGCACAAGGCCTCCGTAAGTCTCCTCTGATCATGGATTCCCACATGGTCGACGAGCCGGTTGTACCCTAACACCCATTACACCCTTAGGGATCAATATGATCCAAACGGCTATTAGAAGATTCGATCTTACCTTGAATCACGACGGACCTCTGGACCTGTGCTTACCATGGCCAGTGGTAGGGTTGTGAGTTCCACCTGACTGCCAACACCATGTGCGCGTGTTGGCAACTGTTACTATTGCCTGCTTACTCGGAGAGTTTTGCGTGCAATAACCCTTAGCTCTCATCTATACTGTCTCTACACTCTCGTCCATTCATGTTCACTCTACTATCTCGTCTATTCATCTAGTACTCTCATCTATTTCTTGGTACTCTATTTGGCCATTAAATTGATTGTCTACGATAAAAAACATGACTATGCTAGGCAACATTATAAGGGCCCGATCTGGTCCTTGGGAGGAGCACCTGAAAGGCTATAACTCGTAGGGGTCTAATGATCTGGGTGATGGCATACACCTAACGCATGAACATGCAAGATTTGATCTATGGCAATCAATTAATCAAACAGTCAATTATTGGTTTACTTGAATCTCGTGGTTGAAAGAATATCGACCAACACTTGCTATCGTGACTTGTGCACTGTTGTGCAACTTTACTTGTTATCTTGTTATACGGCCAATCCGATATCAACACTTGTCATGCTATACTCTCGTGCATTGTGCTATGGTTTCTCGTTACCGTGTACCAGTACTTTCTATATGTTTCTCGTTACTCTCTCTAGTTATCCTACTTTACAAGACATTAAACACTTAAAGCATGCTTGATCCTGAGATTTAAGTCCTACTGGGCATTATCGCTCACCCTGCGTTATTTGTCGTTGCGTTCTCAGGTGAGACCGAGGATGAACCATACACTCAAGAGGACGGGGACGACCTGGAGTGATGTCTTGAGTACCCTAGCGTCCTATTGTTATATTTAGCGTTATAGTAGTTAGGTTTGAAGTTCAGTCTTTTGCTTTATTCCAATGTAATCGGGCCCAATAGGTTGGCTCTGATATTAGTGGTTGTAACTAGACATTTGAAAAGTTATTAATGAGAAAGATTTGCTTTAGTATTATTCTTTGTGCAATGGTTTGATGTCTAGCGCTCGCTCTATACCCGTTCACTTGCAACTGCCTCGCATTCCGATATTCTGCGTCAGGGCATGACAGTTTTGTGGTATCAGAGCACAAAACCCTGACTGCAAAACCTACAACCATGGGTTGTGAATTCTCTTTCACAACACCCTTGGGGGAGAATGAGAAACTAAACCAATCCTTTCCATCTGCCGAAGTAATGATCGGAGACCATAGCTTAAAGGCCGACCTGGTATGTATGTCCATGGAAGGCTATGATGTAATATTGGGAGCCGACTGGTTGTCCACATATGGGGCAAGCGTCGATTGCAAGAAAGGAAGGGTAACGTTTAGTGACTTTCCTAAATTAGCATTCACTGGGATTAGACATAAGAAACGGATGTCTCTAGTCTCCGCCTTAAAAGCCCATAACATGATAAGGAAAGGATGTTTTGCTTTCCTTGCGGCCGTCATAGTCGAAAAGAAGGGTTCAAAAATAGAAGACATCCACATAGTCCAGGACTACCCAGATGTATTCCCTGAAGACTTACCCGGAGTTCGCCCTGAACGTGACGTCAACTTCGCCATTGAGTTGACCCCTGGAGCTGCCCCAGTATCGCGTCAACCGTACCAGATGTCGCCTGCCGAATTGAAAGAACTGAAAGCACAACTGATGGAGCTGCTAGAGAAGGGGTTCATCAGACCAAGTACCTCCCCTTGGGGAGCACCTGTGCTATTCGTCAAGAAGAAGGATGAGTCGATGAGGCTGTGCATCGACTATCGACAACTCAATCAGCTTACCATCAAGAACAAGTATCCATTGCCTAGGATCGACGAACTATTCGACCAAATTTCTGGAGCGCAACATTTCTCCAAGATCGATCTTCAATCTGGCTATCACTAAATGAGGATCAAGGATGACGATATCTTCAAAACGGCCTTCAGAAGCAGGTATGGACATTACGAATTTGTTGTTATGCCTTTTGGTCTAACCAATGCTCCTGCAGCCTTTATACAACTCATGAACAGCATATATCGGCCATACCTTGACAAATATGTGGTCGTCTTCATTGACGATATCCTCATATATTCAAAGACCAAGGAGATCATGAAGAACACTTGAGGACCGCACTGCAAGTCTTACGAGACAACAAACTATATGCAAAATTAAGCAAGTGCGAGTTCTGGCTCGAAGAAGTGTCTTTCTTGGGCCATGTCATATCAAAGGATGGCATCTCTGTTGATCCTTCCAAAGTCGAAGCTGTACTCAACTGGGAGAGACGAACCAATGTCGCAGAAATCAGAAGCTTCTTAGGACTGGCTGGCTACTACAGACGGTTCATCAAGGACTTCTCTAAGATCGCTGTACCACTCACGTGTCTGACACGAAAGGAGAATCCATACTCCTGGAGTAAATAGTGTAAGAAGAGTTTCCAAACTCTCAAAGACTGCCTTACCTCAGCACCTATTCTCTCTCTGCCAATAGAGGGAGAAGGTTTCTCTGTCTACACCGATGCCTCAGGAATCCGGCTAGGGTGTGTACTCATGCAAAAGGAGAACGTCATCGCCCATTCTTCAAGACAACTGAAGACACATGAAGTCAACTACCCTATACATGATCTCGAGCTGGCTGCGGTGGTCTTCGCCTTGAAGATTTGGAGACACTATCTATATGGCGAGCAATTCACTGTCTACTCAGACTATAAAAGTCTAAAGTACCTATTCTCCCAAAAAGAACTCAACATGAGGCAGAGAAGATGGTTAGAATATCTAAAGGACTTCGATTTCAACATCCAGTACCATCCAGGTAAGGGAAACGCCGTGGCTGATGCTCTTAGTAGAAAGCCAATGGCATCTATCTCAAGTCTAGTCCTTGGCGAGATGCAATTACTTGAACAATTCGCGAGGCTAGACTTAAATATTGAACATAGGGATGATCATGTTTTGATTACCAATCTCAAGATCCAATCCGATCTGCTGGAGGAAATCAAGATGCAACAGGACAACGATCCATTCTTGGTTCGTGTCAAGGAAACATTAGCGGACAGACCAGACTTTGCCATGACTAAAGATGGAAGGTTAGTCTTCAAAGGAAGAACTTGTGTCCCAGACAACGAAGTCCTAAAAAGTAAACTAATGGATGAAGCTCATCAAACTAAGTACACTATTCATCCAGGAGGTACCAAAATGTATCAAGACATGAAAAGAACATTTTGGTGGCCGAATATGAAGAGGGAAGTAGCCGAGCATGTAGCTCATTGCCTCACATGTCAACAAGTGAAGGCAGAACATATGCGCCCTGTCGGTGTACTCAGACCACTAGATATCCAAGAATGGAAGTGGGAAAGCATTGGCATGGACTTCATCATGGGTTTACCCAGAACTCGTGGTGGACTTGATGCCATATGGGTCATCGTTGACTGGTTGACCAAATCTGCACACTTCTTACCCATAAAGAGTACATGGTCGGTGGAGGTGCTAGCTGCATTATATGTAAAGGAGATCGTGCGGTTACACGGTATTCCGTCATCTATTATCTCAGATCGAAATCCAAGGTTCACCTCTCATTTTTGGAAAGGTCTGCAAACTGCCCTTGGTACGAAGCTTAATTTTAGTACTGCCTTTCACCCGCAGACTGATGGGCAAACTGAGAGGACAAATCAACTTGTAGAAGACATGTTAAGAGCATGCACTATAGATTTCAAGGGTTATTGGAATGAACACTTACCCTTGATTGAGTTCGCCTATAACAACAGTTACCAGGCGAGTATTAAAATGGCACCATTTGAAGCACTTTATGGCAGGAATTGTAGATCTCCTGTGTGCTGGAATGAAGTGGGAGAACAACAATGGTTAGGACCTGACATGGTACAGAGTACAACCCGAGATATACAGATGATACGAGATCGACTCAAGATTGCTCAGTCTAGACAGAAGAGCTATGCTGATAAGAGAAGACGGGATCTGGAATTTCAAATAGGAGATCATGTGATATTGAAGGTATCCCCTACCCATGGTATTCAAAGATTCGGAGTGAAAGGAAAACTTAGTCCAAGATTCATTGGTCCTTTCGAAGTACTTGAAAGGATTGGTGAAGTTGCTTACATACTGGCCTTGCCGCCAAATTTGGCAAGTGTGCACAATGTCTTCCATGTCTCCATGCTTAGGAAGTATGTGTACGATCCTACACATGTCATTCGTCATGATGATCTGGTGTTAAACAAGGACATGACGTATGAGGAGAAGCCGATCAAGATATTGGACCGGAAGGTGCAACAACTCAGAAATCGTCCCATTCATGTGGTGAAGGTCTTATGCAATAACCGCGGAGTGGAAGAAGCCACATGGGAACCAGAAGGAATTCTCAGACGCAACTACCCTGATCTATTCGGTAAGCCATTCTCTCCTGTAAGGTCATATGAATTTGGGGACCAAATTCCTTTAAGAGGGGGAGGATGTAGCAACCTAGATTTTTTATAATAATTAAAATTTAATTATTTGAAAAATCAATAAAAAGAAAATTAAATAATGGAAGATTCACACAAAAGGGAATTAAACAAAACCCATTAAATGAAAACAAGTAATGGGCTTTATTAAATGGATCCATTAGAAATTAGTGGGCCAAAATAAGAATTTATAAAAGGGGAATAATAGGAAAATACTCTAAATTCGTAACTAAAGTATTACTTAAATAGAAAAGAGTTATTTAATACATTAAATAGCTAGTTTGAGTCATAATAGGATTCCTAAACCTACCCTATATGGTTTAGCACGAATTTAGATCTCATCCAAGTCTAAATAGGGATTGGAAAGCAAGGAAGGAAGGTTAAAGTTAGGAAATCTCGGAATTTAGAGAAATTAGAGTAGAAATAGGAATAGGAATTCATGCATGCATAAATACACCTCATAAACCATCTTGGCCGACCCTAGCTCGTTGCCAAAGGTTGCTGGATGTGGGGAAGAGGTCAAGGAGGAGAGGATCTCGTGGGAAGAAGGTGTTCTTGAAGCTTCTTCCTCGTTTTTGGGAGTTTCAACCTAGAAGGCAAATAAATCCAAAGGTAGGCATTCTCACAAGCATAAAAGATGAAACTTTTTTTGTAGGATGTCTCGTCTATCAAGAACGAAACCCTCAAGTTTCATAATTTTCCATCGAGCATATCTTTAGTTCTTGATTTTTCATGTTCTGCAACTTACATGACCCCGAACCCTCTTCATAATTCTTGTTCTCCTTGAATACTCAATCCCATGCCACGAAATTTTTATTGTAGGAACTGATGCATGTTAGGCATCTTCGCCCCTAAAAGCCCTAAATTTCATCGAACATGTTGATCGAATTTAATCAATCTTTCTCTGTGTGACATGTTCTGAATAACTCGTTCTTGCCCATGTTCAAACCCTATATGAACCATGTTCTCTCTCTGATTCCGATTTACTGGAAGTGCCCTTACATGTCTACTTTAAATTGCAGCTTGTTTCGTGATTTTTCATCGACTATGTAATTAGTTATGATTTTTCAAAGCACCCTGTATCAATTTGATTCCTATTGGCCCGCAATCCCAAGCCTGGTCTGATTCCTGTCAAAGCCAGCCGCAGACCACCGGATTGCGACAGGCCGATATGTCGCCTTCTGGGTCTGATTGCGACAGACCACCTATCGCGTTCTCAAGCCCGTCGCGATGCCCGTCTTGTCGCGTTCTGAACGTGACAGGAGTCCCCGTCGCGTTCTGGTCGCCTGAGCAGACAGCTCTGTCGCCACCCTTTTCATGCCCTGTCGCGATCTGCCTGTCCTTGTCACGACCCTCACTGGCCTATGTCGCCTTCACAGGAATTTTGGTGAAAAAGCCCATTAAAATATTTCTGTCACTTTCTAAATAATCCTTACACCTTTTTACAGTTATACCCCCAGTAAAAACCTTGCTTAAAAATGGAGCAATATCGAATAATTTTAAATACATCTTCACGACTTATTTCTATCTATGATTTCTCTTGCACTTGCACACACATAAACCATCCATATGTGGCTGAAATCTTGCAGAAAATATCTCATAATGTATTGCAATAAAGCATATTAATTGCCCTATTTTAAAGGACTTGTATTCGTTTCTTACGTTGTTTATATACCGATATTGATGCTCCACTGTTCTAGAATTCCTCTAGAACGTCGAGCACCTGTTTTATATACACACTTTACTTGGCTTGTAGTGAACTCTCCGTCGGATATTCCTTTCGCCGGACTAGTGAACCCTTGCACAAGGCCTCCGTAAGTCTTCTCTGATCATGGACTCCCACATGGTCGACGAGCCGGTTGTACCCTAACACCCATTACACCCGTAGGGATCAATATGATCCAAATGGCTATTAGAAGATTCGCTCTTACCTTGAATCACGACGGACCTCTGGACCTGTGCTTAACATGGCTAGTGGTAGGGTCGTGAGTTCCACCTGACTGCCAACACCATGTGCGCGTGTTGTGCAACTGTTACTATCGCCTGTTTACTCGGAGAGTTTTGCGTGCAATAACCCTTAGCTCTCATCTATACTGTCTCTACACTTTCGTCCATTCATGTTCACTCTACTATCTCTATTCATCTAGTACTCTCACCAATTTCTTGGTACTCTATTTGGCCATTAAATTGATTGTCTACGATAAAAAACATGACTATGCTAGGCAACATTATAAGGGCCCGATCTAGTCCTTGGGAGGAGCACCTGAAAGGTGTTGCCCAGCTAGCTAGCCCAGAGGGGGGGGGGTGAATGGGTTATTAAAACTTCGATCTCTGATTAAAACCTGTTTGCTGAAAGGATTGCACAACTTAATAACAAGGTTAGAGTTAGAGCAAATAAGACAACAATCACACAAAGCATATCCACAAGACATAAGGATTTTTATCCTGGTTCGGAACTCCTCTCCACAGGAGACCTACGTCCAGTCCCTGAGCAATACCTCAGGATTTCACTACCAAGGGAACAATCCCCCATAAGGATCCTTATACCCAGCCTCAACTGGTCTTCCTGCAACCTGAAGGGAAAACAAACACCCTGGATACCACCAGGTCTTCCTTCGTCCAGAAGGGAACACAACTAAAGAAGAAAATGTGTGGGAACAGGCTTCAGACTCTAGCTTGACCAGCTACAAACTGAAGCTACCAAGGCCCGAGAGAGAAAGAGATTCAACAAGGTTTTCTCTCCAAGGACTACACAAGCTCTCACAAATAAAAACTCCTTTTGATCACTGAGAGCTAAGAGCTAAGAACAAGGTTGGAGTGGAAGCTTCGCTCTTCTTTCAATCTTCTAAAGACTCGGTGAGATGGAGTTCTTTCTTTTTCAAATTGCAAGCGTTGTTCTCTATCTTGTTGTCTTCTTCTCCGTCTTGAGTCTTTTATTTATACTTCTGATTCAAATTTGAACGTTGAAGTGTCCGTTGTCTCTTATCCTGGTGTACGTTAGACTGGTCACCAAGGAAGCTTCTGATCGTCAGTCTTTTATCCTTTAGTACACGCCAGAGAAATGTTTTAGAAACTTGTATCTTGTATCCAACGTTGTACAGATGAGTCTTGTCAGATATCTGCAAGCATATCAACAATAAATAGAGGACAGCTAGGACTGCCGTCGATTGTTAGTTACAGATGGAACATATATTGCAATATATAGCAAAGTTTCTTTCTGTCTAAAAAGTACGTAGACAGAGTAGCATAGAAATGGAAGATATTGTCTGCATGCATGGGAGATATGATCAGAGAGCATTTAATGCGTAGCAGTCAACAGACACGATATGACTTTGACTTTTCAATGCTATTAAAAAGCATTATACTGATACAGCAAGAAAAACGATAAAAGCAATCCCGATGCCTTCATGACTTATGAAATCGTTATGAGTTATAGCAAGTCGTTATGAACGCTTATCAAGTCGTTATGATCTGTAAAAGAAATCGTTATGACTATCAAGTCGTTACGTGTTTCAAAGAAATCGTTACGAGAAGTCTTAACAAATCGTTGCACAAGGCAAATCGTTGTGAGAATCAAAGAAATCGTTACGAGAACTAAAGAAATCGTTACGAGAAGTCTTAACAAATCGTTGCACAAAGCAAATCGTTATGAGAATCAAAGAAATCGTTACGAGAACTAAAGAAATTGTTACGAGAAGTCTTAACAAATCGTTGCACAAAGCAAATCGTTATGAGAATCAAAGAAATCGTTACGAGAACTAAAGAAATCGTTACGGCTAGAGAGTCGTTGCGAGTTCTAAAGAAATCGTTACGAGGTCTAAAGAAATCGTTACAGCTAGAGAGTCGTTTGCGAGTTCTAAAGAAATCGTTACGAGGTCTAAAGAAATCGTTACGGCTAGAGAGTCGTTGCGAGTTCTAAAGAAATCGTTATGAGGACTAAAGAAATCGTTACGGCTAGAGAGTCGTTGCGAGTTCTAAAGAAATCGTTACAAGGTCTAAAGAAATCGTTACGACGGTCAAGTCGTTACGGGTTCTAAAGAAATCGTTACGAGGTCTAAAGAAATCGTTACGACGGTCAAGTCGTTACGGGAAAATCTAGATGTGTTAAGTTCATTGTGTTAAGTGACCCTAAAGGCATTAGGGGGAAATCCTGGAGGTGGACAAGTACCACTGGTTAGGGTGGAGACTTGTTCTCCCGGTCTGCGCAGTCCAAGAGTCACCATTGAATTGCCTAGATGGTGTCTATGTGTTATGTGATGTGAATGTGTCCTTCTTTGGTGGTTTGGACTATGTGTCACGGCACTAAAATATGTGTAAAGAGTAATGTGTAAAGTGTATGTGACCATGTGTAAATGTGTAAGTGACATGTGAATGTGTATGTGTAAAGTGTAACCATGTGAAAAGAGGAAATTGTGAAAAAGGAAAAATGTGAAAATCTAGATGTGCAATGTGTTATTGAAACCATGTGAGGCTAAATCTGAAACCATGTGAATTCATAAAATGCATGTTATCATTTTGTGTTATGTGTGCAAAGTGTTTAGAACCATGATAGGGGCAACAAATGAGTGTGAGAGTAAAGTGGCATGATGGATTGTTCGTATGTTATGTTCTAAGCCACATTGTAGCTTTCATGTGTAGGTTTATAGTCTTTGAACCATATGAAATCAGCAACCTAAAGCTTGTGAAAAAGTTATGTAGGCACTTAGGAACATGTGGAATCCATGCTAACTATGTTCCCGTTCATGTATGTAAATCGTCCATGTTGATAACTCTCATGTTTGGTTCTTTATAAGGTTAAAGTTCATAAGTGAATGGATTAGAGACCATGTGATAGGTGAATGTTATATTTCTGAAAATCTGAAAGCATGCGTTATGTATAAAATTGTAGAACCTTCATGATAGGTTGGAAACTTAAAAGGACTAGCATGCTATGTGTTGCGAATTGTATGTGCTTGTAGAAACCACTAGGACTTGTACGTGTATATCATGCATAGTGTTACTTGCTGAGTCCCTGGACTCACTCCTTGCTTCGGCGTACAGGTATAGTTGGTGACCCAGTACCCTCGGAGGAGGCAGCGGAGACGGACTCCGAGCGTGGAGACTAGCCAGTTTAGAGATCTTTGTGATTGTGTACTTCTTAGTATGTACTTGAACATTGTATTAGGCTTATCATTAAAGGAATGTAATATGTGGACATTTGTATTTCTTTTTCAGCAAATTAAATCATGTGGATTTTAGTTCTTTTTTTTGCAAATTTGTAAACTGCATGTATGTTTAATGTGGATGATGAATGATTGGAGATAGTTCTCTTTTACTTCCGCTACGCTGTTATATATATATTCGCGTGTATCTCAGCTGTTTGTATCGTTGGGTAAATGTCCCACTGTGAGGACTCTCGCTATATCGACGTGGGTTGGTATAACCGTACCGGTGTAACGAGGGCCGTCACAGAGTGTTTTCCCCATCATTTTGGATCATCCTCATTCTTCCCCGGTGCTTCCCCTTCATTTTCGGAACCCCTCGGCTATTATAAGCTTAAAATTCATGTCGTGACGGGTATGGCAGCCTCTCTAAATGCATCCTGTACCCTGGACGTGATTCAGGATCCTTGTCGCGACGGCCTTTAGGGGCGCAACCTTATCGCGGCCTGCACGTCGACCACGACTATGATTAACGCGTCGGCCCTGCACGACACAACAATGAAGTCTTATTTTATTTATGGAAATACCTTTTTATGAACGCGTCCGCCATAAGCGACGCAATTCCGATTTCCTTTTCGGCATAAGTTTCATAAATAAAATAGGAAAGCTTATCACGTCATGTGGTGCCGACGTGATCATGTTTATAGTCGCGTCCTGCCGCCCCGGACGTGATTCAGTATGGCCAAGAAAGTCGTCACAGTCAGGTTTGTAATCATGAGAAAAGCCTGAATCACGTCCTTGTCAGAAGACGCGATTTAGAAGGTCAAATCCGAAATCCAAACGCATTTATGAGCCGATTGCTTCAGAATCACGCGAGTTGTAATCGCGTCGGGCTAAGCCGCCGCGTTTCAAGTCGTGGTGACCTGATCCGACGCGATTCCATCTGTAGCTGGGGCTACGGTCATGATGCGCCTATCACATCAAATTGACCTTCTGAAATGCAGCCAGCCGCCCAGACGCATTTAAATCCTTATCGCGGCGCCCAAGCCCGATGCGATTCAAGTCGCGGCCTGCCACTTAGACGCAATTCAAGTTCTTGTCACAGTGGCTGTACCCGACGCGATTCAAGTTTTCACCCCTATAAATTGACCCCCGAGGGTCATTTGTAGAGGGGGGTTCCACGAAGCAGCGAAGCTCTGCCGGATCCTCGCCTCGACTCTGAGCCATTCCTTGTCGATTCATTCTTCTTCCTCAGAGTCTGGCGCCGTCGTCTCCTTCCATTCCACACGTGACGCGGGAGAGTCTTCCTCCGTCCAACCGGAAACGGTCCGTCACGCCGCACCAACATTTGGGGAAGCACCTCCTCCCCTCTATCTCTCTCTTTTATTTGCATTTCTACTCCCTCCGGGCCCCACGTAGCTCTTTATGTTTTCACCTCCTCCGGGCCCCACGTGGCTCTTTACGTTTTCACCTCCTCCGGGCCCCACATGGCCCTTCTTTCATCCTTTTTTACACGAATGCATGCATACACACACACACCTACTTTAGGCGTTTAAAACCACCATCTGGTGAGTCCTCCCCATTTTACTCATTTTATTTATTTATTCAGGATTCGGTACTACATGCCTTATTTCGCTAATCCCCATTCTTATTTGTCTTTTTTGCAAGGGTAATCAAATGAGAAAACACCCTCTACTGTGGCCGGCCATGTTCATAGAGGAAGATAGGGCCCACATCATCCCCCGCACAATCTCCCCGCTAAAAAGGTACGCTCGCGATCACTCTTCCATCCCACACCCGCGAGTACTTGCTGTCTCCAGAGTTTCCCGAACGCTGCCGCTCCCTCGTTTGGCATTGAATGGATGCTGGTTGACCTCCTTTTGCTTCTTTGACCTTTGTTTGACCAGTTTGACCAAGGGAAAAAGAAAGAAACCAGCTAAGAAGATGAACGGGATGTGATCGCCATGGCCTTACCTGTGCCCAAGGAAGTGTTTAGATCGCGCCAGTGACGTAGACTCATGCAGCGGTGGATGGTGGGACTCCAACTTTCCTCTCTTCGACCGGCCAAAGCGAAGAAGCTCCACGGTCTCCTTCAAAGTGTTCCTGCCACAGGAAAAAGCTCTATTAGGCTTGGATGCAGTGTAGGAAACGTCCTGAATAGAAAGAAGAAGCCCAAAAGGAAAGCCCCGTACCGGTTGCGGGCTTGAGAAGAGGGGTGGCCAAGTGTTATGACCACCCTTCTTCCCTCCGTTTTTTGGTTGGAAAACCCCTTTTGGGTGTGTTGGGAGGTGCACTACATGCCTAGAGTGTGAGTGTGTGTAGCATGCAAAGCTAGAGAGAGAAGGAACGGAAAGAGAGGAAGAAGAGGGAGATGATCCCCATGTAGCAGCTTGTTTGGCGCCTTTGTGGGCTCCTCCAGCTCGTGGTGAAGCCTCCTGGATGCTCCAAGGGTTGTGAGAATGGGAGAAAGCAAAGGTGGAAGCTCTCAAGTCACTTTTCTCTCTCTTCTCTCAAGACAATATGGACTAGCTCGTCCAGTATCTCCCCCCTCACTTAGTAGGCCAAGGAGTGACATATATAGAGAGTGAGGGAGGAGCTAGTGAGCATTGGATGCTCAAGTGTGAGAAAACACAAACATGTGGCAATCCATGTATTAAGGCTTGAACCAATGAGAGGGGGCCATGTAGGACTTTTACTTGGTCAAGGGGGTGCCAATGTGGCCCATTTGCCCATTGGGAATGGCCCAATGTGCTGCATGGGCGAGGAGAGGGCGCTTAGTGGGATGGAATCTCATGCAGTTACGCAGACCAAGTAAACCAGGGTAACGTCAAACGATGCTGCCGCCATCCCCATGCAGACGTCAACCTAGGTGGACGCCAACCTGAATCGACGTCAAGGGCCTATGCCGCCAACCTAAAGTCAGTGGCAATCAATGTTGCCATCTACATGGAATCCGAGGCAAGTCAACAAATGGTCAAACGAGCCTTATTGGGCCATGAACCACGTGGAGATGGGCCAAATCTAGCGTCTACACCTGTGCTCGTGATCGAGTGGTTCTTTTTGTTCCGTTTGGAGCTTGGGTGAATTGTATTGTGCCTTGGGTGGCTCTTGGTGCTTGTGTTGGCACCGTGTGTTGTGCTGTGTGTCCTGATCGTAAGCTTTGTGCGTCGTTTCGCAAGTTTGCCCGGTGTTCAAGGCATTGAGCTTTCCGCCTCTGGGACACGTTTGCTGGCCGTACCTTGTGGTTGTACCATTACCGCTGTGGGGTGGCTACTTTGCCTTTTCTAGGTAGCCCTATCAGTGGTACGTCAGGCTTTGGTTGTGGCTTATGTCCGGGTTTCCCCTCTCGCTTTGGGGAGCGAGTGTGTTCGGTTGGGGTACCTTTTTTTGGTTTGGATTCCTTTGAGGTCAATGTGCTGCCCTCGACCTATGCAGTTGTTTCATTTCCCGTGTGGTTGCCGAAGTCTTGAGTTTCTTGGCCTTGCAAACATCAGACGTCTTCTTTGGCTACTTTGCCTCTGTGCCTGTGCCTATGCCTGTGGAGCGGCTGTTTTAGCTTTCTGTGGCTCGACAGTCGTTGTGTGTCCTGGTCGGACCATAAGGATGATTTGGGTGACATCTAGTGGTGTCGGCGGACAATGTCCTGCATGCCGTGATGTTCTCCATGTGCATGCTATCGATTGGTTTTGGGTCACCATTAAGAAACTCTCGTTTGGCCTTGTTGTAGGTGCTAGCTGTTGCTAGTTGTGCGGAGCCAATCAACGGAGTCTCGTGGATGACCTCTTGGCGTTTTCTCGATTTGCTGTCAGTAGATGCATCCTCTGTCTAGTCATTGGTGATAGAGTGAGTTACTGACCGGTTGGTCTCGACAGCATGGTCTGTTGAGGGCTCAGTCGTGTGGTTTCCGGCTAGCGGTTTCAGTGTTTCTGGTTGGCTTGGTGCGCGCCGCGCCTGTGGAGTTCTTGACGTCTGCTTGTGTGCTCTGTGCCGTTGTTATGCGCCCTGTGAGCCATCAGATGTTTGTTTAGGCACTCCCTTTGTGGTAGGGTTGTGGTGGTGACCACCGGGATGTCGTTGTGCGACTTAGTGGTCCCTTTGCGCCTGTTGTTTTCTCCGACTAAGTTTCGCCCTTAATTTTGAGGACGAAATTATTTTTTTGTTGGATGTATTATAACATCTTGGGCTTTTAGGTTTCCCTCATTGTGTGTTTGGATGACTGGCTGCTAATGCGTCCTATCTGGACGACGCGTTAGTGTCGCAACGGAGCTACCCGTTGCGACAGTCATCCAGGTCACGACCACCTGGGGCATCGCGTTCCTGTCGCGACAGGGTTCCATTTCTTGGTCATCTGACGCCTGTCAGAAGGGCAGGCATGTCAGAGATGATGTATGGTTGTCGCGGCATCCAAGAGGGGCGCGTTCTGGTGGCGGTGTGGGTGGCTGTCTTGTTAAGGTTTGTAACGCGATGCCCCGCCCCGTCGTGTTCTGGGGGCCGAAGGCTAAAAGCCTTGGCCGGTGCTTCCTTTCCCCTTTTGGCTCTTTCTCCTTTCCCCTCCTCTCCGAGGTGGGAAATGTCTCCCCTCTCTTCCTCCGGCGGTTGGAGCTTGGCGGAGCGGCGGCTACTCGTGCAGAGCTTGGAGCAGTGTCGTGGAGCGAGGAGGAGGTGTTCTTGCCGTCGAGAAGGCCCTGTGGGGTTCGGTTCTCCATTTTCCTGTATGGGTCACTTGTGCCCATACATGATGGTGTGGATTGGAGCCCTCGGGGTTCTTTGCATGTTTTACAAGCTTTCGACATGCTCCCCTCCCCCTATGGTGTGCTTGTTGTAGTTATGGCGACCCCGAGATGTAGCATCCCGGCGGTCTGCCTCCCGACTGATATCACGACCACAGTGCACGTCGCAACATCAGAGGAGGTGGCTCCTTGGTCGGACGCGACCTTATCGTGACGCGGTTGGCCGTCGCGATAAGGATCATGTCGTGACCCAGTTTCCTGTCGCGACAAGGCGTTGTCGCGACCTGCTCCTCTGTCGCAACAGGGTGCTTGTCGCAGTTTCCCTTTCTGTCGCGATGGTATTGCAACGGGCTAGGAGGGCGCGACTACACCAGGTTTGCCTTGGGTGTTTTCGTGGCCTCGGTTGGCTTGTCAACGTGTGCCCCAGGGTAGGGTTGCCCTTAGGACCTTTTGGTAGGGAACGCGGCAGGTTGCCTCCCTGCGTTTAGTGACCGAAGGTGACACCTTCATGGTCGTGTCCTAGCAGCGGTGCTAGGAGGCTCGCGCCTGTCTAATAATCTATTGTCTGTCGGTCAATCGATTATTAGAAGAGCGATGGTGTCTGTTCTGTTTGGTGGTGTTCCGATTTCTCAGGCCGTGCCGTATGTACCGGCGTTGGCCGATGGCCCTTCTGGGGGTTTCCAGAAGGGGTGCCGTGCGTGCCGGTGCCTATTGGGCTTGTCTTGGTTAGAAGCCAGATGTGCCGGTTTTTGTAGTGGTTGCCCCACTAGTTCTCTTTCGTCCGGTGCTAGGCACTTGAGGGCTTGTCCGTGAGACAGGTTGTTACCGTTACTGGGACCCCCATCCTCGGGAGCCTGTTGAGGTAGTTCTCCAGGCTACGAGCATGCTCGAGTCGATAGCCTAGTGTGGCCGACTTGGAGCGGAGGGGAAAATGGTGTGGACAGCGGCGTAGAGTCGTTTCTAGAGCTCTCTTAGCTGGGTCTGGGTCGCCGAGGTTGTTGTGGCGCTCTTTTAGTGTGAACCATCTAGTCCTTTCTCACTGCCTCGCTCTGCGTTGGCTCCGGAGCTGTGTAGGGAGGTCTGGCGTGGGGCCGCAACTCGGCCGGGCTGTGGTTGGTTGTGTGTGTTCTCCGCTGTGGCTCACTAGCCTCACTCTACTGGGGAGGTTATAGGCAAGAGTCAGCGGCTGGTGAATTTGAGGTGTGGACAGAGTGTCCTCCTCTTAGCTGCCTATGGCAGTGGCTTGGTTGTTGTTGCTGTGATGGAGTTTCTCACGTGGTTTCTAAGTGAGTCTCGTCACCCTAGCCTGCACGGTGGTTGTAGCCTAGCCGTGTTTAGTTCCGTGGTGTTTGTTGGTTTAGCCTCGTGGGCCTTGTTCAGTGGTTTCCAGCCTCTCCCCCTCACTTAGAAGGCCAGGGGGGGGGGGGGTTAAATAGACATTAGGGTCAGAGTTCAGAAGCTTTGGATCCTCAATTGTGAAGAAACACACTTGTACAAGTGGCAATCCATGTATTAAAGCTCCAACCAATGAGGAGAGGCCAAGAAGGATTTTTACTGGGTCAAAGGGGTGCCATGGTGGCCCATATGCCCGTTGGGAACGGTTACATGCGTTGCATGGCCGAGAGAATGGTGCAAGTTGGCTGGAATCTCGGGGTAGTTGCGCAGACCAAGTAAACCAGGTTGACATCCAACGATGTTGCCGCCAACCCCATGCAGACATCCACATGGGTGGATGCCGACTATACTCAATGTCCACTGACCTTGCCGCCTACATGAAGTCAACGACAGTCGATGTTGTCATCTACATGGGATCTGAGGCAAGTCAACAAATGGTCAAACAAGCCTTATTGAGCCATGAACCACGCGGAGATGGGCCAAAATCTCGTGTCTAAAAATGCCCCTCCGAGACATCCGATCTTGCAAGGGAGCAGAGCGGACTGAAAGGTTGGTGTCTCGGTAAACAAAGGACGCGGAGACTTGATGGAAGGGCCATCTTCGAGGATAGGAGTTCTAACAAACCACACGGAAGATTTTGGCTAGAAACAATGATGAATCGTCTGAGAGACAAATGAGGATAAGAAAGAGGGTGATCTACCCGTGTAACTACAACTTCAACCCAATGTTAGCGTCCCTGGCATTGCCGTGTTGGACATTGACTAGTTTCTGGCGTGTCTGAGTCAAAGGAGTTGTAATATGATGGTCGAATCAAGAGAGTTTCATAACCGGAGCTCGTCTGGGCTCGCTGGCCTAATTAGGACGTCTGTCAAGATTTAGGGGGTCGTGGAGACAAAGCAGTTGGTTAATCTCTCAAAGGACTATCAAAGATTCTAACTGGAATCAATGTTTGGAAAGCCTGAAGTTCAGAATTAAGCTCATGACTGGCGAAGGTTCGAATGAACTCAATAAGGGTAGGTTGACCATTTGTGATAAGCACGGTGGGACAAGTTCTCGAAGGGGGGACAACAAAGGCCCGAAATTGGCTCAAATATAAAGAGGGTGCTGACCCGGTAGGCCACCTGAACTGGGGGGCCATAGAATGATCGAGGAAAATCACCTTTTTTTTTTGAGTTAGCAAGAGAATGTTAGCAGTGAAGACCTAAATGCATGCTGGTGTGGGTTGCCAATGTAAAATGCAAGTTAGAACCAGAGGAAAAATCTAAGGCCATACGAATAACTGAGAGATCGCAAACCTGTCATTATTTTTGGTAAAGGGGAACTCGGGGTTCACGGTCGCCAAGTTATTCGCCTCTGGTGGGGTCCTACGTTAGACATACCTGTGCAACACTCAAGGTCGCATGAGTGTTCCGAATCTGAAGCGCTGCTTGTGCTTAAATATCTGCAAGACAACTTGAAGCCCAAGATATAGAAATAATAATACCCATATGAACAATAAAGATTTTAAAGATTCCAAGGAGTAAACGTCCACTCCGATTGCCGCGGATATATAGTCAACGTCAACTGATGTTGCTGTTAACTATAAACTGGCATCCAACGATATGGACGTTTACTGGCCAGCGGATCAAGCCGAAAAAATAGGTATTCGGAGTCCATAAGGACTCTTCCTTCTTCTTCCTCCGTCCCTCCTTTCCCAACTGCAAACCAGAGGGTCAAGGATAGACTGAAGCAGCAAAGAATGGCCTCCTCGTTGAATGGAAAGTCCATGAGCATGAACCCGGGGATCTTGAGTGAGGTTCTGGGACATCTGAGCACCAGACTGGCCAAAGGGGAGGTAAGTACTGTTCATTTATGCTTCTTCTTAGGCTAGAAACGCCCCAACTTCTCTCTTATGGTGCTCCATGAATACGCAGGAGGTACCTGCCTTCCCAAGCCAGGGCCAAGTGCGGGCTTTCTCTTGGCTTGTGAATTTGGTGAATGCCATCACCTTGGACATGAGAGGCTTTATCGGGATGTGGAATTTGTGCTTCATGGTGGTGTTGGCGAAGAATATGAAGGATATGTGGTGGGGCTTTGACGCCCTGGGAGCGCTTGTGGAGCAGTGGCACCCCCCCACACACACGTTCGTGTTCCAGGGGTTTGAAGCGAGCGTGTTTCTAGAGGAGGTGGAATGGTTCTTGGGATGGAGGCGGTGCATGGAGTACGACGTGACGACCCCTCTCTTCTCGTGGGAAGAGATCCTGGCGGACATCGTACGTGACAAGAAAGAGGTGTCGAGGATGATGAACAAACATGGGATCTTCCTGGACTAGCTGGCCTGGTGGTTGATCCAGTACGCGAATGAGAATGGCGGGGAGAGAGCGACCCAAGGACTGACACTCTGCCTTGCTGGAGTGTTTCTGTTCCCTACCAGTGGCGATTTCCTCCTTTATGAGCACGTGGGAATCCTGACTCTGCTGTGGCGTGGGCAGTCACTTGCCCCTGCAGTGCTGGCACACCTCTACAGCTCGCTCACTACGATGAGTTTAGGCAGACGCACATGCGGGAGCTTGTTCCTGCTTCAGGTATGGATGGAGGCTCACTTGAAATTTGATTTTGCTGAAAAGCAATCTACCCCCTCCAGAATCTTCCTTCGGAGATCGGTGCACTGCAGCAGGGCATGGTATGAGCCAGAGGATGAGATCAAGTGTGTCACAGCACACTTGAAAAGCAGGGATGCATGGTGAGACTACCTGGGCTACTTCCCTGTGGAGGATTTCATAGTCAGGCCGTTGTTCATGAGGGCAATTGAATTCAGAGTTCGCACCAGGGAAGACAGGGACCTGTGGTTGATTGGGGCAGATCGGATGGTGATGTACCAGCCTCATCGGTGCCATTGTCAGCTTGGAATTCCACGGGTCATCCCAACTTCATCCAGCTGCACTGATATAATCATCCCGCGGGGAAATGAGAAGCTGATGAAGAAGGCAAGGAAGACTTGGGAAAGGCATACACTGAGCAAGAAGGTGGGACAGGCTGTGCAGGAGAGTTGGGAGGATATCTGGAAATATGAGGAGTTCATTGATACTGTTCACCCTATTTCTTGTGATTTTTACATGGCTCATAGGGCAAAGTGATGTATTTTCCCCATTTCAATAAGTGTAACACAAACTTGATGAATAAAGTGTAATTTGCATTGTGTTCAATGGTATTGAATTGCTTGAGAGACTTGAATTGTGTCAAATTGGCCTTCAAATGTGTTTATTGGAGTGTTCTATGAGAACTGAGTGCGTAGCAGTTGGCGTCCACATCGATGGATGACAAGATATGGTAAACAGCCACGGCTTGCCGCTAATCGTCAGACGGGAAATAGACGCCCAAATCAATAGCTGTCTAATTCAAACTCGACGTCCATATAAAGGACAATGATCGGATTTCGAGGTCTGACAGGGGTACCTTGGGGCCAGACATAGACGACCACCCTGTGGCCGTTAAGAGAGGTAAACGACCATCTAGGTGACGTCAAACGATAAGTAGGCGACAACCCTATTGACGTCAATTTTAAAACTCAGCTTTTGTCAACCGACGCGTCGCCGGTGCCATTTCACCTCTTAAACGGCCGGGAGAACTCTTCTTCTTCTTCCCTCCCCACCTCTTCACTCTTCCTAAAACCTATCTTCTCTTTCTAATCTGTCAAAACCCCTCAAACCCCTTTTCTCTTTCTATATTTCAATTGGACTGTGATATGGTGAGGGGGAAGAGGGGAAAGAGGTGAACAATGCGAACCCGCCACCAACCGGAGGAGGACGAGGAGGTGACGGGGGAGGAGAGCATGGCGGAGGATGAGGAGGAGGCTACGGTGGCCGGCGCCGGTGGAGATAGCGTGCCGGAGGGGGAGGAAACCACCGGAGACAACCGAGGGGAGAAGAGACGGAGGCGGAAGCGGCCGGGAAGCACCAACGCCGGCCAAAGGTATGTAAACAGACCCTAAACAACCCCCCCCCCCCCACTCTGTGGATGAATGAATGTAGTAAATGAAAAAGAGGAAAAAACAAAGGAGGCGCCATCGGGTTCAATAGGAACTTGACGGCAACATCGGTTGCCGTCGAGATCCTGTTGATGTCAACTATGTTGCCCCCAATAAGAACTTGACGGCAAGGTAGAAGACGTTAACCCATGATCTAAACGGCAAACCATGTTGACGCCAACTCTGTTTAAAAGGCATGGCCTTTGACGCCAATAAAATGTAAACGACAATCGATGCTGACACTAATTTTCCTGTGTTTCTGTGTAGGGAAAGGGGAGAATGAGGAGCAGGGTTACTTGGGACCTGTGCTGGGCCTGGTACTGGGCACTTCCGGAGGCCCAGCAGACCCGGATTGCCCGGATGGGGTTCGGGCACCTTCTAGCGGTGCGGCCATTCCACGTGGATGTGTCGTACCTGGAGGCACTCTGGGAGCGATGGGAGGAGGACTGCAATGCATTCATCATGCCTTGGGATCACATGATACCCACGTTGGAGGACGTGGCATATCTGACAGGACTACAGGTTCAGGGAGAGCCGGTAGTAGGTCAGGAGAGGAGTGACTACTATGATGACAAAGTAGAGTTGTTGGGGCCAGAGTTTGTGTCTGGCAGGAGGAGACCAATCAGGAGCATCTTGCTCGGATTGTTGTATGAGGCCGTAGGACTGAGGGGCAGGAGGAGAGGACCTCTAGAGACCCTCGAGGAGTTCTACACCGGGGTGCGGAGGTCGCTTGAGTTGGGAGACCGGAGCGAGGAGAGATCGGTCTAGATTTTGTAGCTTACCTATTCGGACGGCTTCTGTTCACGACTTAGTCATCCTAGATGAACTGCAAGTTTGTGCTACTGCAGCGAGACCTAGAGCGGGCAGGGCGATACACGTGGGGTGTCGCGATGCTGGGGCACCTCTTCTCACTCCTCCCCAGTAGCTCGCGGCGTTCTCAGAGCACCGGGGGCTTCACCCCCTTTTTACAGGTACGCAATTTTTCCTTCATGCTCATCATCGAATTAAATTGATAAACTGCCTGTCTGACTAACAATTCTTCTCTTGCAGATCTGGGGATATACCCGCTTCCCCATGGGACGCGGGGCGCTGAGAGAGGGGAGACTAGCCATGGTGCCCCACATGGCCACCTGCTCCTGCTCTGCCTAGGGACGTGTGAGGTACTCTACCTAGAGCTGGTGGTGCAGACTCTGGGCTGGCACCAGCCGGCCATAGAGGTACCCTCTCTAGGTAGAGTGGGGCACTCTTGCCGATGATTCTTCACCGAGGACCGGGACTGGGGCGAGGACCATGGGAGCACGGTAGCCTACTGGCGAGAGGGCGGCGAGCAGGTGCTCCAGCAGACGAAGGTCACCGATAGTTCAGCGTACCTGGAGGACTACCGGGCACGCTACGCTGGGAGACTCTGGCTAGATAGGCGAGCAGTGAGTGAATTTCCATCGTTGATCCTTTGTCATTTAAATTGCTTGAATTGATTCTAACCTTGCTACGCAAACGACAGATGCCGGAGTCACAAGCGGTGCGCCTCCTAGAGGGGAGGCTGGCGGAGCAGGTGGTTGAGCTAGAGAGACTTCGTGCCGAGACACGGACACTGGTAAGTAACATCTCCACCTTGACCATATCTTAAATTGACTTGATTTGATCACTGACCAAGGTTTGATGGATGTAGAAGGAGGAGCTAGCGTGAGTACGAGAAAGCCAGGACGCCGAGGCGAGCTCGTCTGCGCAGCCAGCGAGAGGGGACCTGGCGCTCCGACTTCAGGAGGCCCTGGAATGGGCACAGGCGAGGGTCGAGGAGCTGGAGGCTGAGGTAAGACAATGACCCTTTCATTTTTACGGATGATACGATTGTCTTGACATGTTTGCCCCTTTATATGCAGCGACAGGGAGGAGGAGTGGCGACCCTTTAGGTGCAGATGGACGGTCTGTGGCTAGAGTTGGTGAGGACGGAGGGTCGCCTGCTCGAGGCGAGAGAGAGACAGAGCCAGGTGGAGGCCGACTGGGCGCGGGCGATTGAGGAGCGGGCGCGGGTTGTCACAGATTTAGAGTTCTTGAAGGATCAGGTGCTGAAGAAGCGCCGGGAGCAGTAGTGACAGGCCTAGCAAGAGGCAGCAGGTCGGAGCGGGTCGGTCTTCGGGTCTCTTCATGACATTGTGTCATTGGGAGACCCATCCGTGGGACGAAGAGGAGGACAGCGACTAGAGGCCTCAGTGGCGTCGAGACCTCCTCTCCCAGACCGACGTCGGGAGAGGGAGGAGGAGGAGGTGAGCAGCTCTCGCCTGCAGAGGCAGAGCGAGGGAGAGAGGAGAGAGGAGTGAGGAGCGAGGCTCCAGATGTAGCATCAGGGGTATGCCCCTGTCATGATATGTACATACTTGATTCCTTTAGTGGATTTTGTCATTTTGTGTGCTTGAATGGTTTGCAAATGTGCCTTGATTCCTGCGTCCACAACACTTGAAAGGAAAAAAAGTTAGTGTAGATCTATCTTTAGCACCTTACCTAAAAGATGTACCTTTCACGAGATCTGGTCAAGGGGCTAATGTCTAATTAAAGATAGGAACATAAATGAAATAACTGAAGGGAAATATGGACATGCGTTTTTTTTATCTCTTTTTTAATTTTTTTATTGTTTTGAATAGGAAAATGAGTAACATGTTAGTATATGTACATGGTACCACTAAATTTTTTTTTGTTCTTTTTCATATTTTCCAATGTTTTTGGATTTTTTGACTCTAAGACACATGTCAAAGCATAGGGTCCGTACGATCTACTTAACCACGGAGGCCATGAATAAGAAGGATCGTGTATGAAATCTTTGACATTGGAGGTTGCCCCTAACCTTTCTTGATATTTTCCACTATGGAAGATCCTATGAGGTCAAATTGCCCTTAGAGGGAGAAATTGGAAGAAATAAATAGAAGGTCATATGAGGATTGGTTCAAACCACTTTTTGTTTCCGAACTGACAGCTCACACTAAAAGAATTGGTAAACAACTATTTTCAGGGGTATCTTTCATTTTATTTCATTTCTGCGGTGGAGGTACGTACTATTTGCTACCTCCTTGATTTGGTCAGCCTTTTTCTGGGTACGTACTTTTTGCTACCCTTTTTTGACCTTCTTGGCTTTTCTTTGCCCCCCCCCCCCCCCCCCCGGCTTGATTTGTTATTTTGCCTTTCTTGATTGCCCCTTTTGTGGTGACCTTGTCTCTTAAGTGAGAGTGGGTGGTCCCCTACTCATGGCTTGCCCCTTTTGCAGACTTGACCGAGAGGGAAGAGAATAGGGTTATATTGACCAAATTAGACCATCCAAGCGTACTTGTGATTTTCCAGCTAAGGACAACTTTTCAACATCGTGTGGTGTGTGAAGAGACCCTGTCTTACTGATGACCAAGTGGAGAAGTAGAGTCTTAGACCCACGCCATTGACAAGTAATGAATGACAAACCTGATTGACTAACGGACTAGGAGTAGAACTTCTTGAGGTAGACTGCATTCCAAGGATGTGATAACTCAACTCCTTCAAAGTCCAGTAACCTATAAGCGTTCCCCGAGTATGCCTCTTTGACAACGAATGGACCTTCCCAATTTTCTTGCAATTTGCTCCTGGGACCTGGTGCCTTTATGATTTTACGCTTTAGGACCATTTCACCCACTTCAAAATTTCTCTCAAGCACTCTTTTACCATAAAAATGTGCAATTCTTTGGCGATAGACTTGAGCGTGGTCAGCCACTATCATTCGCCTTTCATCTAAGAGTTCTAGTTGTGCCAACAAGGCCTCCCGTCGTTGACCGGGGTGAAGTTCAGAATCCAATTGAACTCTAAGTGAAGGGACGAAGATCTCATATGGGAGTATCGCATCTGATCCGTATGTTAAAGCATAGGGGGTTTGCCCCGTAGGAGTTCGGACCGAGGTGCGATAAGCCCAAAGAGCCTCAACCAAGCGGTCTGGCCAGTCAGCATTGTTATGAGATTTGCAAGTTTTCTTTATAATTTTGATGAGAGTTTTATTAGTGGCTTCCGCTTGTCAATTACCTTGTGGATAATATGGGGGATGAATGATGCAAATTAATACCATATTTACCACACATGTCGCGGAGCTCCTGTGAAGTGAATTGAGGTTCATTGTTGGTGACGATGTCCCGAGGCACGCCGAACCTTGCAAGAATGTTGCGCTTGATGAACTTGACCACTGTTGAAGCTTTGACCTCTATGAACACTTCTGCTTCGGCCCACTTTGTGAAGTACTCCGTGGCGGTCAAAATGAAGGACTTCTTACGGATTTCTCCGGTTCTGTCCGCGAGTGGACCGACCACGTCGAATGCCCACCACATTCACTAGAGTGAGCAGCTTCAACGACATCTTGGGACTTGATTTCATCAAGACAACGGAGATAAACCCCACTAAGAGATTTCTTGTAAAGAACACCACCTATTATCTTGTAACACTCTGAGACGCGGCGAATGGCTCGTCTATCAGAACAGGTGGCGTAATCGGGAAGGATCCATCCTTGAGATAGTTCTCAATATCAAAGTACCAAGGATGGCCATCTTCGAGGTCGATTTCTGGCTCTTTTGAGAGTGCATGGACCCGAAGGGAGGGAGACTTGAGTTGAGAAAACAAAGGATCAACATGAGAAGGGACTTTTAACCTTTGAACATAGATGGTTTCAGAAGATCTCCCTAACGGAATAGGGATGGAAGAAGCTAAGGAGGCGAGTGAATCTACTAGGATATTCTGAGCCCTAGGAGTGTGGACTATGGTGAGCTTCCTAAACTGCCAGACTACTCTTCCTACCAACTCTTGGTATGGTTTCAACTTGGGATCCCAGGTCTAGTACTTGCTGAGAGATTGCCGGAGTATCAACTGCGAATCACCAATAATCCTTAACTCCTTTACTCCGAGCTACAATGCCATTTTCAGCCCAACTAAAAAGCGCCTTATACTTGGCCACATTGTTCGTGGCAAGGAAGGTCAATTGGTAGGCGTGCGGAATGACTACCCCTTCTGGTGCGAGGAGGACTGCCCCTAATCCACACCGTTTGGAATTGAGGGCCCCATCGATGTAAAGTATCTATGAAGGTTCACCATCGATAATGGCTCCTAACTCTTCATCCGGAAAGCTTTCATCGACAGGGGAGTATGAAGGTAAGGGATGGTGGGCCAAATGCTCAGCAATAGCATGCCCCATGATTGACTTTTTGTTGACATAGGTGATATCAAATTGATTGAGGAAGCTTTGCCACCTCATCAACTGCTCAGTCAGGACGGGCTTCTCAAGCAAGTACTGAATTGGGTCCACACGCACTAGAAGTTTCACCTCATGAGCTAGGAAATAGTGTTTTAACTTCTTGGCAACCCAGACGATGGCTGCACATGTTCTTTCCATGGCAGTGTACTTCTTTTCAGCTTCATTGAACAACTTGGATAGGTAGTACACTGCTCTCTCCTTCTTCTCGTCGTCATATTGGGCCAAGACTGCTCCAGTTGAATCTTCAGTGGTTGACACATAGAGCAGTAAAGGCCGACCCGAGATTGGAGGAGCGAGAATAGGGGGATTGAATAAATATCTCTTCAATTCTTCAAAGGCCTTTTGACACTTATCGTTCCAATCAAACTTTGCCTCTCCTTTAAGCATCTCATAGAAGGGCTTGCAACGGATTGAATGCTGGGAGATGAACCTCCTAATGAACTGAAGCCTGCCAATTAGCCCTCTGACTTCTCTGCCCAAGGTGTACGATAATCGGTGTCCTAGTACACACGCTCTGCGGTGTAATTTCGGCCCCGGAACAGAATTCTGCGAAATTAGCGCCCTGTCAACTGTCTCGGAGTGCCGATTCCAAATTGTGGTCACATAAGCGATTCCGATGCCCGGGCGGAAAGTTATGCCCAGTTCTTTCGCTGAAGGGGTGGGAATAAACTGGAGGGGGTGACTATATCGACGATGTTCGTGCACCCATATCTACGACCTAGGGTGGAGATCTCGAGCCGAGTTGAACACGACTTCCGATCGCCGTGATAGGTAGACTCTGTGTGTTGGCCCCTCTAGCGATTCGCGTAATCGAGGGAGGCGCTACTGCCTATTCTGTAGAATTATCTTTCTTTTATTTTTCACATGCTATTAGATCCCTTGAGAACAACCTTTGCCTTGACATTATCCTTGACTTGTGATCACCTAGACTATTATAAGTATGAAATTATCCTTCATCTTTCATGTTGTTCAAGTCTTTAGTTATAGTTCATACTACCAGTCGGTTTTTGACCATTTCAGAAGAAATGTTCTATGTCTGTCGACAGACAGGACTTGCCTGTCGACAGGCACCCTTGTTCCAGAACTCAGAAACCCAAAAATATCAGTAGATGTCGACAGACAGAACCTATCTGTCGACAGATGACAACCATCTATTGACAGATACCTATAGCCTGTCGATAGGTAAGGGTCAGATTCTAGAATTTAGTTCTGGATGCATCAGTAGCTGTCGACAGCCACCTTCTGGCTATCGACACCCATCAGTCTGGGATTTCTAATATGAACCAACCTTTCCCAAGTCAGTGGTGGTGCATTCTTGTATTGTCTAAACAAGTTGTCTTTCTTATTTTCTTGGATTCTGAACTACTTTACCACCAAGAAAATAGAATTAATCCCGAACCAAACCATCTTTGAATTACCATTCCTACTGTGCTCATGAAATGAAATTTATGATCTGGAGACAGTGCTCTCTTCAAAGAGGGAATTAGGATCACTTGTGGTAGCACCAGCCACTTGTGGTCAGCTGTGGGTGACAGTTTGTAAGCAAATCCAATTCAGTGGTGTGATGATGGTGGGTAATAAACCTCGTTCTTGCGCAATGAACAAGATCTAAGGTGCTAGAATTGCCTAGGCACTGAGGATGTATTTACGTTATATTATTAACCTCTTGAGAGTAGTATGATGCCTATCAAATTCATTTCCAAATTAAGTTACGATCTGAACTTGAAAGACATATATGACTTTTGTTCTGAAATTCATTTGAGCCGTTATGAAACCAAATTAGGCTATATGTTTATGTTATGTATGAAGTTCATGAGCAAGTATGCCTTTGATCCATATACGCACCTCTTAAATATTTACTGAGTTCTGATATTGAAACTCCTATTTTTACTACTTACGTTTTATTAGACCAAGTTATGAATATGGCTTGTGACTTATGATCTAACCCAAATCTAAATTCCTACTTAGTTCAATTTCCATACATTTAACTCTTGAGGTTTAGACACTCGAAACTGAAGACATTGTGTTCTACAAGAGCCTTCATTCAGGATTTGATTGAAAGAAATTACACTTACTTTCACCTACTGAGTCCTCCGACTCATGACTTTGTTTCCTCCAACCCTTTCAGATTGAAGGTGGGTGCAATTTCAGCTACAGATTATTTGCAATTCCGCTGCTGATCAAGAAGAAGAATATAGTTTTTGAATTCTCTAGGAATTTTGCTGTAAACTAAAAGTCTAGAGTGAGGATGCTTGGGCTTATGTAAATTATGATCGCTAATACTAAGTTACTTTGTTGATGTATAACACTCGTAAAGATGACTTTGTGGAATGGTTTGCTATTTTTATGCATTACGCAGATTTGTCTACCCATAATGAAGTTTGTCAACATAACCCCTCTTCTAATCAAAAGTTATGTGTTATGTATGTGTATGTGGTTGGAAGAGGGTGTTATAGGGATGGCATCCATTGCCACTTTTTGGAGATTCTGGCGGATCTGGAGAGGGTAGGAGATTATGCTTGGGACGCAGCCTTCTTGGCACACACCTTCGCAGACCTCTCCAGCGACACTGGCCATGAGACTATAGAGGGGGTGGGGGGGGGGGGGGGGGGGGGGTTGCCTCTTTCCTCTAGGTACTTGATCTTCTTTTGAGCTTTCTTATTTGTTCCTGCATTACACTTGTTAGTCAATTAATCAATATGCTCATGTATGCAGGTGTGGAGTACTACTATATCCCCTTGGGGAGGGCCGTGGAGGTGCGACCCGACGCACTTCCTTTCGCCAGGCAGTGGTTGACGGTGGTGATGGCGGCCTCGTTCTCTTTGTAGCTGGACACCCTCCAACGCGTCATCCGGGACTTCCTGGCCCTCCTGGTACATACTCCACCTTATCTCATGCATTTCTCATATGATGTGATATATGACATTGTGTGTGCATGGATGTAGGTTGTATGGCAGCCCTACATGGGAATGACGGACAAGGGCTAGCCCTGGGTGGAGAGTGGTCGACCCCGCTTCCGGCGGGACCTTTGGGTCCATTGCCTGAATGAGATCGAGCCTCTTCGCCTCAGGCTCGCCATGAGGATGCTCGAACTACACCAGTTGTGGTCGGAGGAGGTAGAGATGTGAGGAGTGGGGAGGAAGACTCGGGGAAACGCAAAGAGGGTAGACTAGCGCCTCTACTTCCCTGTCCAGTACGCTAACTAGAGGGAGGGGGTACCAAGGTGGAGTTCGACGCCGTAGACAACCATGCATACCTTCAGCGCTACCAATAAGTGTACGGTGATCGTGATTTCATGAGTCCAGCCCAGGTATGCACTTCTAACTTTACTTGCTCATTATTGATATGAATGATTTAACTAACAAATGTGTGCATGTGCAGGATGCTCACGATGGCCTGATCGAGATGCTGCACGCCCAGCTAGCGAGTGTGGAGGCACAGTTGGCCGACGCACGGGAGGCCTTGGTGACTCTGGTAAGTTTGAATGATTTACCTTTGGTGCTTTATCTTGGCATGGACTGACCAACTTTTATCATATGCTGCATGCGAAGCAGGCTACCATGGAGCGCACCGATGCTGCGGGTGCCTCCACGAGTGCGAGTGTACCCGACCCGCGAGTGGCCTCCCTCCAGGAGCAGCTGGCCACGGCGGTGGCTCGGGCGAAGGGCGTGGAGCACGAGCTTACTACACGGGTAAGTTCTCTACAATAATGTATATATGAAATTGAATTACTTGTGACTTACACATGTTCCCCTTCGTGTAGACCATCAAGCTCGATGGCGCCATCACCCATGTAACCCTAGGAGGGGTGGAGGTGGTGGAGCTGACAGAGCAGTTGTTCGAGCTGCATACTCAAGCCTCCGAACGTCACCCAAATCTTCCTCGCGAGGCGGCAGAGCTCCAGGTGGTTCTTGCTATGGAGTGGAGGGAGCGCGAGCGCAACCGGTAGGAGCAGGAGCAGGAGTGCCTCTCCCAGCAAGTGCGAGACACGTGCATGAGCTTGGGCGTCTCTGAGCGGCTCTTGCAGGAGGCTGAGGACCGTTACCAGTGTGGAAGGGAGCGGGCCATGAGGGAGCGGTGGGCCAGTGCGTACTCCGCCAACTTTATAGTGACATCCTCTAAGTACCAGAGGAATGTCCAGGAGGGACGCGGTGCCCAGAAGTCTACCGACTCCCTTGCTTCCATGAGGCCTCTGCCTCCTCGCTCGACGGCAGACCCTGGTAAGGTTGAGAGCAGCCGACACCCCCGACTAGCAGAGAGTGGTGGCAAGAGCTAGGCCACTCTGATACTTGTACTTTTTTGCTTTCTTATGATGATGTGTACCTAGTGGGGTACCCTTTTGCATATGATGTACATTTGTCTTGCCTTTTGGCCATGATATATATAGTGGAATGTCTTGCCTTTCTTTTTCCTGTGCCTGAGGATCACTCAAAAAATAGATTAGTTAACTGTCCTGGCTCAGCCCCTTGCTTACTAAGTGAGCCAGACATGATGATTTTGTCAAGGAGCTAAGTCTTTATTCAAATAAGGCATAAGATAATGAATTGGCATAATTGAAATGCAACAAGCAAGCAGGCAAATGCTAATAAGGAATTAAAAAGATGAGCACACAATCAATGTATTCATGCAAATGAGAAGGGAATAAGCTCATAACTTTTCTTGGTTTTTGGTATATTCAATTTTTTTTTTTTAATTTTGGAATATTCAATCTTTTTGGTTTTGAAAATGTTCAGTTTTTTTTAAATTTCAAAAGTATTCAATTTTTTTGGATTTCGAAAGCATTCAATTTTTTTTTTTTAGATTTTGAAATATTTAAATTTTTTTGTATTTTGAAATATTTGATGTTTTGGCTTTCGAAAATTTTTTTTTTAAATTTTGAAAATAGGCTGCAATCTGGGATAGGCCCTTCTTAAAAAAGACGTGCGGATCGAAGGGGATCCACTCTAAGTGGGAAAATGTGGTATTCAGACCCTTCAACTACTCAATCAGCATTTAATATTCATTAATGATTCTTAGGTGTGTTAACATGGGTTAGACGTGCTTAAGTGATGCCTTTACCCAAGGTAGCCTTAGCGACGTCCTCTTTAGTCGATCGTTGTCTTACCTTGACCCTGTGGCATACCAATAAGAGAGAGGGGAAGTGTGATTTTAGATAGTCTACCAATGGTTTGGATAACTGGGGAGACACTCATTCCTCTACCCTATACTCATTGGGGTTCAGTCTTTGGCTGGTGGGGTTCTTTTTTTATGGCACACTTACGGCAAAGTTCATTTGAATCTCTGTAGGGACTTTGCCGCTCTTGACGTGCTCTTTACTTATGATCTGCCTTGTTTTGGCTCTTTTGACTTTGATTTACCATGTTTTCCTTTTCTCTCCCCTTATTGGGCCATGACATCTACCCATTAAGCGTTGGACAAATTCAAAGGTCAATCCCACTGGTTCTCATCCCTATTGGCAGACCGAAAGGAAGAGAAATGGTGGTGCCCTAAACTCTTAGCTAAGCATTGATCTTCCTTAGATTTTATGCTTCTAGTTCCCAGGGGTGGGCGTGTAAGTGTGTGTGAGTGTCGACACCCATGGTTAACTCACTAAGAATGGAGAATGAATTAAAAATGATGGCGTTTTCATTTTAGGGTCCATGTACCACATAATTCTGAACACATATCTAAGGGTAGTACTTTTTGAGGTAAAGCTCATTCCAAGGGTGGGAGAGTTCCTCACCCTCAGCGTTCACTAGCCTATACATGTTGCCTAGATATGGTTCTTTAATAACGTATGGCCTTTTCCAGTTTGGTTGGAGTTTTGAGCGGGGACCACCGGGTTTTACAAAGATTCTTTTTATAACCGTAGCACCGACTTTGAATTTTCTCTCAATCACTTTCTTTTGGTAAAAACACGTGAGTCTATTTTGATATGCTTTAGTGTGTTCTGCGGCGGCCAGACGCTTCTCATGTAAGAGCTCCAGTTGCGCAAAGAGCGTCTCACGACGCTCATCGATTGACAAGTCCTTGTCAAGCTGGACTCTAAGGGAGAATGGGGTTTGCTTTGTAGGAGTACGAATTGAAGTGCTGGTGTCCCATAGAGCTTCCACTAGCTTGTTTGGACAGTCCAAAAACTTATTAGACTCACGTCTTTTTTATGATTTTTTATTAAAGTTTTATTTGTGGCATTTGCTTGGCCATTGCCTTGTGGGTAGTAAGGAGATGAATGATGCAATGCAATTTTGTACCTTTTGCAGAGGTCTTGAAGCTCTTGAGAGATAAATTGTGGCCCATTGTCGGTGATGATGGTACTGGGGATGCAGAATCTGGTGATGATGTTCTTCATGATGAATTTGCATAGCGTTGTTGCCTTGACTTCTACATAAGATTCCGCTTCTGCCCACTTGGTGAAGTACTTCGTTGTAGTGAGTATGTATGATTTCAACTTATTTTGGGAGTTCGGGTCACCAAGGGGACCAATGATGTCGAAAGCCCACATAGCGGAAGGCCATGGGAGGATATAGGGTGGAGTGTAGAAGATGGAGAATGGATTTGTCAGCGTACAGTTGGCACTTAACACACCAACGGACATAAATAAAACAATCCTCCTCTAAAGTAGGATAGTAAAAGTCTTGCCTAAGGATTTTCTTGGCAAGCATTTGGTTGTTTACATGGCCACCACACACACCTGAATGAGCTTCCTCAACAACCTTCCAAATCCCATCATCATCTAAACATCTTAGCAAAACTTTGGTGAGACCTCCCTATAGAGCACATTGCCAACCATAGTATATTTCTCGGACATTCTCCTTATTGCCCTCTTTTCTTCACTTGTGGCTACCTCAGGGTACGTATGATCTTTGCAATACCTAGCGATCACATAGAACCAAGGTTTCTCCTCGTCATCCAAATCTTCTTTTAACTCCAATAACATGATTTCTTTCTAGTTTTTCCTCTCCACCTTCTTCAACATCTCCTCTTTGATCCAAAGGAAAATAGGGTTTTAAACAGCTACAATGTGACGTCGTTGGATAAGGATGATGTGAAAATCTCCAGGATAGGAAATATTGAGGGTTGAGGCAAGAGTTGCAAGAGCATCTGTTAGAAGATTTTGATGACGAGGTACATGGACGAAGATCAACTTGGAGAATATCTTGGCATATACTGAGGTGAGTTCTTGGCATGGCTTCAGCTTGGAATCGCGCGTGCGATACTTGGTGAGCACTTGGTGGTGGATCAGTTGACTATTACCTACAATTCGCAAGTGGGTAACACCATGAAAGTGTGCGGCCTCAAGTCCGACTATAAGAGCTTCATATTCAGCTATATTGTTGGTAACAGGGAATGCTAGCTAAAAAGCCTGCGGAATGGTAACCCCTTCAGGTGATAGGAGAACAATCCTAATACCCTTACCATGAGAATTTAGAGCTCCATCAAAATGTAATGTCCACATAGGATCAGATTGGCTAAGGGACATCAGTTCATCATCTGGAAACTCTGAATGGATAGGATCAAATCGAGGGATAGGGTGATGGGCGAGATGTTCTTCTATGGCATAGCCTTTGATTGATTTTTACTGAATGTAGTGATGTCAAACTGAGAGAGAAAGCTTTGCCATCGTGCTAGCCTATCAGTGAGGATAGATTTTTCGAGGAGAAACTTGATAGGATTCATGCGGGCAATAAGATGAACTTCGTGAGCAAGAAAGTAGTGCTTCAATTTTTGCACTACCAAAACTAGAGCGGCACATGGCTTCTCCATAGTTGTGTACCTCTGCTCACAGGGGTTGAGAAGCTTAGACAAGTAGTAAGTTGTCCTTTCCTTACTTTCTTCATCCACTTGTGCTAGGACAGCTCCTACAGAGTCTTCTAGGACAGATACATATAGAAATAAAGGTTTGCCTAGACTCGGTGGCCTCAGGACAAGAGGATTATCTAGATACTCCTTTAATTTGTCAAAGGCTGCCTGACACTTCTAGTCCCAATGAAATTTGACTCCCGACCTAGTACAGTTATAGAAGGGTCTACACCTTTGTGAGTTTTGGGAGACAAAGCGGCGAATAAATTACAACCTCCTGATTAATCCTCAAAGTTCCTTCAAATTCTTGGGAGGTGATATCTCTCTTATTGCCTTTGCCTTATTCGGATCAATCTCGATACCCCTTTTGCTTACGATGAACCCTAGAAGTTTACCCGATGACACACCAAACACACATTTCTTGGGGTTCATTTACAATTGAAATTCTCTTGATCATTGTAGAACCATACTTAGAACCCTATATATAGATCATATAGGTATATTTTCGTAGCGAGAGGCCAAAATACCAAAACCCTAAGCAAGTCACAAGAGAGAAAGCTTCCACCTGCTGCTCTGCTTCAACCTGCTGTCCAGGGAAAGGAAGATCCATCTTCCAAATAGAGGTGAAGCCAGTTCGTCCGTAATTCAATCTTCTCAATTGTCTGATATGTGTCAAGATGAAGCTTGAAGCTCTTCTGGACGACTATCACGAAGAGTTCAAATCTAGGATTTGTTCTTTCAACTCAGAACTCTTCTCTGTTTCTTTCTTTTCATAATTCTTTCTGTGTGGTTATGATTCAAGCTTTCCTTGTGCTTGATTCACGTGGTTTGTGTTGTTCTGATCGTGGCTTTACATCAGACAATGTGGGTGTGTGTGTTGTAGTGTTGAACTCGCTCATAAGCAGTGATTTCTGTGTGTGTGTGTGGACGGTGGACGTAGGATACACAAGTTATGTACTCTGAACCACCTTAAATCGTCGTGTATGTGGTTTGAACATTTTATGTTAGATGTTTGGTAGGCACATTGATCTTTCACACGCCAGATAAATTGATGTTTCATCTACTTACAATTAACACACATCTTGATTCAATCCTAAACCTGTTTGACATTTCGATAAGTCTGTGTCCCCATCGAAAAGAAGGTCATAGTGTTTTAAATTGATAGTAATCTATTCAACCACCTTTCTAGATTACCATAATAGGCAATTCCGCACATCTTTCAATTGGTATCAGAGCAAGGTTTCTCCGATTTATTGATCTTAAAGCTTGATCTTACGATCAGGAGATTCTCGATCTCATGGAATCTACCAAGGGATATATGGCTGAAGGACATTCAGTGTCCAAGCCACCCTTCTTTGATGGCACTGACTATCCTTATTGGAAAAATCAAATGCAGGTTTTTCTGAGAGCTCAAAACATTGAGCTTTGGAAGATCATCAGCAAAGGAGCATATGCGCTGCCCGGGGATGAAGAGACTTGGACAAAGGACCAAATTGCTAAGGGAACTCTAAACTGGAGCGCATTGAACATGACGCAGTGCGCTGTACATCCCAAGGAGTATTCAAGAGTCTCCACATGTACCTCAGCCAAAGAGATGTGGGACAAGCTTGAACTCAACTATGAATGTACGTTCGATGTAAGGGAAACCAAAGCCAGCATGCTAGTATCTGAATATGAAATGTTTAAAATGAAAAATGATGAAAACATATCAGATATGTTTGCAAGGTTCATGCTAATAATCAATGGGTTTAAAGGTCTTAAAAAAGAATACTCAGAAAGTGACTTAGTTAGGAAGATACTTCGGTCTCTTCCATCCTCATGGAATAATAAAGCCACTGTCATTGAGGACTCTAAAGATCTTTCATAAATGAAATTAGATGGGTTAGTTGTTTCCTTGATGACCTATGAAATAAATGTAAAGAGGAAAGAAATTGAAGAAAATCCAAGAAAATATATTGCTCTAAAAGCTTCCAACAAAAGTTCCTCTACATCCAAAAAGGATCTTCAACAGGAAAGTGATGACAATGAAACATCTAGTGATAGTGACAACGATGAAATGGCCATGCTCACTAGACAATTCAATAAATTTCTTAAGTTCAAAAGGAATGGTCCAGGTAACTTCAAATCATTTCCAAAGAAAGATTTTTCAAATAAATTCGATTCTAACAAAAAATCTGACATGATTGTGTGCTATGAGTGCAAGAAACCAGGGCATATGAGATGAGAATGCCCGGAGCTTAAGAAGAAACTGAAGAAAGAAAAATTCACCTTCAAGAAAGCCAAGGCAATGCTGGCAACTTGGAGTCATGAAGACGAAGACGAGGACTCACATGCAAGCTCAGGAAATGAAGAAGTTCACTGCTTAATGGCAAGGAGTGAGGACTCCACTGAGGTAAACTATTCCTTTGAGAACTATACTGTAGATGAATGGGAAGAAGCTTACACATTGCTTTTTGAGAAATTTTGTGAGTTTAAGTCTGAAAATAAAGCACTGAAAAAGAAAATCAATTCACTTGTTCTTAGCACATCCAATGATGAAAAAATTGCAATCCTAAATATGGAAATTCAAATGATGAAAATTGATGAGGAAGCTTACAGTGAGGAAATGGATTGCATGAAAGAAAATTTGCAAGAGAGTGAAAGAGAAAAACATAACCTAATTGATTCTCTCGAAAGCCTTCAAAATGAATATCAAGAAATAAAGAAAAAGTTGGAACACACTGAAAAGGAATTAAAAGAAAAGACTGATGATCTCACAAGATTTGTAAAGGGAAAACAAAATCTTGATGTTGTTTTGAGTGCAAATATTAATATAACAAGGCATGGGCTTCGATTTCAACCAGTGAAACAAAAGAAAATGGGAGAGACATTGATAACTTCCATTGTTGATTCAAGCCCAAACACAAGCAAACTAGTTCCTTCTAAGAAGAAGAAAAATCAAGCAAAGGGTAAGCAACAACAACCCAAACAAAAGAATTCAGTTGTTCAAAAAATTAAGAAGTCTGTCGACAGACCCAAACAGAGCTGTCGACGGGCCTAGAAGTATGCTGCCAAGAGACAGTCATCCAGACAACAACAAGGAAAAATGCAAGTAAATGGTGTTCATCAAAATAATAAAACAACTATTTTGAAAAATTCTTCATCATGCAATTTCTGTAAGAAACTTGGGCACAATGAAAAACAATGCTGGAATAAATCAAACAAATTGAAAGTCAAACAAGTTTGGATTCCAATGCATTTACTTTTTGGCATGAACGAAAAATTGGGACCCAAAGTAATTTGGGTACCAAAACCTCTTGTCTGATCCATCAATGCAGGAATGCCTAGCAGCCCAAAATCAAAACGAATGGTACTTGGATAGTGGCTGCTCGAGGCACATGACGGGGGATAAAGATAAATTCTGTTTGCTAGTGGAAAAAGACGGAGGACAAGTTGTCTTTCTAGGTAACAACAAGAGCCAAATAATTGGCACAGGTAAGGTCGGTAAGTATGCCTCTAACTCAATAGACAACGTGTTATTAGTTGCTGGTCTAAATCACAATCTCCTCATCATAATTAAGCCAATTGTGTGATAAAGGCCATAAAGTTATCTTTGAAACTAATGCATGTCAAATTGTTGAAAAAGAAACATGAAGCCATAAGTTTTCTGGAAAGTGAGTGAACAACATTTATCTAGTTGATTTAGATGAACCAGAAAACAAAAATTTGTGTCTTGTTGCAAATAAATAGGATGAGTTGACTTTGTGGCATCGTAGGCTTGGTTATGCGAGCTACAATGTATTACACAAGATCATGAAGATGATCTTGGTAAGTGGACTGCCTGACATTTCCTTTAATAAAAATGAATGTTTTTGTGATGCATGTGCACATGGAAACCAAACTCGGAAGTCATTCAAATCAAAAGCACCGGTAATCACTTCCAAACCTTATGAACTCTTACACATGGACTTGTTTGGACCTACTAGAACTCTCAGTTTGAATGGAAAACGGTATGGTTTTGTCATTGTAGATGATTTCTCTAGGTTCACTTGGGTCAAATTTCTAGCTCACAAAAATAAAGCACTGAAAATCTTTGAAGAATTCTTTAATAAGATTGAGCATGGGAATGTCAATAAAATATGCTCCATCCGCACTAATCATGGGGGAGAGTTTGATAACAACTAGTTTTCTATTTTTTGCAGGCAGTAAGGGATAGACCACATGTTCTCCTCTCCAAGGGCTCCAGAACAAAACGGAGTAGTGGAGAGAAAGAACAGAACATTGGTGGAAATGGCTCGCACTCTTCTGGTCGAAAGCCAACTTGCAAGGACCTTTTGGGCAAAAGCAGTGAACACGTCATGTTACATTCTCAATAGAGCCATGGTAAGACCTATGATGAGGAAAACTCCCTATGAACTGTTAAAAGGTAAGAAACCCAGTATTGGGTATTTCAGGGTCTTTGGCTCCAAAGTGTATATTCATGACAATGATAAAGTGGATTTAGATAAATTTGAAGCCAAAAGTGATCCAGGTATATTTCTGGGATACTCACAACACTCTAGAGCATATAGAGTGTTTAATAACAAAAATCAAACTGTGGAAGAAACTCCACATGTTGTCTTTGACGAGTTTCATGCAAAGACTAACAAGTCAGTTTTTCACAGGATTGAAGATAGAGATGATGGGACAATTCTCGAAGAACATCACCAAGCAAAGGAAAAAAGGGATTCTCAAGCAACACCAGAAACTAAAAGTGGATATTCTCGGAGGTACAATGATGATGATGATGGTGTAATTTTCTACAAACAAGATGATGAATCTGAAGAAGATACACAAGAGGAAGAGCCTCAAGATGAAACTCCTTAGGATCACCCTCCTCCAGAACATGTTACGCAAGATCAACTTCCTCAAGCACAAGATCAGCCAAGTCCTTCAACAATCACAAATGTGAGGTATTCCAAAGATCACCCACTTGATAATGTGATAGGAAATCTAAATGATAAAGTTCAAACTAGGTCTCAGGTTAGACAAATAGTTGAACAAGATCATTTAGCTTTTGTCTCTCAAGTAGAACCTAAAAATGTTGAAGATGCTCTAAAAGAAAATTCATGGATTGATGCTATGCATGAGGAACTTGGTCAGCTTCAAAGAAATAATGTCTGGAGTTTAGTTCCTAGAACCCCTGAAATTTCTGTCATTGGGACAAGATGGGTGTTTAGGAATAAACTAAATGAAGAAGGTAAAGTGGTGAGAAACAAAGGTAGACTGGTGGCAAAAGGATGTAGTCAAAAATTTGGCATAGATTTTGAAGAATCCTTTGCACCTGTAGCTAGACTTGAAGCAGTTAGGATTTTTTTAGCATATGCATGCTCAAATAAATTCAAACTTTTTAAAATGGATGTTAAAACTGCTTTCTTGAATGGCTACATCAAAGAAGAAGTCTATGTCTCTCAACCACCTAGATTTGAAGATGTTGAAAAGCCTAACCATGTTTATAAATTGCACAAAGCTCTCTATGGTTTGAAACATGCACCCCGAGCTTGGTATGACAGACTAAGCAATTTTCTGGTGAGTAAAAACTACTGAAGAGGTAAAGTGGACCAAACTCTTTTTACTAAGAAAGTTCGCAATCATATAATTATTGTTAAAGTTAGTGTGGACAACATAATGTTTGGTTCCACTAACCCATCACTGTGTGAAGTGTTTTCTAAACACATGCACAGTGAATTTGAGATGAGTCTAATGGGGGAGCTTCAATTCTTTCTTAGTTTGCAGGTAAAGCAACATGAAGATGGCTTCTTCATTAATCCAGAAAAATATGTTAAGGAGCTTCTCAAAAAATTTCCTTTTGAACAAGCCAAACCTTCCTCAACCCCAATGAGCACAAGTATTAAACTAGAAAATGATGAGAAAGGTAAATCGGTAGATGCAAAGCAATTCCGAGTTATGATTGACTCACTCCTTTACTTTACTGCAAGTAGGCCAGATATACAGTTCAGTGTTTGCCTTTGTGCTAGATACCAATCTAGTCCAAAGGAAAGCCACTTGGTTGCAGTGAAAAGGATTTTCAGATATCTCTCAGGTACACAAGAATTGGGTTTATGGTTTCCAGCAGGTAGTGACTTTAACTTGATTTCATATTCTGATGTTGACTATGCAAGATGCAAAATTGATAGAAAAAGCACTAGTGGGTACTGTCAATTTCTTGGTGGTTGCATGGTTTCGTGGGCATCCAAGAAGCAACACTCGGTTGCACTCTCCACTGCAGAGACAGAATATGTTGATGCAGGGAGTTGTGCAACGCAAGTATTGTGGATTAAGAGTCAATTGTGTGACTATAATATTGATATTGGATGCACACCAATCGTATGTGACAACACTAGTGCTATCAACCTTTCAAAGAACCCAATCCAACACTCAAGAACTAAACACATAGAAATCAGACATCACTTCTTAAGAGATGAGGTAGCCAACAAGTCCTTGGAGCTTAGCTTCATACCCACTGAAAAGCAACTGGCTGACATATTCACCAAACCTTTGTCAGAAGATAGGTTCACATCCCTAAGAAGATAATTGGGTTTATGCAAAATTCAATGAAACCAATACCAAATTGAGAGGTAATCAAACCTTGTGAGTAGTGACTATGAGGTATATTAAATGGTGATAAGTTAAAGAACAAGTTCAGCTTGTTTGGAAACTATCATTATGCGTGAGGAAAAATCCTCCACCAAGTATCCATAGTCTCCTTCTTCATAAAGGTATACACTTCACAATAGGGTACTTGGTTTTCTTCAATTTTGTCATATACATTTCATTCAATTACTGAATTTCACATGCTCACATGTTTATGGATGTTGCTTTGTGTGTAAATGTTTGCCTTGATTGTGAATATCATGTTGTTTTGCTCAAATGTTGAGTCAACACCTACACACATTATGGGGGAGCCAGGTAAGGCTAAATGAGTGAGTTCCTGAAGGGATACCCTTCCTATTTCATGTATTTTAATCCCTCTCTCATTGGTTGAAAATCTATCTTTAATTAAGTCTCAACACTGATTTTCCAAGAGCCCGTCGACAGCCACCAACCTACCTGTTGATAGCAAATCCTTCCCAGAAACACAATTTCACTGGCATTCAGTACCTGTCGACAGACACTTTCTTGCTGTCGACAGCTACCCTCTTATTGTTAACTCTTCAATCTTTCTCACCCTTTCTCATTGAGTATGTACACATCCTTGTACAAGGGGAGAATAAGGACTTTATGCTCATTATCATTTATCATACTCATATAGTATCCAAGATATTAATTAACTCTCAATGATTTTGACATAATATTTTGGGCTTGGATCTAGGTTGTGTCATCTAGAAAACATTGAGAAACTCAAGTGACTTCAACTTAATTCAATTGAATATTTCTTTTGGGGATGATCATGTCTCTCAAATGGATTGATAAGTAAGATGGTATTTGCATTTAATGTGTTACATTGCCCTTTGAGCTTACATAACCAGTCACCTTGTTGTTAAATAAAAAATGCAGAAAAGCTACCTATTTTTAAAATAAAACAACAAAAAAAAATATGAAAGATACAAATTCAAATGGGATAAAGGCAGAGCAATGATGATTCTTACTGAGTAACCGGGGACATGGGCTTCACCAATGTCTGTCTTCGCGTCAAAAAGTTATTTCATTATCTCTGTTCAATGATATGATGGTCACTCACACTGAGTAACTGTGGGGTATGGGCATCACAAATGTCTACCTTCACGCCAAAAGGTGTACGTGAACCTAATTATCACTTTTCAAATATTACTTATATAAAAGGAAAATCCCACATTGCAAGAAAATAGTGTGAAGCCTCCTTCATCTCAACTCAAGGGAAACAGGTTGTCTATCATCCATGGGTCATGTAGCCATTGTCTTCATTTACCAAATGAACATTACCACTAAGTCATATGATTTTCTTCAATGGTTTTATTCAACGGATTCTCTTTATTTCATTTCAATGTTTGAGCATAGTTCTCTAAATGCCATAACTTAAGATTCCCGGAGTATTCTCTCTCAACCATTGTCGAATATTTTTGTGTCTTCATACTATTGGCTATGACACTTGGTATTAAGTATAAAGCCTTTTCTCATCCTTAGAATCATAAGTTCATGCTCACTTCCATTCAAATTCCTTGAAAACTAAGTTCTGGCACAAAATTGCTAAGCAGCTGTCGACAGCCACAAGGCTGCTGTCGACAGCCGGCAGCCAAGGGCGGTTCAGAAGCCCAAATGGCATGCTATTTGGCCGGATTTTTTGCGGCCCTTTCTATTTCAAACTCTCATCCACCTTCTTTAAAAGGACACCCACGACTCCTTCCCCCTTTCTACCCTCTCTACAACACCTTTCTTCCCTCTCTTACCCTAATCTCCTCCATCCACGGCACCGGACCCCAGAGTCTTGTTCTCTTTGCTTCTCCTTCCTCCAGTTCCCATCCTCTTCCCAGAGACCTCTCTCGCCCCAACCACTCCTCCTCCATGGCTTCCAAAGGCAAACGTGTTGCCTCCCATCAGCAGCCTCTCTCGTCTGAAGTCGGCGAAGGTTCCAGGGCTCCTGCAGAGCGTCGGAGCAAGCACCGGGACGACCGTCTACCGGAGCTTGTTGTTCCTCCCAACTGCCAAATGGCTAAGGTTCGGGGTTCCTTTTCAAAGTTCGTCCAGCCACGTTACGTGGACTTCACGTCCCTGGAGAACATGTTTCCCGGTCTCTAGCCCTTGTTCAACACCCAGGGTTGGACCGAGTTTCTATACTCCCACAAGTGGTACTCTCCTGCCGCTGTGACCGAGTTTTTCGACAACCTAGAGAAGTCGGTTGTTGATGAGGTATTCTTCATCACGGTCAAAGGTACATCCTTTCAAATCTCTACAAATATCCTTTGTCGTGCCTTCTAAATTCCCAACTCAAGGGGAAACATCCTTGTCAATCCTCCTTCTGCCTCTGACTACTATACCCTCATCACCCATCAACTCTACCATCCTAGTGTGGATCGTCTGAAACTCAATGCTAATACATTCCCTCCATTGAATCGCCATATTCATCATATTTTCACCACAGTTGTAGTTCCAAAAGATGGAAGCAGGGAACTTGTCACCACAGTCCACAAATCCCTCTTCTATATTTTCTTCAGACTGAGCACATCAATATCCCGTTGCTAATGCTTCATCTCCTCAATCAATGCTTTCGCAATTCTAAGAGGTCAATGCCATATGCTTGTCCAATCACCTCACTTCTTCTATTCATTGGCATTCCTATCCATGATAATGAACTTGCCACAGTCAAGTCCCGCAGTGCATTTGATCTCACTACCGTTCATCGCATGGGATACAAACTTGTGGATGGGAGAGTCACAAGAACTCTCACAGGTCAGGAACGTAGTTGAAGAAGTGTCCGCTGAAGATGAAGGTGATAATGAAGACTCCCAGGCAGAGCCAATGGATGCTCAAGGACATGATGATGCGGCTAATGCTGAACAACAGGAACTAGCTCCATCCCTTAGAGATTTTATAGCTAGTCAGATGGCTCAAATGCAACTCCAATTCTCCACGGGATTTGAACATCTCAACGCCCGACTTGATCATGTTGATATGAACATGGATGCATTGGCAGACACCCAAGTGCAGATTCAGCATAAGCTTCCCAGGCTTTCTATGAACTTTCATGGATTCCGTCATCATGATGCTCTAGGACTGACGATGTTTAGAAAGTCTTGGGTTATCTAGGTTCTAGTTTCCAGCTTTAGGTATTGGGTCACCTAGTCTTTTGCGTCAGTCATGTACTTTTCTTTCTCTTGATTTCCCTTTATGTCATACAGTGGTATTTTTTTTGTAACTGAGTGTAATGCATGCTCTATGAATGAAAGCCTCAGTTAGTTTGCTTAAGTCTTATCCATGTGTGCATAATGTGTCTTTTTGAATGTTGTCAAAAGGGGGAGAAAACATCAATGTGCATAAATTGAAATTTTGTCATCATCAAAAAGGGGGAGAATGTTGGGTTATGATGTGCTTAACATGTTTTTGATGATGTGAACTGGATAATTACTACAATTGATGATGGTACAATGACATATTTGTTAAGGACATGAATGACATGACTAAGTGCCAAAATGATCACCTATGTATTCATTACATCTCACTTAGAATGTCTTTTAATGTAGGTATGAATGCATATAAGCCAAGCAATAAGATTCAGGTGAAAAAGAATAAGAAAGAAACTTCAAGTGATCACCTGTCGACAGCCAAGAAATCACCTGTGACAGATGGACATGACAGAACAAAACAACGTTCTGGAAGCACTCAGAAAGCAGTACCTGTCGACAACTAAGATGTGTATGTCAACAGATGAACTGTGTCTGTCGACAGCAAGACAATATCTGTCGACAAATCCAGTGTTCCAGCAACATGAAAACCAGAATTGGGTAGTAGCTGTCGACAACAGCATGTCGCCTGTCGACAGACGTAGTTTTGGAAAGATCCGATGGTCAAGATATGATCCATATTTGGGTGATTATTTCAAGCACGACTCTCCATGTTTGGACATCCCTATATATAGATCATATAGGTCTATTTTTGCAGCGAGAGGCCACAATACCAAAACCCTAAGCAAGTCTCAAGAGAGAAAGCTTCCACCTACTGCTCTGCTTCAACCTGCCGTCCAGGGAAAGGAAGATCCATCTTCCAAATAGAGGTGAAGCCAGTTCGTCCATAGTTCAAGCTTCTCAATCATCTGATACATGTCAAGACGAAGCTTGAAGCTCTTCTGGATGACTATCACGAAGAGTTCTAATCTAGGATTTGTTCATTCAACTCAGAACTCTTCTCTGTTTCTTTCTTTCAATAATTCTGTGTGTGTGGTTGTGATTCAAGCTTTCCTTGTGCTTGATTCACATGGTTTGTGTTGTTCTGATCGTGGATTTACATCAGATAATGTGGGTGTGTGTGTTGTAGTGTTGAACTCGCTCATAAGCAGTGATTTCTGCGTGTGTGTGTGGACAGTGGACGTAGGATACACAAGTTGTGTACTCCGAACCACCTTAAATCGTCGTGTCTGTGGTTTGAATATTTTACGTTAGATGTTTGGTAGGCACGTTGGTCTTTTACACGCTAGATAAATTGATGTTTCATCTACTTACAATTAACACACATCATGACTCAATCCTAAACCTATTTGAGATTTCGATAAGTCTGTGTCCCCATCGAAAAGAAGGTCATAGTGTTTTAAATTGATAGTAATCTATTCAACCCCCATTCTAGATTACCATAATAGGCAATTTCGCACATCTTTCACGACTTCTTCTCTTGGTCCTCCTCAGCTAGCCTGGTCTGATTATACCCTGAGAAGCCATCCATAAAGGAGAGGGTTTCATACCAGACCATATTATCAATAAGTACATCAATGTGACGCAAGGGGAAATCATCCTTAGGACACGCACGGTTAAGGTCCTGAAAGTCAATGCAAATTCTTACTCTTCTATCCTTTTTCATGACTGGGACAATATTTGCCACACAATTTGGATAAAGTATGACTCTAATAAATTTGGCCTTGTGGAGCTTGTCGGCCACATCTTTCATTTTCAAAGCCATTTGAGGGTGGAAAACGTCTTAACGGCTGCTAATGGCGACGGATCTCGGCTTAAGTGTAAGGTGATGTTCAACAAGCGCGTGATCTAGTCCTGGCATATCCTCGTAGCTCCAAGCAAACATGTCCTTGTCTTCTCTAAGAACCTCGATAATTGCCTCCTCTTCAGCTGGTCATAAATTACTGCTTATGAGGATGGTCCTAGAGTTTTCCTCGGTTCCCAGATTAACTTCTTTGGTTCTTTCTTCTACTGCAGCTGAGGGTTCATCGAATCTTCTAACCCTACTTGTGAACGCATTAGCCTCGTCCTCAAATTCTTCATCCCCTTCTTCAATCGGGTCATTGTCATCCACGATCTCATAGACTCCAAACCCATCATCAATAAAGCACAATGACTCCTCACATTCTAAATCCAGAAATAGCAATGGCTCTTCAATAAACTCCAGAATTGCTAGACAGGCGTTGCACCTACAGGCTAGATCAGCTAAGAAATGGTGAGGAACCCTCTTACCCTTGGACTTCTTCATCGGTACTACCCCCAGACTATCACTAACATGTCCTAGACTCTTGCTACAACTACTAGAATCTACAAAGGGGGGTGAAGGAGGACGAAAGCAGTAAAAGAAGGTCCCTGCGTGGAGGGAGATGGAGGAAGAGGAAAAGCAGTAGAAAGAGGTCCCTATGTGGAGGGAGATGGAGGAGGGGGAAAAGCAGTAAAAGATCCTTGCGTGGAGGGAGATGGGGTCCCTGCAAGGAGGGAACGAGAAGGCCGTCATTGGACCAGGGAGAAGTGGCCCATAGGTTGGGGCACACTCAGAGGAGAGGTAAGAAGTCTCCTCGATGGAGATGATTGAATCACCCATTGAGAAATTGGCATTTTGTTTTTTAGTGTAATTCAAATTTTTATGGTTTTTGCTGATCATGAAAAGGAAATGAGCCAAAATTGCATGTTTAGAGAGTTGGGAGACGAGCGTATGCTCAGTTGGAGGGAGATCATTGGGGAGAGGGAGTTGGAGGGTGAGCGTCTACTCAGAAAAGTGCTGGGAGATTGTGAAATAGGGTGTTGCTGCCCGAGGGATACTGAGGGAAAGGAAAAGGGGCCACATGGTGGCCTGAAGCAAAGTGGGGGCGATGCCCAAGGAGAAGAGGCCCGTCAGAGCCTGTCTACCCTAAAGCTTCTTCATAGGGGACATCTGGCTCCCCGTCATCTGTCCAGTCATTGAGTAGCTGCCTCTTGCTTGTGATTGTTGTCAGCTTCTCCAAGAGATCATGAATCAATGGTGGCTATTCGGGATCCGTTGGCATGAAGAGTCGGCTGAGAGATATAGCAATGTTGTTCATGTCGAACCAACGGTACCATTCACACTCAAGTTCACCCATTTTCCTTTGTTTCTGGGGCTTGATGTTTTCTAGAGCTTTGTATGTGGCCGAGGGTGCAATATGACGTGCAAACTAACAAGTATGCACGTCTTGATATGAAAGTTCAGATGTGATGTTTGAAGTGTGTTGTTCATCCCAGCTACAGTGGCCCCTTCTTGAAGGGGTGGTAGAGAGACCATGTAAGTGGCTGCCTGTTAGTCTTCATAGTTGACATCATTGTGACCCATGGTTTCGCTGAAACTGCCCTCTGTTCATAGCCTTCTTCTTTGGCTTGTACCTCAGTCTTGCCCTGGGTCTTATCTTTCTATCTTGTATAACCCTGGTCCTGCCCTACAAGTGTGCGCCCAGCCCTATGCCCGATTGGTACACCATTTTCAGGATAATTTGCAACCCCTGTCAGTCATGATCTTGCTTCTTTTCTGTATGGTGGTTGGTGGTGAAGTTGGAGTTGAACGAATGTATTGGGCTTTGTTGTATGTCATACATGTCTAGCACTGACATTAACCACTGACTTCTTGGCCATATGGAAGGGACAGAATTATCAGTTACAACGTCCACTTACAAAATCATCGGTTTGCTCATGACTTTAACGACCCATCCCTTGTATGTAATTGAGACATTGATGAATAATGGAGGTGACGGTGCCAAGTGCTTGAATAAATGGCCTGCCCAGTATCATCCGAAAACTTGGGTCAATGTCCAAAATATGGAAATGTATCTCAGTGACAGAGGGACCCAAACCCACCTTTAATGTGACCACTCCTTTTGGAGGCCTACTAGTGTTGTCGTAGGCGGTGCGGAACAGTGATGGAGGAGGGTCGAACTGATTGTAATGTCACCCCACACAAGTTTAACATGTCTAAAGACACGACATTGATGGAACCTCTTTTATCCAATAAGCATTGGGACACACGGGTTCCATTAACTTTGACAATTAAGCACAAAGCATACAGCTGAGATTCCACAGGTGCTAGCTCATATTCGTGGAACTCTATAGGCGGATGCTAACTTGTGGGGGTCAAAACTGAGCTGATCTGATTGATCGGCAAGTCTTCATTCAACATAACCTTTTGTAAATACTGCATGAGGGCTATTGATGTACCAACGACCTCTTGATCAACTCTAGAGAGATCCTGGTCGACATTTTATCTAGATGCTTTAGCAAGTCATACTGAGTCACAGGGATGGACTCTTCTACTGGGGCTTCTTCCTCTTGCTGTTGTTGGGGTGCTTGCTCTTGGCTCTGAGGGAATGTTCTATTAAATATGCACCCACTCCAGAGCACCAATGTTTCCTCAGTCTCATCTCCTGTTGTAGTACTTCTCAGACCAAGGGTCTGGCCGACACATTGGAAGCTGGATGGATGGTGGAGTGTTCAGTGTTGAAATTTTGGTGAGGCAGTTCGATATTTACTGTGTTCGGGGGTGGCATGGAGAAGGTGGGTGGTATGGGAGTTGGTGAATGGGTAATGGTGTGTAGGAAGGGAGCTTACGGATTAGGGGTGATGATGGTGGTGTGCAGAAGCGGTGGATTAGAGGGAGATGGTGGTGGTGGAAGGTTGGCGTATAAGCAAGCGATTTGATTGTGGTAGTATGGTAGTTGGGTTGTGTAGAAATGGAGCTTGCGGGTTAGGGGGTTGTGATGTGGAGGTTATGGGTGGTTGAGGATGAGGGATGAGCGGTTGACTTGGTTGTGGTGGATGTGGTACGGTGTTTGTAGGGATGCAGATAAAAGTTGGTAGTGGGTTGGAAGGTGTGAGTGGGGGATAAAGGGGGGTAATGTGTAGGTGGACTATGGTGTGGTGGTAGGTGGTGCTTCCATAGGCCTGTCGGGCCTTCTATTTTCATGGGGAGACGACATGAGGGTGTTGACTTGTTGATTTGGAGCAGGGTGCTCCAGGAGTGGGTTCTATATAATGCCCATGTGAGTTGTTGCAGGGGAACTTGGGGTTGTTATGCAAGAGGCTGGGTTGTTGTTGTTGCTGTTGTGGCTATTGTTGTATGTTCTACCTAGGCGGACTTATTGCCTTCATCTCCATGATGTACTTCCTTATTTCCTCCCAATCAATCCCTCCATTGTCAATCAAATCATAATATAATCATTAAAATGGAAGCATGCCTCTAGTATGTCTAGATCCCCTATGGAATGCACAATAGCGAGAGGTATCAGCATGGGTGGCCATTGTAGCCGTTCCTTGGCAGAGTGAGTGTTGCATTGGGGCTATGAGAGCATTAAATATATCGAGGAGAGTCTCCAACAGTGGAGGGTACTAGGATCTTCTGTGGCCAGGGGGACATCTGGGCTGCTAGGTGTCATAGCTTCCTGGTGGAGGTAATTGATTATATTGTTGGGGACATTGAGGAGGTGGTTGTTGTTGTTGGTATTGGTGGAGCTTGACTGTACTGAAGAGGTGGAGCTTGCTAGTATTGAGGGTATGTTGCACTAGTTTTTTCCCGAAGAAAAGAAGACATAAGAGAAAAAATATGAAAAGAAAAAAAAGGGGAAAACCTCACCTCTGTCAGGCCACCGCCGCCATTGGTGGCTTCCTCTGCCACCGCTGCTGCAACTTCTCCCAGCAAAGGTCGCCAGCGTAGGGGTTCTCTCCTGTTGGTCACGCCACTACCGCAAGAGGGGTCCTCCCCTACTTGCATGCCTTGCTGCCGCAGGAGCTTTCCCTACTGGCCCAGCCGATGGATCCTCCACTGACAGTTGTCGTTGTTGCCGTCGCAAGGGGCCTCCCCTGCCTGCTTAGCCGCTGGCGCCTCCACTTGGTTTGCCTGAGCACTGCCGCCGCTACTACCTTTGACCTTCTCTGCTGCTAACAGAAGAGGAGTTGGAGGAAGAAGACTGTCGCACCTCTGCCCATCCCCGCTGTTGCTAGAAGAAGAAGAGGAGGAGGATCGGGCGCCTCCCTCCCCTCCTACCTTGATCGCAAAGCGGTGGAGAAAGAGAGGAGACCGCAGTCTCCTTCTCCCTCCAGCCGCCTCTCTGTCGCGACCCCTCTCTCTCCCGATGCCCTAAAGGGTATAAACACAAAAAGAAAAATAAGAGAGGTAAAAAGGAAAAAAGGAAACAAGGGGAAATATGAAAAAAGCCATGTGCAAATGACCGAGACGAGTCTTCAAATGACCAGGATGGGTCTTCAAATGACCTAGACGGGGTCTTCAAATGACCAGGACGGGGTCTCCCCCCACTCCCTATAAAAGGAGGAAGATGGCCAAGCTTGAAAGGGGAGAATTTCTGAAGCTTCAACACAGAGTAAGGCTCTGGGACTGCAAGGCGGTTTCTGAAAAGGGTCTGCAAGGCAGCCCTAAAGAACATTGTGCAAGGCACAATTTGAATTTTCTAAAATCTTAAGCAAGGTCCATTGGGCTTCCTTTATTCGGCCAAACTTCTTATTGGGCCGAACTTGTATTTTTCATGCAAATGATTATGATGTTTCATGCTTAATGGGCCTAGTGATGCTTAATTGGGCCGACATTTAACGTATTCTCACATGTGATGCTTAATGGGCCTATTAGGCTAATTTCACTTATTTAATCATGCCCTATATGAATAGTTACACGTAGTGTCACGTTTATTTCGAACTTTTCACTACTTGATTTCTTAATCAAAATCAATCAAATTTTTAGCCAACCTTAACAAAATATTTCACAAACATTGTTATTTAATTTCAATAACATAAAAATAACAAACAAGTCATGTCTCATGTTATTTTTGATCCACCTTAAGTTATCACCTTTTAAATCAATAAATAAATAAAAACATTAATTTAATCCACATAATCATAATTTAAATAAATAAATGATGAAAATAATAAAAAAAATGAAATCAATGATTTTAAAATACCAAAAAAATGAGCAAATGGATTTAAAAATCAATAAAAAATGAAACAAATATAAGAAAATTCCAAAAAAATTAGATTGCATGCTTGTAACTTTATTTTCTTTCATGTACAATTCATGTCATTCGATTGTTAGTCACACTCTTCTGTTTCAAAGGGGTTGTCTGATGGTTAATCAAGAGTATTCAGCCTTTGTGCTGATGTAATTAACATAACCGAGGTTAGTGGGGGAGGTCAAACGAATTAAATAAGACCATGTCCATATAAATAAATAAAAGGCCAAATAAATCAAATCCATAAATAAAATTAAATTTTTAAAAGTGTTAAAAAATAATTCTCACAGAGATGGCGACTCCACTGGGGACCTCCCTTCCCTTCATCTCTCCATCAGACAACACCCTAACAATAAGATGTACTCACATTATAATTTTTGTGCAGGTTCATAACTCTACAATGGCGGCTGCAGCTCACATTACGGGAGTGTCCTTCGGCACACTGTGGTCCAGGACCACATAAGGAACGGCTATCTCACTACACCAACATGGTTGGAGATTCACCCCTAGTGGTGGAGTCTCCATACTTCCTCGGCATGATACCCAGTCGTGCTACCAACTACTGTCAAGGCCCTGAAGCAAAACAAGCAAAGGAAGAGCCTCAAGCTCAGGAGGCCAACATGATATAAAGTTTGCAACATATGCCATCAACTTTGTCGATACTCCAACTACTAGAAAGAACAGAAGGGGCAAGTCTAGCAAGAAGCCCACAACATGTGGCATTTCAGCCTCTGGCAAGATTGTCCGAATTGGCGATCTCCAGATCCGCCTGGATGGGAGTGAGACCCTAATGATACTGGAGCGGCATGTAGCTACCATACCGATAAAGAATAGCTTCGGCATACTGCCTAAAGTGCGGCAAGACAAGTCGAGTTTCAAGGTGAAAAATATGAAGAAACAATGGAGGAAAGCTGTAATCAAAAACCCAAATTTGATAATGTTAACTTCAAAAAGGACAAGGAAAAGGATGAGATATATAGCCCCCCTTGTGTCAAACAGGTGTGGGTCACCACAGAAGAAGCTCGAGAACTCCGAAAGACAAGGGCCCTGGAATCTCTTGTGGGGCAGAAAAATGCAAGAATGGTCATGAAGCAAGACCCGATAAAACTGGCGAACCTTCGGGAGAGGAAGTGTCCCAGACAAACAAAGGGCATCTTCCCAAGAGTCGTAGACTAAAGAATGCACTCCTTCTTTATCTGTGATCTGCAAAGAGGATCTAAAAGGAAAGGGGTATATTAAGAAAGAAGACAAGCAAGCCAGAGATAGGGTAAAATTTTAAGTCAGAAGAACACAAGAGGGATAATGATACCTCTAGAAAGTCAGTTTTCCAACGCCTGGTGCCACTGTACGCCCTAGGCAGATTAGAGAAGAAGAACAATACAGATCACTGAACAAGGCATGTGGATAGACACATGCTATACTTCTAACATCAATCTGCCTACAATAGCTGACCAGGCAGAAACCTCAAATATGGAGCAGCATCCCACGATATCTAGTCGTAGAAGGGAGCAAGCTCGAGCCTGGCTTGACCGGGTAAATGTGGAGGGGGATTTACCACCTCAGAACGAAGGAGGCATGGGGGCTGCTGACATGGCCACCACATCAAATCACCCTCTAGATCAGGGTCGATCTACTGAAAACCTTATATCAGGGTACCCTCACTGCCAAATTTAGAAATGGCAATGCAAGAAAATCAGAAGCTAAAGGCTATGTGGAAAGCCTCATGCAATAATTGGGAATGGCGGCGCTACTGCATCACAACCATCACCACCACTACAGCCTCCAAAGTTGGCACAACAACCATTGCAGCCTCAACAACTTCAACAAACAAGCCAGCCAAACATTGCCTACAATGGCACCCCAGCCGGGAACGTGCTACAAAGTACACCCCATGCAAAATTCGCGTTTAGGCAACCAATTGAGAATCCAAATTCAAGCCATGAGGAAACTCAAGAGGTGCATGTTGCAGAACAAAGGCATGATGCACCATAATTAAATACTACATTTGAAGGAACAATGGTCTCTCAGAGGGCCATGATTGAACAAATAATTGAAGAAAAGATGGCTGAGCAGAACGAAGGCTCTGCCACCTATGACCTGTATAGGGTACCCTACCCTGTACACCATCTCTTTAAAAAGCTCCCAGCAGAACACCCAAAAGTCCCAAAATTCTCAAAATTCAATGGGGAGGGGTCACCTCATGAACATATAGCTCATTATATGAGCATCATGGGAGAATTGGCAACTGAGGAGTCATACCTCTTGAGGTATTTTTCAACATCCCTCACTGGGCCCGCCTTTCAGTGGTATGCCCGACTGAAGCCCAACTCGATAGTTGGCTGGGAAGACATGCAAAATAAATTCTTCGAACGCTTCCGAGTGACAGAAAGAAGAGTCACTCTAGCGGAGCTTATATCTATAAGCAAAAAAAAAAAAAATGAGTCTGCCCTAGACTTCATAAAAGTTGGCGTAATATGAGCATGAAATGTTAATAACCACTGGCACATGAAGATGCGGTGAAACTATGCCAAAGAAGTCTGAAACCAGAAATCAAGGAAAAGCTCTTAGGGGCTAATATCCGGACATTTGAACACCTCAATAAAACAGTGGCAGAATTGAAATCTTCTTTGCAGAAAATCCAACCACGGTGTTGGAAAGGAAAACTCCAAAAGATAAAGGCTCAGGATCACGAGAAGTGAATGCTGTAGACTTCTATCAGCCTTGGTAAGAAGGGGGCAAGGGTGAGGCATCCGCACCCTCAAATACCAAGAAAAATGAAAAAGGATCAACACTTTCAATGGGAGAGAGACTCAGTGCTCAATATTCATTTACTAGGGAGCACACCAAAGAATTGCTAGATATATGTCTCAAAGAGAATCTAATCACTCTCCGGAGCCTAAGCACCCAAAAGAAGCAAAAATGATGGACAAGCGCAATTATTGCGCATACCATCGTATGCTGGGGACATACTTTGGAAAATTGTTACCTGTTCAAAAATCGGGTAGAAAAGTTGATTCAAGAAGGAATCATTGACATGGCTTAACACCTGGTAAATCCACCTCAACCATATCAGCAACCAAAGCTCAAATTCACAACGAATGTAATTCATGCTACAGTTCAAACAGAAAGGGCGCAAGTAGGAAGTAATAAAGCTCCCTGGATTTGTCGCATATCAACAACTCCCAGATGATATGGTGGAAAAGGCCATTAATGCAACGTTCCACAATCAGCAAGAGGAAGAAGTAGGCTGGACCCAGGTGAATACAAGTAAGAGGTCAGCCCTAAGAAACCCAAAGAAAGCAAAAACCCAGGAAGAATATCCCAGTGGCGCCGCCCACCCAAGGAGGCAGCAAAATGAAAAGACTTGCAAGAATTGGCAGTCTTGCGAAAGGAATCAAGAACTAAAGAAGGAATGGAAAAGGAAAATGAAAGGGAAGCTACAATCTGTGAGCCTTCCACAGCAAATGAAGTCAATGGCCCTGTCAAAAGGCTCCAAGGGTTGATTGATGAACTCAAAGAGTATCAACAAATGTCGCCAAGCAAGGCAACCCCCCTGGAAAAAATACATGCCATGGGAAGAACTAGAGCGTAAAATGCGCTTGAAGAAATGGCTTGTGGAGCTGCGGGAGCGTATGCAAAAACATGATGATGCCCTGTCCTCTGTTAGTGAAAATGAAATGTTTTGGGGAACTGAATGCACCGTTGAAGACTTAGTCAAAAAAGTGCAGATATTCACATGCAATATGATCTATATGTTTACCGCACAAACAGGGGAACAATCCAAATCGGGGATCCGTTGTGTACCCCCTGAAGCTAGAAAGCCATTCAAAACTTATCAAAGAAATTAGCCACCTCAGATGGTCATATACTTCAGAGGGGATAAACCAGGGCTGTCCCTACACTTCAAACAAGAGGAGATGAGTGTCTCCCCCCCCCGTCGATGAGGAGGAGGAAGAACCGGCTGTGAAGCAAATAGATCGACGCCCGTAGTGGCGATGAATAAAAGACCCTTTCAAGCACCAGTCAAAGAGGGGTAGAAGACTTGATACATCTCGTAACTGAAAGCTGCTGCTAGAAAGAGCGAGAAGAGGGGATAAGTGGCGACGTCACAATTCCCCTTCCATCACAAGCACCCAAAATCTTGGCAGGAATAATGCCCCCTTAAAAAAGTCAAAGATAGAGCTAATCGGAAAGTGCTCCAAGCATTGAAAAGGTTCCGACCAACCTTAGCATTTGGGATGCCTTTTCATTAAGCAAGGAATTGCGTGAGGCGTTTATTGCAGCCCTGCAAGAGCCGGAGACCTATGAGGCCCATGTGGCCGAGATGAAAGAAGATGTATATGAAGCATTAATGGCCTCTGTGACCTCACAGAAGATGATATGCTGCTACCTCTCCCTGTCACAATAGTCCTCTATACATGAGGGGGCAGATAAAATGGGCGAGAATTAGACCGTATTCTGGTCGATGCTGGTCCGCAACGAACATTATCCGCTAAAAACATTTCACAATCTATTCCTTACCCTTATTTACATAAGGTGAAAGGAGTCAAGATAGCGGGATTCAATCAGAACTCTGAAGAAGCCCTGGGGCACGTGGATGTGGACCTAGCCCTAGGCGATTTGTGACAAAGGTGGTATTCTATGTGGTTGACACTAATACTTCCTTTAAATCCCTCTTAGGGCGACCATGGCTACATAAAAATTAGTGGTGCCATCCACTCTCCATCAATGCCTAAAATACACAAAAGGAGGCGAGCAACATTGGGTTTACAGACCTAGAACCATTTAAAGTGTATGAATGCCACCTGGCTGATGCTAGGCTATACTTGAGGGGGCAGCTGATCCCCTAAGAAGCAATAAAAAGGCAAACAAATTGCAGGGGCTTCCCTAAAGAGAAGTGGCAAATAAGAGTCAACAAAGAAAGGGTGGCAGCACTCATGCAAATCCAGCAGTCGGGAAATACAAATCGAAAACCTCTCCAGTTGGAAAGACCAGTTGTCAGGTTAGAACTAATACCATCAGCCGGTTGTTAGGGGCCGGAATACCGCTGCCACAAGATCATATACAAGTGACAACCAGACATGAAGTGTATACAGTTGAGCCAATAAAGTAGTTCTTGTAGCTCGGCATAAAGATGGTAGACCGATAGTGTTCTACAAGGGAGAGCCGACACCCAAACAACCTTCGCAAGATGACTTCAGTTTGGAACACACCATGGCTGGGTCCCAAGAAATAATTGGAGAACTCGAAGATATGCAACAGTACATCAAAGACAGTGCCAAAAACAAAATATCCCCCAGACTAGAGTAGTCTGAGAGGTAAGATTTTCAAGAACTGTGGTACCCTACAAATGTCAGGGAGCAACCACCATTTTCTCACAATGACAAAGGAGGTCTCGGGTGGGGGATGCGTGAAGGCCCTATGGTGCACTACGCAGTGAACATGGTCAGCATAAAACCTGCCCCATGAGAATGGAAATTGAAAAGCAAAGAGAGCAGAGTCCCGTGAGAAATGAAAATGAAAATTTCCCCTGTCAAGAGCAAGAATGGGAAGTATTAAGACTAACACAGATGACGAACAACACTTCGTCGATTTGGAGCCTGCACCCCAAGAACTAGAAGATGGTGGGCAGGCCACTGTGGATGAACTTTTGGAAATAAATCTAGGAGCACTAGACGATCCTCATCCTGGTTCATCAGTGCATTGTTAAATGGGGAAGAAAGACAAGCATATGAACAACTACTCTCAGAGTTCAAAGATTGTTTTGCTTGGTCCTAAAGAAATGCCAGGTTAAGATCCATGTGTGGCTGAACATGAATTAGCCATTTGCCAGAGGCCAGACCTGTGAAACAAACTCAAAGAAGGATGCATCCAGAACTGAAATGAAAGTGGTGGATGAAGTCAACAAGATCCTAGATGTCGATTTCATCGAAGCCTACATGTACCCGATGTGGCTGCCAATATAGTGCCACTAAAAAGGAAAAAGGGACAAGTTCGGGTCTGTATTGACTTCGAGATTTAAATAAAGCGTGCCCAAGGATGACTTTCTTTGCCTATAACTGAATCAATGGTGAATGTACCACAGGGCATGAAATCTTGTTCTTATGGATGGAAGCTCAAGAATAAACCAAATTCGAATGGCCACAAAGATAAAAATCATACGGCCTTTCAATCGCCGAAAGGCATATTCAATACAAAAGAATGCCTTTTGGCCTGAAAAATGCAGGTGCCACTACCAAAGGGCTATGACCAAGATATTTGATGAATGCTCCATAACTTGGTTGAATGTTATGTGGACGACTGGTTGTCAAGTCGGAGAGAAAAAAGAAATTCGTGTGGAAGACTTGCGCAAGGTCTTCAAAGGCTCCGCCAATATAAGCTAAAATGAACCCATGAAATGTGCCTTTGGCGTGTCAAGAGGCAAGTTTCTTGGATTCATTGTTCGTTATCGGGGCATTGAAATAGACCCCGATAAGATCAAGGCTATTGGGAATTGCCTCCCCCTAAGACACTTACCGAGCTACGCTCCCTCCAAGTTCGTCTGGCCTACATCAAGCGATTCATATCCAACTTGTCAGGAAGATGCCAACCTTTTTGCAAATTGACAAAGAAAGGAGCCCCTTTCATTTGGGATGAAGAATGTCAAATGCCTTGAACAAAATCAAAGAGTATCTTCTCAATCCGCTCGTACTGGGGGCACCTATTAAAGGGAAACCTTTAATTCTATACATTGCAGCCATGGATGCTTCACTGGGGCATTGCTTGCTCAAGAAAATGAAGAGGGCAAAGAGCAACCCCTCTATTATCTCAGTCGGATGCTAGTCGGGCCAGAACACCAGTATGCACCAATGGAAAAATTATGTTTGGCATTGGTTTTTTTCCGCTAAGAAACTAAGGCATTATCTGCTGGCACATAAGGTCCAACTCATCTCTCGATGTGACCCTCTCAAATTTCTGCTCAAGCAACCGGTCCTATTAGGAAGGCTGGGAAAATGGGCACTACTTCTCATGGAGTTTGGTATCTCCTATGTGCCGTAAAAAGTAATTAAAGGGCAGGGTATGGCAGAGTTCTTAGACGCCCATCCAGTGCCAGAAGACTCCCCCTGAATATAGAATTGATTGACGAGGAGGTGCTCCACGCTCAAGAAACTTATGAAGCACAAGAACACAAGTTGAATATTGGAAATTTATATTTTGATGGGGCTACACGAGCTTCTCTCAAGGCTGATGGCACATCAACAAATATGGCAGGGGTAGGAATTGTCTTCGTAACCCCAGAAAAAGGGATATTGCATTACTCATGTGCTCTGATGGAATCTCTCACAACAATAATGAAGCAGAATATGAAGCCCTCATAGTTGGCTTGGAAATCGCCTTAGAAATGCGCATAAGATGTATTGAATATTTGGCAATTCATTGCTGGTCGTTAGACAAATGTTGGGCATTTTTAAGTCCGAAGAGAGAATTGAAAGCCGACTTTGAGGCAGCTACAAGACTCAGTGACAGGTTCTACCACTTCAAATAGAACATGTCAGAAGAAGTCAAAAACTCGCAGGCTGACGCATTGGCCAAGCTCGCATCTGCCCTTAAACTTCCTCTGGAAGGTGAATTGGGAATTACCATAAAAAACAGAAGATTGCTTCCAAGTACCTTGAATCGCCATGATGGTTTGACAACCTTTGAGGCAAATGCGCTGGAAGAAAATGAAAGTCAAGAAGAAGATGATTGGCGTGTTCCCATTATCAAGATCAAAAATGGTTGGCTACCAAAGAAAAAGAGGGAAGCGAGTGCAATTGCTGCTAAGAGCTGCTTCCTACAAGTTGATAAATGACACATTATATAAGTTCACACCTGAAAAGGATAAGTCATACTGTTAAGATGCCTCTCTTTGAAAGAAGCAAAAATGGTCATGCGGGAAGTACATGCAGGATTGTGTGGAGCCCACCAATCTGGCTCAAAAATGAAAATCAACATGAAAAGGAAAGGCTTCTATTGGCCAACAATGTTTGCAGATTGCGAGTGATATGCTCAAACCTGCCCTCAATGCTAGGCCTATGGGCCCGTGCCAAGAAAACCGCCAAGCAAGCTCCATCCAACAACGCATACATGGCCATTGTTGAATGGGGACTGGACATAGTGGGTCCCCTCCCCACATCATCCAAGGGATACAAATATATAATGGCTGCCACAGATTATTTCTCAAGATGGGCTGAGGCCATACCTTTGAAAGAAACTACTGGAGAAGCGGTGGCTCACTTTGTCCGACACCACATCATATATCGATTCAGGGTTCCGGTCGAATCATATCTGATAATGGTACTCCATTAAAAAATCAGACAATATACAAATTGATAGAAAAATTCCATATTGAGTGGAGGACATCAACGGTTTATTACCCTCAATCCAACGGGTAGCCGAAGCCTTCAACAAAACTTTATGCAAGCTCATGGTCAAATTGGTAAATGGCCGAAAATGCGATTGGGACAAAAAGATGCATGATGCTCTATGGGCCTATCGCACCATCTACCAAATGCCTACAGGATGTTCGCCCTTTTCCCTAGTCTATGGGACTGAAGCAGTTATCCCTGTTGACATTGAGCTCTCATCCTATAGGGTAGCTCTCCACTACGGGCTCCCTACTGACGAGGGGTGCGAAATTGAAAGACGGCTTGAAAAGTTGTCAAATTTGGAAGAAAAATGTTTGGTTGTATACCAACAGTCTGCAAAATTATCAAGCATGGATGTCCCGCGCTTTTGACAAGCTAGTGAAAGAAAGAGCTTTCAAAAAGGGAGATCTTGTCATGGTCAAGCAAAAGACGTCATGGCCTCTCGACCCAAAAGTAAATTCATAGCCAATTGGCTTGGCCCATTTATGGTCGATAAAGTGTTTGAAGGTGGCACCTACACGGTAGTCGACCAAAAGGGAAATGTTATGTTTCTGCCTTTAAATGGCAGACACATGAAATTGTACCATACTCCCAAGTGTGAGTATGTCTATACAATGCAACAAGTGGATCCGGCTTCGGTACACATGGAAGATACAGAAGTGATCTCACTACAAGATCTTCCAAATGAATAAAAAAGAAAAAAAGAAAGGAAAAAAATGAAAAGGGGCTTAAAAACGAGGTCCCCAGACAGACTTGATTCATCACCCTTTTAAGATGGATCAAGGGCAAAAAGGCCTAAAACCCAGCTGAGGTGAAAACCCGAAAGGGCGCCTCAGGCAAAATGGGAAACCACACCGCATGAAAAAACCTGAAAGGGCGTGCAGGCAAAAGTAAGAGGGGGCTAATTGTGGTGAAAACCCAAAAAGGGCATCACAATTGGTATATTAAAAAAAGAAGAAGAAAAGGAGGGTACTCTCTCAACCTTTCTTAGAGTGAGATTGAGTTATCCAACATTCCTTATAAAAGGAAAGACACAAGTGTTGTCAATGACGAAATAACCCCTAAGTTCATTCAAATGAATAATCAAATTCAGGGGCTACAACCGAGACAACGATGATTGTGTCTTTCCTCCCTCATAAGAAGTGTGAGAAACTCGAACTCTGCTCGAAGAAAGAGAGAGAAGGAGAACCCAATCAAAAGAGAAAACTCCATTAAAAAAAAAGAAAAAGAAAAAAAGAAGAATCAAATCCCGAGCATCTTTGGCTAACAAGCCGTCATGGCCAGTCAAAGAGCTCAAAATTCAGACCTCATGGCTAACAAGCCGTCAAGGCCAGTCAAAGGTCGAAACCCATGTCTTTTGGCTAACAAGCCGTCAAGGCCAGTCAAAAGTCATGACCCGAGCTTCTTTGGCTAACAAGCCGTCATGGCCAATCAAAAAGCTCAAAATCCAGACCACTTGGCTAACAAGCCGTCAAGGCCAGTCAAAGGTCAAAATCCACATCTTTTGCTAACAAGCCGTCAAGGCCAGTCAAAAGTCAAATCCCGAGCTTCTTTAGCTAACCAGCCGTCATGGCTAGTCAAAAAGCTCAAAATCCAGACCTCTTGGCTAACAAGCCGTCAAGGCCAGTCAAAGGTCGAAATCCACGTCTTTTGGCTAACAAGCCGTCAAGGCCAGTCAAAAGTCAAATCCCGAGCTTCTTTGGCTAACAAGCCGTTATGGCCAGTCAAAAAGTTCAAAATCCATACCTCTTGGCTAACAAGCTGTCAAGGCCAGTCAAAGGTCGAAATCCACGTCTTTTGGATAACAAGCCGTCAAGGCCAGTCAAAGTCAAATCCCGAGCTTCTATGGCTAACAAGTCATCATGGCTAGTCAAAAAGCTCAAAATCCAGACCTCTTGGCTAACAAGCCGTCAAGGCCAGTCAAAAGTCAAATCCTGAGCTTCTTTTGCTAACAAGCCGTTATGGCTAGTCAAAAAGTTCAAAATCCATACCTCTTGGCTAACAAGCTGTCAAGGCCAATCAAAGGTCGAAATCCACATCTTTTGGCTAACAAGCCATCAAGGCCAGTCAAAAGTCAAATCCTGAGCTTCTTTGGCTAACAAGCCGTCATGGCCAGTCAAAAAGCTCAAAATCCAGACCTCTTGGCTAACAAGCCGTCAAGGCCAGTCAAAGGTCAAACCCATGTCTTTTGGCTAACAGGCCGCAAAGGCCAGTCAAAGTCAAGACCCGAGCTTCTTTGGCTAACAAGCCGTCAAGGCCAGTCAAAAAGCTCAAAATCCTGACCTCTTGGCTAACAAGCCGTCAAGGCCAGTCAAAGGCCAAAATCCATGTCTTTGGTTAACAAGCCGTCAAGGCTAGTCAAAAGTCAAATCCAGAATTTTTTTTGCTAACAAGCCATCATGGCAAGTCAAGTCAGCCAAAATCCAAATCCAAATTCTCACGGCTCTCAGGGAAGCCTTTAATTCCCTACCATATACAAATTCAAATTCTAATGGCTCTTAGGTAAGCCTTTAATTCCCTACCGACTATAAACCCAAGCTTATGGCTAATACACCGTCATGATCGGCCAACCGAATTAAAATCCAAATCCCACGGCTCTCAAGGAAGCCTTTAATTCCTTACCGCATTCAAAGCCTCACGGATCTCAGGGAAGCCTTTAATTCCTTACCGCATCCAAAACCTCATGACTCTCAGGGAAGCCTCTAATTCCCTACCAAAAAAAAAAGAGAGAAGAAATAAAATAAATAAGGGCTTAAAAAGGAGGTGCCCCGACGGACTTGGTCTACCACTTCATCATGATGGATCAAGGGTAAAAAGGTCTATAACCCGGCTGAGGTGAAAACTCAAAAGGGCGCCTCAAGCAAAATGGGTAAACCCCTCAACGCGAAAACCTGCAAAGGTGTGTTGGAAAAAGCTAGAGGGGGCCAATCTCGGCGTGTTGGTAATGTGAACAAAAAAAAGAAGAAAGAAAAAAAAGAAGAAAGAGTAAAACCTGCCAGCCGCACTGTTATGGACATTCCCTATCTATGATGGCCGGCCAAGTCAAAATTTACATCTTTTGGCTAACAAGTCATCAAGACCAGCCAAAAGTCAAATCACGTGCCCGAGAGAACCATAATCCTCTCAACAAAAAATATGTGTCCGAGGGAGCCTCAATCCTCTCACCCAGAGTACGTTCACGAGGGAGCCTCAATCCTGTCACCCAAATATGTGTCCGAGGAGCCTCAATCCTCTCAACCAAAATATGTGCCCGAGGGAGCCTCAATCCTCTTAACCCAAATACGTGCTCGAGGGAGCCTTAATCCTCTTAACCCAAATACGTGCCCGAGGGAGCCTCAATCCTCTCAACTAAAATACGGCCCAAGGGAGCCTCAATCCTCTCACCCAAATATACGTCCGAGGGAACCTCAATCCTCTCAACCAAAATACGTGCCCGAGGGGAGCCTTAATCTCCTCACCCAAATATGTGCCCGAGGGAGCCTCAATCCTCTCACCCAAATATGCACTCGAGGGAGCCTCAATCCTCTCAACCCAAATACGTGCCCGAGGAAGCCTCAATCCTCTCACCCAAATACGTGTCCGAGGGAGCCTCAATCCTCTCAATCAAAATACGTGCCTGAGGGAGCCGCAATCCTCTCAACCAAAATACGTGTCTGAGGGGGCCTCAATCCTCTCACCCAAATCATGTGCCAGAGGGAGCCTCAATCCTCTCACCCAATCATGTGCCCGAGGGAGCCTCAATCCTTTCACCCAAATTACGTGCATAAGGGAGCCTCAATCCTTTCACCCAAATCACATACCCGAGGAAGCCTCAATCCTCTCACCCAAATCACGTGCCCGAGGGAGCCTCAATCCTCTCACCCAAATTATGTGCCCGAGAGAGCCTCAATCCTCTCAACCAAAATATGTGCCTAAAAGAGCCTCAATCCTCTCACCCAAATACGTGCCCGAGGGAGCCTCAATCCTCTCAACCAAATCACGTGCCCGAGGGAGCCTCAATCCTCTCAACCAAATATGTGCTCGGGAAGAGCCTCAATCCTCTCACCTAAATCATGAATCCGTGGGACCCTCAATCTCCTCACCCAAATCATGGCCCCAGAGAAGCCTTAATTCTCTAAAACTAGCATGTTATGGCCCCAGAGGATCCCTAATCCTCTAAGTGAAATACCTCACGGCTTTTGGGGAAGCCTTAAAACCCCTGTTATCAATAAAGATCACTTGCTGATGGTAGAACACAGAAGCACGATGTATATAGCAATAAAAGTCCTCATCCCAAGATAGGCCTTAGGATAGCCAAAAAGAAAAAGTCAAAATGAATGGATAGCATGTGTTGATGCTAAAAAACATCCCACAAGCAACTCTATGCTCCAGTGTCGCCTGTCCTCAGAAGGTCAACATATACAAAAGAATGGCACGAATAGCTCTATCATGCATAAGCGAGGTTGTCATCTTACCAATTCAGGGCTTGCACGATTTTTGTAGAAGTTATAGCAGTCTCTGCTTGCAAAACAGCCAACTGGGTCTCCATGATTTTTGGCTCCAAGTAATCTCCTTCAGTGTCATGATACTTGATCCAACTCTGCAAGGTCAAGACAACAGGAGATCATATTTTTGCCATAAAAGAACGAGAAAAGAAAAGGATAAAGCAGCTTATCAGAAGATATATTACAGCAAAGTCATAATTCTCGATGTATGAAGCAAAATTTTGGCATTGTTATCATGAGATGATGGTCATTGGTACTGCAAGTCCAAAAGAAATGGAAAGTTTATTGAAAGTATATCATAAGTTGCGACATCTCAAGTTCGCAAATATGACATCTCCACCATAAATCTCAAGAGAGTCAAAATGGCCGAAATGCATTGGCAAAATAGATGAAATAGACCCTCTGAAGGGTAACATGTGCTTAAATAAAGTTGTAAAGATTCACATGAGACAGTCACCCTATGCTTCGTTCTCGGACACCAGTCTCGTGGGGGGCATTTGTTGCACTAGTTTTTGCCCAAAGAAAAGAAGACATAAGAGAAAAATAAGAAAAGAAAAAAAAAAAGGGGGAAACCTCACCTCTGTCAGGCCACCGCCGCCATTGGTGGCTTCCTCTGCCACCGCTGCTGCAACTTCTCCCAGCAAAGGTCGCCAACGTAGGGGTTCTTCCTGTTGGTTGCACCACTATCGCAAGAGGGGTCTTCCCCTACTTGCCTGCCTTGCTGCCGCAGGAGCTTTCTGCTGGCCCAGTCGATGGGTCCTCCATCTGCAGTTGTTGTTGTTGCCGTCGCAAGGGGCCTCCCCTGCCTGCTTAGCCGCTGGCGCCTCCACTTGGCTTGCTGAGCACTGCCGCTGTTGCTACCTTTGACCTTCGCCGCTGCTAATAGAAGAGGAGGTGGAGGAAGAAGACTGCTGCGGCCCCTGCCCATCTGCCGCTGTTGCTAGAAGAAGAGAGGAGGAGGATCGGGTGCCTCCTCCCCTCCTACCTTGATCGCGAAGAGGTGGAGAAAGAGAGGAGACCGCGGTCTCCTTCTCCCTCCCAGCCGCCTCTCTCTCGCGACCCCTCTCTCTCCCGATGCCCTAAAGGGTATAAACGCAAAAAGAAAAAAAGAAGATAGGTAAAAAGAAAAAAAAAGGAAACAAGGGGAAATATGAAATAAGCCATGTGCAAATGATCGGGACAGGGTCTTCAAATGACCGGGACGGGGTCTCCCCCCACTCCCTATAAAAGGAGGGGGATGGCCAAGCTTGAAAGGGGAGAATTTTTGAAGCTTCAACACAGAGCAAGGCTCTGGGACTACAAGGCGGTCTGGGAAAAGGGCCTGCAAGGCAGCCCTAAAGAACATTGTGCAAGGCATAATTTGAATTTTCTCAAATCTTAAGCAAGGTTCATTGGGCTTCCTTTATTGGGCCAAACTTCTTATTGTGCCTCAAACTTCTTATGGCCCTCAAATTGCTTATTGGGCCGAACTTGTATTTTTCAAGCAAATGATTATGATGTTTCATGCTTAATGGGCCTAATGATGCTTAATTGGGCCGACATTTGACGTATTCTCATGTGTGATGTTTAATGGGCCTATTGGGCTAATTTCACTTATTTAATCATGCCTTATATGAATAATTACACGTAGTGTCACGTTTATTTCGAACTTTTCACTACTTGATTTCTTAATCAAAATCAATCAATTTTCTAACCAACCTTAACAAAATATTTCACAAACATTATTATTTAATTTCAATAACATAAAAATAACAAACAAGTCATGTCTCATTATTTTTGATCCACCTTAAGTTAATCACCTTTTAAATCAAATAAATAAATAAAAACATTAATTTAATCCACATAATCATAATTTAAATAAATAAATGACGAAATAATTAAAAAATGAAATCAATGGTTTTAAATACCAGAAAAATGAGCTAATAGATTTAAAAAATCAATAAAAAATGAAACAAATATCAGAATATTCCAAAAAAATAGATTGCATGCTTGTTACTTTATTTTCTTTCATGTACAATTCCTATCATTCAATTGTGAGTCACGCTCTTCTGTTTCAAAGGGGTTGTCTGATGGTTAATCAAGGGTATTCAGCCTTTGTGCTGACGTAATTAACACTAACCGAGGTTAGTGGGGGAAGTCAAATGGATTAAATAAGACCATGTCCATAAAATAAATAAAAGGCCAAATAAATCAAATCCAAAGATAAAATGAAAATTTTAAAAGTGTTAAAAAATAATTCTCACAGGGTATTATTGTGGAGACTGAGGCTGTTGAGGCCGTGAAGCTATGGTTCTCAACATAGGAGGGTTACTGGGCCTAAACTGTGGCTGTTGTTGTTGGAAGTGTGATTGTTGAGTCCTTGGGTTGGAGTTTGGGCGATACAAAGTGGAGTTCGAGTTGCCCATAGCACTCACTTGCTCATTATAAATAACCCCCTCAGTTATTGGACCACCAGCTTGGGGATTGCCATTATTCTTCTTGACTATTCTAACTTTTGGCTCAAACATAGCCGTAATGGGAGAGTCTTTCAACTAAGTTTGGATGTATCTAGCTCTCTCATACAGTTTTCCATTGTAGTCAAATTATTCATAGCCAAAATGTGTCTGAATTGTGGTGTAACATTTGTAGTTATCATCTTCACCTGCTCCGACTCGGACAATGGAACCCTTAATTTCTCAGCCATTACTCTCCACCTATCTGCATATTGTTGAAAGTCCTCATCTGCTTCATCTTTTCAGCCATTAAGTCAGTGATGGATAAGGAAGGACCATTTTGCACGAACTTCCTTTGGACCACCTCAAAAATTTCAGCATCTAGTGATTCCAAAGAGTAGAACCACTCTATGGCAGGACCATCTAAAGATCTTCTAAAAAGAAATGCTAGTGCTCTGTTATCATTCTACCTGACTCATACATGAGGACTCATACATGAATTCTTAATGTGCACAAAGGGGTTGCGGTGTGCGTTGCAGCGGCGATAAACAGGCAATTCAGAAGGGGGGAGGGGGGACTGGCGTAGAAGGAAGGACCAGTTCTAGAGAATCCTTGGGTGCAGACACCCTCTTAAGGTCTTTCTCCAACCTACTCACCTTCACCAAGAGTGATTGGGTGAGTTGGTCAGATGATTGTTTGTAAGGCACCCAGAAGAATGAGGTTAGGGTGCACTCACTGGACAAAAGATAGCAGAGAGGTGCTGTCACGACCCTCATTATATCGGTACGGTTTTATACCAAACCCACGTCGATATAGCAAGAGTCCTCACAGTGGGACATTTACCCAAACGATACAAACAGCTGAGATACCACGCGAATATACTACAGAGTAGCGAAAGTAAAAGACAACTGTCTCAATTCATACATCATCCACATTTAACATCATTCATTCATCATCCACATTTAACATACATGAGTTTTACAATTAACAACAAGGAACTAAAGTTCACATATTTAATTGCTGAAAATAATACATAATGTCCACACTTATACATCTTTTTCATGATAACTCTAATACAATGTTCATATTACATACTATGAAATGCACAGTCACAAGGAAACTCAAAGTCTAATCTCCGCGCTCGGAGTCCGTCTCCACTGTCTCCTCCAACGGTGCCACGTCACCAACTACACCTGTACGCCGAAGCAAGGAGTGAGTCCAAAGACTCAGCAAGCAACACTACTCATAATATGCACGTATATGTCATAGCGGTTTCTACATGCACATTCAAACTTTGCAACACATGGCATGCTAGTCATTTGAAAGTTTCAACCTATCATGAAAGTTTTACAATTTATACATGGATCATGCTTTCAGATTTCTAAGAATAAACTTACCTATCACATGCTCTCTATTCAATTTACTTGTAAATTTTGCCTTTAAAGAACCAAGACATGAGAGCTACCAACATGAACATTGTGCATATATGAAAGGAAAACACGACTAGCATGGATCTTACATATTTTTAAACACATACATAGACATTTTCACATGCTTTAAGTTGCTGGTTTCACATGGTTTAATGGCTGTAAACCTATACATGAGAGCTACAATGTTGCTTAAAACATTCATGTGAACAACCAATCATGCTATTTGTACCCGTGCTCATCAATTATCCCTAACATGGATTCTAGACATTTTTGCACATATAAACATGATGATAACATGAATTTACTGATTTCACATGGTTTCAGATTTGTCTCACATGGATTTCAATATCATATTTTCACATTTAGATTTCACATTTTCTTTACACAAGTTTCCTCTTTTCACATGGTTACACTTTGCACATACACATTCACATTGTTCACTTCACATTACACATTTTAGGTGCCGTGACACATAGTCCAAACCACCAAAGAAGGACATATACACATCACATTACACATAGACGCCATCTAGGCATTACAATGGCGACTCTTGGACTGCGCAGACCGGAGAACAAGTCTCCACCCTACCAGTGTACTTGTCCACCTCCAGATGATTTCCCCCTAATGCCTTAGGTCACTTACACATTGAACTTTCTCAGGGGACTTTTCCCTGATACAGTCCACACTGCCCTCTACGGAAGCAGTGTCACATTGGCACAGTTACACATTTACACATTTTACCGATTTACACATGGTTTTACACATTTTACTTTTCATCTCATTCACTTTCTCACTCACATGCATACCTCTGTTTTTTTCTTGACATGGCACTACATAATTCAGGAGTTTAACACACAGTAAATGCACTAATCAAGTTGGGTTAAATAATATCTAATCACATTACGATAACATACATAGATTATTACATTTCACATGAAAAATACATAACTCCTTATATACTGGTCCAAGACCTGAAATTTTAACCACATGCTATTTTCGGGTTTGGGTCATACATTCCATTTTTCAGATTTTTCTGAGCTAATAGAATTTACAGAAATCAAATACCTATTTCGCATGCCATTCACAATTTAAGTTGGTATGGACTTATACACATCAAGCAATTCTAGCAAGCTTCTGTCTGAACAGAGATTACTATTATATGCATGATCTGAGAATACAAAATTACCCTAAATCATACACTATAGATCAATCACCACAAATCATTCTTACATGCCTTTCTATTACCGAACCGAATTTATTAGTAATTTATACAAGCATGGACAATTTACCAAAATTGAGTATACATAAACTGATCTACTAATCTTCATGATCTGACAAACTGAGGCATTCAGACTAATCCTAATCATGAAACATGGATTGGCAAGATTATCAACAAATCATGCTTACAATTTACGGATACAACTTCCTTAACATCCACCACCACACATCACACTCATCCACCACCCCTTAACAATATATAAAAAGTTATAGGGTTACCATATATCCTCATCACGGAAACCATACCGAAATAGTTGTATAGAAAGGGCAAAACAGGTCACTGTTCTGTCCAGAGGAACTTGGCGGCGGTCTCTGGCCGCTGACTCAGGTCAGCGGCATGGTCGATGGACGCCAAGCATGATATCAGCGTCCATTGACCTTGCCGTCAATGCAGGTCTGTGCAGAAACACAGACCCGAGCTCTCAAGTTTGGGTGAATGGGAGGGTCTAGGACTCGAGGAAAATTCATAAAAATAGTAGAAACGACCTAGACACATACGGGGACATTATGGTTAGGTCACTTGCCTTTTAAAAATTGCTCCAAGGGTCAGGGTTTGGTGAAGCCCTCCTTGGGCAGTCCCAAGAAGTGCAGAAACGCCTCCTAGATCTTCTTCCTCCGGCTCCTGGATGATCTCCACAGCAGGGGGATGTCGGGAAGCCTCCTCCTTTGCTCCAGCTATCTTCTTGTCGTGGAAGATGGCCGATCTAGCTCCAGGAAGTCGGATTCTTGGGTGCAAAGAGTGGGGTTTTCAGTTTCTCTTCTAGGGTTTTCCTTTCTCTCTTTTCTCCTCTGCAAGGGTGAAGAGGGAGTGGAAGGGCAATCCGGGTTCAGACATAAGGGGGGCCTCTCTCCCACTCACAAGGTGACATGACAGCTCTCAGAGCCGTTGGGGACAGCCCCCCAATGGCTGAGCTTTCTTGTTTCCGAATTCTGGCTCTGCTGCGCATGCAGGCCAGAGAAATAGGCGTCCATATCGCTCGACGCAGGATTAGTGTTGGCGTCCATGTCTGGACGCTGACACCACCTCAACGGCTAGGGGTTGACGCCAAGATGGCCTTCGGCCAGAACTCTAAAATATGCAGAAAACCATGCATACCATGCATATATACATGCATTTGTATATGGTAGTGTATCCATACTATCACCATTCAATACATGCATTATTTACATCTAATATAAACATGTGCACACGTAATTATACTAATCAATACGTACGTAAATATGTATATACATACACAAGCACAAATATACCCACACAAATACATTAATGCGACGGAAATTCGAGGGCCTTACACCTCTCCCCCTTAAAGAAACTTCGTCCTCGAAGTTAGAACGACACTACTCAAACAAAAGGGGATACTTCTTCTTCATCGCATCCTCAAGCTCCCAAGTAGCCTCCTCTCGTGAGAAGTTCCGCCATAGGACCTTCACCGACGCAATACTCTTGTTCCGGAGATGCTGAACCTTCCGGTCAAGAATAGCTACTGGTTGCTCGACATACGAAAGATCTGGCTGGATCTCCACTGGCTCATGCTAATCACATGAGACGGATCTCGGACATACTTCCTGAGCATAGATACGTGGAATACAGGCTGAACGCTAGCCAAAGCTGGGGGTAATGCTAGCTCATATGCCACGTGCCCAAACGTCTGAGAATCTCATATGGCCAATGAATCTAGGGCTTAGCTTGCTATGCCTGCCAAATCTGACGACCCCACGAGTAGGCGATATCTTCAAGAAGACATGATCGCCAACCTCGAACTCTAGATCCTTTCTCCTGTTGTCGGCATAACTCTTCTGCCTATCCTGCCGCAACAAGCCTCTTCCTGATAAGCTGGATTTATCCGAAGTTTCCTGAACTAACTCCGGTCCGATCAACTGCCTATCACCAGTCTCCTCCCAACATAACGGAGATCTGCAGGGCCTACCATACAACGCCTAAAAGGAGCCATACCAATGCTAGCATGAAAGCTGTTGTTGTATGCGAACTCCACAAGAGGTAAATGGCGCTCCCAATCATCCTTCCAATCCAAAACACACGCTCTCACATATCCTCGAGCGTCTGGATAGTCCTCTCGGACTGTCCATCGGTCTGGGGATGAAACGCCGAACTGAGCTTCAGCTCCGAACCTAAAGCATCCTGAAGACCCTTCCACAATCTCGAAGTAAATCTCGGATCTCGATCCGAAATGATCGACTTCGGCACACCATGCAATCTAATGATACCACTAACATACAATCTAGCTAAACTCTCTACTGACTGCTTCTTCTTCATAGGCAAGAAATGAGCAGTCTTCGAGAATCTATCCACAACTACCCAAATCGAGTCATTGCCCCTTCTAGATCGAGGCAAACCCGAAACGAAGTCCATAGTGACAGCTTCCCACTTCCACACTGGGATCCATCCTCTGCATAAGGCCGGATGGTCGCTGTCGCTCGGCCTTCACTTGCTGACATACTAGACATCTAGACACATAATCCGCAACATCCTTCTTCATGCCGGACCACCAAATGACCTCTTCAGATCTTGGTACATCTTAGTGTTACCCGGATGAATAGAGAATCGCGATCTATGAGCCTCCGCTAACACATGCTCACGGACATCCACTAAATCAGGGACACAAACTCGATGCTGAAATCTAATCACACCATCCTCATCACGAGCAATGCCTGCCTTGCCCACTAACTCTAAGAGTCTAGGGTCGGCTCCCTGTTGCTCGATCACCTCATCCAAAACTGAGGATCTAAGGGATAACTGAGCTACAAACGCCTGACATAGCGATGGCTCTAACTCAGTCAACGCGCAAGCCGCATCCTCTAACATCTTCCAATCCTGCTGGAGAGATGGCCTCTTCTACTTAGCGCATCCGCTACACATTCGCCTTTCCAGGTGATACTGAAGGTCGAAGTCATAGTCCTTCAAGAACTCAATCCATCTCCTCTGCCTCAGGTTTAATTCCTTTTGGGAGAAAAGATACTTCAAGCTCTTGTGGTCGGTAAACACCTCAAATCTGACACCATAAAGATAGTGCCTCCAGATCTTTAGTGCATGAACCACTGCTGCGAGCTCCAAGTCATGAGTCGGATAGTTCTTCTCATGCTCCTTCAACTGACGAGAAGCATAAGCCACTACCCTTTCTTGTTGCATGAGCACACAGCCTAAACCAATCCGAGACGCATCCGTGTAAATAGCGAAACCCTCTACACCGCTCGACAAATACACCAGGGCTGACGTGAGCTTAGTCTTCAATATTGAAAACTACTCTCACACTTCTCGGACCATACAACTTCACCCCTTCCTGGTAAGCTGAGTCAAAGGGGCGGCGGATGGATGAAAATCCTCAATAATCGCCGATAGTAACCAGCTAAACCAGAAAAACTACGAATCTCCGAAGGGGTCTTGGGAACTCCCAATCCATAACAGCCTGGACCTTCGCTGGATCAACTGCAACACCAGCGCCGGAGATAACATGCCCGAGGAAATGAACCTCGCGCAACCAAAAATCGCACTTGCTGAACTTTGCATACAGCTTGTGCTCACGAAGAACCTCTAACACTAACCTCAGATGCTGATGGTGCGTGGCCTCGTCCGGAGAGTAGACCAACACATCGTCAATAAACACCACGACAAAGCTATCTAGATAAGGCCTAAACACCCGGTTCATGAGATCCATGAACGCTGCAGGGGCATTGGTCAATCCGAAAGGAAGGACCAAGAACTCATAATGTCCGTAACGGGTTCTAAACGCCGTCTTGGACACATCCTCACTCCGAATCCTCAACTGATGATAACCAGATCGCAAATCAATCTTGGAAAAGACTGATGCCTCTCGCAACTGGTCAAACAAATCATCAATCCGAGGTAAGGGGTACCTGTTCTTCACAGTCACTTGGTTCAACTTTCTGTAGTCAATGCACAACCTAAGTGACCCGTCTTTCTTCTTGACGAATATACAGGTGCGCCCCAAGGGAAACACTAGGGCGAATAAATCCCTTATTGAGCAACTCTTGCAACTGCCTCCTCAACTCTCGGCTAACTCCGCAGGTGCCATCCGATATGGAGCCTTCGAGATAGGAGAGGTGCCTGGAAGCAACTCTATGGTAAACTCTATCTCTCTATCCGGTGGCAATCCAGACAATCATCAGGAAATACTCTGGAAAATCCTGCACTACCTCATCTCTGCAGAGTAGGTGACTCATCAGCCTCTGGCACTAACACCACGCTGGCAAGAAAGCGTCACAACCCTTGTTCACCATGCGCATCGCCTTCATGGCAGAGATGACTATCTTTCCCGCCACGTTCTTTGGCAAGGGATGAGAGAACTCATCCTCACCAGGAATGCGGAAAACGATCCTCTTCCGACGACAATCCACTAACGCATAGTGCTCCTCTAGCCAATCCAGACCAAGGATAGCATCATAGTCCTTCATCTTTAGCAAGAAGAAACACCCATCTAGGATCTATCCTCAATGCACACAGGTAACGACGGAATGCACTTCCTAGTCGATACCGTACCCGCAGGGGTGTGCACAACATGGGACCTCTAACTCCTCAGACTCTACCCCTGACTCTAGGGCTAACTGCCTAGCGAACCGCTCGGAAATGAACGAGTGCGTAGCACCCGTATCAAACAAAACCCGAGCGTGCACAACTAAAAGTAAATCGTACCTTCGATGACATGCTCCGCCTGCTCGGCGTCCTCACGAGCTAAGCAAACACTCGAGCTGGGGCTCGAGGCCTTCCTGGTCGTCCTGTCACTGGCGCCGCTGCCGCCGTCGCCGCTGCTCCTCGCTGAGTAACTTGCTGAAGCCTAGGGCAGTCCCTGATCTTGTGGTCACTACTACCACACTTTAAGCATTTTCCTGAGATCACCAGCATTCGGTACCGCCAGTGTCTTTCCATAGTGGGGACACTCCTTCTTCACACCGGGGGAATGTACAGAAGGTACCTGTGAACTGCCGGTAACTGTCGATTCTGCTGAGGCTGTACGTCGTCTTTTCTTATCCTATCCTGCCGCTGGAAGGTCACTGCTGGCCTCTTCTGTGAAGTTTCTTCCTTCCAGTATTTCTCCATCTCCCTCCTCCTACAAGCAGCGCTAAGGGCCTCGTCCAGCGCCCGTGGTCAACGCCACAAGCTCGTCCTCAGTGATTTGAGACCCATCACGAATTCTTGGTCTTCTACGCTCATCCTCAACAATGTGCGGTGCATATTTAGAGAGTTCAGAAAACCTTGCCTCGTATTCCAGGACGTCATTGATCCTTGCGTCAGGGAAAGGAATTCTTGCTCCATCTTGTCCTGGATATGCTCTGGGACGAACTTGGCTCGAAAGAGCCTCACAAACGCATCCCACGCCACGTCTACTGCTCGCGTCCTCAAAGCGTGTACGTAGTAGTAGGACCACCATACATCCACTCTCTCCTGTAGCATGTAGGTGGCTAATGTCACCTTATCCTCATCAGGGCACCTGATGGCTCGGAAGATTTTCTCTGTCTCCCTTAACCAACTTTCTGCCATTAATGGATCACTCTCCCCTTAAAAGAGGGGGGGTCATCCTCTTGAATCGCTCCATGATGGGAGGTCCACCATGGTCCTGAGCTGGTGCCTGAGCCTGCTACATTAAACAATAAACAATATACGATAAACACAATATCATGCAATTTAAATAGCAAACTACTAGTTGTTTCATTATTCTACCTGGGCCTCCAACTGTGCCTGGAGTGCTGCCTGGGTATGAGCCTGCGTCTGCATGGCTTGCACCAGACGTTGCATGAATACTCCGTAGTCCACAGGCGGCGGTGGGGGAAGTACAGGGCCCTGCGGTGCCGGGGCCTGTTGCTCCGCCCGCTCATCACGTCGCGGCTCGTCCTCACGGGCCGACGCTCCACCACGCCTACCTCTCGAAGCCATGGCTGTAATAAATTTCAGCCAACATTAGAGCTAGGTTACTAAGTTTTCTAACCATTTTCTTATCTATCTTTCACTTCTTGTTAATGTTTCCTACACATGTGGACATACTTAGCATGCAATGAAGATGATGACTTAGGTATATTCATGTGCAATCTCACCGGTTTCTCTGATACCAATCTCTGTGACGGCCCTCATTATATCGGTACGGTTATACCAACCCACGTCGATATAGCGAGAGTCCTCACAGTGGGACATTTACCCAAACGATACAACAGCTGAGATACACGCGAATATACACAGAGTAGCGGATGTAAAAGACAACTGTCTCCATTCATACATCATCCACATTTAACATACATGAAGTTTACAATTAACACAAGGAACTAAAGTTCACATAATTAAATTGCTGAAATTAAATACATAATGTCCACACTTATACACCTTTTTCATGATAACTCTAATAAAATGTTCAAATTACATAATATGAAATGCACAAGTCACAAGGAAACTCCAAAGTCTAATCTCCGCGCTCGGAGTCCGTCTCCACTGTCTCCTCCAACGGTGCCACGTCACCACTACACCTGTACGCCGAAGCAAGGAGTGAGTCCAAAGACTCAGCAAGCAACACTACTCATAATATGCACGTATATGTCATAGCAGTTTCTACATGCACATTCAAACTTTGCATCACATGGCATGCTAGTCATTTGAAAGTTTCAACCTATCATGAAAGTTTTACAACTTTATGCATGGGTCATGCTTTAAGATTTCTAAGAATAAAACTTACCTATCACATGCTCTCTATTCATTTACTTTAAATTTTGCCTTTAAAGAACCAAGACATGAGAGCTACCCGCATGAAACATTGTGCATATATGAAAGGAAAAACGATTAGCATGGATCTTACATATTTTTAAACACATACATAGACATTTTCACCTGCTTTAAGTTGCTGGTTTCACATGGTTTAATGGTTGTAAACCTATACATGAGGCTACAATGTCGCTTAAAACATGTCATGTGAACAACCAATCATGCTATTGTGTACCCGTGCTCATCAATTGTCCCTACATGGATTCTAGACATTTTTGCACATATAGACATGATGATAACGACGTGAATTTACTGATTTCACATGGTTTCAGATTTGTCTCACATGGGTTTCAATATCGTATTTTCACATTTAGAATTTCACATTTTCTTTACACACGTTTCCTCTTTCACATGGTTACACTTGCACATACACATTCACTTGTTCACTTACACATTTACACATGAACACGTACACATCACACATTACACATTTAGGTGCCGTGACACATAGTCCAAACCACCAAAGAAGGACATATACACATCACATTACACAAGACGCCATCTAGGCATTACAATGGCGACTCTTGGACTGCGCAGACCGGGAGAACAAGTCTCCACCCTAACCAGTGGTACTTGTCCACCTCCAGGATTTCCCCCTAATGCCCTTAGGGTCACTTACACATTGAACTTTCTCAGGGGACTTTTCCCTGATACAGTTCCACTGCCCTCTACGGAAGCAGTGTCACATTGGCACAGTTACACATTTACACATTTTACCGATTTACACATGGTTTTACACATTTTACTTTTCATCTCATTCACTTCTCACTCACATGCATACCTCTGTTTTTTTCCTAACATGGCACTACATAATTCAGGAGTTTAAACACAGTAAATGCACTAATCAGGTTGGGTTAAATAATATCTAATCACATTACGATAACATACATAGATTATTACATTTCACATGAAAAATACCACTCCTTATATATTAGTCCAAATGACCTGAACTTTTAACCACGCTATTTTCAGATTCAGGGTCATACATTCATTTTTTCAGATTTTTCTGACTAAATAGAATTTACAGATTCAGGGTCATACATTCATTTTTTCAGATTTTTCTGAACTAAATAGAATTTACAGAAAATCAAATACCTATTTCGCATGCCTTCACGATTAAGTTGGTATGGACTTATACACGCAAGTCAAAATTCTAGCAAGCTTCTGTCTGAACTGGATTACTATATATGCATGATCTGAGAATACAAATTACCCTAAATCATACACTATAGATCAATCACCCAAATCATTCTTACATGCCTTTCTATTTACCGAACCAAATTTATTAGCATTTATACAAGCATGGACAATTTACCAAAATTGAGTATACATAAACTGATCTACTAATCTTCATGATCTGACAAAGCTGAGGCATTAAGACTAATCCTAATCATGAAACATGGATTGGCAAGATTATCAACAATCATGCTTACAAATTTACGGAATACAACTTCCTAACATCCACCACCACACTCACACTCATCCACACAACACATTAACAATATACATAGTGTATAGGGTTACCATATATCCTCATCATGGAAATCATACCGAAATAGTGTATAGAAAGGGCAGAACAGGTCACTGCTCTGTCCAGAGGAACTTGGCGGCGGTCTCTGGTCGCTGACTCAGGTCAGCGGCATGGTCGATGGACGAAAGCATGATATCAGCGTCCATTGACCTTGCCGTCAATGCAGGTCTATGCAGAAACACAGACCCGAGCTCTCAAGTTTGGGTATGGGAGGGTCTAGGACTCGAGGAAAAATTCATAAAAATAGTAGAAACGACCTAGACACATACGGGACATTATGGTTAGGTCACTTGCCTTTTAAAAATTGCTCCAATGGGTCTAGGGTGTTGGTGAAGCCCTCCTTGGGCAGTCCCAAGAAAGTGCAAAAACGCCTCCTAGATTCTTCTTCCTCCGGGCTCCTGGATGATCTCCACAGCAGGGGGAGTCGGGGAAGCCTCCTCTTTGCTCCAGCTATTTCTTGTCGTGGAAGGTGGCCGGATCTAGCTCCAGGAAGTCAGATTCTTGGGTGCAAAGAGTGGGGTTTCTCAGTTTTCTTCTAGGGTTTTCCTTTCTCTCTTTCTCCTCTTGCAAGGGTGAAGAGAGGAGTGGGAAGAGGCAAATCCGGGTTCAGACTAAGGGAGGCCTCTCTCCCACTCACAAGGTGACATGACAGCTCTCAGAGCCGTTGGGGACAGCCCCCAAGGCTGAGCTTTCTTGTTCCGGAATTTCTGGCTCTGCTGCGCTGCAGGCCAGAGAAATAGGCGTCCATATCGCTCGACGCCAGGATTAGTATTGGCGTCCATGTTTGGACACTGACACCACCTCAACGGCTAGGGGTTGACGTCAAGATGGCCTTCGGCCAGAACTTAAAATATGCAGAAACCCATGCATACCATGCATATATACATGCAATTTGTATATGGTAGTGTATCCATACTACCAAGAAGGGTAAGTGGGCCTTGCTGCGGAGGGGCTTGGCCGAACAAGGATAGGCCACCCACTAGAACTTTGGTGGTGAGAGGAATATTGAATTAGCCCGCGAGGGGGCAGGGGAGGCTCGGACTGTGGGTTTCGGGCAGTTTCATGGTGGATGGCTCCCATGTTTAGGTGAAGGGATTGAACAGGTTCGGGGATAGATTTCCCCTTCAAAGCATATGAACTTCTCAAAGTTGGGAGGGTTGGAGATTAGTGAGGAGATCCACTAACTGGGACAGATCAATAGAGGCAGAGGTATTTCTAGTAACATGCCTCGGATAATGATGGGGAGACTCAACTTGATTAGAATCCACCGCATGGACTTGAGGGATGGATTGATCATATATGGTCCATTGGAGAGTTGTGCATACTATTCATTAGAATCATAGGTCTCATCATACACCTCGTCATAGTAACCCATATATTTGTGTTCAGCCATTCCAATTGATTTTCCTGAACATAGCAACATGATATTAAGCACACTAGGTTTACTAACAACCAACTACTCAACAAGTTTGAGAGAAGAAGTAATAGCTTTAATCAAATACTTAGGGGATGCTTACGTCAATTTGATTATTTCAATATGATTCAATGTGACTTTTATGAAACGGTTTCACTCCAATATGGGTATGAACCTAAATGGGTATGAAGAGAACTTCGGGCTCACTAAACACACTTCTTCTCAATGATAAGATATTTTATATGGGTCTCCAAGATGTTGCAACCTACTCGGTCCACCGTGAGGGAATCCACGGGGTAGAGAGACTTACGGAGGTCTCGATGAGGATTCTCTAGTCCAATGAGACAGAATGCCCAAGGAGAGATCGTCCTCCCTGAGAAAGTGTTTGGATCCTAGGATAAGGAGGAAGGGAGGTCCCTCAGCCGAGTATGCCATGTAAATGCAAGTAAGAATGGAAGGATGACAGAAAACCTATGCTCTGTGAACAGACAGAAACGCGACGAGTGTAGTCATCATGCTTCAACCAGAATCGTGACTGTTCAGTCGGTCGTGGATCTGATAGCTCACAAAGCTATAAGAGCCACGACAACTCCCTCCGGTGTAGTCTATCACAGAATCACGACAGGTCAACCCATCATACAACAAACATAAAAATGCGATGCCTGAACACGTCGCAATTCAAAAGACACTCGAGAGTTCAAGAAAAGTAGTAAATCAGACAAGCATACTATGTGGCCAACCAAATAGAGAAACAAGAGTAGAATTATGATGTTTTCTTCAGATGAAAGTAAGTAATAGAGGAGGGGAGCATGATGATGATTTATTTTTAATTAAACATTATGGGAAAAGAGCACAAACACAACTTGGTAATCATGATGGTTCTAAAAGGAGTACCGCATGGGGTACGAGGTTAGGGAATTGTAATATGTGGGGTACGAAAGGAGTGACACACGTGGGTGTTAAAGGGAGGGGCACACGTGGGTGTCGAAGGAGTGATAACCAAAACTAAAATAAAAAGAATCCTACCGTGATCGCAGTTTGTGAACGTGCTTAATCATGCCACAAAGAATTAATTAAAAAAAGAAAAAGGATTTTATAAAATAATAATGAAGTGAATATGGATAGAGAAAAAGAGGGAGGAAAAGAGGAAGTGAGTGTGTGTACTAAAATGGAGGTGTGATCACCAGGTATATGTGGATACCGAAGGAGAGAGTGAAGGAGAGATTACTTACCTTCACCCAAAGATCGCGGAAGAAAAGGAGGTGGGTTGACTCTTACTTCTCCAACTGACCGGCGGCGAAGAAGACTTTAGCTTGTGGTTACCATGCAAAAATGATTAAACAAACAAATGAAGCAAATGATTAGTCCAAGTTGTGTAGTATCAAATCTAAATAAGAAAGGGAGAAATTTGCTTCTATGGGCTTGAACACACCTTGTGGAGGTGGTTTAAAACCCCTAAAAGAGTGTGGGTAAGAATTGAAATGAAGTGTGTGTGTGAACTATGGTGATGAATGCACTAAAGAGAATTAAAATAAAGCAAAGGGAGAAAAGAATCTGATGAAGCCAAGCACAGGCACAGCAGTGATGGATGTGAGGAAGAAGACTCCTTTGCTCCAATGGACTTGAAAGGATGAAAGCACAACTCCTCCAATTGAAGAAGACTTGAAGCAAGCTTGAGGGGAGTGTTCTCTTCAAGCTCCGGGGTATGGCTCTTCAACGCAGCAAGGCTTCGCCACAACACTTGGAATCTTAGGGTGAACAAGGTTCGGTTCGGTCCCAGTTGGCTCATTTTTAGTCAACTCGAAAGGAACCGAATTCCAAGGCCAACCCGAACAAACTGAACCGGATCGGTTTAAATTGAAGTTTAATCCTTTTATTACATAGTCGTGCGCTTGGCTTGATGGTTAAAGCGTTGACTCTTCATGTAAGAAGTTTGATGTTCAAAACTTGGTTTTGACATGTTTTCCACATAAAATATCAGTTTTGACACTTTTTTTTACAAAAAAACCTATTGTAAGAGTCCAGTTTCGAACCCACGACGCCTTCAACGCCATGCAACCCCGCGCCAACCAACTGTCCTATATTTGTTTGAGTTATTATTGCACATATTATATATATATATATATAGTTTATTCGGTTTCAGAAAAATAAACCGAACTGAACTGTGTGGGGGTCCAAATCAAACCGAACGGTTGGTCCAGTTCGATTTTTTCGGTTTGAACCGAATTATGAATAGCCCTATGGACTCTCCCTCAAAACAATGGTCACAATGGTCCTTTTATAGGGGTAAAAATGTAATCATAACGGACACAGTAGTCGCCTTTAAATTCAAATCGCGGCTAACCAAAGGGTCGCGTTTAAAAGACTTCTTTACTTCGATTGGTTCTTTCCAAACATCGATTATAGCAAGTATACAAATCCCGATGACATAGATCGATGTGTTTCTAACACTTTCAATATTGATCAGATTCTTGCCAAATTAATAAAGGAAATATTGAATTGCGACGACATGAAAGTCGTGTATTTGGAAGAATCGAACTTCTAGCAGGAATCGATCTTTTAAACAATGGAAGGTCAAAAATGCGATGTTCTGAGTGGACGCGTTTATAATTAGTAACAAAATCTTTGTAAAAAAAAATTAAAATTGCTAAAAAATGAATATGGAAACTCTTAATACGACGACATCAGATTCTTGCCAAATTAATAAAGGAAATATTGAATTGCGACGACATGAAAGTCGTGTATTTGGAAGAATCGAACTTCTAGCAGGAATCGATCTTTTAAACAATGGAAGGTCAAAAATGCGATGTTCTGAGTGACGCGTTTATAATTAGTACAAAATCTTTGTAAAAAAAAAATTAAAATTGCTAAAAAATGAATATGAAACTCTTAATACGACGACTACATCAGACGCGAATATAAAACAGAACTCAAGTCGGAATAGGAACCTAATACGCGACGACTTTACCCGTACGTTTCATTTTCTTAAACTGTGACCACTATGTTCCCCGCGAATTAACTGGCATACAGAGGACCCCCAAAAGCCCCTAGAATAATTCTTAAAATCCAAAAAAAAAAAATCACTCAAATGGTAATTGAGGAGAGCACTTTGAGGCATTACATTATAACATTAAATGTACTCAATATATTGTCAAAATTGGTGTGTCTACAGGGGTATACCCCAGTTGTTGTACTTTGTTTCCTTTGACTTTATTTGAGGGAACTGGCTATATAAGTTCATGTAAATATTTGTGAGATTGTATAAAGTAAATGATGGTACGGTGGTTAGAATGTGTTTATTTTGTTCTCATAGACTCGTGTAATATTCCCTATGAGGCTTCAGCTTGTTCGCGGTAGGCTGAGTCGTGTTGGACTTGTTATAGTTTAACAGGTCAGAACGACGAGGACTACTACACGCACACACATATATGTGTTATATAATATATAATATATATATATATATATATATATATATTAATATCTATATATATATATATATATATATATATATATAAAACTATTGAAAGTCCTGTGCGATGCACGGGGATGATTTAAAAATAAAACAAAATATGTGTTATTATTTTAGTTTGATTTCTTATACCATTTAATGTCAATGTTGCAGCATATATTCATCATTTGATGTTCTATTAAGGTTGGTTGCACTAATATTGAGTTAATTCAATGTTCTTTATTCATCGATACATGTTAGAATTCTTTATTAAAAATATTTTTAAATTATATGTTGTTTAATTCGATGTATGCATGGATATCAATGAGTAGGTTCTTTAATTTGATTTATTTAATTACTTGGTTGTTCTTTGTGAGCTGAGGTGTGTTGGTACAACCTAACATTACACGCACCTCAGAAGAGCGTGCTAAGCCCATGTCAATGAACCTACTTGTTCAGGACTTTGGGATTGATGTCTATTCGCAGTGTTTTGATGAGAATATATATATCTAACTCAAAGTTTTGAATTGTCTACTTTGACAGTCCGTGAATGTTTGATCACACTTAGGTGTTCACTTGTTATATGTGTTTTGTACTATATGTTGAAAATTTTTGGTTGCGTCTATTCACTCCTCTCTGATATACCTTTATTGATATTAGTATTTCTTAACCACTACTAGTAATTATTTAAGAGAATTTCTTAATCAAGACATTTTTGTGGCATATCGGAGAGGTGTAGAGAGATGATGATGAAATTTCAATATATTGTACAACACATATAGTAATTGATCTTGCAATCAAACCTTCACAGATGGTTTAAAAGTGATAATTTAAATAATATTTCCATCCTATCCATGTGTTTACGTTAAACGGTGAGGGTGGGTCCGTTTTTTTTTGAATTTATGAATTTCTAATTGCTTGTGACTTACCATTTTAGGTGCAAGAAAAATGTCTCAACATCATTGATGGATGTACCATAGAATAGTTAACCAGATGGTGTCAGAAGAGTTTAAAGATGGTTTGATAGTTTTATTCAGTTTGCATTGGGTCATCCAACTGTAGCATTAACTTGCAGTGTAACATCTGATGCCCTTGTTCAAGTTGCAAAAACATAAAGTGGATTTCGCCATGGGATGTGCAAATCATTGTACACGAAAGGATTTGTTTCAGATTATGAGTTTTGGACATGTCATGGGAGCATATCCAATATCAATCGGCCATGTTGCAGGCACAAGTATGTATATGGATATAGTTATAGATGTTGCTAGTATGGACTTTAATGTTTGCGCTAATGTGTATTTAATTATATATTGGCTAATGTGATGTATTTCTTGCATGATCTATTAATGCGAGGAGAGAGGGCACTGAGAGGGGCTCTACTTCGTCCTCTGTGCCATTTCTTCCAGGCTCAGATATATTGACTTAAATCTTTACTACATGTGATATTAATTATATATCTGCTAATCTGATATATTTCTTGCAGGATCTGCTAATGCGAGGGGAGAGGGCATTGGAGGGGCTCTACTTAATTCCTCCTTTGTGTTGTTTGTTTCGGACACATGATATTGACTTAAATCTTTGCCTACATGTGTATATTTATTATATAACTACTAATGACATTTGATTTTTATAAACCCGAGTGCCCCTCTACCAATTTCAGAGGGGATACCATTAGCACCAGAATCATTGCCCTCGACACATTGACTGGTACATGCATGTTTTGATTTTCTCTTACATTTTTATCTTTAGATGTTGAAGCACTATGATTTTATTTATAACAGATGTCGCCAGTCATCACGAGGGCGATGAGCAGGAGTTGGTCCAGGACACTTGTTGTGCTGGATTTCTGGGTAGATATAATTATTCATAATTATATTTGTTATCACTCTATAAATTTTGTAATACAAACTATTTAATAAGTGCAATTGCAGCGAAAAAATAGATCCTGGTGGGGCTTCCTGTTATACATCTCTCGTTCAGGTGCATGTTCGCAGGCCGTATTCTCCTCTTAACAATTTTCAATTGGCGTCTGGGATTTATTGTTCGACATGTTCATAGTAAAAGGTTTAATCTTTTTAATCATGTCTTTCTCATCTCTGTCATTGATTATACTAACTTGTGTAATTTAATTTTCTTACAACGTCGGTATGAGTTCACGAGGGAAGAGGATGTCCCACGAACACGACATGTATGAGAAGCTATATTGCCCAGACTATTATAGAAAGACAGTGTGGGCCCAAGATAAGATGACAAATTTTTTTGGCAGCCAGGATCCCAACATGTGGAAGGAGTACGACCCGGGGTGGATGAGGCGAGAGTATTGGGAGTCCCTCTATGACAGATAGGCCATTCCTCAATGGCAAGAAAGTCTCTGGCAGCCAAAGCTAATCGGGTCATGCAATCAGAAAAATATTATTTTCAACAGCGGTTAGTTGTCTTATGCGACCTACAAAGACTAAATGGTAAGAAACTTCTAATTGATTAATACCTTATTAATATATATCCTAATAGTTTATAATTTTTAAAAGACTCAGAAGCTCCAGCGTCCCCTCTCATTCCGCTAGGTATTTGAAAGGATTATCTTTTCAATTATTTTGTAGGAGTCATATGATAGATAGATGGCTTAGAAGTATGGGGCTGACATGTTGCATCTAGAGTTGGATCCTAAGGTATGGTTGGCAGCGACGGGCCAACTAAGAAATGGCCGTTTGTACGGATTTGGACACAGCTTCGACACTACTCCAGTGATGTCATTGTGTACAAGTTCAGTGCTCCTCCGGCCTGTACGAGTGCATTCACAATGCCCTTAGTGGAGAGAGCAAGATTAGAGACATAGTCTATGAGAGATATCGCTCTTCCGTACTGATCTTCAGTAGCAGATGATGAGCTGCGAGTTGTGCATTACACAGGCGGTGGCCGCCCTCCCTCTCTCAGGCTGGGATTTTTTTTCGTAGGGAGGAGCATCCACCTCACACAGCCCCCTCAGGTGAGTGTTTGTTATTAATTTTAATTTTATATAATTTAGACATATACTGTTTCTATGCAATTCATAAACTAGAGTTAGAATTGGTACAACACGACATGCATAATAACTTAGTGTAAAGAACGTAAAATAATGGTTTGGGGTGAGAGTGACACACGGAAATTGATCCTACACGATTGGGGTGATGAGAGTAACATGTGAGAATTGACGGAATCCAAATCGGACTCTCGTTTGAGCTTGACGCTTAAAGAACTATTGTCCAAATTGACTTATTATAAAGAATAAAAATACAAATTCGGAGGTCAAAATGTGAAATATCGATCCGATCAGCGTGTCAATCAGTCCTATATGATTGAGGTGGTGAGAGTGACTTGTGATAATTGACAGAATCGAAATCGGATTCTCGATTTGAGCTTGGGGCTCAAAGAACTATTGTGTAAATTGACATATTATAAAGAAAGAAATGGACCAAGTCGGGGGGTCCAAAGTGAAATGCTTACCCGATCAGCATGCTGATCGGTTCCTATATACACCGGAGTGATGAGAGTGACATGTTAGAGTTGACAGAGAGTGACATGTGAGAGTTGATGGAATCCAAATCGGATTCTCAGTTTGAACTCGATGCTTAAAGAAGCGTTGTCCCAATTGACTTATTCTAAAGAAAGAAAAATATCAAGTCGGAGTCTAAAAGTGAAATATTGATCCGATCGTGTGCCAATCCCTAAACGATCGGGGTCGTGAGAGTGACATGTGAGAATTGATGGAATCCAAATCATAATTTCTGTTTGAGCTTGATACTTAAAGAAACATTGCCCAAATTAACTTATTATAAAGAAATGAAAAAAACAAATGGGGGTCCAAAATGTGAAATATCTATTCAATCAATGTGCCGATCGGTCCTACACGACTGTGGTCATGAGAGTGACATGTGAGAATTGATGGAATCCAAATCAGATTCTCGATTTTAGTTTGGCGTTTAAAGAACCATTCTTAAAATCATTTAGTGAATAGTTCATGTATTACTTCTCCAAATTTATAAAAATATTAATTTTTCTTATTTATATTTATATATCTAATGTTACTTTTTGTAATATAAGATTCTCAGTACATGAAGAGGATGAGGCAGACATAGAGGATGATGCGACAAATCTCTCATGATTTTTTTTTATTGATATATTTTGTTGTAGATGTTTTTATGATATTTATTTGTTGTGGATGATTTTGTAGATATTTATTATTATGGATATTTTTATGGATATTTGTTGTTGTGGATGTCTTTAATGGACAGATTACCTTTTTTTAACAGGTGTAAAATTAGATATTTTTATTTCTGTTTGAAATAAAATAAAATAAAAATTTTGACAGAAGTTTCGACGGACTATGAATCCTTCCGAAATTTTTAACATTTTTTTCCGAGGGACACTTTTCATCGAAAATCCGTCAAAATGCATCCGAAATAAGTATTTTCGACAAAATCTGTCCATCAGGAACACTGCTTTTTTGTGGTGTCCAAAGAGGTTAGCCATCTTTTCTAGTGAAAGGACGACCCGTACCTAAGTAAGAGTTTCTTTTGGTTGAAGCATAGCCTAACAGCTTTTTCATGCAGAGATTCCTTTTAAATTTTATCCGCAATTTAACCTGCGAGTTGAGAATTTTGGTGTATATAGAGCAAACTACTAGACTACTCCTTGTTGTATACCTGCTGTAAACGTAGTACAATTTTTCCCAATAAACGTTGTTTGTTTGGTTGTAATTTTTTGCGTTTCTCCTACTTTAGAATTACTAATTTGAAAATTATCATAGTCTGCCCACCCTTGCAAGGAAGAAATATTTGTTGCACGTAGAGCATGTCATGCCTAACGCTGCGACTGGCCAGCGTGCAATGGGGAGGATCCGGTTTATACTTGAATTAAGTGGTCCACTTGTCTTACTATTTTATACGCATCTTAAACAATATATGCTACTCAGTCCAAACATATATAATGTCCTTTATTGGGCCTAAGCTGTTAAGCCGGCCTTGGGTGTCCTACTAGAGGGTGAATCCCACTTCAATTATGGTTTGGACTGATCTCTCCTCTTTATATAAACAACCACACTGTTTTACTCTCCATACAATTACATTCATCCACACGTCATAGAGAAAGGAAATTAGGGAGACAATGTGGGGTTACACACGTAGGGTTGTTCATAACCACATTTTTTTGGCAACCCTAGCTAAACCAAATCCAATCCCCAACTTGAATTAAATCAAGTCGATATTTTGATTTTATTTAGTTCAAATAAAAATTTATAATTAATTTAAATATTAATAACTTATTGATATTTATGTATTTAAAATATGAGAACATAAATATAAATATTTTTTATTTTCAAATTTATGTATATAATTATTTTAGTATTAATATGTATATGATATAAAATTGTGGAGGGGTGTAGGTAACTTAGTCCAATAAAGCCTATTCACCTTGGCTTGCTAGGGAGGGAGAATGGCAACAACAGCCGACCAACATTCTGCTTCCCTACAGCATGTTGCAGGTGTACCCTCAGTGTAATTTTGAGTGACTAACAAAATATTAAGTGAACAACATTTTTATCATGATTAGAAAGATTTTAATTGATCATGTATAGTTTCTTAATCGACTATGTTTTTATCAAGTATCAATTGTGTCTCATTAAGACGTCAATTTTTCTCTTGAGTCTACAAGATAGAAGAACTATCGATTAAATATGTGGCAATGAGAAATTGCTATGTCCCAGAGACCACTCAAGTATCAATTATGTTTCGAGGTTGTAATCGATAAAAGTTTTCAAGTGCACTGTAGTATCAATTATATCCTACTGTGTATTGATTATGTTCTCCTACTGAGTATCAATCAAGTTCCACTTCGATATCCCCTATAGAGTGGCAATGGAAATTTTCTATGTACACAATATCATGTATCGATTAAGTGACCCTCAATAATAAATTAAGTATACTAATGTGTGAAGTCTTAAAATTTTTCTAAGTTCTCAGTATTAGGTGTCGTTTACGTTTCACTCACCAATTAATTATGTACGTCATTGTGTGACCAAAAAATTCCAAGTGTGGATAGTACTAAGTATGGATTACATGGCTTAGATAATAGATTAAGTGTAGTAGTGTATGTATACAACTAGTACAGTCCACAACCTACATTGAGTATCAATTTGTCTTCCCATTAATCGATTTGTTATCTACTGAGATTCACGTCAAAATTTTTCTAAGTACATAACACAGTGTAAAATATCGATTATGTTTTACACTGTGTATTGAATAAGTGTTTTCCTATGTGTCCTGCATATATAACACAGTGGACATACGGGGTGGGGGGGTTGAGTGGAATCCTCGGAATGATATCGAGATTTGGGGGGGAGGGTGGGCTTTTCCCAATTAGGGTTGTTCACAGTCCAGTTCGATCTGGTTCAACACAATTTTTGGACGAATATAACTAAACCAATTTTTTTGGTTCAGTTCAAACCAACAAAAAATCTGTGTTTTAAAAGGGTGATCCTAAAGTTTTGAACTCAACAACCCCATTGGGAGGGAAGGACTGTGGCCACTGGGCCACAATTTCCTTGTGATAGTATATATTATTAAATATATTTATATATTCAATTTATTCATTTCACAACAGGAAATCGAACATAACTACAGGGTCCTTCAACCCGAACCGTTTCGGTTCGGTTCTTCGGATTGAACCATATTATGAACACCCCTACTCGTAGTGGTTAGCCTTTGGACTACACAAAAAAAAAAAAATGTGGCGTACGTAAAAATGGTGAAGTCCTTGATAGGGAACAATCTTAATAGTTAAGTTTCAAAAGATAGTCTTGTGTATCAATTAAGCATCATTCTGAATTCATTGATTAATCGGTACTTGTTATAGATTCAATATTTTACATTCGATTATGCATTATGTTTTATGATGATTTCTTGCTAATCGATAAAATCTACTATGCAAATCTGACTATCTACACACATTGACTGAGCTAATCGATAAGATCTTTAGTAGTGTGTAAATGACTTAAGTTCACAACAAGATTGAGTTTGATGATGGTGTGTTTTATGATCGACACAAGTTTTACTTGATTTATCAATCAAATTGATTATCTCATTTTTCTCTTAAGCATCATAATTGATCAAGGTTACTCTAATTATTCTTTTATTGATTATGCATATCTTTGTCTAACAAATATTATTTTGAACTTTTGAAAAGACATTGACTTTGACTACTATGACTTTTACTCTATAATCATTCTTGAAGTAAGAAAATGTCTAATGCACATCCTAAAGATTTTCTTAACCTGAATAAAGTAATTTATTTATATTTCAAATTCATCTAGTTTTATTTCACAAGATTTGATCTGGCAATATAGTGGGAAAACGTGTTTCATCATCTTAATTAGATATTGACCCATTTCATTGAGTAGTACTTGTCAATGTATTTTTCCTATAGATATATCTCATTTGACAGACAAGTATTGCCCATTCGCCAAGTTTCAGCCAGCAATTGTGAGCATCTCCTTTTTCATCTTCCTTGAGTCATTTGGCTTGTGCTTCATTGTTGCCATTTTTGTCTTTTAAGAACATATTTTCTATGGCATTTTCACCTCATTTGATGTGTGGCTTGCGTGCTTGGTTTGTTTCACTCGGTGTGAGGAAGACCTCTTAGCGGGATGCATGTGGTTGCCCTCCATTATGAGGAAGGCCTAGGGTCTAAGTGTATTCCCTCTTTGGTAAGAAAGACTAATTGCATCTGAGTGGTTCCCTCAAGTTGAGGAAGACAAATGTGCACCAGGTGCATGGTTGGCCTACAGATTGGTTAATAAATCTCAAGATGATTTGTCTTGGGATTTGAGCATAGGATAGGTTGAAAGAGTTCAACTTCGATCAGGATAAAATCGTTATGCTTGTCCGGTATCTTGCCTGCTTTATTTCATTGTCTATCTATTTATTCATTTCTATTAATATTCTAATATTCGATTTATACCCATTCATCCTACTCCACAATGTGACTAACAAGTGGTATTGGAGTCACACGCGCCTCAGGATCTATTGACGTCGGAGACAAAGGTTAGGCTATAGAATCTCAGAAAGGTCAAGCCATCAATCGTACTCCACTAGTTGATGGCCTTGACTATCTATGTTTATTGGAAAGCTGGTACAGAGATACTCATTAAAAGTCTAAGTTATGATCTCTATAGTATTATTAAAAATGGCGATCATCTAGTAGTAACTTTGAAATTAATTTCGCACAAACTGACAAAAAGTATTTTTCTCTAAATTCCAAAGGTATCTATACTATGTTGCACGCTTTCAAAGGAGTAATTCAACAAAGTTGCAACAAGCAAATCAGCTTAAGAAATATGGAAACAACTCGGGTTGACATATGAAGTAAAACATGACGTTGAGGAAAAACTCTACATTAATATCTTCATCCACAGTAGAGCAAGAAGAAGCAGATGAACCTCACCTCGTGCTCATCGTCAAATTTGAAGAGGTACATTCTGAGACTGATCATAGTTCATGCCCTAATACTGAAGATGTTTTTAATAAACTGTTTGGAAAATGTAAATATGTTAGCAAACAGTTAAAACTTAAAAGTGAAATACCATAAAATGGTCAAAGAAAAAGGGTTATTGGAAGAATACAAAAATAAGTTCCAAGAATAAATTAAAAACTTAAACAAGAAATAAGTTTACCAAGGGTTAAGGAGCATGAACAAAAAATATTCTAAGATGATAATATATGATTGCTCATAAGCTTCAAAATGATCAGCATAATATTTGAGAAAAAAATACTCAAAGATCAACTAAGGAAATAAAATATTAAAAAGGATTATAAATAATCAAATAAACAAAATGGGATTAAGTTCTATTCCAACTGAGAATAAATGTAGAATAATGTATCCTCCTGCCTATTCAATACACTAAATTTTAAGAGAACAATATAAAACATGATCCATGTCAAATTTGTGGAAGATTAAAACATAATAAATAGAACTATCCATACAGACATAAAACATAGGGGTCTACGCAGGAAGTTGATAGGCCAAAGGGGTCATGATGATGATCATTGCCAATAGTTTGACAAAAGCACAAGCACTAACAGATTATACTGAACTCTAATTCAATTAGAGGATAGAGAAATATTGGTTGGAGAACAAGGAACTTTGACTAGAGTCCAATCGATTACTGAACAATTGTCATAAAGATTGGAGAACAAAAGGGAGCACCTGCTGAACCATTCTAAGAATTAACCCTTAATATTGGTGATGACACAAATCATGCTTATCATAAAATCCTTAATATCACTATTATCTCATGAATATAATATTTTTCATTACTCCATGAAAAGATTTGCACTATCAGAAACTTTGTCCTACTAGTTTTGGTCAGGATCAGTCGAAGCTAGCTTCGTCATATACAAACCCTCACTTCATTATATACGAAATCTTATTTCGACTGACAATGATATAACTAACTACCAGTCGAGCTTCACTTCCTCATATACGAAGCTACAATTCATCATATAGGACGTTTCACTTCTACTGACAATGATGAAAACTGACCAGTCGAAACATCACTTCATCATATACGAAATTTTCCTTCGACTGGAACATCGACTAGTGACCAAGACATCGATTGCTAACTAAGGAACATCATTTGGTGACCAAGACATCGATTGCTAACTAAGGAACATCGATTGCTGACTACCAACATCGATGTTGACTAAATATGGTTATATTTATGGAGTAAAAAGGTTATCTTTAGCTAGAGTGTCAAACTTCATAAAAAAATGTTTAAAGGTAGACTTAGAGGCTCTGGACCTAAGGTCCCACCACAAGATATTACAATATAAAAAAAAATCTAGTGCTAACAATAACGGACCCTAAGCAATGTGAGCATAATGGATAAGCATATAAAGAACTCTCAATGAATTTCAGTGCCGTGAATATTATACAATGCTCTTTACATCTTAACAACATCTCAAGTTTCTATATGTAGTTCAGCCAAGGAGATGTGGGATAACTTCAAGCTCATCTATGAAGGCACCTCTGAGATCAAGGAGGCAAAGGCTAACTTACTAGTTCACAATTATGAGCTTTTCATGATGAAGCCAAAGGAGTCCATATTGAGATGTTTGAAAAATTCACAGAGATCACCAACTGTAAGGCCCTCGAATTTCGGTCGCATTATTTGTATTTGTGTGTGTATATTTGTGCTTGTGTATATATACATATTTACGTACGTATTGATTAGTATAATTACGTGTGCATATGTTTATATTAGATGTAAATAATGCATGTATTGAATGGTGATAGTATGGATACACTACCATATACATATTGCATGTATATATGCATGGTATGCATGGTTTTCTGCATATTTTAGAGTTCTGGCCGAAGGCCACCTTGGCGTCAACCCCTAGCCGTTGAGGTAGTGTCAGCGACAGACATGGACGCCAACACTAATCCTGGCGTCCAGCGATATGGACGCCAATCTCTCTGGCCTGCATGCGCAGCAGCCATGCAAACTTCTGAAACAAGAAAGCCAGCCATTGGGGGGGTTATCCCCAACGGCTCTGAGGGCTGTCAAGTCACCCTAAGAGGAGAGAGGGCCTCTCCTTAAGTCTGAACCCGGAGCTGCCCCCCCCCCCCCCTCTTCACCTTTGCAAGAGGAGAAAAGAGAGGAGAAAACCCTAGAAGAAAAACTGAGAAAACCCCACTTTTGCACCCAAGAATCCGACTTCCTGGAGCTAGATCCGGCCATCTTCCACGACAAGAAGATAGCTGGAGCAAAGGAGGAGGCTTCCCCGACATCCCCTACTGTGGAGATCATCCAGGAGCCCGGAGGAAGGAGATCTAGGAGGCGTTTCTGCACCTTCTTAGGACTGCCCAAGGAGGGCTTCTCCGAGCACTTTGATCCCTTGGAGCAATTTTTAAAAAGGCAAGTGACCCTACCATAAGGTTCCCGTATGAGTCTAGGATGGTTTCATCATTTTTGTGTATTTTTCTTCGTGTCCTTGACTTCTTTGGAGCTCGGGTCTGTGTTCTGCACAGACCCGGCATTAACGGCAATATCCATTGACGCTGAGATCATGCTTGGCGTCAATCGACTATGCCGTTGACACTGAATTAGCGGCCAGAGACCGCCGCCAAGTTCATCTGGACAGAACAGTGACCTGTTCTGCCCTTCTATATGACTATTTTCGGTATGTTTTACGATGAGGATATACTGTAATCATTATATTTTGTATGATGTTAGTGTGACAAATGTGGTGTGGGATGGATATGTGTGCATGGTGGTGAATGTTTGAGGTTCATTTTTTTGAAATTCCAAGCATGATCGTTAGTGAACTTGTCAATCTGTGTTTTATGTTTAGGACTAGTCTGAGTGCCCTAAGTTTTGTCAGATCATGAGGAAAATGGATCAATATGTGTACTAAATTTGATAAATTGTCCATGCTTATTTGTTTTATGCTTTCTAAAATTGAACAAGAATGCATGTGTAGGGTTATAAACCTTGAGAAAAATGGTCTGTTGCTCAGAAAAACTCTAAAGATTTCTATGATTATGGGCATGTTAGGGTTCAGACAGTGAGTGGCAAAAATGTATGATGATGTTAAACCCTATGTCAATGTGAATTATGAATAGCATGCTAAATAGGTATTGATTTGTAAATTCTATTTAACTTCTATTTAACTCAGAAAACTGAAAATTTGAGTGTATCTTGAACCCGAAAATAGCATGTGGTTAAATTTCCAGGTCATTTGGATCAGTGTATAAGGAGCTATGTATTTTCCATGTGAAATGTAAAAATTTATGCATGTCATTGTAAAGTGATTAGATATTTTTAAATCCAACCTGATTGGTGAATTACTGTGTGTTAAACTCCTAAAATCTATAGTGTCATGTCAGGAAAAACAGAGTTATACATGTGAGTGAGAAAGTAATGGATGAAAAGTGATATGTGTAAAACCATGTGTAAAATCGGTAAAATGTGTAATGTGTAACTGTGCCAATGTGACACTGCTTCCGTAGAGGGGCAGTGGACTGTATCAGGGAAAAGTCCCCCTGAGAAGTTCAATGTGTAAGTGACCCTAAGGGCATTAGGGGGAATCCTGGAGGTGGACAAGTACCACTGGTTGGGTGAGACTTGTTCTCTCCGTCGTCTGCGCAGTCCAGCGAGTCGCCATTGAATGCCTATGGCGTCTATGTGTAATGTGATGTGTATTGTCCTTCTTGGTGGTTTTTGACTATGTGTCACGGCACCTAAAATGTGTAATGTGAAATGTGTAATGTGTATGTGTTCATGTGTAAATGTGTAAGTGAACAAATGTGAAATGTGTATGTGTAAAGTGCAACCATGTGAAAGAGGAAACTTGTGTAAAGAAATGTGAAATTCTAAATGTGAGAATATGATATTGAAATCCATGTGAGACAAATCTGACCATGTGAAATCAGTAAATTCTGTTATTTCATCATGTTTATATGTGCAAAGATGTCTAGAATCCATGTTAGGGATAATTGGTGAGCACGGTACAAGATAGCATGATTGTTGTTCACATGATATGTTTTAACGCAATATTGTAGCTCTCATGTATAGGTTTACAGCCATTAAACCATGTGAAATCAGCAACTTAAGCATGTGAAAATGTTTATGTATGTGTTTAAAAACATGTAAGATCCATGCTAGTCGTGTTTTCCTTTCATGTATGCACAATGTTCATGTTGGTAGCTCTCATGTCTTGGTTCTTTAAGACAAAGTTTCATGAGTAAATTGAATAGAGAGCATGTGATAGGTAAATTTTTATTCTTAGAAATCTGAAAGCATGATCCATGTATAAAATTGTAAAACTTTCATGATAGGTTGAAACTTTCAAATGACTAGCATGCCATGTGTTGAAAATGTAATGTGCATGTAGAAACCGCTATGACTTATACGTGTATGTTATGAGTGTTTTGCTTGCTGAGTCTTTGGACTCACTCCTTGCTTCGGCGTACAGGTAGTTTTTGTGACGTGGCACCTTTGGAGGAGACAGTGGAGACGGACTCCGAGCGCGGAGATACTAGTCTTTGGAGTTTCTTTGTGACTTGTTATTTCATAGTATGTAATTGAACATTGTATTAGAGTTATCATGAAAAGATGTATAAGTGTGGACATTATGTATTTAAATTTCAGCAATTTAAATTATGTGAACTTTTAGTTCCTTATTGTTAATTGCAAACTTCATGTATGTTAAATGTGGATGATGAATGAATGGAGACAGTTGTCTTTTACTTCCGCTACTCTGTTGTATATTCGCGTGTATCTCAGCTGTATGTATCGTTTGGGTAAATGTCCCACTGTGAGGACCTCGCTATACCGACGTGGGTTGGTATAACCGTACCGGTATAATGAGGGCCGTCACAGAGATTGGTATCAGAGCAACCGGTTGAGATTGCACATGAATACCTAAGTCATCATCCCCATTGCATGCTAAGTATGTCCACATGTGTAGAAAACACTAATAAGAAGTGAAAGATAGATAAGAAAATGGTTAGAAAACTTAGTAACCTAGCTCTAATGGTGGCTGAAATTTATTACAGCCATGGCTTCGAGAGGTAGGCGTGGTGGAGCGCCGGCCCGTGAGGACGAGCCGCGACGTGATGAGCAGGCGGAGCAACAGGCCCCAGCACCGCGAGGCCCTGTACTTCCCCCACCGCCGCCTGTGGACTACGGAGTATTCATGCAAGGTCTGGTGCAAGCCATGCAGACGCAGGCTCATACCCAGGCAGCACTCCAGGCCCAGTTGGAGGCCCGGTAGAATAATGAAACAACTAGTAGTTTGCTATTTAAATGCATGATATTGTGTTTATCGTATATTGTTTATTGTTTAATGTAGCAGGCTCAGGCACCAGCTCAGGACCATGGTGGACCTTCCATCATGGAGCGATTCAGAGGAGACCCCACCCTCTTTTAAGGGGGAGAGTGATCCATTAATGGCAGAAAGCTGGTTAAGGGAGACAGAGAAAATCTTCCGAGCCATCAGGTGCCCTGATGAGGATAAGGTGACATTAGCCACCTACATGCTACAGGTAGACTTTAATTTTGTATGTTTGTGTGTTTCTGCTTAAGTTAGAATTTGTTAGTTGGTGCTTATGAGGTGTATTGCAGGAGAGAGCGGATGTATGGTGGTCCTCCCTACTACGTACACGCTTTGAGGACGGAGCAGTAGACGTGACGTGGGACGCGTTCGTGAGGCTCTTTCGAGCCAAGTTCGTCCCAGAGCATATCCAGGACAAAATGGAGCAGGAATTTCTATCCCTGACGCAAGGCTCCATGACCATGCTAGAATACGAGGCATGGTTTTCTGAACTTTCTAAATATGCACCGCATATCGTAGAGGATGAGCGCAGGAAGACGAAGAAGTTCGTGATGGGACTCAAGCCATCACTGCGGACGAGACTCGTGGCGTTTGACCACCGCACGCTAGACGAGGCCCTCAGTGCTGCCTGCAGGCAGGAGGGAGAAATGGAGCAATATCTGGAGAAAAGAAGGCTTCGCAGAAGAGGCCGGCAGCGACATTCCAGCGGCAGGATAAGAAGAAGACGGTGTACCAGACACCGCAGAAACCAGTGCCAGTCAGTAACTCTCAGGTACCTTCTGTACATTCCCCCGGTGTGAAGAAAGAGTGTCCCCATTGCGGGAAGACACATGGGGTCCGAGTGTTGGTTGGTAGCGGGTAGATGCTTGAAGTGTGGGAGCAGCGACCACAAGATCAAAGATTGCCCAAGACTTCAGCAAGGAGCTCAGCGTGGAGCGCCAGCACCAGCAGTAGCGGCAGCCGCGCCAGCTACAGGAAGACCAGGAAGGCCTCGAGCCCCAGCTCGAGTGTTTGCTTTAGCTCGCGAGGACGCCGAGCAGGCGGAGCATGTCACCGAAGGTACGGTTTTGCTTTTCGGTGTGCACGCTCGGGTTTTGTTTGATACGGGTGCTACTCACTCGTTCATTTCCGAGCGGTTCGCTAGGCAGTTAGCCCTAGAGTCAGGCATAGTCTGAGGAGTTAGAGGTCCCTTTGTCTGTGCACACCCCTGCGGGTACGGTATCGACTAGGAAGTGCATTCCGTCGTTACCTGTGTGCATTGAGGATAGATTCCTAGATGGGTGTTTCTTCTTGCTAAAGATGAAGGACTATGATGCTATTCTTGGTCTGGATTGGCTAGAGGAGCACTATGCGTTAGTGGATTGTCGTCGGAAGAGGATTGTTTTCCGCATTCCTGGTGAGGACGAGTTCTCTCATCCCTTGCCAAAGAACTTAGCGGGAAAGTTAGTTATCTCTGCCATGAAGGCGATGCGCATGGTGAACAAGGGTTGTGACGCATTTCTTGCCAGCGTTATGCTAGTACCCGATGCTGGTTCGTCACTGACTCTTGCAGAGATCGATGTGGTGCAGGATTTTCAGATGTCTTTCCCGATGACTTGTCTGGATTGCCACCGGATAGGGAGATAGAGTTCACTATAGAGTTGCTCCAGGCACCTCTCCTATCTCGAAGGCCCCATATCGGATGGCACCTGCAGAGTTAGCCGAGTTGAGGAGGCAGTTGCAAGAGTTGCTTGATAAGGGATTTATTCGCCCTAGTGTTTCCCCTTGGGGCGCACCTGTATTATTCGTCAAGAAGAAAGACGGGTCACTTAGGTTGTGCATTGACTCAGAAAGCTGAACCAAGTGACTGTGAAGAACAGGTATCCCTTACCTCGTATTGATGATTTGTTTGACCAGTTGCGAGAGGCATCAGTCTTTTCTAAGATTGACTTGCGATCTGGTATCATCAGCTGGGATTAGGAGTGAGGATGTGTCCAAGACGGCATTTAGATCCCGTTATGGACATTATGAGTTCTTGGTCCTTCCTTTCGGATTGACCAACGCCCCTGCAGCGTTCATGGATCTCATGAACCGGGTGTTTAGTCCGTATTTAGATAGCTTTGTTGTTGTGTTTATTGATGACGTGCTGGTCTATTCTCCGGATGAGGCCACACACTGTCAGCATTTGAGGTCAGTCTTAGAGGTTCTCCGTGAGCACAAGCTGTATGCGAAGTTCAGCAAGTGCGAGTTCTGGTTGCGCGAAGTTCACTTTCTCGGGCATGTGATCTCCGGCGCTGGTGTTGCAGTTGATCCAAAGGTCCAAGCTGTTATGGATTGGGAGATTCCCCAGACTCCTTCGGAGATTCGTAGTTTCATTGGGTTAGCGGGTTATTATCGGCGATTCATTGAGGGTTTCTCATCCATCGCCGCCCCTTTGACAAAGCTGACCAGGAAAGGTGAGAAGTTCGTATGGTCTGAGGCATGTGAGCGTAGCTTTCAGCTATTGAAGGCTAAGCTTACTTCTGCTCCGGTATTGGTATTGCCTAGTGGTCCAGAAGGTTTTGCCATTTATACGGATGCATCTCAGATTGGTTTAGGCTGTGTACTCATGCAGCGAGAGAGGGTAGTGGCTTATGCTTCTCGTCAGTTGAAGGAGCATGAGAGAAACTATCCGACTCATGATTTGGAGCTCGCAGCAGTGGTTCATGCACTAAAGATCTGGAGGCACTATCTTTATGGTGTCAGATTTGAGGTGTTTACCGACCACAAGAGCTTGAAGTATCTTTTCTCCCAAAAGGAATTAAACCTGAGGCAGAGGAGATGGATTGAGTTCTTGAAGGACTATGACTTCGACCTTCAGTATCATCCTGGAAAGGCGAACGTCGTAGCAGATGCTCTTAGTAGAAAGAGGTCTTCGCTCCAGCAGGATTGGAAGATGTTGGAGGATGCAGCGTGCTCTATGACCGAGTTAGATCCATCGCTGTGTCAGGCTTTTGTAGCTCAGCTATCCCTTAGATCCTCAGTCTTGGATGAGGTGATTGAGCAGCAGGAGCCGACCCTAGACTGTTAGAGTTAGTGGGTAAGGCAGGCATTGCTCGTGATGAGGACGGTGTGATTAGATTTCAGCACCGTGTTGTGTCCCTGATTTAGTAGATGTCCGTGAGCATGTGTTAGCGGAGGCTCATAGATCGCGATTCTCTATTCATCCGGGTAACACTAAGATGTATCAAGACCTGAAGAGATCATTTTGGTGGTCCGGCATGAAGAAGGATGTTGCGGATTATGTGTCTAGATGTCTAGTATGTCAGCAAGTGAAAGCCGAGCGGCAGCGACCATCCGGCCTTATGCAGAGGATGGATATCCCAGTGTGGAAGTGGGAAGCTATCACTATGGACTTCGTTTCGGGTTTGCCTCGATCTAGAAGGGGCAATGACTCGATTTGGGTTGTTGTAGATAGATTCTCGAAGACTGCTCATTTCTTGCCTATGAAGAAGAAGCAGTCAGTAGAGAGTTTGGCTAGATTGTATGTTAGCGGTATCATTAGATTGCATGGTGTGCCAAAGTCGATCATTTCGGATCGAGATCCGAGATTTACTTCGAGATTGTGGAAGGGTCTTCAGGATGCGTTAGGTTCGGAGCTTAAGCTCAGTTCGGCGTTTCATCCCCAGACCGATGGACAGTCCGAGAGGACTATCCAGACGCTCGAGGATATGTTGAGAGCATGTGTTCTGGATTGGAAGGATGATTGGGAGCGTCATTTACCTCTTGTGGAGTTCACATACAACAACAGCTTTCATGCTAGTATTGGTATGGCTCCATTCGAGGCGTTGTATGGTAGGCCCTGCAGATCTCCTTTATGTTGGGAGGAGACTGGTGATAGGCAATTGATCGGACCGGAGTTAGTTCAGGAAACTTCGGACAAGATCCAGCTTATCAGGAAAAGGCTTGTTGCGGCACAGGATAGGCAGAAGAGTTATGCCGACAACAGAAGGAAGGATTTAGAGTTCGAGGTTGGCGATCATGTCTTCTTGAAGATATCGCCTACTCGAGGTGTTGTCAGATTTGGCAGGCATAGCAAGCTAAGCCCTAGGTTCATTGGCCCATATGAGATTCTCAGACGTTTGGGCAGCGTGGCGTATGAGCTAGCTTTACCCCCAGCTTTGGCTAGCGTTCACCCTATATTCCACGTATCTATGCTCAGGAAGTATGTCCGAGATCCGTCTCATGTGATTAGTCATGAGCCAGTGGAGATCCAGCCAGATCTTTCGTATGTCGAGCAACCAGTAGCCATTCTTGACCGGAAGGTTCAGCATCTCCGGAACAAGAGTATCGCGTCGGTGAAAGTTCTATGGCGGAACTTCTCACGTGAGGAGCTACTTGGGAGCTTGAGGATGCGATGAAGAAGAAGTATCCCCTTTTGTTTGAGTAGTGTCGTTCTAACTTCGAGGACGAAGTTTCTTTAAGGGGGAGAGGGTGTAAGGCCCTCGAATTTCCGTCGCATTATTTGTATTGTGTGTGTATATTTGTGCTTGTGTATGTATATACATATTTACGTACGTATTGATTAGTATAATTACGTGTGCATATGTTTATATTAGATGTAAATAATGCATGTATTGAATGGTGATAGTATGGATACACTACCATATACATATTGCATGTATATATGCATGGTATGCATGGTTTTCTGCATATTTTAGAGTTCTGGCCGAAGGCCACCTTGGCGTCAACCCCTAGCCGTTGAGGTAGTGTCAGCGTCCAGACATGGACGCCAACACTAATCCTGGCGTCCAGCGATATGGACGCCAATCTCTCTGGCCTGCATGCGCAGCAGAGCTGCAAACTTCTGAAACAAGAAAGCCAGCCATTGGGGGGGGCTGTCCCCAACGGCTCTGAGGGCTGTCAAGTCACCCTAAGAGTGGGAGAGAGGCCTCTCCTTAAGTCTGAACCCGGAGCTGCCTTCCCCACCCCCTCTCTTCACCTTTGCAAGAGGAGAAAAGAGAGGAGAAAACCCTAGAAGAAAAACTGAGAAAACCCCACTTTTGCACCCAAGAATCCGACTTCCTGGAGCTAGATCCGGCCATCTTCCACGACAAGAAGATAGCTGGAGCAAAGGAGGAGGCTTCCCCGACATCCCCCTACTGTGGAGATCATCCAGGATCCCGGAGGAAGGAGATCTAGGAGGCGTTTCTGCACCTTCTTGGGACTGCCCAAGGAGGGCTTCTCCGAGCACTTTGATCCCTTGGAGCAATTTTTAAAAAGGCAAGTGACCCTACCATAAGGTTCCCGTATGAGTCTAGGATGGTTTCATCATTTTTGTGTATTTTTCTTCGTGTCCTTGACTTCTTTGGAGCTCGGGTCTGTGTTCTGCACAGACCCGGCATTAACGGCAATATCCATTGACGCTGAGATCATGCTTGGCGTCAATCGACTATGCCGTTGACACTGAATTAGCGGCCAGAGACCGCCGCCAAGTTCATCTGGACAGAACAGTGACCTGTTCTGCCCTTCTATATGACTATTTTCGGTATGTTTTACGATGAGGATATACTGTAAATCATTATATGTTATGTATGATGTTAGTGTGACAAATGTGTGTGTGGATGGATATGTGTGCATGGTGGTGAATGTTTGAGGTTCACATTTATTTGAAATTCCAAGCATGATCGTTAGTGAACTTGTCAATCTGTGTTTTATGTTTAGGACTAGTCTGAGTGCCCTAAGTTTTGTCAGATCATGAGGAAAATGGATCAATATATGTGTACTAAATTTGATAAATTGTCCATGCTTATTTGAATTATTATGCTTTCTAAAATTGAACTTAGAAATGCATGTGTAGGGTTATAAACCTTAAGAAAAATGGTCTGTTGCTCAGAAAAACTCTAAAGAATTTCTATGATTATGGGCATGTTAGGGTTCAGACAGTGAGTGGCAAAAATGTATGATGATGTTAAACCCTATGTCAATGTGAATTATGAATAGCATGCTAAATAGGTATTGATTTTCTGTAAATTCTATTTAACTCAGAAAAATCTGAAAATTTGAGTGTATGATCTTGAACCCGAAAATAGCATGTGGTTAAATTTCCAGGTCATTTGGATCAGTATATAAGGAGTTATGTATTTTCCATGTGAAATGTAAAAATTTATGCATGTCATTGTAAAGTGATTAGATATTATTTAAATCCAACCTGATTGGTGAATTTACTGTGTGTTAAACTCCTAAAATCTATAGTGTCATGTCAGGAAAAACAGAGTTATACATGTGAGTGAGAAAGTAATGGATTGAAAAGTGATATGTGTAAAACCATGTGTAAAATCGGTAAAATGTGTAATGTATAACTGTGCCAATGTGACACTGCTTCCGTAGAGGGCAGTGGAACTGTATCAGGAAAAGTCCCCCTGAGAAAGTTCAATGTGTAAGTGACCCTAAGGGCATTAGGGGGAAATCCTGGAGGTGGACAAGTACCACTGGTTAGGGTGGAGACTTGTTCTCCCGGTCTGCGCAGTCCAAGAGTCGCCATTGAAATGCCTAGATGGCGTCTATGTGTAATGTGATGTGTATATGTCCTTCTTTGGTGGTTTGGACTATGTGTCATGGCACCTAAAATGTGTAATGTGTATGTGTTCATGTGTAAATGTGTAAGTGAACAAATGTGAAATGTGTATGTGTAAAGTGCAACCATGTGAAAGAGGAAACTTGTGTAAAGAAAATGTGAAATTTAAATGAGAGGGTATGATATTGAAATCTATGTGAGACAAATCTGAAACCATGTGAAATCAGTAAATTCATGTTATTTTCATTATGTTTATATGTGCAAAGATGTCTAGAATCCATGTTAGGGATAATTGGTGAGCACGGGTACAAGATAGCATGATTGATTGTTCACATGATATGTTTTACGCAATATTGTAGCTCTCATGTATAGGTTTACAGCCATTAAACCATGTGAAATCAGCAACTTAAAGCATGTGAAAACGTTTATGTATGTGTTTAAAACATGTAAGATCCATGCTAGTCGTGTTTTCCTTTCATGTATGCACAATGTTCATGTTGGTAGCTCTCATGTCTTGGTTCTTTAAAGACAAAGTTTCATGAGTAAATTGAATAGAGAGCAGGTGATAGGTAAATTTTATTCTTAGAAATCTGAAAGCATGATCCATGTATAAAATTGTAAAACTTTCATGATAGGTTGAAACTTTGAAATGACTAGCATGCCATGTTTTGAAAATTGTAAATGTGCATGTAGGAACCGCTATGACTTATACGTGTATGTTATGAGTAGTGTTGCTTGCTGAGTCTTTGGACTCACTCCTTGCTTCGGCGTACGGGTGTAGTTGGTGACGTGGCACCTTTGGAGGAGACAGTGGAGACGGACTCCGAGCGCGGAGATTAGCTAGTCTTTGGAGTTTCTTTGTGACTTGTGCATTCCATAGTATGTAATTTGAACATTGTATTAGAATTATCATGAAAATGATGTATAAGTGTGGACATTATGTATTTAAATTTCAGCAGTTTAAATTATGTGAACTTTTAGTTCCTTATTGTTAGTTGCAAACTTCATGTATGTTAAATGTGGATGATGAATGAATGGAGACAATTGTCTTTTACTTCCGCTACTCTGTTGTATATTCGCGTGTATCTCAGCTGTATGTATCGTTTGGGTAAATGTCCCACTGTGAGGACTCCCGCTATACCGACGTGGGTTGGTATAACCGTACCAGTATAATGAGGGCCGTCACACCAACGAACTCAAAGGGCTTGGAAAAGAGTACGTAAACTTTGAGCCAGTTTGTAAAGTGTTGAGATTTTTGCCTTCTGCTTGGCATACAAAGGCAACAGTCATGAAAGACTCCAAGAACATGGCAACACTCACCTTGGAGGAGTTGATCTGTTCACTCATGACCTAAGAGCTGAATATTAAGAGAACTGAGTTTGATACAAAGAAACTCAAGAGTATCGCATTGAAGGTTGCTCTGTCTCATCATGGAACCAGAGGAGAGGATAGTGATATTGAAGAAGATGAGTGGGAATCGACCATGCTCACCATAAGATGAGAAATTTTCTTCAGAAAAGAAGAGGCTTCCAAGGTAATTTACGTCAATGCTAGAGGAGCATAGTCAAAATAAGCTTGACTCAAGCTTAAAAGAAGAGGTGATATGTTATGAAGGCAAAAAACCTGTGCATATGCTAGAAGAATGTCCAAAGCTCCTGAAGAAATGTAAGTTCATGAAGGCGATGCCTATAGTCACTATGTGGAGCAACGAGGAAGATGCGATCTCTTCTAGAAAGGTCGAGGAGGTGATGGGATCTCTATGTCTCATGGCTCACGAGGATGAAACCATCAAGGTAAATGACCCATATGAAACTTTCACATGTGAGAAAAGGGAAATGGTTTATGCTTCCTTGTTTGATAAATTCAAGAAGTTGTAAGCTAAAATGAATTCCTTGAAGAAGAAATTTCAAGATGTTGTTCATGAAAATTGCCCCTATAAAGCATGTGTTGAATCCAAAGTGGAACTTGATGAATTGAATGATTGACATGAATTTCTTCTTGCTAAGATATCTCTCTATGAAGATTGAAGTGAACGTGTACGATGATCAACCAAGAGATGAAGGGTGAATTGGTTGGTGACAAAATAAAAATGTTTTGCCTATCACAAATTTAAACAATTTAAGCAAAGTAAATGACACAGCGGAAACAAAACTAACTACGGAGAAATACTCATGACTAGCTATCCTAAGTGTGTGCAGAAGGGAGGTGGATGAAAAAGATCAAGCCATAAGTACACGCAAGATTTAGAGTGGTTCGGCCACACACCACGTAGCCTACGTCCACTACCTCACACCTCATGAGAATTTTCTATACTAACTTGTTTTCCAGGTACAAGTCGATAAACCACACACACTATTGTTTACCGGGGACAACACCAACCCCAACCCACGTGCTCTCACATTTAGCATAGCCACATAGAATGTTTATAATAGTACAAACCAACTCCTTAAAGCATAGAGATAGAGAAACAAAGAACAAGACAAAAGATATAATGTCCCCTTGTCTGAAAGATGGAAGTTCGCTGAAGAACAATAGCCGGAACTTCATTAATGCCTTCGTCGATGAAACTTGGATGATGCACACTTCTCTGGATGTCCAAAAGGCTGAGACCCGAGCTGCTGGGATGAAGAACTTGATGTAGAATCGCAGCTAGACCTTCTTCTCCAAAAACCCTAGCTTTGATGTATGAATTTTCACGTCATAGTCTTTTTGGATCAATGTTTAATGGTTTTGGCGTGGTGCTCTTGACCAAGAGGTGGTCATTGGGCCTTGGTTGTGTTTTTCGTGTGTTGTGCAGGTGTTGTGGGCCAGAGGTTTCAGCCAGCCCATAGGTTCACTGTTTGTAAACATGATGGAGCAATATGTCATGATTTAAATGCGACGGTCTCACCCGTCGCGATTCACAGAACTGCCTTAGTGACACGTAGCATTTGTGTTCCGATTAGAGATGGCTAGGTTGGTCGCATTTAACTCTTAAATGCGACGTCTGCCTACGTCGCGATTTCGACTGTGCATATATCGCTCTGTTTCACTCAGACAGAGCAGAGGAGCTATGTCCAGGCGAACAAGGGAGGTTGCTGAAAGATATTTCTGGCGATCTGGTTTTCTAGTGGCTCGTGCAGCACAGGTTCCACGCGAGGATGGTGTCCAGAGCATGGACACACCGGCAACGAGGTGTTCTTCGCGTTCTTCAAGCTCGTTCAGTGGTAGGGAGACTTCCCCTTGTGTAATTGTCTTAAATGGTTTAAGGGGGTGGAATCCATGTTGAGGTGGTGTGTGCTATAGTGTAACTTTCATCTATACTATTTTAATGTCCATGTGAATGGAATTCGAATGAGTTCTGGTGGAGAAGGTGGGTTGGGTCATTGAGCTGAGCTCACTGTCGCGTTTGAAACGTGACGGGGTTCACTGTCACGTTCATGGTAAGAATGTGACACAGTGAGCCATCGCGTTTCGATTTTTGACTGGAGTGTTGTTTCGGTTGGCATGAATGTGACCATTAGGTCCATCGCGTTCATCGCCAGTATCGACGGTTGTTACTGGTTGGCTTTGTCACAACGTATAGCATCGTCGTGATTCTTGCTTTTACCGCCAATTTGGCTTGAAGGCAACATATCAGGCCTTCGCGATTTTGTCGCGGCACTTGGCCTTGTCATGTTTCTATTGTGGTCGCCTCTAGACAGGTCGTCACAATTTTAAGGGCGACTCCTGTGTCCATCACGTTTCAGCTTTCGTGGTCTACTTGTGATGGCTGGGCAGTGAGGTTCTAGTGTGGACCTAACCCCGGTTATGTGGTATTATTTTTAAGTAGTTTCAGCTGTCTAATGTTAGTAAAGCATGTGTAAGGTTAAAGAATTGGTGTATGAATAGTTAGTGGTTTTGTGTGGCTTATGTTAGGTATGTTATTGTATTAAGCTAAGTGGTTAATGTTCATTGTGGTTTAGTGTTGCTATGGAGGTCTTGAGATGACCAATGACCGGCAAGGTTAATATATGATAATGTGGTTCATGTATGTATCGATGTAGGTTGGCTTGGGAGGTCACATGGTGATCGGTGACGAGCTAATTATGATACATGTGTACCGTAGTTTATAAATAAAGGTTGTATCAGCATGTACCATGGTTTGTGTGTTCGTCAAGTTTGGTGGTCCGGAGCCTATTCCAAAATACCTCTTCAGTCGGGTACCCCAGGTTCTTTGTGAGCTAGGCACGTGTGGTTTTGTTGTGCTCGAGGCGTGTTCCGGTATGATGTGTACTATTGAGGTTTGTGTCATCTTCCTGGACCCTCACTCCTATGTTTGAGTTGTACGTCCGGTGGAGGGAAAGGCGACAGTGGGCAGCAACTCGTGTTTGTGGGTGTGCGGTCACTTGTAGCTTGCTCATGGTTGGGGGACGAACACCAGTAGACGTCACTAGTCCCCAGATAGTTCTGTGTTTCCAATGCCTCACTTTAGGGATCTCGGGCCGAAGTCCCTGAAGATGCTAGGCATGGGCCTACAGGTGTGTGGTCTACAGGTGTGGTGTTGGTTGGTCTCCAATTTTGGTTTGCTTACTTTGTGTGTTTGTGGAGCGGTAGCTAGACTGAGTAGTCTGTGGCTACGAGACTGAGGGGTGGTTCTTGTGTTGTGTGTTTGGGTTGGATACTGGCGTCATGAACCAGTAGTCCATTCCCATGTGGTGGCGTCGTTCCTTTCCGACTCGTGCTTTGCCACTAGTTGTGACTTGTGCGTAGTGACTTGCTGGTTAAGTTTTTACCCGTTGTGGTTGTGGCTCTGTGGTGGTACCTTGTGAAGGTAGGTACCTGTACCCTTCGTGGTAGCGTTGTGTTGTGGTACGCCGTGTACCAGCCTCTTCAGGTGTTGAGGTAAATTTGTGTTCTGTGGAGGTCATGTGGTGTGACCTTCCACCCGCTGTGTTTTACCCTTCTTTAGGTAAGGTTCTGATTGTGGTTTAATGTGTCGTGGATTAGCTTACTGATGCCAGTCCTGTTACCTACATGGGTAGGTGGTCTATGAGGCTTGTGGCTTAGGCGTTCAATTTTCGTGATGGATGCCTGTGTGGCTTGTGGCCTAGGCGTCTCAGTTGTTGGGCGGACTAGTAATACTATTCTAGTCCTGTTGTTTCTTCTTACTTTCCGAGGACTATGTTAGCTTGTATGATTATATTTTAATTATGGTTTAATCATGTTTGTTGTGATCATGTTGTGGTTTGGCTATCAGTGTTGCCAGTGAGACCCTTTGGGGTTAAGGTCTCTTTGATTTTATGTGTTATTTTTGAGAGGTCCCTGCTAAGCCAATGACTTATTGAGGCTCACTCTCTTACAGTTCTTTTCAAGTACTAGTCGTGTGTGTGACTCACAGTGGTGTCGTGGCAGACTTGTACCTCCAACAGTAGAGTTAGTTGTTATTGTGTGAGCTTATGCTCCCTCGGCGTATGCTCCAAGTAGTTGTACTTTTCTCTTGGTCATGTAACATGTATTGAGAAAGTTATACCTAGTTGTATGAAGGTATGAGCACATGTACTTTCTTGTGTCTTATACAGTTCTGGTTGTCTTTTATATTCCTACTAGACACTTGTGCACGTTATCCATTGTGAGACTTCGGTCTGTTCACAGGAGGTGGGTCTGGATATGGGCCATATTGGGCATAAATATCGAGGGCCGTTACATGAACTTTCCCTAGCACGATGGAGAGTTATTGTTGGGCTGCAGAGCATCTTGTATTTATAGCCCAACACCAAAAAGAACAAGTCTTCAATGAATCCTCGTCCAAAATTCTAATAGAGGAATGAGTTCTACCAATTTAGGAAACTTCACGATGGAATGAGTTGTCCGATTTCATGGGTTCAGTTGATCGTTCTTCAAAACAACCCTACAGTCGAAATTAATTCTACACATCGATCGATCAATTATTGGAGTTTGGTCAACCGTTCTCTTTAGGTTTGAGAATTGGACTCACTGGAAGGTTCGATCAACCAAAACACAGAGTTCGGTCGACCATACTTGGTCTTGACCTCAGATGCAATTTCCTGGAATGATCGGTCAACTAAACTCAGAGTTCGATTTACCATTTTCTTCTTATCTCATAATGGTCTTGACTGTTCAGTTAGGTCGACCTATTTACAGAGTTTGGTAGACTATTCTCTCATATTCAGATACTTCCTGCATCTATTCAAAACCAAGCTTTGGCCTTTGAATTACAAACTTTTGGATTTATTGGTTTTTTGCACACTTAACACACAAATTACACCTTGAAAGTAAATATAAATAGATCAAATACTTGGGTCATCAATATCAACATAACTACGTGCTTTGTGAAGTTATTAACATGAACAACAATTAGTGTTTTGTGATCATCAAAATCTACAAGGTACAACAAAGATGAAAATGAAATTTTATCTTATGGTAAGAAATGTGAAAATACTAAGATCTTGGAAAAGAAAACAATGAATTAAAAAGGGACAAAATTGATGGCTAAAGTTGTTGAACTTGAAAAAGAGAAACAAGCTGAAAATACCATAAAAGGCATGCAAGCTTCTCTAGCTAAGCTCAGAAAGGGAAAACAAAGTCTAGATGATATCCTCAATATGGAAGTGAATTTTCAAAGAGAGGGCCTAGGCTATGTACCTAATAAAAGGAAGGCATTTGAAATGAAAACTAAAAACTTCTTTTGTGCATGATTCTTATAACCCATCCACTTCACACACTCCTCGAAAAAGAAATATGAGTTCCAAAACTAAGTATCCCAAAAGAACAAGGAACTCATATCCAACAATGCAAACAAGAAATCCTTATGCTCAAAGGAATTATGTAAGATGAGCTCATGGCTCAAACTCTTCTAATGTAACTTGTTATTATTGTGCAATTGGTCATGTCAATTCAAATTGACCATTGAAAAAGAAAGATCAAAAGTTTAGGTTGGTCAAGATTAGAAAATATCTTATTGCTTCTTAGAGTAACCATCAAGGACCCTAGACCATTTGGGTACCTAAAAATCATGCTTGAGGATCTCTTGTGTACAGGTGTGTCTTGAAGCAACTGGAGACAAGTGGTATTTAGATAGAAGTTGCTTAGCACACATGACCGAGGACAAATCCAAAATTTTTGAGCTAAAGGAACATGATGGTCGACTTGTGTCCTTTAGGGGTAAGGACAAAGGTAAGATTATAAGAATTGGCACTATTGACAAGGATTCTAAAAGCAAGATTGAAAATGCCTATCTTGTTCAAGGCTTGAAACATAATATTCTAAGCATAAGTCAACTGTATGATAAAGGGTTCAAAGTTGTATTTGATGATGATCTTTGTGTTCTCTTGAATAAAATGTAAATGAGATTAAATTAATAGGTCAAAGGGCTAACAATATTTATATGTTGATCTGAATGAAATATCTCATAAAAACATGTGTTTGGCAGCTAACAAAGTTGATGATCTATGGTTATGGCACCGACAATTGGGTCATGCTAGTTTTGGAGTTCTTTCCAAGTTGTCTCAACTTGACCTTGTGATTGGCTTGCCTAAAGTAAAATTTAAAGTGACAAAGTGTGTAAAGCATGTGTAAAATTAAACAAACGTGAGTCTCTTTCAAGAATAAAAACATAGTCTCCACTTCATGCCACTTTAGCTTTTGTACTTTGATTTGTTTGGACACACAAGAGCTACAAGTCTGGGAGGTAAGAATTATGGTTTTGTTATTGTTGATGATTACTACAAATTTACTTGGGTTCTATTTCTTGCAAACAAGAATGATGCTTTTATGGAGTTCAAGACTTTTTGCAGGAAGGTACAAAATGGGAAAGGATATCACATCACATCAATACAAAGTGATAATTGTGGAAAGTTTCAAAATGATGACTTCAGATATTTCTGCAATGAGCAAAACATCACCCATAATTTCTCGTTGCCAAGAAATTTGGAACAAAATGGTGTTGTTGAAAGGAAAAATTGGGCCTTAGTGGATATGGCCATAACAAAGCTCAAAGAAAATGGTCTTCCATGGTATTTTTGTGCCAAGGTGGTAAGCACGATGTGTCATCAATAGAGTCATGGTAGGACCTATACTAAAAAAGACACTTTATGAACTATATCGAGATAAGAAACTAAATATCTCTTACTTTAAGCCATTTGGATGCTCTTACGATATTTTAAATAATGGTAAAGACTAATATGGGTAAATTTGATTACAAAAAGTGACAAACGAATCTTTCTGGGTCATGCAACAAACTTAAGGGCATATCGATTTTTCAATAAAGAGAGTTTAACTGTAGAAGAGACTCCCCATGTCATATTTGATGAATCTAAACATAAACTAACACACATACATGCTGATGATGTAGAGAATGATCTGTCAATGCAACGTAGCTCTCATGAACCGAGTACCTCAGAAGATGTTCAAGAGGGTACTTAGGACAAACTGACAATAGAGACTCTCCAAGACAACCAAGCAGAGGATCCGGAGCTACCTAAAGAGTGGAAATTTGTATAGGACCATCCAGAAAGCAATCTGCTATGCAATATTAGAGATAGGGTAAGAACATGGTCATCCATGAGGTAAGTTCTCAATCATGATCTCACTATCGTAACCTCTTAAATTGAGTCGAAAAATGTAGATGAAGCCTTGTTGGATGAATCTTGGTGACAACTATGTACGAATACTTGCACCAATTCAAAAGAAACATGGTGTGGACTTTAGTGCTGCATCCTATTGACTATCTTGTAATTGGCATCAGGTGAGTGTTCAAAAATAAATTGAATGAAACAAGTTCAGTGGTTAGGAGCAATGCTTGACTAGTAGCCAAAGGGTATAGCTAAGAGATGGATATCAATTTTGATGATTGTTTTTGCACCAGTAGCACATCTAGATGATGTTAGGATTTAATTGTCTTATGCCTGCTCCTTGAACTTTAAATTGTATCAAATGGTTATCAAAAGTACTTTTCTCATGGTTTTATCAAGGAAGATGTCTATCTAGAACAACCACCAGGCTTCATAGATATCTAGCACCCTCATCAAGTATTTAAACTTTAAAAGATTTTGTATGGACTAAAACTAGTGCTACAAGTTTGGTATGAAAGGTTAAGTAATTTTTTAATTGAGAAAATTTTTAAAAGAGATATGGTTGACCCAACTCTCTTCACTAAGATCATTGATAAGGACATTCTTGTGGTTCAAGTTTATGTAGATGATATCATTTTCAAAGCCACTAACAAAGCTCTTTGTAATGAATTTGTAGATTTAATGTAAGGAGAGTTTGAGATGAGCATGATGGGAGAGCTCACATTCTTTTTGGGACTTCAAGTCAAGCAAATGTCAGATGACATGTTTATTTATCAAAGTAAGTACACAAAAGAGCTTTTGAAGAAATAATGATTTGAGCAAGATAAAATTATGTCAACCCTAATGTTATCTTCGGCCAAGTTGGAAAGTGATCATAAAGGTAAAAATATAGATCCAACATTGTACTTAGATATGATTGGCTTCCTACTTTATTTGGTTTATTGTGTGCCTTTGTTCTCGTTTACAATCATGCCGCAAAGAGTTACATCTATTGGTTGTAAAAAGGAACTGTTGATTTGGGTCTTTAGTAACCCATCGGTTGTTCCTTCGATTTACGTGTCTATATTGATGTGGATTTGTAGGATGCAAAGTCGATCCAAAAAGCACGAGAAATGTGTCAATTTCTTAGAGGATGTTTGATTTTATAGGTTTCCAAGAAACAACACTCCATGGATATTTCAAATGTCAAAGCCGAGTATGTGGCTGCTAGTAGTTGTAGATGTAACGACCCTCCTTATACCAGTACGATTATACCAATCCATGTCGGTATAAAGAACACTGTCACAGTGGGACATTTACCCAACACTAAATGATATATTGAGATGTACACAAATATCAAAATTACAGTGGAATTAAAGAAATATTCTCATTCCATCATCATCACATATCCACAGTCTATATAGCGATAAAGAAATACTAATGTCCACATTATTACAATTCCAAATAAAGTACATTGTCCATATGAATTACATAATTTCATTGATTACATACTAATAGAAGAAAAGAAACAACATAGTAACAAAGTCCACACGTGAAGCTACTCCTCGCGCTCGGAGTCGCTCCTCTCTATGTCCTCCTCAAGTGTGGGGACACCTGTCACACCTGTACGCCGAAGCAAGAATGAGTCTAAAAAGACCCAGCAAGCAATCCAAAGATGGCATCCATACACATATCACTTACACATGCTAGCCTTTCAAACATTTAGGAATGAACATGGTACATGCTTCATATCACTTAACTAAATAAATATGAAAACCTATAGCATGCTTTCTATACTTTGTAACCAACATGATTCAATGGCTCAAATCTTATTCAATTCATTTCACAATTATGTACAACTAGAGCATGGAACTATGTTCATAATAAATAACATACCTAGCATGATATCTACTCATTTTCACATGCAATTATCACACTTATTTACACATTTAGCTTGCTATTTTTATATAAATAAATCACATGTACACAAGTTCACATCTATTTGCATGCTAACACATTCATTTAACACTTTCACATGCTCATCTTTCACATTTGCACAATTTACATGTTCACATTCACATATTTACATTGTTTACACTTAGTTGCCGTGACACATAGTCCAAACCACCACAAGAAGGACACACATACACATACACATAACACACATCCGCCACCTAGGCAACATAGTGATGAATCTTGGTACTGCGCAAATCGGGAGAAGCCCTCTCCATCCTAACCACTAGTACTTGTCCACATCCAGGATTTCATCATAATGCCCATAGGATACAACACATATTGAGCTTTTCCGTAGGGACTTTACTATAGTACGGCTCCACAGCCCTCTATGGTAGCTGTGTCAATCTCGTCACAATTTACACATTCCACTTAATCACATGTTCACATTATACATATGCACTATTTAATACATTTGCATTCACTTTTAAACAATTACACATGCTTCAGTTTTCATCACATGATGCTACTGTTTCACAATGGTACGTTTATCATAACATAGTCCTAATCATGCTGCTAATCATTAAATTTCACATGATTAAACTTAACATGCTCATCATGGCCATTTCCTTTTATTAAATTAGTAACAATATCTACTGTTATCAAAACATAACAGAATTTTTATCACAGACTTTACACAAGATATGTATCACATAGCTATATTTTCAGATTTTTTGGAATAGTAAATCTAATTTTTATAGTTAAGACAGATTTCAGACATTTTCATCAAGATATTCATTAAACATGATTTACATCCATACAGTTGGTTCTAACAGTTCTGAAATCTGAAATCAGTCATCCTACCATCATGGAAATTTTTTTTGAAACCCTAATATACAATGGATCTAATTAATCAGGAATTATCATGGTCAAATCATGCTCATTATCCCATTACAAAAATTTTAATAAATAAAACTATTAAGAGAAATTTGACACCTCCTCATGATATGACCTAATGGCTGTACTTGACCAAAAAAAAATTTCACAGCATGCACATGTACCCAAAATTCCGTTAAACATACCATAGAGATCAAGATAGCCATTTTGTAAAACTTGAAGAACTTGGCGGCAAAGGGGTTGCAGCCAACAGAGGTTAACGGCAACATCGTGAGTTTGACTTGGTAGCAAGCTTGCCGTCAAAGTCCTATCTGCAGAAACACAGACTAAACACACAAAGTTTGACGAATTGGGGGTTCCACGACACGAGGAAAAATCGAATAAAATCTTCGGACCTAAAGGACATGGGTAGGGATGAAATCCATAGATCACTTGACTTTGAAAAATTGTCTAATGGGATTATTTAGTCGAAGATGCCCTCCTCGGACAAGCAAAGAGGGTGCTCAAAATCCTCCCATATCCGGTCTTTGTGTCAATGTAGGTCACACACCGGAGTCGGGGAAGCCTCACAAATGACCAAAGTACCTCCCAGTCGATGAAGATCACCGGAAGATGCACCAAATTGCTGGATTAAGGTCGCACAAAACTCAGTTTTCACCACAGGAAACCCTAGGTTCTATTTTGGGCGAAAAGACCTAACTCGGCCAAGAACAGGTGTTTTTAGAACAGGTGTTTTTATAGAGCTAAGGGGGTTGGAGATGCGTTAAGGATGGAATCCTACCGTTGGAGGTGGGTTTCCAAATCCAGAACTGGGGAAAACGTAGTTGTTTCTCGATCTGAAATCGCAACAGAAACTGAGAAGTAAACGGCCACTTTTTTGCCATTAACAGGAAATAAACGGCCATCGATCTGGATGCCAACTCTAAGTCAACGACACACTAGTTGCCATCAACATGCCCTCAACATCAATAGATGTTGACGTTTACTGGCATCTCGACCAGAAACAGAAACATCAAATAGTATATATACACCATATACAAATACATACAATATGCCCTGTATAATTTAAATACAAAATGCACAATTTTATATAGATAATATATACAAAAATAAGTATGTATATACATATATGCACATATACACATAAACAATATACATACAACTAAGTATAATATGACAAAAATCCAAATAATAAGAACAAAGTTCGAGGGCCTTACAGTGGATCTCAAGTGCTTTGGATAAACATCAACTACTTGATTATAATGTTAGTTTGGACTGCATCCCAATCATGTGTGACAACATTAGTGCCATTAATTTGTCTAAGAATCTAGTCCAACACTCTAGAACTAAGCACATTGAAGTCTGACACCACTTTTTGAGGGACCATGTTAACAAAGGAGACCTTGAGATCAAATTTATTGAAACACTTCAACAACTAGCTCACATTTTCACCAAACCCCTAAGTGAGGATGAATTCACAAACCTTAGGAGAAAATTGAGCATTTGCAAGGGTTAATTTTAAGCAATATAAGGGGTGTAATGGAGGTGCATTGAAACATCATGGATCCTTAGTGTGTATCTGGTTTGTGCATGTTTTCTACCTTGTATGCTATATATGTATAACCCATCCTTGTATTCCTCCTATGACTTGACATCTTTGAGCCAAGTGTGTAACATTTTAACCACTAAGGGGAGGAAACCTTCTATTTGAGTGCAAACATTAAGGAGGAGCTTATTGATTGTGTTCTTAGTTTTATTCTCAAAATACATTTGAACTTAAACCCATGCAGGTTATTGACATGAGGCTCCTTACTTACCCAAACAAAAAAAAAGGAGGAGAAATAAGCTTAGTAACCAAGTGTCTCCACTAAATAAGTAAGGAGCCTCATGTCAAATGACGAACAAAATCTCCAACTAAACAAAAATAAATAAATAAAAAGGAGGGCAGAGTGATAGCTATCAGAAATCCATAATCTTTCATGAGAATGTAGGGCAGGAGTTCATTCTTTCATGTTAATTTAAAGGTCCATGTCTCCAAGTGTTTATCTTCATTAATCATGTTTATCAGCACAAGCACATCAGGCTTTTATTTTTGAGTCTATCTTGAGTATTTAGTTAAGGGCATGGACCATCCTAGGTTCTTTTTAGTGTTCGCACACCTCTCTTAGTACGTCATTTATGGAGCACGCTTGTGACTTGGTGGGTTTAATGCATTTTTTCTATCCCATGCCACCCTTTTTCGATGATAAGAGTTAGAGTATATTCTTAGTATATTCTTATGCATGTTGTGTTTGTGTGCGTGCATGCATGTGTGTTTTACAATGAAAAAAATTGAATATGGAAAAAATCCAAAAAGAGATTGCATGCCAATCTTTTTTGAAACTCATTTAGTCCTAAATGAACATTATGTGAATTGCAAACTGTACAAATATTTTGTCATCATCAAAAAATGGGAGATTGTTGTAATATAGTTGTGAGGCTCTAGGTTTCCATTTCATACTTGCTTTGATGTTCTACTATTTTAAATTGTTCTAGCCTAGACCTCTTAACGGCAATAAAGAGTGTCGTTGAGTGGTGTTAGCAACAACATAGCATGTCATTAACCTCAAGTCAATGATAATGTTTGTTCTTGTTTACTTATTAGTTTTTAATTGATTTCTAAACCAGCTTAGGTAGATGATATAATCGAATGTCGTCTACTTCAGTTCTAGTAGCAACCTATGTTGTCATCTAATTTTTGTGTTCTAGTTTTCAAGTTTGATTCCGAGCCAGATTTCTTCACAGTAATAAATTCGGAAAGTCTAGTCGTAGTAGGGCTTGTTTCCTACCCTTGGCATAGCCCAAACCCCTAGAAATGTCAGGTGGATCATGAAAGGAGGGACATTTGCTTGCTAGTGTTTTGTGAGGACTCTTTCGTAATGTGAAAGACAGAGAACCTATGAGGAAGATTGGAGGGTTATTTTTGTCGAGGAAGGCTTCTCTGACTTGCTGTTAAGAAAAGAAGGATCTTCTGGACGTAGTGAAGGCTTGAGTTCATGGAGGCTTCGTCCAGGGAAGGTCATGTGATGCAAATTTGACCAAAGATTGTGACCTCTTTGGCTTGAAAATGAGGGCTTCACCGACCAAATTCACGAGTTCCTTAGAAGGGTTGAGGCAAGTATCTAAGGGTTTTGTCACATACCTACCAGTTAGAGTTTTTCTTTTTTTTTCATATTTTTATAGTGTCATTTTGATGTCCATTTTTCCTTATTTCCATTTCACTATTTTGTGCATCCTACAAATAAGAACTTGATGGCATGATAGAGTGGCGTCGAGTTCTTGTGTTGGTAGCAGTCGATGTTGCCGCCAATCCCTCCTGACCGTAGTCATGCTACTACCAAGTTCTTGGTTTCGAGTAACATTTAAATTGCATGTATTTGATAAATCCATGAGTTTTTTGGGTGTTTGTGGGTTTCTAAGGTTCTATGATGATGCGAGGAGAACTATGATGGGACTATAAACCCTATATATTTTTTGGGTGAATATAGTATTTATATATATTTTTTATTTATATGAGAAATCTGTGTATGAGTGTTAGATTTAATTCCTATAGGGTATCCATGTCCTGAAAATTATTTAAATCAATCTGACAAAAGTTTTGACTTCTTTGAGCACATTTTAGCTTGGTTTTAACTTGTTTAATCCTTGTTAATAGAATTTTAAGTGTTTATGTGGTAACATTCTAAAATTTGTTTTAAGTAGGTAAAATAGTTATATTGTAAAAAATTATGAAAAAATAGAGTTATGTTTTAATCCATATAAGCAACTTGTGATAAAAATCTGAGCATGATATGGTTCCTGTGCAATTAGTTATGGCTTTATGAGCATATAATCATCATGCTAAGCATGTTTAATTTAAAATATGCTTAACAACATGTTCAGGTTCTGTAAATCATGTTTAGGCACTATTAGATTGTAACTTGAATTTTTGAATGATTATTGTTTAATTTCATGTCATAAGTATGCATGTGTGAGTAAAAGAAAGAGAGCATCTGATATGTGTAAGAAATAATGGAATAAATGTGTCAATGTGTAATAGGTGCCGATGAGACGTTGCTACCATAGAGAGGTGTGGAGCCGTACTGTAGTAAAGCCTCTATGGGAAGGCTCAGTGTGCTATGTGACCCTACGGGCAATAAGGGGAAATCCCAGAGGTGGACAAGTGCCACTGATTAGGATGGAGTGCTTCTTCTAGTTCAACGCAATTGCCAAGACTTTGTCACTATTTTACCTAGGTGACAAGTATATGTGTGTATGTGTGATGTGACCTTCTAATGGTGGTTTAGACTGTGTCTCAAATTATGTGAACTTAAATATGAATGTGACAATGTAATGAGACAATGTGTTAGTGAATGTAAATATGTGCAAGCTATGTGAATGTGAAAGTAATGTGAGACCCATGTGAAAGCAATGTGTAAGTATGTGTTTAAGACATAGATGCACATGAGAAATCAAGATAAAGGTAATTGTGGTTGTGTTAGAGACGAGAAAATGCATGTTTAATGTGTTATGTTAGTTAATGTGATAGTTAACATGTTAGTACCATGTGTAGTGCGATGTTAAATTATGACCATGATATCAAGTAGTGTTTATAATGCATGTTACATGTGTAGATTGAATAGTGATAAATATGTTAAATGATTCCATGTGTTTAATGCTAACCATGTGTAGATAGTTAAGTTAAAGCATGACTATGTGTCAGATTTTATAATTACTAGTCTTCGCCATATGGTAGATCAATTGCTTAATTTGATGTTGTCTTATTTAGAATACACGTGGGAAGTATATGGATGTGGCCATGAGTTGCTTTTGTTGATTCTATTGACTAGACTCATATTTGCTAATGCTACAGATGGGACAAAGTAGTTAGAGGTTGAGGAGCTTGCGAAGACTAACTCTGAGCAAAAGGAGTAGTTCGTGATGATCAGATCATCCCCATATAATTTCATGAATTATATATCTATTTTGGTGATTAACAAAATCCTAACAATTAGTATCTAACAAGTTTTCATTAAGCTTAGTCACAGGAAATAAACCAGGCAAAATCAAGCAAAGACTTGTAAGTGAATCCTTACATTGTTGTTTTTAATTTTCAAAGCATGAAATTTCTCTAAGTACACATCAACTCGCTTTGAAGCATAACGATTTCATAAGTCATCACAAAGAATAACTCTTTCATAAAGTTCATATCGTTTTTGGGTTTACATCGATTTCGATCTCAGAACGATTCGCTAAGTGGTCGCATCGATTTCGATCTCAGAACGATTCGCTAAGTGATCACATCGATTTCGATCTCAGAACGATTCGCTAAGTGGTCGCATCGATTTTGATCTTAGAACGATTCACTAAGTGATCGCATCGATTTCGATCTCAGAAAAATTCGCTAAGAGATCAGAACGATTCGCTAAGTGATCACATCGATTTTGATCGAGAACAACGATTTTCTCTCATATCGATTTTTGTTCACATCAATTTGATAAGTGAGAACAACGACTTGGTCTCATAACGATTTGTTTCTCACAACAATTCAAAAATTTCCACATCGATTTGGTATTTACATCGACTCGATAAGTTATGCAACGATTTACTTACTATAACGATTCGATAAGTCACAACATCGACTTGGTCAATATATCGATTAGTTCACAACGACTTGCTCATAACGATTTTCTTACACTGTCATAACGATTTTATTATGAGTATATAACGATTTGTGTGTATATCGATTTGGTTATGAACGTGCAACGATTCACATGAATAATGACTCATTCACACAATGATTCTATAAGTCATGTTCATATCGACTTCATAACAACTTGATATTTAAATATCTTCACAAGTCAAAGTCATTCCGCGTGTTTCTCTGTTATCCATGCATTAAATATAACCATACATTTCTCCACACGATGCATGTCCCGATATCTTCGATTCTTATGCTCCTGCATGTAATATCTTTTTGGAAAAACAGAATGGAATTTCTATTTTGATGTTCTCTCACTATAACGTTGACTGACAACAAGAGACAACTTAGTTGTCTACATTTTAGCATTTAATGTGTGCAGGTCTCTGACAGCACGACTTTATACAACGTTGGTTAAAGTAGAAGTTGGAGGATATCAAGAAGGATTTTCTTCTTACGTGCATGGAACGTAAAGAACCGTTGACTGCAAAGGAAAGCCATGCAGTCTAATGTTCTCTGAACTTAGAGACAACGGATACTTCAACGACTACATTTCCAAAAGAAGATATAAATAGAAGACTGGTGCCTATGTGAGAAAAAGACTTTTAGAATTCAAAATCTGCAAGCACCATAGAAAAGCTGAAGTCTCACTCCATCGTCTTGTTGTAGATCTTTGCTCTATGTGTCTAGCGTAGAACCTTGAGAGAGATTTTGTGAACTGAGAGTGTTCTTCTTTGTAGATCTTTTCCTCTCAGTCTTCGCTTCGGATCAAGCATTGTGCTATTAGCTTGGTCCAGGGGCGTATCATCCCTTGAACACATCTTTGTGTTATTCCCTTCGTGTTGAAGGAAGACCTGGGGGTTCCAGGGTGTTTTTCCCTTTGTGTTGAAGGAAGACCTGGAGGGTTCCAGGGTGTTGTATTCCTCTTCGGGTTGTGAAGAGAAGACCAGCTGCGGCTGGGTGTGTAAGTGTCCTTGAGGAGGACTGTACCCTTGGGTAGTGAATCCTAAGTTGTTGCTCAGGGACTGGACGTAGGACTCCTGTGGAGAGGAGGTCCGAACCAGGATAAAATCTTCTGTAGTCCGATTGCTTGCTTTGTGTTTGTTGTTTACTTTTCACTAACGTTAACATTCATCGAAGTGCTTGTTGTGTGAACGTTTTTGTGGATAGGTTAATATTTTTGATAATCAAATTTTACAGAATCCCATTCACCCCCCCTCTGGGCTTGCTAGCTGGGCAACAAGTGGTATCAAAGCAAGTCTCTTCGACAAAGAAGAAGATCCAACGATCTGAAGAGAAAAGATCAAATGGCAGCCCAAGGTCACTTCGAAGGTCAGTCAGTAAACAGGCCACCGCTGTTCGATGGTGAAGACTACACATATTGGAAAACAAGGATGGAGTTCTTTCTACAAGGACTTGACTATCAGATCTGGTCGATTGTTGAAGAAGGAGATTGTAATAAAGGGGAATGTGCAACCCCAAGACACGTAAACATGCATTAACTATAGAAGCATGGAAACATGGATGTGATCGCCACCTAGATAGTTGCCTAATAATGATAATGAGACGGGCTAACTAAGCTAGGAAAAGGAAAGAGGACAGAAGGACTCACTGAGATCGCGACAGGTGAGCCCGCCGCGATGGGCTTGATGTCGCGACGCCCGGGTAGGGAGCGTTTCTTTGTCGCGTCGCCCTCATCCGTCGCGTCCTCTATAGTGCGGGAGAATGTGAGAGGACCTTCTTCCTGCTCCCCGGCCGGCCAGAGAACAAGAGTTGCTCGTCAGCTTCGCTTGGATGCTTGCCAAAATAACGAAAATAAGAAAGAAAACCCTGTTAGAATAAGCTTAAGCGTAGAATCTATCCTCAAATAAAAAGTAAAATGCAAACATGGTGGGAACGGACTTGGGGGGTGGTTTTTAAACCCCTTGGGTGATGGAAAACGTGGGTGGAAAAGTGGAATGAATCCTACCTACTAAAAGGAAATAACATGCATGAAAGAAGAAAGGGAGAGGGAGAGGAAGAAAGAGCCCCAAAGGGGTGACTCCCTGGTGCTATATGACGTCCTCAGTTGATGTAGATGCTCCAAGAGTCGCCTCCTCGACTTCCAAGCCTCATGGATGAAGAAAGAGACATAGTTTGGTGAAGAGAAAAGGTGGAAATGAGAGGGAAAGAGAGGGCTGCGGGCTAAGTCCAGCTCAAAGGAAATTTCGGCAGCGCTTCGAGGTGAAAATCGGGGCTCTCCTCTTTCTGAAGGAGAGGCCTTGCTTTTATAGAGAAATGAGAGAGAATAATCCCATTTTTATGATAAATCACCCAAATAAAGGATAAATGCCATTAAATCTCGTGGGTGAGAGTCCAAAGAATGCCCAAGGAGTCCCACAATCCCAAGATGCGCTAAGGAGGTTGGGAGGTTGCTTGGGGATAAATGCAAAGGCCATAAGAGGATAAATAGGAGGTGTTTGCGGAGGCCAGTGCATGCGGCTGTTGTCGCGACGGGTCGTAGGGGCGCAACAGGGACTCACGCAATGTCCAGAAGGGGCGCGACAACATGGCCACGTGTATGGATATGCATGGGCTGTCGCGACGGCCATAGGGGGCGCGACAAGGATTAACGCGGCACCACGACCCGTCGCGTTAAGGAAAATTGATTATTCTCGAATTATTGGCCAATCAAATAGGAGAATAATGGACATTCAAGGCTCAAGGACTCTGTTTAAAAGATAATGGACAGGATATCATAAAAATTGGGCTGTAAATGGGCTATTAATGGGTTCAAAGCAAGGCTAAAGGCGGGCTCAAGGTGAATGACCAATCTTGGGGCTCACTAAGATAACAAGGAATGTGGTTCGACTTGTAGGCCAGAATCGGGTGTATACAGATTGCCCCTCCTTGGCTTCCACTTTACAGGGGAGCGTAGTGGAAGTGCAGCGGAGGTGTCATGAAGTGACGGTGGAGCGGAAATGATGCGGAGTGGACTGAAAAGATGGGAGCCAAGGTAAAGAGGGACCCGATCTAATCAACAAGCAAGTGGAATCTTCGTGAAAGCCCTGAGTTAATTGCTCGAGCAGAATACAAGGAAAACACGAGTCTGGATGAGTAGGAGAAAAGAAAAGGGACGATCAACCCCTCGATCGAGAGGTACCCTAGCCTATTGGCCTGGATGTTTCATTTTGGAGTGGTTCGCAACCAAAATGGATCAAAAGGAATAAGGATGAAAATTGTTTACGGAATCCAGATAATGAAAACATGACAATCCGACAGGAACAACTCACTCGGAGGCAGACCTTCCAATTCGGAGTGGAATAGGATTTCTTGTTTCGGAAAATGAGGAATGGTTGGGCACTCAACAAGGGCTCACCATTAGCCAGGGATGAGACATGAAAGCTCAAAGTCCTACATGATGCATGCTAGGCTAAAGAAAAAATAAATCATTAAATCAAATGCAAAGAAAAGGAGAAAGTAGAAAATATATCAAGGATAATATTGCTAAACTAGACAATATTGGGTCGAGAGTCTTCTTGCAACTGCTGTGCAAGACAGAGTCCATCGTTCCGAAACTCATATGATTTAACGGCCTATCCAACGATTAACAATGTGCGCCTAGATCATCACTATTTTTGGTAAAGGGGAACTCAAATCCCAAGGCACATTGAGAACCAGCCGGTCCTCAAAATGATATAATAAGTAAAATACCATATAGTAATGCAAGGGAATAGGGATAGAGATACTTACCTGACTTACCTATAAAGTCTCATTTTTTTATTTTTTTTATTTTCTGATTTTTGTGATTTTTCTGACGAATAATCAAAGCGAACAAACATGACAATGATAAAATATATACATTCACACAAATGAAAATCATAAATAAACAATGTAAAGACACAACAGACTGAAACGCGACGCACCTGGGGGTCGCAACAGGGTCGCGGCGCCCTGAGTGGTCGAAACCTTAACGCGACGTATCGCGGCATCGCGACACTAGTCGCGGGATAAAGACGGAAAAATCCGATCTTATCCTTATCTAAACCCACCTAGAATTCTCCTAGGACTCTTAAACCTACCCTACTATGACTCTAACACCTAGGTACGGGATTGGGATGGACTAGCTACCCTAAAGCTCTATAAATAGGGCTGTAGGGGACTCCAAATCGCAGCTCTCTCTCTCTCTCTTCCTCTCTTTCAATTTTCTCTCTCCTCAGCCATGAAGAGGTCTTTCTCCGCCTTCCAGGATGATATCAAGCCCTATGCAGGTCCCAGGGCGGCCCGAGTGTCCTACGCCGAGCTGTAGCGCCTATCCTCCGTGTGCGGGCACATTTGTGCAAGACCGGAGCTTCAAGTAAGTGCACTTTCTCTTTCTTCTAAATATTCCCTCTCTTCATGCTTTTCTTCTTCTCCTCCTCATGCTACTACCAACCCTCTTTTCTTCTTTCTCCTGCTATTCTAGATTCTCCCGGGCCATAGGAGGTTCTCAAAAGTCCCGTGGTTAGCACCTATGATCGACATGCTCCCCCTGGCTTCTACCCATCACCTGCGTGAGTGGGGGCTCACAACTGTGCTCACATTGGCGAAGAGATACCACAAGATCGTGCACATGTGGGACAGCATCACTGCATTGGCGAAGCTGTGGCATCCCCAGACGCACACGTTTATCTTCCCCGGATTCGAGGCCACCATCCTGTTAGAAGAAATTGAGCTGATGTTGGGTCTCTCCAAGTACAAGATGGGAGAGGAGCATACTCTTTCCTACACCGTGGCTCCAATTGATGTGTGGAGCAAACTCGGGGAGATTAAAACCAAGAAAACAGATCTCTGTAGCATGACTAGCCGCAGCCACATCCATCTCCTTCCTATCTCCCAGTGGGTTGTTTCCCAGTGCAAGCGCAAGACTGGGAACCACCTTGCTATAGACAAAGCCGCCACCATCTACATCTGTGGCATTATTCTCTTCCTGGCAGAAGACGGTGCCATCTCATTCCCCAACCTGAGCATAATCGACTCTGTATCCAAAAGTATGAGCATCGCACAGGCCGTCCTTGGTTACCTTTATGTTGGATTATCTTCTGCAGCCACCGGAGGCCCTTTCTATGGTTCTGTCATTACCCTCGAGCTCTGGATGGGGCTGCATATTCAATTCCGGGCATTGGACAACCTTTCTACTGAGTGCAAGAGCATGCTGCATCACCCATTAGCTTTCGTAGGTGCACCCCTCTACATGACACCAGAGGCGTGGTGCAAGACTGCGCAAGTGAGAGGGCTGAAAGAAAGGCGCGATTACTTCAAGACAATGACGGTGGCGGAGTTCGACTTGCGCCCACGCTTCCTGCATAACAAGATGATCCGCCTACCACAGTGCACAGGACTGGCTCTACGGCTCATAGGCAACGAGGCATTGGTTCTGTACAACCCAGATCGTTGCCACCTTCAGTGTGGGGCTGCACGCATGGTGGTGCCTCTGCTCTCTCACTACCCGCCCAATCAGGAATGGAAGAGGAATGATGATCAAGATGAGCGGGATGTGCAGAGCGCTATCATCCACTGGGAGGGATGCGCCATGAGTCTCCTCCAAGCGGAGGTAGTGGAGGACAAGGACATGACTCGAGAGTACCTCGAGGCATTGAAGAGAGTTCGTCTAGCTATACCAGGAGCTTGAGATTGATTGGATTGATGTAGGCTTGATATCAGATGATAATTAGGGCAGGAAAGTGCTTTTGATTGATTGTAGGAAGATTGGACATTTTAATGAATGAATTGAATAAATAAAGTCAGACTTTTTCTCTGAGCGCAGTATGTTCTATTGATAATGCGACCTTCTCCTAAGCCACCTAAAGGTCGCGATGGGGCGGTGGGTCGCGACATCATCGCGGCCTACCCTGCCACTGCGACAAGAACGCGACGCTCCGCAGAATCGCGACATCAACCGAAAGGATCAAAAACGCAAAAGCCCCCTTTCTTTCCCTCTTTCACGCGTTCAAACTCTCAAACTCTGGCAATTTCACCCCCTTTCTGGCGATTTCCTCTACTCTCTGCGCTCTCACTCTCACTCACTCTCTCACTCCCTTCTCACTCAAAATCTGCGACTGACGGCGATGGAGGGTGGCGGTGGCAACGGTGGCGGCGGCTCGCCGGGTAACGGGAGGAGGAAGCGGTCGGTGATGAGGGCCGCCCGACAGTGCGAGGAGGTGGCCACGGCGGAGGAAGTGGCACCAGACATGGAGATGGAGGAGGAGGAAGCCCCAGTGGTGGACATCGAGGCGGCGGTAAGGGCCCCAGAACAAGCAATGAAAACGGTAAGTATCTGAGACCCTAACCCTTGATTTATGCGTGTGAATGGATGGTGAGGCCCTAGAGGGCTCTATGTAGGGCGTGATGCCCAGAGGAATGGTCGTCAGACAAGGGAAGATCCGGTCGGTCAGCGTCTAAGATTGCGATGGGTCGGCCCGTCGCGACTCCAAGTGTCACGACCAGTCAACGGGCCGCGACCATGTCGCGACGACCAAGGCCGCCACGACAAGGTCGCGGTCCACTAGGGGGCGCGACCAGGTCGCGACGCATCGGGGCGTCGTGACAAGGTCGCGGCCCTCTGGGCCGTCGCGATCTCAACCGAGACCAAAACCTGAACAGGATAAAACTGACTGATGATTATAATTTGTACTTGTAGGGAGAAATGAGGGCCCGAGTTTCATGGATCTTAGTATTAGCAGTGTACTTAGCCTTTTCCGGGTTCCAGAGAGATCGATTACATGAGATGGGATTTGGGGAGCTGTTGAGGATGGAATGGATGAGGGCGGACGCCCTTCTCACCCAGGCCCTGCGTAGCAGGTGGGACACGGAGGTGATAGCCTTCGTGCTTCCATGGGGACATATGATCCCCAACCTGGAGGATGTGAGTAGGATTACCAGCCTTAGAGTTCACGGGCATCCAGTGAGTGGCGACACCTACCCCTGCTATCGAGAGCTTGCCCATAGGCTGCTAGGGTTGACAGTAGGGCAGAGGTCCTCCCTTATCTCTAGGGTCGAGCTTCAGGAGAGCCTACGGCTGTTTGAGACTGGGAGGAGGGTAGCCGAGTCCGTGGATGAGCAGCTGCAGTGGTTGGCGGAGGGTTGCCGAGAGAGTCTATCTAGTGAGCCGGGGGCTCAGGCAGACATAGACCTACGTCGCTTCCTCACCCTCTTCTTTGGTAGACTCTTGTTCGCCACGAGGGGCGACCTGGTCCACTGCCAGTTCTTGCCACTACTAGAGGACCTAGGTGAGGTAGGGGGCTATGCGTGGGGAGCAGCGTTCCTAGGGCATCAGTTCGAGAGCCTGGGTTCGTCAGACCAACAGACTGCGATCAGTGGCTTCTACCCCTTCCTTCAGGTACACTCTTCTTCTCTTGCCCCTTTTACTTAATTTCCCTTTTGATATTATAATTGTGATCTAACTGTGTATTCTTGCTTTCTTGCAGGTCTAGGCCTACCTACACCTCCTCGGCCTGAGGAGGGGGGCTCTGGAGCGACCGGGCCTCGTGCCCATTGCTCGAGGGTGGGTGCCGTGCCGTGACACGCACCCCCTGGGGGACCAGCTAGCATCTCTCCAGGATGCCATTGACATCTACCCTCAGCCAGATGTAAGTGTTCCAACCCTTCTCTCTAAGTTCAATTTGATTTTAACTGCTTTGATTACTTGGTTACTAACAAGATGTGCTTGATGTGCAGGTGGTGTGGCGGCAATATCTAGAGGAGGGGGATGAGGGACAGCCCTAGTTGGTGCAGGCCCACCCCTACTTTGGTAGGTTGGTGTGGGTGCATGCACTCAACCTTGTGCTACCTCTCCACCCGCACCTGTCCCAGAGGTCGCTCGGCCTACATCAGAGTGCAGTGGAGTTCCCCAATTGAGACCGGACCCCTAGGCTTGGTCGAAGCTTCCGGGGACTTCATGACACTACGGACTGGTGCGAGCGGGCTAAGGAGCAGATCCAGAACTGGGAGCGCCGAGGCAAGCAAGTCAAGTCCACCGCCACATCTGATGATGCGTACCTTCAGGCATTTGCCTTAAAGTATGGGGCGAGAGTCTACAAAGGCGCGAGGCGACAGGTAAATCTTCTAAACTCAGACCTCATGAATTGCTCTTTTTTGAATTGAGCTGATGGTTTTGGAATGACTTTGCAGGTGGATGTGGCTAGAGAGATTTCCTCACTACTGGCCCTACTTCACTCGGCGGTGTAGGACTGGGAGGTAGCCCAGAGGGAGGCAGAGCAGCTGGTAAGACTTCAGTACTTTACCAATTTCCTTAGCTGATTTTAAATTTGACGAGTGTTGCATGTGCAGCGCGCGGAGAAAGAGAGAGTGAGGAGGGCACAGTCCGGTGCATCCTCCTCCAGAGCAGTAGAGAGTTCCCAATCGGATCTAGATGACCGACTGGCAGATGCAGTCTGGAGGGCCGATGAGGTGCGGGGCGGAGGTGGCTGAGCGGGTGAGTAAGAGAGTGATTTGAATTGAAAATTATTTAAATTTGGCGCTGACTCAGCTTTCCCTGCAGGAGACGGAGCTAAGGACTGCCACCGACCGAGCGGCCTAGCTGCAGGGGCAGGTCGACACCGTGATGGGAGAGAGGGATCAGCTGCGCATCCAGGCGGAGGCAGCTGAGTCACGCATGGCATAGGTGACGAGAGAGCTGGTGATGCTATGAGTGTAGGGGTCGTCAGTGGACCAGGAGGAGTTAGCCCGCTGCGTGCTGATCTGCATGGACAGCAGACCCTAGTGCGGGGACTTCAGGAGGTGATGACGGCCATAGGCCGGTCATGGAGCCGGAGCACGAGCGGCATGAGTGGGGTGACTGGTGCGAGCGGTGCCTCAGTCTGCTAGTATTTAGCAGGTTCCTCTAGTTGGCGGAGGAACGAGGATGAGGAGAGGAGCCTCGATGGTGAGACGAGCGCTAGGAGTGGTGAGGGATCCGGGGAGAGTGGCGGTGGTCAGTGAGGAGTTTGTGAGCCACCTCCCCCTTATCTTTGTACATAATGCTTATCTCTTAGTGGATCTTTTATTTTATGTTAATATTTATAAAAATGAATGAATTTACAATTGACACGGCTGTGAGATGAGATCCGAATAAGAGAGAGGGGAAGAGAGTACCCGGAGTACATTGTTGTGCGCGTTCCAAAATTCCCTGTCCCTGCACACTTAGGAAAATAGGTTAGATCTGCTCTTTGGCTCAGCCCCTTGCACTAGGTAAAAATGACTTTTAACTTCGTAATTGTCAAGGGGCTGAGCCTTATTTAAATAGGCGAAAAGTAAATCGAAATAATGCATGGCAAAAGAAAGAGATATGTACACACATTTTTTTTGGAATTTTCTGATTTTTTGGGTTTTGAAATTTTCTGATTTTTATTATTTTTGGGGTTTCTGATTTTTTTATTTTTGGAGTTTCTTTTTTTTTTTGGATTTTTAGAGTTTTCTGATTTTTTAGATTTTTTTTGGGATTTTTTGGAGTTTTCTGATAAAGACATCTTCTGCATTTGAACGATTGGCTAAGGATCTCATTCCTATATTATGTTTGTCAAATATCCCCTAAGCACAGTGTGCATTTACTTTGGCTCCCCAAAGGCCACTTGCCCCTAGTCACTAACATTCTAACGTAGACCAGGTGCGGGGTTCTCCAGTCATTAGCGGGGATAGGAAGACTTAAAGGAGACAAGACTTGGACTTGGTGCTTGGGAGGCTAGCTTGTATGACTTGCAAGGGTGTACCTCACATGGAATCCGTTTGTTGTCCAGAGACTTTGTGGTCATTATTTTTTCTGGGGCATGCGTACGACCGGGCTCAAAGGCGTCCCACGGGGTACTGTACTGCCACTCTTTGACATGCCCCTATTTTCAACTTTCCGCTTACTTCTCATTTTTATCAATTTTCTCTTTTCTTTCTTTTGAACAGACCGTCTCTCTTTGAGACTTCATACATATGAGCTACACCTCCCTTAGTCCACAAGTCAGTGTTCTTTTTCCCCTAGACCTTGTCCGAGGAAGAAGAGAATTGACCTTCGCACCCCATACTAGGGCTAGGCAGGAACACCACTAACTAAGGAAAATTGGCCCTGGGTTGCCGTATGGTGTGTGTGACTGAGCATAAGGGTCATTTTGACAACAAATGAAAGGGAGTGAGACACATAGCTACTAACATTCTTTTTGCAAAATGATGTCGCTATTGAAAACCTTTTATTATGGGTAGAATATTTTAAGATATAGCCCATTCCACAGGTGAGAGAGCTCCTCACCATCGACATTGATAAACCTATATGCGTTCCCAGGGTACACTTCCTTAACAACGTACGGCCCTTCCCAGTTTGCTTGCAATTTTGACCTAGGACCTGTAGGTTTTATGAAAATTCGCTTCAAAACCATGTCTCCTTCTTGGAATTTGCGTTCAATCACTTCCTTTTGAAAAGATCTTGAGAGTCTATTTTGATATGAAAGTACATGATCGGCCACGGCTAGACGTCGTTCGTCTAGGAGTTCCAGCTATGTAAGTAATGCCTCTCGACATTCGTCGGGATTAAGTTCTTTGTCCAGCTGAACTCTTAGCGAGGGAATGAGGATCTCATGTGGGCATATGGCCTCCATCCCGTATGTAAGTGAAAAGGGAGTTTGCACAGTGGGCGTGCGTACGGAGGTACGATAGGCCCACCGAGCCTCAATCAATTTTTCAGGCCAATCAGCGAACTTATGAGACTCACAAGTTTTCTTTAAAATTTTCAATAGTGTTTTGTTTGTGGCTTCGGCTTGGATATTGCCCTGCGGATAATACGGAGATGAATGATGCAAGGAAATATTGAATTTCTTACATAGGTCTTGAAGCTCCTGTGAGATGAACTGGGGTCCATTGTCAGTGACGAAGCCACTTGGTACTCCGAACCGCGAGATGATATTCTTCATGATGAATCTGCACACGGTCGAGCCTTTGATTTCGGCACATGCCTCTGCTTCGGCCCACTTGGTGAAGTACTCAGTAGCAGTGAGAATGAAAGATTTTTGTTTTACTTGGGCATTAGGATCACCAAGGGGTCCAATGATATCAAAGGCCCACATGGAGAAAGGCCAAGGAGAAGATAGTGGATGCAAATAAGTGGACGGAGCGTGGATCCTATCAGCATGGAGCTGGCACTTGACACACCTACGTACGTAGGTAGCACAGTCTTCTTCTAAGGTCGGCCAGTAGTATCCCTGCCTAAGGATCTTCTTAGCCAATATTTGGCTATTCACATGCCCTCCACATTCACTGGAGTGGGTCTTTCCACCACCTTCTAGGCTTCTTCTTCTTGCAAACATCTGAGGAGCATTCTGTTTATAGCGCGTCTATATAATATTTCTCCAATAATGGTATATCCTAACGCTGCTCTACGGATGGCTCTCCTATCCTCAGCTTTGGCTTCTTCTGAGAAAGTATCGTCTTTGCAGTACTGCTCAATTTCATGTTACCATGGCCTTTCTTCCTCCATCATTTCTCCTAGCTCTACCAACAACACTTCGTTCGCTTCTCTTCTCTTTACCTTCAAGACTAAAGAGCTCGTAAGGTTATTGAACCAAGGGTCCTGTGTGGAGGGAGCTTCTAATCTTTGAACAGTCATTGTCTCAGCACTGCGGCTGAGAGGGAAAGAGAGAGATGAGGCCAGGGATGCTAGGGCATCGGCGAGGATATTTTGAGAGCGAGGGGTGTGAATGTAGATGAGCTTGCGGAATTGCTTGGCTAGGAGTGTGACCAGATCTTGATAAGGCTTGAGCTTGAGGTCATGAGTGCGATAGGTAGAAAGGACCCTCCGAAGAACAAGTTGAGAGTCTCCTATGATCTTGAGATGGCACACGCCTAAGAGATAGGCAAGCTTTAGACCAGCTATGAGAGCCTCATACTCGAAGACATTATTGGTGGCAGGGAACTGGAGTTGATATGCAGGTGGAATGGTAATCCCTTATGGGGTGAGCAAGACAACACCTATGCACCGTCCCCTAGAATTGAGAGCCCCATCAAAGTGGAGCGACCAGAAGGGATCGCGAGAGATGAGTGACAGGTTTTCATCGACGAAATCCTCTTGAACCGTGTCACTGTGAGGAAGAAGAAGGTGAGCAAGGTGCTCAGCAATGGCATACCCTTTTATAGCCTTCTGGACTACAAAGGTGATATCGAATTGAGACAAGAAGCTTTGCCAACGTGCCAATCTGTCGGCGAGGATTGGCTTTTCCAGGAGATACCTAATAGGATCCATTCTAGAAATCAAACTCACCCACGCTAGAATGTAGTGCTTCAATTTCTACACTACCCACATTAGCGCTGCACATGTTTTCTCCATTGTGGTGAATTTGAGCTCGGAAGGATTGAAGAGCCTAGATAGGTAATAGACTGCCCTTTCTGTTAAGCAACTACCTCTAAGAAATTTAATGACTTTCTTAGTTTTTATAAAACTATGTTTTTGCTATGATAAATCTTTAAATATATATTAGAACCATTTTTTTTAATCAGTATCCTCAAAATCTGCTAAGGCCACAACTGTCTCTCAGCATACTAAATCCGACTGTCATATTCGACTCCTTCAGAATAGCAGTCAGAAGTCATCGAATTTTTTCTAAGTCCACATAGTTTACATACCATTCGATTGATGACTTCGACTCTTACAGTCGAATGTCTTTTTACTTCGACTCTTACAGTCGAATGTCTTTTTCTTTGTGATTCGACTGATGACTTCGACTCTTACAATCAAATGTCTTTTTCTTTGTGATTCGACTGATGACTTCGACTCTTACAGTCGAATATCTTTTTCTTTGTGATTCGACTGATGACTTCGACTCTTATAGTCGAATGTCTTTTTCTTTGTGATTCGACTGATGACTTCGACTCTTACAGTCGAATGTCTTTTTCTTTGTGATTCGACTGATGACTTCGACTCTTACAGTCGAATGTCTCTTTATGATTCAACTCTTACAGTCGAATGTCTTTCGATTGATGACTTTTACAGTTGTATTCTACCTTCAACTGTCAATCGAATACCTTAGAAATCCTTACCTATTGTAGTCGAATCACCATGATCACTCATGAGTCGAATTACTCTTACTCCTTCAATCGACTTATCTGTTCACATTCAACTACACTGACAATTCTGCACTTGTACCTTTTATTTTTGTAGCTCTCTATTTTCTAAACCATATGAAGATCATCAAATCTAGTTTGATTATCTTAAGCAAAATCAATAGGAGGATTGTTGTATGCAAACTTCAAAGATTATTAATATATTTCTGACAGGATTTGACATGTCAGCTTCTAAATTAATTATCATGTGCTAAACATGTTCTAAAAAGTGTCTCCTAAAAATCCTCAGTTCCGATGTCCTACCTTGCCTTATTGTTAGCTTCACAAGACACATAGCATTTATGAAAAACTCAGACGCATGGCATCTGACCCTCTCACCTACCACTGACAGACCCATACATTAACTTTTTGTCTATCTGTCTGTTGTCTGTAATACTTGTGGGATATTAGGTTCCATGCCTTGTACTGAATTTTTTCTAACCCACCTACATCGAGGCTATGGAGATACGTTTTCTCTTCTGTCTTGTCCTTGCAGCAGGCATTTATTGAGCATGTGTTCAGCATGCCTCTCCCTCATCTACTTGCTACAAGAGCTTATCTTCTAGCTGCTAACAAAATGAAGACCCCTGGGAAGAAGCATACCTGAAGGCCTGTTGGACAATCTCTTCAAGACTCAAAGGATCCCAGAATTCCTCCTCAAACGGCTATATTGCAAACAGCCCCAAAAGCTCCAACGGTCATCCTCTCAAACGGTCATATTTTTGAAGATTATAAAAGGAGCTCAATAGGAAAAGAACACACACAGAGAGACACGGATAGATCATCCTTGAAGTGAGATTCCATAAAGTGCATTCAAGTCCATTCTCCTGAAAGAGCCATTCGAATTCCTCAAGCTCTCTCTAAAGTCTTCATGCTTGACTTCCTCTGAGAGCTTCCTTGTGTTCAGAAAATTGTGTGGAGAATTTCTGTTTATGGGTGGCAATTGTACTTAGTTTTCAATTGTCTTTAGTCCACTCCTTTTACTTCAGATAGGATTTAGAATCAATTCTATATCTATTGTATCCATCTGAAGCCTGTGTGTTTGTGCTCAATTTTGAGGCAAACACACCTCTGTCAAATTTCCTTGTATTTGTGTAGAAGTATGTCTCTGCACTTTGCCCCTCTTGTATAGGGAAGGCCTTGGTGAAAAGGCATTGTTGTACCCCTATATAGGGAAGACTTGCTTGGGAGCAAGTGGGTGTTGTAATTCCTCTTAAGGGTGAGAGAAGGCCAAATTCATTGGCAGATTAGTGAAATCTCAAGTGGTTGGCTTGAGGACTGGATGTAGGACTTCCATGTGGGAAGGGCCGAACTAGGATAAAATCTGTGTCCAATTTTCTTGTGTGATTGTTTCCGCCAAGTCTACACTTGAATCACACACATCACTTTGAGTACTAACTTGTTTATTTAGTGCTGTAATTTTCAGAAGAAATTTTAAAATGTCAAAAGTCCTATTCACCCCCCTCTAGGACTATTTTGCTTGCCATTCCGATCCAACAAGTGGTATCAGAGCGAGGTCTTCTCAGAAGAATCCCAAAACGGTTTGAGAAGAAATGGCATCTGAAGCTCACAACTATGAAGGCCAATCAGTTACAAGGCCACGATTCTTTGATGGTGAAGATTATCAATATTGGATGATGAGGATGGAGTGCTTCATCACAGGTACTAACTTCGACCTCTAGCAGGTAATAGAACAAGGTGATTTTCAAGTCCTTGCAGAATCCTCTTCTGGTGCTCTTTCTATTGCTGACAAAAGAAATATGTCTTTAAATTATAAAGTAAAAAATTATCTATGTTGTGCTTTATCTAAAAGAGAGTTTAATAGATTATCAGCCTGTAAAACAGCAAAAGAAATGTGTGATAAGCTACAAGTTACATATGAAGGTAGAGATAGGGTTAAACAAACTAGAATAGACATACTTGCATCTCAGTATGAACAATTCAAAATGCATCCAAATGAGAATATTACTCAAATGCACAATAGATTTTTAAATATAATTGTAGGTTTGAGTGCTTTAGGGAAGAATCTGACAAATGAAGAAACTGTTAGAATGATATTAAGATCCCTAACCAATGTCTGGACTCCTAAAGTCACAGCCATAGAGGAAGCACATGACTTAACACAATTAACCATTGATAAGTTAATAGGATCTCTTATGGCACATGAAATAAACATGGAAAGGTTCTCTGAAAATTCTTCGAAAAAGAAAATTTCAAATGCTTTGAAGATTGCAGAATCCTCTTCATCTGAAGACTCCGAAGAAAAATCAGATGACAGTGATGATGTGGCTATGCTCTCAAGGAAGCTGCAAAGAATCTTGGCTAAGAAGAAGAAATTTAGGTCAAGGAAATTCTTTAAGAAAGACAAGAAGAAGGAACCTACATGTTATGAATGTAATCAGCCAGGGCATTACAAATCTGAATGTCCCAGACTAAGAAGAAGGACCAAGTAGACAAATCAAATAAGAAGGAAAATAAAAGTAGTTCAGAAGATTCAAGAAGAAGGTTATGGCAGCAACTTTGGATAATGAAGATGCTACCAGCTCAGAATCTTTCAGCTCGAAATCTGATGAAGAAGAGAAGGCAAATCTAGCCCTCATGGCAGGACTAGAACATATAAATTCAGAAACATCCTTTACTTTCTGTTCTAAATCATATTCTGATAACATTGAAGATGCATTTAATGAACTTTATGAAAAGTACAAATCAGTGGTAAAACAAATAAAGATAGTTAAGCTAAATTTAATAAACCAAGAAAAGAGCAATACCTTTCTTAAAAAGGAAGCAGAAAGGTTGAACAAAATCTAAATGAAACCAAAAGAGCTAATGAGTTACTCTGTGAAGATTTGAAAAATAAAAATAACAAAATTCTAGAATTAGAATCAAATCTAAACTTACTCAAGAATGAAGAAAAATTAGTGGAAGAAAACAACTATCTGAAAGCTACCATTGAAAAAATTTCTAATTGCAAAACCTCACTATTTATTAGAATTAAAGGTTCTAGGTCTAGTAAAAAGAAATATGGATTAGGATACACACCTCCACATAATGTAGAAGAAATTATTTATCCTAAAGTATATCCAACACCGAAATTTGTAGCAGAAAAGAACATAAAAAATTCCAAAAAGCTAAATCAGCATAACTACAAACCGAAACAAAAGTTCAGCAACAATGTGCAGAAGAAAAATGCTTTCAATTTGTGTTGTACTCATTGCAATCAATTAGGACACACTGTTAGCACATGCACCACTAGACATTTAAGATGGATTTCTAAAACTAACCATCATGGACCCAAGAAAATTTGGGTACCAAAAGTTACAACTTAGCCTATTTTGCAGGGTCAGCTGAGGGCATCCAAATGGTATTTGGATAGTGGATGCTCAAGGCATATGACAGGAGATAGGAAGCTTTTTACCAGTTTTAGAGAAGAATCTGGTCAAGTAACTTATGGAGATAATGGAAAAGGAAAAGTACAAGGATGTGGAACAATTGGTACTAAAGAAAAGAACCTAATTGAAGATGTTATGTACGTAGAAGGTTTGAAGCACAATCTGATCAGTATTAGTCAACTATGTGATAAAGGGAACTTAGTAAGTTTTCAGAATGACAAGTGTATAATTCAGAAGGATAACAAGATTGTCTTTGAAGCACAAAGAGTGAAGAATTTGTACACATTGCAACTAGAAGAGTTAAAAGAAGTAAATCCGTGTCTAGCCACTACCAAAAGTGATGAGTCTGATCTATGGCACAGAAGACTTGGTCATGCTAGCACTTCAGTAATCAAAAAATTGATAAGGCATGATTTGGTTGAAGGACTTCCTAAATTGAAGCTCAGAAAACATGGAATATGTTCAGCCTGTGCAAACGGAAAGTAGACCAAGACCTCTTTTCAGTCTAAAACAATTGTTACAACTTCCAAGCCATTCGAACTAATTCACATGGATCTGTTTGGACCAATGAGGACAGTCAGTCTTGGTGGAAAATATATGGTTATGTGCTTGTTGATGATTATTCAAGGTATACTTGGGTATCATTTTTAGAAGCCAAATCTGAAGCTTTTCAAGCATTTCTAAAATTCAGCAAAATAGTTCAGAAAAATAAGAAATTCCAGATCACAAGTCTCAGGTCAGATCATGGTGGTGAATTCAAAAATGAAAAGTTTATGGAGTTCTATGAAGAGAATGGAATTGAACACACAACTTCTCAACTCTAAGAACACCCCAACAGAATGGAGTAGCAGAAAGAAAGAACAGAACACTGTTGGACATGGCCAGAACAATGCTAAATGAGTATAATCTACCAAAATACTTCTGGGCAGAAGTAGTAAATACAGCTTGCTACATCATCAACAGATGCATGATCAGACTCATTCTAAAGAAAACACCATATGAGCTATACAAGGATAAGAAGCCAAATATCAGCCATATCAGACCCTTTGGTTGTAAGTGTTTTATTCTAAATAATGGTAAGGATAATCTAGGAAAATTAGATGCTAAAAGTGATGAAGGTTTTCTGTTAGGATATGTTTCAAAACCTAGAGGCTATAAGGTATTTAATAGAAAAACCTTAACAATAGAGCAATCAGTTCATGTATTATTTGATGAAACTAACCCTTCCATCAAAAAGATAGAAGGACAAGAAGAAGAATGAGTTGATGATCTCTACAGGAATCTTGAGAAGACTTCTCTTGAAGAAGGAAAAGAAGAAGAAGTAGAAGATCCTCCATTAGATGATCTTCAACAATAAGAAGAATCACAAGAAGGACTATCTAGAGATTTGAGGTACCATCGGGACCATCCTAGAGAAAACATATAGGTGATCCTCAATCAAGGATAAGAACAAGAGGTATGCAAATTCCTTGTGACTTATCTGCATTAGTTTCACATGTTGAGCCTAAGACAATCAATGATGCACTGGGTGATGAATCTTGGATCCTTGCTATGCAAGAAGAGCTTAATCAGTTCAAACGTAGTGAAGTTTGGACCCTTGTGCCTAGACCAACTGATCATCCAGTGATTGGAACCAGATGGGTTTTCAGAAATAAAATGGATGAATCAGGGGTAATAACTAGGAACAAAGCTAGACTTGTAGCTCAAGGATATTCCCAAGAGGAAGGCATAGACTTTGATGAAACCTATACTCCAGTAGCTAGATTAGAGGCAATCGGAATTTTATTGGCTTATGCTTGCTCTCTTAATATCAATTTATTTCAGATGGATGTTAAAAGTGCTTTTCTGAAAGGTTTTATTAAAGAAGAAGTATATGTTGAGCAACCACCTGGTTTTGATGATAGCAAGTATCCTGGACATGTTTTCCGTTTAAAGAAAGCACTATATGGTCTGAAACAAGCACCAAGAGCTTGGTATGAAAGATTAAGTGCTTATCTTATAACACATGATTTTATAAGAGGAAAAGTAGATAGCACCCTATTTATAAAGAAATTTTCAAATGGAATCTTAATTGTACAAATCTATGTTGATGACATTATCTTTGGCTCTACTAATGAATCACTCTGCAAATTCTTTGAAAATTTGATACAAAGTGAGTTTGAAATGAGCATGATGGGTGAACTGAATTATTTCACTGGATTACAAATCAAGCAAACCAAAGAAGGAACTCACATCTGTCAAACCAAATACATTTCAGATCTACTGACTAAGTATGGCTTTGACAAATGTAAGCCCTTGAGAACACCCATGAGCTCAGGCATTAAGTTAGACAGCGATCCTCTTGGCAAAAAGGTAGACCAAAAGACCTATAGAGGAATGATAGGATCACTGCACTATCTCACTGCAAGTAGACCAGATATAATGTTTAGTGTTTGTCTCTGTGCAAGATTCCAAGCTGATCCAAAAGAATCTCATGTTCTAGCAGTAAAAAGAATTTTCAGATATGTTATTAATTCTAGTATCTTAGGTCTATGGTATCCTAGATGTTCTGATTTCAAGTTGATTGGTTATAGTGATGCTGACTATGCTGGATGCAAATTGGACAGAAAAAGCACCAGTGGTACATGTCAAATTCTTGCAGGTTGTTTGATATCTTGGTCTTCTAGAAAGCAGAATTCAGTGGGTTTATCCACTACAGAAGCTGAATATATTGCAGCTGGAAGTTGTTGTACTCAACTGTTAATGATCAAGCATCAATTAGAAGACTATGGCCATCGGCTTCAAGATATTCCAATGCTTTGCGACAACACAAGTGCTATAAATTTAACAAAGAATCCAATCCAGCACTCAAGAACCAAGCATATTGAGGTTAGACATCATTTTATCAGGGACCATGTAAGCAATGGAAATATTTCTCTTGAGTTTGTTTCTACAGAAAATCAATTAGCAGATATTTTTACAAAACCTCTCCCTGAAGATAGGTTTACTTCAATAAGAAGAGAAATGGGTATGTGCAATCCTGATTAAACTCCTAAAGTAGTGATCGAATTGCATTGATAAGAATTTCTGTGAACTGTTTGTGGAAAAACTATCCTAAAAATCGCTAAGTCCTACATTCGACTTATGCATTCGATTCATGAAGAATTGATGCATTCGATTCATGTATTCGACTGATGCAGTCAAATACCTAATTCGATTCATTAAGATATTTTAAAACGACGCTTACTATTCAATTTGTTTTTAATTAATTATTTGAGGTAACTGACACCTCATTTAAGGCGCGTCCCTTCGAAATTAAACGGTCAAATAAATCATCGCGTCCCTTCATCTTGAAATCAAGCGCCAGTTACTTTTTCCCTCTCTATATAAGTAAACCCCTTCTACTTTTCAAAACACCCGTTTGAAATCCTCTTTCGACTCACTTGTCTTGTTGCGTTCTTCGCGCCTTCACTGTACTCCGGCGAAGGACCTTCCAGGAACCATCTGAAACCTCACCTCTCCGGACGAAAGGTAGGATCTTTCATCTCTACTGATCATTTCCCTCTCTCCTTTGAAGATTTCCTAAGTCCCTTTTGTTTCTATCATCCAGATGGCTTCCCTTAGGGCACAAGAGTCTGTCCAGTTGACCCAGACCAACTCCAACGCCTTGCTAAGATTCCCATTTGCTCTGGAAAGGCTGTTGAGTTCTCTCACCTATCTGGAAATCTGTCTTGGGTCGAAGAGACTTTGAATACTATGGGTTGGACCAAAATCTGTCAGATTTCTGAGCCATTTGTTGTCGATGCAGTCAGATCTTTTTATGCTTCATTGGAAGTCTCTGTTGGAAACTCAGTAGTAGGGTATGTCAAAGACATCAAAATCACTATTTCTGAAGAGCTTTTGGTCGAATTGTTGGATTGTCCCAACTCAGGGCATAAGCTTAGTGAGTTCATCCCCTTGGAAAAATAAAAATTAGGGATTATTGGCAGCCTAGGGACCCTCAGCAAACGAGGACTTCAAGTTAATGAGTTGTCTTCTGAGAAAAGATTGATTCATTTTGTAATTACCAATATCATAACCCCTAGAGCAGGAACTCATTCTTCCATTACTGCTAGAGATGGAAATTTGTTATTTTGGACAGTTCAGAGGCATAAAGTGAATCTGCCAGCAGTAATTTTGGAGAAGATGATTGCTTTAAAGGATCTTCAAGAATCTCTTCCATATGGATCTCTACTTACTCTTATCTTCAAGAAATTTTCAGTGGATCTATCAAGAGAGATGTTTGTTGGAAACAAAGAGAAGATAGGCATTTTTACTTTGAAAAGAAGCAAGTACTCCTTAGTTGGCAAGAAGCAAAATCTGTGGTATAAAAGTCCTGTCCCGGAGTGTGAACATGAGATCTATCCTGATGAATCTTTGGTTTCTCTACTCACACATGAAGCCCCTGCATCCGAAGTTCAGCATAAACCTCCTTCAATTCAAATCAGATCTGAAGACTCTTTACCTGTGCAAGAAGATGTTCCTCCATCCATTCCAGTTCATGATGCTCCAGAGGACACCATTAATGATGTCCTAAGAGATCTCAGAGGCAAGAAAGTTATTTCTGAAGATATCCCTGCCTCTTCCCCCCATGATCATATCTTTGAAGAAAGAGAGCCTCACCACTCTCCTTCTCAGTTTGAGACCCGGCCAAGGTCTCAGGGGGAGAGCAGCAACAGCCTAAATGACATCCTGGATTTGGTTAGAAGCCAGCATGAGAACATGTCAGTTCTCCACATGAATGTTGTTTGGTTAGATGCTAAATTTGACGGTCTATCTGATGAGGTCAAGCAGATTAAAGATCTTCTACTTCAGTTGGTGTGCCAACCGGGCACCTCTAGGCCATCAGGGCCTGCTTCCTCACAGCAGCAAGAAGAGTCTGTACCAGCTCAAGAGCAAGATCACCAAGCAGAAACTCAAGTACCTGTAGCTGAGGAACCAGTCCTTGAGCAATCTGTCAAAGAACCAGAAGTTCAGGCTGAGCAGTAGCCTATTTTAGTTGAATCTCAGTAGCAGGTAGATAAGCAGACCACTGAGCACATGCTCAGTTAGCAATAGTGGTTTTTGAACCCAGTTATGAGCAGCAGCAGTAGGTGAACAAATCTGAAAATCAGCCAGAAGAAGTGGCAACAGTCTTAGAGGATTCTATGCAGCAGGCAGCAGCCAAGAGACCTCTCGAGCCCTCTCAGGTTTCCCATACATTTAAGAGAAAGGTGAAGATGAGATTAGTCAAGAATGGTGTACCTGTCAAACCTGTTCTTCCCTCTTCTTCTTTCAGGGCCTCATCTCCAACTGCCATACCAGCTCCAGCAGCACCTACTCCAGATCCTCAATCTCCTGCTCCATCATCGTCAGCACAACCATCTCTACATTCTTCTCTGGATCTACTTCCAGAAGTCACTCCTTTCTATAAAGATGTTAAATTTTCTATCTACCCCTTGAAGTTTCAAGTTAAACCACTTAAAGAGTTCACCATGACTTTTTCCACTCAACCTCCTCACTTCTATTCCTCTCTTCCCACTGCCTCAAAGTCTGACTGCAAGAAAACACTCATGCATTTAGTTGAGATACTTCCTAGTATCCAACTATCAGCTACCTGTGGACCCAAATTGGGAGATAAACCTTCCTTGCTACTTCCTCCTTTTTGGTATGCCTTCACTCACATGAATTTCCTCCACCAACCCTGCCTACAATGTTGATGAGGCTCTATTTGATCATTCCTTTACCAAGAATGAGGCAAAACATTGGGAGCTCATCCAACCTTTCTTAAACTCACTCCCTGCTTCTCTGTTGTTACCCCGTTCAGCTCGAATCTGAACTTTGTAGTTCTATTTCTTTCTCAGTACTGTTTGCTACTATGTACTGTTTGCCACTTTATAGATGCAATTTCTTCCCACTTGTGCGTTTCTCTGAATTTTATCCTTTCTGTTAATGTCACAAAGGGGGAGAAAAAGGTATAAAAATAGTATATGATATATTATTTATTTAAAGATTTTTTTTGTCATTAACAAAAAGGGGGAGAATTGTTGAGCAACTACCTCTAAGAAATTTAATGACTTTCTTAGTTTTTATAAAACTATGTTTTTGCTATGACAAATCTTTAAATATATATTAGAACCTTTTTTTAATCAGTATCCTCAAAACCTGCTAAGGCCACAACTATCACTCAGCATACTGAATCCGACTGTCATATTCGACTCCTTCAGAATAGCAGTCAGAAGTCATCGAATTTTTTCGAAGTCCACATCATTTACATACCATTCGACTGATGACTTCGACTCTTACAGTCGAATGTCTTTTTCTTTGTGATTCGACTGATGACTTCGACTCTTACAGTCGAATGTCTTTTTCTTTATGATTCGACTGACGACTTCGACTCTTACAGTCGAATGTCTTTTTCATTGTTATTCGACTGATGACTTCGACTCTTACAGTCGAATGTCTTTTTCTTTGTGATTCGACTGATGACTTCGACTCTTACAGTCGAATGTCTATTTGTGATTCAACTCTTACAGTCGAATGTCTTTCGATTGATGACTTTTATAGTTGTATTATACCTTCAACTGTCAATCGAATACCTTAGAAATCCTCACCTATTGTAGTCGAATCAGCTTGATCACTCATGAGTCGAATTACTCTTTCTCCTTCAATCGCCTTATCTATTCACATTCAACTACACTAACAATTCTGCACTTGTACCTTTTATTTTTGCAGCTCTCTATTTTCTAAACTATATGAAGATCATCAAATCTAGTTTGATTATCTTAAGCAAAATCAATAGGAGGATTGTTTTATGCAAACTTCAATGATTATTAATATATTTCTGACAGGATTTGACATGTCAGCTTCTAAATTAATTATCATGTGCTAAACATGTTCTGAAAAGTGTCTCCTTAAAATCCTCAGTTTCGATGTCCTACCTTGCCTTATTGTTAGCTTCACAAGACACATAGCATTTATGAAAAACTCAGACGCATGGCATCTGACCCTCTCACCTACCACTGACAGACCAATACTTTAACTTTTTGTCTATATGTCTGCTATCTGTAATACTTGTGGGATACTAGGTTCCATGCCTTGTACTGAATTTTTTCTAACCCACCTACCTCAAGGGTATGGAGATATGTTTTCTCTTGTGTCTTGTCCTTGCAGCAGACATTTATTGAGCATGTGTTTAGCATGCCTCTCCCTCAGCTACTTGCTATAAGAGCTTATCTTCTAGCTGTTAACAAAATGAAGACCTCGGGAAGAAGCATACTTGAAGGCCTGTTGGACAATCTCTTCAAGACTCAAAGGATCCCAGAATTCCTCCTCAAACGGATATATTGAAAACAGCCCCAAAAGCTTCAACGGTCATCCTCTCAAACGGTCATATTTTTGAAGATTATAAAGGAGCTCAAGAGGAAAGAACACACACAGAGAGACACAGATAGATCATCCTTGAAGTGAGATTCCAGAAAGTGCATTCAAGTCCATTCTCCTGAAAGAGCCATTCGAATTCCTCAAGCTCTCTCTATAGTCTTCATGCTTGACTTCTCTGAGAGCTTCCTTATGTTCAGAAAATTCTGTGGAGAATTTATGTTTTTCGGTAGCAATTGTACTCAGTTTTCAATTCTCTTTAGTCCACTCCTTTTACTTCAGATAGGATTTAGAATCAATTCTATATCTATTGTATTCATCTGAAGTCTGTGTGTTTGTGCTCAATTTTGAGGCAAACGCACCTCTGTCAAATTTCCTTGTAATTGTGCAGAAGTCTGTCTCTGCACTTTGCCCCTCTTGTATAGGGAAGGCCTTGGTGAAAAGGCATTTCTGTACCCCTATATAGGGAAGACTTGCTTGGGAGCAAGTGGGTGTTGTAATTCCTCTCAAGGGTGAGAGAAGGCCAAATTCATTGGCAGATTAGTGAAATCTCAAGTGGTTGGCTTGAGGACTGGATGTAGGACTTCCATGTGGGAAGGGCCGAACCAGGATAAAATCTGTGTCCAATTTTCTTGTATGATTGTTTCTGCCAAGTCTACACCTGAATCACACACATCACTTTGAGTACTAACTTATTTATTTAGTGCTGTAATTTTCAGAAGAAATTTTAAAATGCCAAAAGTCCTATTCACCCCCTCTAGGACTGTTTTGCTTGCCATTCCGATCCAACAAGTAGTATTAGAGCGAGGTCTTCTCAGAAGAATCCCAATACGGTTTGAGAAGAAATGGCATCTGAAGCTCACAACTATGAAGGCCAATCAGTTACAAGGCCACGATTCTTTGATGGTGAAGATTATCAATATTGGAAGATGAGGATGGAGTGCCTCATCAGAGGTACTGACTTCTACCTCTGGCAGGTAATAGAATAAGGTGATTTTCAAGTCCTTGCAGAATCCTCTTCTGGTGCTCTTTCTATTGCTGACAAAAGAAATATGTCTTTAAATTATAAAGCAAAAATTATCTATGATGTGCTTTATCTAAAAGAGAGTTTAATAGATTATCAGCCTGTAAAATAGCAAAAGAAATGTGGGATAAGCTACATGTTACATATGAAGGTACAGATAGGGTTAAACAAACTAGAATAGACATACTTGTATCTCAGTATGAACAATTCAAAATGCTTCCAAATGAGAATATTACTCAAATGTACAATAGATTTTCAAATATAATTGTAGTTTTGAGTGCTTTTGGGAAGAATCTGACAAATGAAGAAACTGTTAGAAAGATATTAAGATCCCTAACCAATGTCTGGACTCCTAAAGTCACAGCCATAGAGGAAGCACATGACTTAACACAATTAACCATTGATAAGTTAATAGGATCTCTTATGGCACATGAAATAAACATGGAAAGGTTCTCTAAAAATTCTTCGAAAAAGAAAATTTCAAATGCTTTGAGGATTGCAGATTCCTCTTCATCTGTAGACTCCAAAGAAAAATCAGATGACAGTGATGATGAGGCTAAGCTCTCAAGGAAGCTGCAAAGAATCTTGGCTAAGAAGAAGAAATTTGGGTCAAGGAAATTCTTTAAGAAAGACAAGAAGAAGGAACCTACATGTTATGAATGTAATCAGCCAGGGCATTACAAATCTGAATGTCCCAGACTCAAGAAGAAGGACCAAGGAGACAAATCAGATAAGAAGAAAGGAAAAGAAAAGAAGTTCAGAAGATTCAAGAAGAAGGCTATGGCAGCAACTTAGGATAATGAAGATGCTACCAGCTCAGAATCTTCCAGCTCGGAATCTGATGACGAAGAAAAGACAAATCTAGCCCTCATGGCAGGACTAGAACAGGTAAATTCAGAAACATCCTTTACTTCATGTTCTGAATCTGATTCTGATAACATTGAAGATGTATTTAATGAACTTTATGAAAAATACAAATCAGTGGTAAAACAAATAAAGATAGTTAAGCTAAATTTAATAAACCAAGAAAAGAGCAATACCTTTCTTAAAAAGGAAGCGGAAAGGTTGAACCAAATCTAAATGAAACCAAAAGAGCTAATGAGTTACTCTGTGAAGATATGAAAAATAAAAATAACAAAATTCTAGAATTAGAATCAAATCTAAACTTATTCAAGAATGAAGAAAAATTAGTGGAAGAAAACAACTATCTGAAAGCTACCATTGAAAAAATTTCTAATTGCAAACCTCACTATTTATTAGAATTAAAGGTTCTAGGTCTAGTAAAAAGAAATATGGATTAGGATACACACCTCCACATAATGTAGAAGAAATTATTTATCCTGAAGTATATCCAACATTTAAATTTGTAGCAGAAAAGGACATAAAAAATTCCAAAAAGGTAAATCAGCATAACTACAAACCGAAACAGAAGTTCAGCAACAATGTGCAGAAGAAAAATGCTTTCAATTTGTGTTGTACTCATTGAAATCAATTAGGACACACTGTTAGCACATGCAACACTAGACATTTAAGATGGATTCCTAAAACTAACCATCATGGACCCAAGAAAATTTGGGTACCAAAAGTTACAACTTAGCCTATTTTGCAGGGTCAGCTGAGGGCATCCAAATGGTATTTGGATAGTGGATGCTCAAGGTATTTGACAGGAGATAGGAAGATTTTTACCAGTTTTAGAGAAGAATCTGGTCAAGTAACTTATGGAGATAATAGAAAAGAAAAGTACTAGGATGTGGAATAATTGGTACTAAAGAAAAGAACCTAATTGAAGATGTTATGTATGTAGAAGGTTTGAAGCACAATCTGATCAGTATTAGTCAACTATGTGATAAAGGGCACTTAGTAAGTTTTCAGAATGACAAGTGTATAATTCAGAAGGATAACAAGATTGTCTTTGAAGCACAAAGAGTGAAGAATTTGTACACATTGCAACTAGCAGAGTTAAAAGAAGTAAATCTGTGTCTAGCCGCTACCAAAAGTGATGAGTCTGATCTATGGCACAAAAGACTTGGTCATGCTAGCACTTCAGTAATCAAAAAATTGATAAGGCATGATTTGGTTGAAGGACTTCCCAAATTGAAGCTCAGAAAACATGGAATATGTTCAGCTTGTGCAAAGGGAAAGCAGACCAAGACCTCTTTTCAGTCTAAAACAATTGTTACAACTTCCAAGCCATTAGAACTAATTCACATGGATCTGTTTGGACCAATGAGGACAGTCAGTCTTAGTGGAAAAATATATGGTTATATATGTGCTTGTTGATGATTATTCAAGGTATACTTGTGTATCATTTTTAGAAGCCAAATCTGAAGCTTTTCAAGCATTTCTGAAATTCAGCAAAATAGTTCAGAAAAATCAGAAATTCCAGATCACAAGTCTCAGGTAAGATCATGGTGGTGAATTCAAAAATGAAAAGTTTATGGAGTTCTGTGAAGAGAATGGAATTGAACACAACTTCTCAGCTCCAAGAACACCCCAACAGAATGGAGTAGCAGAAAGAAAGAACAGAACACTGTTGGACATGGCCAGAACAATGCTAAATGAGTATAATCTACCAAAATACTTCTGGGCAGAAGCAGTAAATACAGCTTGCTACATCATCAACAGATGCATGATCAAACCCATTCTGAAGAAAACACCATATGAGCTATATAAGGATAAAAAGCCAAATATCAGCCATCTCAGACCCTTTGGTTGTAAGTGTTTTATTCTAAATAATGGTAAGGATAATCTAGGAAAATTAGATGCTAAAAGTGATGAAGGTTTTCTGTTAGGATATGTTTCAAAACCTAGAGGCTATAAGGTATTTAATAGAAAAACCTTAACAATAGAGCAATCAGTTCATGTATTATTTGATGAAACTAACCCTTCCATCAAAAAGATAGAAGGAGAAGAAGAAGAATGTGTTGATGATCTCTGTAGGAATCTTGAGAAGACTTCTCTTGAAGAAGGAAAAGAAGAAGAAGTAGAAGATCCTCCATTAGATGATCTTCAACAACAAGAAGAATCACAAGAAGGACTACCTAGAGATTTGAGGTACCATCGGGACCATCCTAGAGAAAACATTATAGGTGATCCTCAATCAAGGATAAGAACAAGAGGTATGCAAATTCCTTGTGACTTCTCTACATTAGTTTCACAAGTTGAGCCTAAGACAATCAATGATGCATTGGGTGATGAATCTTGGATCCTTGCTATGCAAGAAGAGCTTAATCAGTTCAAACGTAGTGAAGTTTGCACCCTTGTGCCTAGACCTACTGATCATCCAGTGATTGGAACCAGATGAGTTTTCAGAAATAAAATGGATGAATCAGGGGTAATAACTAGGAACAAAGCTAGACTTGTAGCTCAAGGATATTCCCAAGAGGAAGGCATAGACTTTAATGAAACCTATACTCCAGTAGCTAGATTAGAGGCAATCAGAATTTTATTGGCTTATGCTTGCTCTCTTAATATCAATTTATTTCAGATGGATGTTAAAAGTGCTTTTCTGAATGGTTTAATTAAAGAAGAAGTATATGTTGAGCAACCACCTGGTTTTGAAGTTAGCAAGTTTCCTGATCATGTTTTTCGTTTAAAGAAAGCACTATATGGTCTGAAACAAGCACCAAGAGCTTGGTATGAAAGATTAAGTGCTTATCTTATATCACATGATTTTATAAGAGGAAAAGTAGATAGCACCCTATTTATAAAGAAATTTTCAAATGGAATCTTAATTGTACAAATCTATGTTGATGACATTATCTTTGGCTCTACTAATGAATCACTCTACAAATTCATTGAAAATTGGATGCAAAGTGAGTTTGAAATGAGCATGATGGGTGAACTTAATTATTTCCTTGGATTACAAATCAAGCAAACCAAAGAAGGAACTCACATCTGTCAAACCAAATACATTTCAGATCTACTGACTAAGTATGGCTTTGACAAATGTAAGCCCTTAGGAACACCCATGAGCTCAGGCATTAAGTTAGACAGTGATCCTCTTGGCAAAAAGGTAGACCAAAAGACCTATAGAGGAATGATAGGATCACTGCTCTATCTCACTGCAAGTAGACCAGATATAATGTTTAGTGTTTGTCTCTGTGCAAGATTCCAAGCTGATCCAAAAGAATCTCATGTTCTAGCAGTAAAAAGAATTTTCAGATATCTTATTAATTCTAGTAACTTAGGTCTATGGTATCCTAGATGTTTGATTTCAAGTTGATTGGTTATAGTGGTGTTGACTATGCTGGATGCAAATTGGACAGAAAAAGCACCAGTGGTACATGTCAAATTCTTGCAGGTTGTTTGATATCTTGGTCTTCTAGAAAGCAGAATTCAGTGGCTTTATCCACTACAGAAGCTGAATATATTGCAGCTGGAAGTTGCTGTACTCAACTCATGTGGATCAAGCATCAATTAGAAGACTATGGCCATCAACTTCAAGATATTCCAATGCTTTGCGACAACAGAAGTGCTATAAATTTAACAAAGAATCCAATCCAGCACTCAAGAACCAAGCATATTGAGGTTAGACATCATTTCATCAGGGACCATGTAAGCAATGGAAATATTTCTCTTGAATTTGTTTCTACAGAAAATCAATTAGCAGATATTTTTACAAAACCTCTCCCTGAAGATAGGTTTACTTCAATAAGAAGTGAAGTAGGTATGTGCAATCCTGATTAAACTCCTAAAGTAGTGATCGAATTGCATTGATAAGAATTTCTGTGAACTATTTATGGAAAAACTATCCTGAAAATCGCTAAGTCCTACATTCGACTTATGCATTCGATTCATGAAGAATTGATGCATTCGATTCATGTATTCGACTGATGCAGTCAAATACCTAATTCGATTCATTAAAATATTTTAAAACGACGCTTACTATTCAATTTGTTTTTAATTAATTATTTAAGGTAACTGACACCTCATTTAAGGCGCGTCACTTCGAAATTAAACGGTCAAATCAATAATCACATCCCTTCATCCTGAAATCAACCGCCAGTTACTTTTTCCCTCTCTATATAAGTAAACCCCTTCTACTTTTCAAAACACCCGTTTGAAATCCTCTTTCGACTCACTTGTCTTCTTGCGTTCTTCGCGCCTTCACTATACTCCGGTGAAGGACCTTCCAGGAACCATCTGAAACCTCACCTCTCCAGAAGAAAGGTAGGATCTTTCATCTCTACTCATCATTTCCTCTCTCCTTTGAAGATTTCCTAAGTCCCTTTTGTTTCTATCATCTAGATGGCTTCCCTTAGGGCACAAGAGTCTGTCCAGTTGACCCTAGACCAACTCCAACGCCTTGCTAAGATTCCCATTCGCTCTGGAAAGGCTGTTGAGTTCTCTCACCTATTTGGAAATCTGTCTTGGGTCGAAGAGACTTTCAATGCTATGGGTTGGACCAAAATCTGTCAGATTTCTGAGCCATTTGTTGCCGATGCAATCAGATCTTTTATGCTTCATTGGAAGTCTCTGTTGGAAACTCAGTAGTAGGGTATGTCAAAGGCATCAAAATCACTATTTCTGAAGAGCTTTTGGTCGAATTGTTGGATTGTCCCAACTTAGGGCATAAGCTTAGTGAGTTCATCCCCTTGGAAAAACAAAAATTAGGGATTATTGGCAGCCTAGGGACCCTCAGCAAACGAGGACTTCAAGTTAATGAGTTGTCTGCTGAGAAAATATTGATTCATTCTGTAATTACCAATATCATAACCCCTAGAGCAGGAACTCATTCTTCCATTACTGCTAGAGATGGAAATTTGTTATTTTGGGCAGTTCAGAGGCATAAAGTTAATCTGCCAGTAGTAATTTTGGAGAAGATGATTGCTTCAAAGGATCTTCAAGAATCTCTTCAATATGGATCTCTACTTACTCTTATCTTCAAGAAATTTTTAGTGGATCTATCAAGAGAGATGTTTGTTGGAAACAAAGAGAAGATAGGCATTTTTACTTTGAAAAGAAGCAAGTACTCCTTCGTTGGCAAGAAGCAAAATCTGTGGTATAAAAGTCCTGTCCCAGAGTGTGAACATGAGATCTATCCTGATGAATCTTTGGTTTCTCTACTCACACATGAAGCCCCTGCATCCGAAGTTCAGCATGAACCTCCTTCAATTCAAATCAGATCTGAAGACTCTTTTCCTGTGCAAGAAGATGTTCCTCCATCCATTCCAGTTCATGATGCTCTGGAGGACACCATTAATGATGTCCTAAGAGATCTCAGAGGCAAGAAAGTTATTTCTGAAGATATCCCGGCCTCTTCCCCCCATGATCACATCTTTGGAGAAAGAGAGCCTCACCACTCTCCTTCTCAGTTTGAGACCGGCCAAGGTCTCGGGGGAGAGCAGCAACAACCTAAATGACATCCTGGATTTGGTTAGAAGCCAGCATGAGAACATGTCAGTTCTCCACATGAAAGTTGTTTTGTTAGATGCTAAATTTGACGGTCTGTCTGATGAGGTCAAGCAGATTAAAGATCTTCTACTTCAGTTGGTGTGCCAACCGGGCACCTCTAGGCCATCAGGGCCTGCTTCCTCACAGCAGCAAGAAGAGTCTGTACCAGCTCAAGAGCAAGATCACCAAGCAGAAACTCAAGTACCTGTAGCTGAGGAACCAGTCCATGAGCAATCTGTCAAAGAACCAGAAGTTCAGGCTAAGCAGCAGCCTATTTCAGTTGAATCTCAGCAGCAGCTAGATAAGCAGACCACTGAGCAGCAGGCTCAGTTAGCAATAGTGGTTTTTAAACCCAGTGATGAGCAGAAGCAGCAGGTGAACAAATATGAAAATCAGCCAGAAGAAGTGGCTACAGTCTTAGAGGATTCTATGCAGCAGGCAGCAGCCAAGAGACCTCTCGAGCCCTCTCAAGTTTCCCATACATTCAAGAGAAAGGTGAAGAGGAGATTAGTCAAGAATGGTGTACCTATCAAACCTGTTCTTCCCTCTTCTTCCAGGGCCTCATCTCCAACTGCCATACCAGCGCCAGCAGCACCTACTCCAGATCCTCAATCTCCTGCTCCATCATCATCAGCACAACTGTAACGACCCAGAATCCGCATTACCAGTAACAACCAGTAACCCGAATTCTGACCCGCTAACCCACGAGACAAGCTCGGAAGGGTAGGAAGTGAAAGTCCGAGGCGACTATATGTAAGAAGATACACACCATGCAAAGCTATAAAATTCCACTATGAACAAAATATATACAACTCAGAGTCTGAGCAAAGTACAGAGTACAGAAGTATAACAAAAAGGTACTACTCACTGCAGCTAAGGAGCACCAACACCGGAGTGGCTAGACTCGCCTGGAACGGGAGTCGACGAAGACCCACCTGAAAGGGAGGGGAGTGAATCTCAAGAAAGAGACCCAGTAGGGAAAAGTAACCCCACCGGTAATAGTTCTAAGTGCGGAAAGTAAAAACTGAAAGTAAGTACACGTCGCACCACACACAAAACTGTAAACCACGCGGCTCAGTAACACACACTCACACACACACAGTAAGTAGGACTCAGCTAGGGTCTGTGGCTCGGCGTCCCGTCACCACAGAGGCTCTCAACCCAGCCACGTGTGCACACTACAGACGCTCTCTCTCGCGTCTGGTCCACGACCGGTTTTTCCCCTACACTTGACCCTAGCGGTAGAGAAGGGGCTCCACGGAGACCGGCTCAAAACCACCACAAGGAGTACGCACAGGACAGAGTCGCACTCGACATCCTGGCTCACTAGCGGAGGATAACCACACGCTAGTCGTCTAGACGGAGTCGCACCCACGCCTAGGTAACACAACAAAAACGGGTACACGGTAACGCAACGTGCATACAACAGACGGAACACGCTCAACGACTGAAACCCGTACAGTAGTAAACACCTCATGCCACAATCAACTACTCCTATGCACAGGCGGAGTCACACTCTAAGCCTGGCCCACATGTGTTATTAGGGCAGACATCACATGTCGATCGCCTCTAAACACACAACTTAACTCTGCTGGGAAACAGGAGATTAACGGTTATATCGATTGCCGCCAATATGAGGTAAACGGCACTCATCATGTCGTTTATCCTAATTAAACGGCAATCGACCTTGTCGTTTAAATCACCCCTGAAGATCCTAACGTCAACAGATGTGGACGTTGATCTCTTCAGTCCCCTAAACCCAGAACTGAACCGAATCAGTTCAAATGGGCAGAAAACTCAAAACAACTTCGACTGATGGAGGGGAACACTTCCTCTCATCAGTCCAAACTACCAGAACATCAAATTTAGACAGTCTAACACCTAGATTGTCCAATACACTCACAATTCCGGCATGATACAACCCAACCCAAAACCATGATTTGCACATCAATTCACTTAATTGAACATGCTGGTTGATAAGGAGAGTTGCAGGAGTTAAGTCCCTACCTCAGAAAGCCTTAATAATCCCCAAACAGCCACTACTCGCGCCGGATTCCCTCGAAGACTCCGTGCGAATTGCACCAAATCCTCGCTTTTCCCGCCTAATCAAGCACCGCCACGCGATCCAGGGCCTTCCCACGAGCTCAAATCAACCAACAGAAGCTAAGGAAATGAAGAAAAGCTAAGGTGGAGGAAAGGAGAGGAAATGAGAAGAATGGGTTCTGCTCTCGGGTTGCCCTATTTCAACAGGACTGGCTAGTAGACGTCAACATCTCTGGTCGCCCACTGAACCGCCTACAGACTGACGTCCAGATCCCCTGTCGCTGAGTTCAACATTAAACGTCCACATCTCTGGACGCTGACTCTGACTCAACGGCCATCCCTGGCCGTCAACCACACAGGACCTCTAACAGACCCAATAAGGATCCACTAAAAACCCGAGATCTTACAGCCCTCCCCCCTTAAGGAATTTTGCCCTCAAAATTCAAACAATACAAGGAAAGAAGACTCACCAAAGAGGTACGGAAACTGCTCGCGCATTTCGTCTTCCTGCTCCCATGTCGACTCACCACCGGAGTGCCGCTGCCACGTAACACGAACTAAAGGGATAGCCTTGTTCCTCAACTTCTGAACTCGGCGATCCTCAATGTGCAACGGGAACTCTGGTACAGCCAACACTGGAGTCACCTCAGACCACTCTGCACTCTGCGGAACGTGAGACTTGTTAGAAAGGTACCTCCGAAGCATCGACACGTGGAACAGGTCGTGTACTGCTGCCAATTTTGACGGAAGCTCAAGTCTGTACGCCAAACCTCCGACACGCTCAGAAATGGTGAAAGGCCCAATAAAGTGAGGACTCAACTTTCCACGCTTACCGAACCTCACCACTCCCTTCATAGGAGACACACGAACAAACACCTGGTCTCCTACCTGAAACTCGAGCGGTCGTCTATGCTGATCTGCATAACTCTTCTACCGACTCTGAGCTGACTGAAGCCTCTGTCTCACAAGCTGAACTACCTCAACTGACTGCTGAACCAACTCCGGCCCCGTGACAACTCGTTCGCCAACCTCGAACCAGTCAAGAGGAGTGCGACACGGTCGTCCGTACAAAGCCTCATATGGTGCCAAACCGATACTGGAGTGATAGCTATTATTATATGCAAACTCGACCAACGGTAAGTGAGCTATCCACGACCCCAGCCACTCCAGGCAACAAGCTCTAAGCATGTCCTCTAAGGTCTGGATAGTCCGCTCTGACTGACCGTCTGACTGAGGGTGGTAGGCGGAACTAAAAGCCAACTCTGTCCCCAAAGCTCTCTGGAAACTGCGCCAGAACCCAAAAGTGAAGCGAGGATCCCTGTCTGACACAATAGGAACAATCCGCTCTACGTACAACGCGGCCAACCTACTCACACCCCAACTAGTCCTGATAGGCAAGAATCTGGCAGTCTTCAACAATCTGTCCACAAGAACCCAAATGCTGTCAAAACCTCCAGCTGTCCTCGGCAAACCACAAACAAAGTCAGTCGTCACGTGGTCCCACTTCCACATCGGAATCTCTAACGGCTGCACAAGTCCTCCTGGATGCTGATGTTCGACCTTCACCTGCTGACAGACCAAACACCTAGCAACAAAAGCCGCTATGTCTCTCTTCATCCCAGGCCACCAAAACTGACGTCTCAACCTGTGATACATCTTGGTGACCCTGGATGAATAGAGTACCTGGAACCATGTGCCTCCTGCAACACAACTCTCCTGATAGACTCCTCAACAGGAACATAGAGTCTATCTCGGAAACTAACAGTCCCGTCCTCACAAAGCTCAACCTCTGGGAGAAGCAACACACTGTGCAACTCAGGATCTGCCTGCTGAGCCTCAGCAACCTGTCTCACAACGGCGGGAGCTGCTAACAAACTGCCCAACACACACTGACGACGACTGGATGAAACTCTGAAAGATCCCTCTGTCGCAGACTGCCACAACTGCCACTCTCTAAGGATCAGATGACTCATCTGTGCTTTCCTACTCAAGGCATCTGCAACTACATTCGCCTTTCCAGGCTTATACTCAATGCTGAAATCATAGTCTTTCAGATACTCCATCCATCGACGCTGCCTCATATTCAGATCCCTCTGAGAAAACACATATCTCAAGCTCTGGTGGTCGATACGGACTACAAAACTCACTCCGTACAGGTAAAGACGCCAAATCCTCAAAGCAAACACCACAGCTGCAAGCTCTAGGTCGTGGGTCGGGTAACTCTCCTCGTGGGGCTTAAGCTGGCGAGACGCATAAGCCACCACCCGGCCTTGCTGCATCAAGATCGCACCCAAACCAACACCTGAAGCATCTGTGCAAACCTCAAAACCTTCCTCACCGAAGGTAAGGCAAGAACTGGCGCCGACGTAAGCAGTCGCTTCAACTCTATGAAGCTCTGCTCACACTGCTCCGACCACTCAAATGGAACTCCCTTTCTCCTCAACCGAGTCAAGGGTGCAGCAACCTGAGAAAAATCTCAAACAAACCTGCGGTAGTAACCTGCCAAACCCAGAAAACTACGAATCTCAGACACAGATCTGGGACTCTCCCACTGCAAAACTGCCTCAACCTTCGCTGGATCCACAGAAACTCCCTCACCTGAGATCACGTGCCCCAAAAAGTGAACCTGTTGTAGCCAAAACTCACACTTACTAAGTTTGGCATACAACTGGTGCTCTCGCAAAGTCTGCAACACGATCCTCAGGTGCTCGGCGTGCTCCTCCTCCGAAACGGAGTACACCAGAATGTCGTCAACAAACACTACGACATACCGGTCCAAAAACTGGTGGAACACCCGGTGCATCAGATCCATGAAGGCCGATGGAGCATTGGTGAGCCTAAACGGCATCACCAAAAACTCAAAATGTCCATATCTGGTCCGAAAAGCAGTCCTCTCAATATCAGAATCTCTAATCCGCAACTGATAGTAGCCCGACCTCAAGTCAATCTTCAAGAAGACACGAGCAGACTGAAGCTGATCAAAGAGATCATCAATCCTAGGCAAAGGATACCTATTCTTGATGGTCACTTGATTTAGCTTCCTATAATCAATACACAGTCTCAGGCTACCATCCTTCTTCCGGACAAACAAAACAGGTGACCCCCACGGAGAAAAGCTAAGACGAATATAGCCCTTCTCCAACAACTCCTCAAGCTGCCTCTTCAACTCCCTCAATTCTGCTAGTGCCATACGGTACGGTGCCTGTGCAAAAGGTAAAGTGCCAGGAACCAACTCTACAGTAAACTCTATCTCTCTCTCTGGTGGAAGACCAGGCAACTCTTCCGGAAAGACATCCTGAAACTCACACACTACAGGAATGTCCCCCACTCTCGAGGCAATTTGGTCAAGAGTCACTGTAGAAACTAGGAAACCCTGACAACCAGAAGCAAGTAACTTCCCTGCCCTCAAAGCAGAAACTAAAAAGTGAGAAGTAAGAGGTACGATACCCTGGAAGTAGAACGCCGCTTCCCAGGTATCCACAAGTGCACCCTCTTCTTCTGGCAATCCATCACTGCACCATACCGCTCTAACCAGTCCATACCCAAAATCACATCATAGTCATGTAACTGCAAGGCAAACAGACGGGCTGACAACCACTGATCGTGCAACTGCACAGGTACCTCCTCGAGACAGTAGGACGTAAGGACAAAGTCCCCTGTCGGCAACTCTACTGCCAACTCAACAGACTCTCCCGAACTCAACTCTCAAAGGGTGTCTAAAAAGTCCTCAGACAGAAAAGAATGAGAGGCACCGGAATCAAACAAGACTCTAGCTGCACAACCAAAAACTGAAACAGTACCTTCCACCAGGTGAGCTGCCTCCGCGTCTGCACGGGTCAAGTGAGTAACACGACCTCTACCTCTCGACCCACCAGAACCTCCGTCTGCTGACGCTACTGCACAGGTGCCTGCTGCTGCTGCTGCACTCGGGGCTGAGTCTGGGTCTGCTGCTGCGGCACACGAGGTAGCAAAGGACAATCTCACGCCATGTGACCCATCTGGTCACACCGGTAACACTGACCATCAAAGTACGTTGTACCTGCTGCGAAGGTTGTCCTGCCGGCTGCTGAACACTCCCAACCGACTGCTGCCTCTGCTCTGCCTGCCTCCTATCACGCCGAAACTTCCTCCGAGATCCTGACTTCGCCATCGTCCTAGTAGAAGTGGACGTGTAGGAAGTCGCAGTCCTCGGGGTCGTTTGCACACTACCCTGCTGCTGGTGAGGCTGAGAAGGAACTACCTGCGTCTGAACCTCTCCGCTCCGAGCACGAGTCCGCAAGGTGTCTGCCTCCAATGCTGCCGCTGTCTGATAGGCCGCATCCAAGTCTGTGACACGAGCAACTATCAGCGCCTGCCTGAGCTCTGGCCTCAAGCCCCTCACGAACTGCTGAGTCCTCAGACCCTCATCTGCCATAATCTGCGGAGCATAACGCCCTAGCTCTACAAATCTGGCCCTGTACTGCACTATAGTAGAGTCCCTCTGCTACAAGTCCAGGAACTGGTACAACCTCTCCGTCCGAACATAAGTAGGACAGAATGCTCTCTTAAAAGAAACGACAAACTCCTGCCACGGAATCTGCCTAAGTGGACGAGACTGAAAAAGTAGTCTCCCACTCAGCGGACCACCAAGTCAACGCCTGCGCCTGCAACTGGTAACTGGCTAGCAGCACTCGCTCCTCTGGAACACACTCCATGGAACGAAAAGTCCGCTCCACTGCATCTAACCATGCCCGCGCTGCATCTGGATCAGGCTGGCCCAAAAACTGAGGAGGCTGAAACTGCAAAAAACTCCCTCAACACCCTCCCAGTACCACCCTGGGGTACCGGCGCGTCACGGTGCTGAGCAACAAACTGAGCCATCCCCTCAAGAAATCGAGTCATGTCTAATCCCTGAGCTACCTGAAGTGGAGGTGGCGGCGGCGGAACAATACCACTATGCGCGTCCTGTGGCAAAGGCTACGTCTGCTGAGGTGGCGGAGCATCTCCAACCTCCTGACGAGTCGCCTGCTCGGCTACTCCCTCTCTGGGACGTCGCCTAGGCGCCATAGAACTACACAAAACAAAAATACACACATAAATACACTAACTACCTCTGGGCTAGTTAGCTGCAACTGTACTCTTTATGCTCTCTGAGTTTAACATGATGGGTATTTTCTTATATATATATCTCATCAGACCAGGCTCTGATACCAAACTGTAACGACCCAGAATCCGCATTACCAGTAACAACTAGTAACCCGAATTCTGACCCGCTAACCCACGAGACAAGCTCGGAAGGGTAGGAAGTGAAAGTCCGAGGAGACTATATGTAAGAAGATACACACCATGCAAAGCTGTAAAATTCCACTATGAAAAAATATATACAACTCAGAGTCTGAGCAAAGTACAGAGTACAGAAGTATAACAAAAAGGTACTACTCACTGCAGCTAAGGAGCACCAACACCGGAGTGGCTAGACTCGCCTGGAACAGGAGTCGACGAAGACCCACCTGAAAGGGAGGGGAGTGAATCTCAAGAAAGAGACCCAGTAGGGAAAAGTAACCCCACCGGTAACAGTTCTAAGTGCGGAAAGTAAAAACTGAAAGTAGGTACACGTCGCACCATACACAAAACTGTAAACCACGCGGCTCAGTAACACACACTCACACACACACAGTAAGTAGGACTCAGCTAGGGTCTGTGGCTCGGCGTCCCGTCACCACAGAGGCTCTCAACCCCAGCCACGTGTGCACACTACAGACGCTCTCTCTCGCGTCTGGTCCACGACCGGTTTTTCCCCTACGCTTGACCCTAGCGGTAGAGAAGGGGCTCCACGGAGACCGGCTCAAAACCACCACAAGGAGTACGCACAGGACAGAGTCGCACTCGACATCCTGGTTCACTAGCGGAGGATAACCACACGCTAGTCGTCTAGAGGGAGTCGCACCCACGCCTAGGTAACACAACAAAAACGGGTACACGGTAACGCAACGTGCGAACAACAGACGGAACACGCTCAACGTTTGAAACCCCGTACAGTAGTAAACACCTCATGCCACAATCAACTACTCCTATGCACAGGCGGAGTCACACTCTAAGCCTGGCCCACATGTGTATTAGGGCGGACATCACATGTCAATCGCCTCTAAACACACAACTTAACTCTACTGGGAAACAGGAGATTAACGGCTATATCGATTGCCGCCAATATGAGGTAAATGGCACTCATCATGTCGTTTATCCTAATTAAACGGCAATCGACCTTGTCGTTTAAATCACCCCTGAAGATCCCAACGTCAACAGATGTGGACATTGATCTCTTCAGTCCCCTAAACCCAGAACTGAACTGAATCAGTTCAAATGGGCAGAAAACTTAAAACAACTTCGACTGATGGAGGGGAACACTTCCTCTCATCAGTCCAAACTACCAGAACATCAAATTTAGACATTCTAACACCTAGATTGTCCAATACACTCACAATTCCGGCATGATACAACCCAACCCTAAACCATGATTTGCACATCAATTCACTTAATTGAACATGCTGGTTTGATAAGGAGAGTTGTAGGAGTTAAGTCCCTACCTCAGAAAGCCTTAATAATCCCCAAACAGCCACTACTCGCGTCGGATTCCCTCGAAGACTCCGCGTGAATTGCACCAAATCCTCGCGTTTCCCGCCCGATCAAGCACCGCCACGCGATCCAGGGCCTTCCCACGAGCTCAAATCAACCAACAGAAGCTAAGGAAATGAAGAAAAGCTAAGGTGGAGGAAAGGAGAGGAAATGAGAAGAATGGGTTCTGCTCTCGGGTTGCCCTATTTCAACAGGACTGGCTAGTAGACGTCAACATCTCTGGTCGCCCACTGAACCGCCTACAGACTGACGTCCAGATCCCCTGTCGCTGAGTTCAACATTAAACGTCCACATCTCTGGACGCTGACTCTGACTCAACGGCAATCCCTGGCCGTCAACCACACAGGACCTCTAACAGACCCATAAGGATCCACTAAAAACCCGAGATCTTACAACAACCATCTTTACATTCCTCTCTGGATCTTCTTCCAGAAGTCACTCCTTTCTATAAGGATGTTAAATCTTCTATCTACCCCTTGAAGTTTCAAGTTAAACCACTTAAAGAGTTCACCATGACTCTTTCCACTCAACCTCCTCACTTCTATTCCTCTCTTCCCACTGCCTCAAAGTCTGACTCCAAGAAAACACTCATGCATTTAGTTGAGATACTTCCTAGTATCCAACTATCAGCTACCAGTGGACCCAAATTGGGAGATAAACCTTCCTTGCTACTTCCTCCTTTTGGTATGCCTTCACTCACCATTCTGAACAAAACATGAATTTGTTCAGAGAATATCTTGCTATTAGAGCATTTCTGGAAGTTCATGGGTTACCAGATTTCACGTTTGAACATTGGCTTCCTATCTTAATACAAACCTCCCAACTTTCTATTTTTGATCTTCAACTCATCTCTCAGAAGAGCCACTGCGGCAGCTAGGTTTCTAGAAAATCAATCCAGAACCCATCACTTGACAACTGCTCAACATCTTTCTCTTAGATTCCATGCCCTTTTTGTAGAACATCTCATGGCCTCTCAGGCCAAGTACCTTGAAATGAGATCTTTCAATCATGAAAGGTTCAAACTGGTGTTGCATGATGTTTCCAGAGAGCAGTATGAGAATTTTCTCAGAGGGCAAAGAGGGATTGTTCCTTCCATGACAGTGGCATTACCATCTGGTCTTCATCCTCCTCTGGTAGGAGCAGTTTCCTACCGAGCAGCCTTTGCTGAAACAATGTTCAACAGATTTCTCTAGATTTCTGCCAGGTTCAAAATCAAGTACAAATCCAAGCTAAGTTTCCAAAGGTTCATATTTCTTCCGTTTTCCAAGAAAGACAAGCATCTTCTTGATATCCAGTTAAGTTTTGCTGAATCCGAAAGATTCACCCCTGAACAATGGGAAGCAGCCTATCCATCCTATCACTCTCAGTGTTTGAAGATGAAGCTTACCCTCAATCAATTTCACTCCAAGAGTCTTAAGGATTTTCATAAGAGTGTTACTCACCGTTGGGCTGAGAGGTACCTTGTGTACTATCAAGCTAAGGATGCAGCCATCACAAATGGTCTCTACTGGAATCCGACCTTCAATGAATTTCTCCATCTGGCATCCACCAAACAGTTCGTTCCTCTCAAAATCAGGATGGACACTGACAAATATCATTACAAAGTTGGTTGGTACAGGAGGCGCCACATCAAGTCTGTCAAGAAATTATCCTCTACCAACCCTGCCTACAATGTTGATGAGGCTCTATTTGATCATTCCTTTACTAAGAATGAGGCAAAACTTTGGGAGCTCATCCAACCTTTCTTAAACTCACTCCCTGCTTCTCTGTTGTTACCCCGTTCAGCTCGAATCTGAACTTTGTAGTTCTATTTCTTTCTTAGTATTGTTTGCTACTATGTACTGTTTGCCACTTTATAGATGCAATTTCTTCCAGTTGTGCGTTTCTCTGAATTTTATCCTTTCTGTTAATGTCACAAAGGGGGAGAAAAAAGGTATAAAAATAGTATATGATACATTATTTATTTAAAGATTTTTTTTGTCATTAACAAAAAGGAGGAGAATTGTTGAGCAACTACCTCTAAGAAATTTAATGATTTCTTAGTTTTTATAAAACTATGTTTTTGCTATGACAAATCTTTAAATATATATTAGAACCTTTTTTTTTAATCAGTATCCTCAAAATCTGCTATGGCCACAACTGTCTCTCAGCATACTGAATCCGACTGTCACATTCGTCTCCTTCAGAATAGCAGTCAGAAGTCATCGAATTTTTTCTAAGTCCACATCGTTTACATACCATTCGACTGATGACTTCGACTCTTACAGTCGAATGTCTTTTTCTTTGTGATTCGACTGATGACTTCGACTCTTACAGTCGAATGTCTTTTTCTTTGTGATTCGACTGATGACTTCGACTCTAACAGTCGAATGTCTTTTTCTTTTTATTGGACTGATGACTTCGACTCTTGCAGTCGAATGTCTTTTCTTTGTGATTCGAATGATGACTTCGACTCTTACAGTCGAATGTCTCTTTGTGATTCAACTCTTACAGTCGAATGTCTTTCGATTGATGACTTTTACAGTTGTATTCTACCTTCAACTGTCAATCGAATACCTTAGAAATCCTCATCTATTGTAGTCGAATCACCATGATCACTCATGAGTCGAATTACTCTTACTCCTTCAATCGACTTATCTGTTCACATTCAACTACACTAACAATTCTGCACTTGTACCTTTTATTTTTGTAGCTCTCTATTTTCTAAACTATATGAAGATCATCAAATCTAGTTTGATTATCTTAAGCAAAATCAATAGGAGGATTGTTGTATGCAAACTTCAAAGATTATTAATATATTTCTGACAAGATTTGACATGTCAGCTTCTAAATTAATTATCATGTGCTAAACATGTTCTGAAAAGTGTCTCCTTAAAATCCTCAGTTCCGATGTCCTACCTTGCCTTATTGTTAGCATCACAAGACACATAGCATTTATGAAAAACTCATACGCATGGCATCTGACCCTCTCACCATCCACTGACAGACCCATACTTTAACTTTTTGTCTATCTGTCTGCTGTCTGTAATACTTGTGGGATACTAGGTTCCATGCCTTGTACTGAATTTATTCTGACCCACCTATCTCAAGGGTATGGAGATATGTTTTCTCTTGTGTCTTGTCCTTGCAGCAGGAATTTATTGAGCATGTGTTCAGCATGCCTCTCCCTCAGCTACTTGCTACAAGAGCTTATTTTCTAGCTGTTAACAAAATGAAGACCTCGGGAAGAAGCATACTTGAAGGCCTGTTGGACAATCTCTTCAAGACTCAAAGGATCCCAGAATTCCTCCTCAAACGGCTATATTGCAAACAGCCCCAAAAGCTCCAACGGTCATCCTCTCAAACGGTCATATTTTTGAAGATTATAAAAGGAGCTCAAGAGGAAAAGAACACACACAGAGAGACACAAATAGATCATCCTTGAACTGAGATTCCAGAAAGTGCATTCAAGTCCATTCTCCTGAAAGAGCCATTCGAATTCCTCAAGCTCTCTCTAATGTTTCCATGCTTGACTTCCTCTGAGAGCTTCCTTGTGTTCAGAACATTCTGTGGAGAATTTCTGTTTGTGGGTGGCAATTGTACTCAGTTTTCAATTCCCTTTAGTCCTCTCCTTTTACTTCAGATAGGATTTAGAATCAATTCTATATCTATTGTATCCATCTGAAGTCTGTGTGTTTGTACTCAATTTTGAGGCAAACACACCTCTGTTATATTACCTTGTATTTGTGCAAAAATCTGTCTCTGCACTTTACCCCTCTTGTATAGGGAAGGCCTTGGTGAAAGGCATTGCTGTACCCCTATATAGGGAAGACTTGCTTGGGAGCAAGTGGGTGTTGTAATTCCTCTCAAGGGTGAGAGAAGGCAAAATTCATTGGCAGATTATTGAAATCTCAAGTGGTTGGCTTGAGGACTGGATGTAGGACTTCCATGTGGAAGGGCCAAACCAGGATAAAATATGTGTCCAATTTTCTTGTGTGATTGTTTCCGCCAAGTCTACACTTGAATCACACACATCACTTTGAGTACTAACTTGTTTATTTAGTGCTATAATTTTCAGAAGAAATTTTAAAAGGTCAAAAGTCCTATTCACCCCCTCTAGTACTATTTTGCTTGCCATTCCGATCTAACACTTTCTTTCCCTGAATCATCATGTTGCGCAAGGACAGCTCCTAGGGAGTCCTCAATAGTCGACAGATATAGAATTAAGGGTTTCCCAGGGACAGGCGGCTGCAGCACGGGCGGATTCATGAGATAACTCTTGAGTTCATCAAAGGCCTCCTGGCACTTAGCGTTCCATTCGAATTTGACTCCTACTTTTAACAGTTCATAGAAAGGATGACATCTTTTGGAGTGCTGAGATATGAATCTCCTTATGAACTGAAGCCGACCAATCAAACCTGAAGTTCGGATATATTCTTAGGAGGAGGCATCTCATTTATTGCCTTGGCCTTGTGTGGGTCTATTTAAATCCCCCATTTGCTGACTATGAAACCTAGAAATTTGCCTGAAGAAACCCCAAACACGCACTTCTTTGGATTCATCTTTAATTCATATTCTTGTGTGCGGCGGAACACTTTGGCAAGCATGAAGGAATGTTCTTTTCGAGTCCGAGACTTCACCACAATATCATCCATGTAAACCTCAACATCAATATGAATCATATCGTGGAAGATAGCTAACATCGCCCTTTAATAAGTGGCGCCGGCATTCTTCAATCCAAACGGTATGACCACATAGCAATAAGTTCCCCAGGGCATGGTGAAGGAGGTTTTCTCTTGGTCCTCCGGGGCTAGACAGATTTGATTATATCCTGAGTAACCATCCATGAACAATAGAGTTTCATACCCAGCGATGTTATCAATCAACACATCCAAATGAGGTAAAGGGAAATCGTCCTTTGGACATGCCTTATTCAAGTCCCGGAAGTCTATGCAAATTCGCACTCTTCCATCTTTTTTCATTACCGGGACTATGTTTGCCACCCACAATGGATAGAGGACTACACAGATGAACTTAGATTTGTGTAGTTGGTCAATCTCCTCTTTCATCTTCAAAGCAATGTGGGGAGGAAACGCCTTAACTTCTGTTTAACGGCAACTGCCCCTGGCTTTAAGATTAACCTATGTTCCACCAATTCAGGGTCGATGCCAGGCATGTCGTCGTATGACCAAGTAAAAGAATCCTTGAACTCCCTTAGCATTTCTACGAGCACCTCTTCTTCCTCAGGAGGGAGACCGGAAGCTATGGTTAAGAGCCTGGGATCTTCGTCAGTTCCAATGTTTACCTCTTTGGTGGGTTCGTCCACTGCCGATGTGGGTTCATCGAATCTTCTCATGCCACTTGCATACATCTTGGCAGCGTCCTCTATCTCACCATCTTCTTCATCCGCTGGGTCTTCCTCAATTAAGATTTCAAAAACTCCAAATCCACCATCTAGCCATTCCTCTTCGTGCTGAGCTTCTATGTTCAGAACTACTACTTCCTGGACGAACTCTTCAACAGCTAGAAGAGCGCCACACCTTTGCACCAAATCTAATAGATAACTACTGGGTATGCCACTACCCTTTCTCTTCCTAGATGGGGATGGGGACATGCTAAATCCTACCCCTGAGTCTAAACCAGGGTTGATATTTATAGGAGGCTCTGGAGAAGTGTCCAGAGGTTTATTTCAAGGGAAAGAAACAGGCGCGGCTGGGCCGCAGGAATCCTTCCATCGTTCTGGAGGTGGAGGTGGGCAACCCGAGCTCAGGGTGCCCACAACAGAGTTGGGGTGCTGGGGAACAGAAGGTCCCTTACCCAGAGCACCCAAAATGACCATGGCGGTCGGTGGGCGAAGATCACGGCTCAAGCATAAGGAAGGGAAAGGCAGGGATCGCCGCCAAGGAAGAGGAGAGAGTGACAGTGATCGCTGCCAAGGAAGCGAAGGAGTGTGCAGGTGACGGGGATCGCCGTCTAAAGCAAGGGAGCACCGGGACAGGGATCGCCATCCGAGTGTTGAGAACGGGGGTGACGGGGATCGCCGTCAAGCAAAGGGGATTGCTGCAGGAAGTGATAGGGATTGCCGCCAGGAGTTTGGGTCGAAGTGGGGAATTGGTGCTTAGAAGGAGAGGAAGGATAGGGATCGCAGTCCAATGAAGGAGGAAGGGGGAAGACGAGGATCGCCGTTTGAAGAAGAGGGAGAGAAGACGGGGATCGCCATCCGATTGGTGGGGGGATTGAAGGGAGGAAGCACACCCTTTTTTTATTTTTATTTTGATATATTAAACTAAGGAATGAAATAAACAATCCTACATGCGGAGGTGTCGGGAAAAGCACAAAACCGAGCCATTAAAGAAAATAGTGAAAATGGACGAAGAAACGGTTAACGCTTGAGTGCGTCAGGGGAGAATTGGAGGATAAGAGGAGGAGAAGAAGGGATGAAGGCGAAATTATAAACAAGGATGGAAGATACAAAATTACTAGAAGGTCGGGAATACCCTGGCCAGAACTCCTTTGTTGGGTTGAGGGGTTTATGATTTCAAATCCTCACCAGGTCCAAGCAACTGTCGCTTGGTGGTGGTCGTTGATATTGACTGTTCTATTGATAGAGAGTGTGAAATGCTGTCCTCGTTGAACAAACGACTGACTGCCAAGACAAGGTCTTCAAGGTCTTGTTCCTCTACCTCTGCTATCGGAGACTACACGATGTTGAAGGATCAAAGAAAAGGTGTGGATAAGATCTAGAAGGGGGGGATGAATAGATCTATGCCACTTTCTGCGGAAGCTTAAACAGTTTAAAAACACTTTTGAATCAGAGGCAATTTTATCAGTGAAAAACCACAGATCTGATGAGATTTGAGTGAGTTGGTAAAAATAGATATGAAATCAGTTGATTAAGTGAACCTTAAACGATCCTATGCAAGCATCTAACGGATAATGAAATCAAACCACAGATAGACAAGTGCACAAGGATTTTTAGGTGGTTCGGAAATCACCCAAGTGATTCCTACATCCACCCCTCACACCCTGTGAGGATTCACTAAAACAACCGGGTACACACCCACTGGAGCCTGACAACTCCAACACCTGAGAGCTTACAACTCACACAACTTCTAGAGCAAGACTACTCTAGAACCACTGAGCAAGACTGCTCAACACAACCTTGAGTTAGACAACTCAAACTGAGCACGACGGCTCACAACAACCTGAGCACAATGCTCACACAACTTGAGCACAATGCTCACACAATGGTTGCTAGACACCAACTCAAGACATAGACCTTCTAGCACAGATCTAGTCGAAAATGAGAGCACTAATGAGAGCTATGCAGAAGCACTTGCATAATCTCAAAAGATATCTCAGAAGAACAGAAGTACAGTGAATTGTATTAAATAGCTTCGTTCTTCAAGTGTACTCCCTTGTAGAAGCTTGGATTGGGAAGAGGCTTGCAGTCTTGAAGTCCAAAACCGATGCTCTGCACTTTGGAGTTGTTGGATCTTCCTTGAGTTCTTCTCCAACGAAGGCTTCTACAGGATCTGCTTCCTTGGGATGCTTCAGAGGTTTCTACAGGGATCACACTCCAATTCTCACACTTGGATTGGTGAGAATTGGTCTTCTGGAAGCACACAGAGAGCAGAGAAGGGAGACAACCTCTTGCAGCCGCCAGGAAACTTCAAGGAGGCTCTAAGAGTTTGATTGGGTCTCTCTTCTGGATGGATGGCCAATAGAGGGCCTTTTATACCCAAAAGAATCCAAAGATACCCTTTAGGTATAAGGGCACACGATCCTAGGATGATACCCCATCGGCCTGGGCTGACACGTGGCAGCCATCCACTTTAAGTTGCAAACTTTCCGTAGTGTGTCGACCTGCCCTGGTGGTGGTGTCGACACACTGTCCCAAATATGAGAACTGATGTTCTGGGAAGAAGGTCCCGTGTCGACCTGCTCTGAGAGTGTGTCGACCTGCTGTCCCAAATCTGCAAACTAGCTGTTCTGGGAACTGGGTCAGTGTCGACCTGCTCTGAGAGTGTGTCGACCTGCTGTCCCAATTCTGCAAACTGGTTGTTCTGGGAACTGGGTCCAGTGTCGACCTGCTCTGAGAGTGTGTCGACCTGGGTACACTTATTCCTAAAAAACTGCAACTCGTGTCGACACACTCTTGACTTGTGTCGACACAGTCTCAATATTTCTTCACCTTTTGCCTTTGAATCTGTGTTGTTGTGTCGACACCATGAAAGGGTGTGTCGACACATCTTTTGCAAAAAGGGTTTGTACCTGAAATTTAAACACATATATCATTAGTAAAATATTTTATTATTAGTGCAAATGATAGGTGTGCTTTGAAACATGCTTTTTGAATATAAGTTTCAGGTGAAATATTTTTGACATGTTTCATTTAAATTGCTTTTAAAATCACCTCTTGTCATCATCAAAATAGGAGGGAAATGATAAGAAATTACACTCAACCCAACAATCTCCCCCTTTTGATGATGGCAACATTAAATCCATATGAAAGTAAGGTTTTGATGAAATGTGATTTTAAGCAATTTTTGGTTATTAAATTTTATTTTCTTTTTGTTTAAACTTGTCAAAGACCTTTTGATATTTTTTAGTAACAGATGATGATGTACTTGTGAGACACAATGTTACTTGAAATGAGAATTTTTGTACACAGAAGTCAAGCAACTTGACAAGTATTCAAACAATCACATTCACATAAGGATTTTCATTCATATTGAAGTCACAATATTCAGGCCAAGCAAAACATTTCATTTCATTCAGGAGAAAAGAGAACATTTCATTCAATCCAACAAAAGGTTACAAACATTTCTTTCTTCTCCCCCTTTGACATCATCAAAAGAGAAATTACATTAAGTAGAAGATGGAGAAGGAGGAGGAATGGGAAGAAGAATGGTCTCTATGTCAGAGAGTCTTTTCTCCATGAAATTCAAGCTAGTCTTGATTTGATCTTGAATGGTTGTCATTTTTGTGCACAAAAAGTGTTCCATTCTATCTGAATTCTCTATCAAGGTGGCTTGAAGTCTGGCTAGATCAGCTGCACTGTGTTGTGAGAATGATGATGAACCAGCTGACCAACCAGGTCTTTGCATTATCTAGAGTTCCTTGGTCAAATCTGTTATCTGCTTGTCAATGTGCTCATTGAAGTTCCTCATGCTTTCCAAATCATCCACAAAATGAGCAAATGACAGTCTTGTGCTGGAAATCTCATGCAATGTTTGCTTGGTGTTGAAGACATCTGCTTGGGAATTTGCCAAAATTCCCTTAAGAACTGTCTCCAACTTGTCTTGATGCTCCTTCAGTTGTAATGAGGCATCTGCCATTGTTCCAATCAATCTATTGAACCTTTGAGCTGCATAGTCTGAAGCAGCTTTTTGTTCTATAAATTTGGCAGATACAGTATTTTCCAGTCTTTGAATCCTCAACTCAAATGATGTGGACATGGTTTGAATGGAGGAGTTTAAGGTTTCAAATTTGTCATTGAGGAAGGAGAACAACTCTGGTGGAACAGAAGGCCCACAAGAGGATGTGGATGGTTGGAATGAGGGTTGTGGAGATTGAGAGTGAAAGAAGGAGGGTTGAAATTGAGGTGAGAGAGGGGCATGAACTGGGATTTCACCTTCAGTTTGGACTTGAGGCTGATCCTCATTTACAGGAGGCTGATCCTCTTGACCTTGGGGCTGGTCCCCTCAGCTGGAGGCTGTTCCTCTTGTGCTTGGGGCTGGTCCCCTTGAACCTGAGCTTGGGGCTGTTCCCCCTGATCTTGAGGCTGTCCCTCCTGAGCTTGAGGGGCCTCAACCACAACTGGCCCTCTTCTAATTTGATTGCCCTCCAATCTAAATCCCATAAACTTCTGAATATTCTTAAAGGTGTAGATGTTGGACTTGGGAATAGATTGGGACTTCTCATTCTCCAAGGGCACACCAAAGTGCTGGAATACTGAGGTCAAGTGTGCTGCATAAGGCAATGATCTCTTTAGGTCTTTCCTTGTTGTTTCAGAGATGATTTGAAGCATTATGACATGAGTTGACTTTGATTCTTTGACCATGCAATAAGAATAAACCTTGAATATCCGTCAACCTGTCCCTTCCACCACCTTGAGGGGTAATTATGGTGGTCAATATGTGGTGGATGACCCTTAACACAGGAGGAAATGAATTGGCATTGAACCTGGTTACATAGGTCTGTTTGGGATCTGATGCATCTGCAGGAAGGCCTGTCAAGATGGAATAGGCTTCATGTAAATCAAATTCAAATTCATGATAGTCTGCCCCTTCATCTGGCACTTTGAAAATGGAGGCTGCTTTATCAGTTGGCATATAATGGCTATTCCTTAACTTTGGATTCATACCCTTCATCTGTGCATGTGAGGTTCTTGTAGAATTCCCTAACATGTCTTGGATAACAGACTTGAAACTCAGAGATAAAAGTAACCAAGATTGAAAGGAGAAATAGGTTTGAATTTTGGAAAAGATTCTGCTAGCTGAATGTCTGAAAGGTCTAGAATTCGGGGCTTCAGAATGGACTTGGCTGCACTGACTGACTCTGAGGGAATATCCTCTTGAGATTCAGAAGACTCAGAAGAAGAGGAGGATGATTCCTCAGGGTTTTCAGAAGATCGCCCGGAATCTCTGGTCTAGGGTTTGGAGGATTACTACCTCTGCCTGAAGAGGAAGGTCTACCTCTTTGCTGCCCTTTGAGGTGCTGAAGAGGATCCTGGTTGCTCGGCAGGATCATTCCTTCTCTTAGACCTTCTTTCGGACTGGGCAACGGCAGTGTCTGCCGGAATCGGCCTTGAAGAGGCACTGGACCTTGCGCCACGGCGGGGACCCAACTTCCTGACCATGGTGCAAAGAAGAGTGGAATTCGGAGAGGAGATGGAAGATTGGAGAGGTGATGGAAAGAGGATGAGAGTTAGAGAAATGGTGAAGATTTCTTGCCGGAAACGATGAGAATTTGGCCGTCGGGTCGACCTGATGCCTAAAAGGGGTGCAGTGGTGTACTGCCCCGCAGGAACAAGGATGGCTTATCATGTACCAAACGGTTTGAAAAACAATCAGGCAAGGGGTTAGTGTCGACACAGGATGAAGGTTGTGTCGACCTGACCGAAAGTGTGTCGACACAGGATGGGACGGTGTCGACACGGCCTTAGAAGAAAAAGTTGATTTTTGAGAGGAAATTTTGAGAAATTTTGGGACATCTTTAGAATGATAAGAAATGAGGGGAATTATCATTTCAAGGATTTTTAAGAGGCTTAAAAATTCATTTGTTATATTTTGCAAAAATTCATCACAATTCAAGTTTTCAAACAATTTCCAACAGGATATTAGCATTCCAAGACTTGAATCAACAAAATGAAAAATTGAGGGATATAATATATCTAACAATCAACTATAAACTACCATATTTCTCAACTTTAAAGAATTAAAGATGTCATCTAGACTAAATACAATTGTGTTGAAAATAAAACACAATCTCAAAGAACAACTTGATGAGGAATGAAGATGATTCTTTCTAGACACATCTCCAATAATGCTACATTTGTTCTTTTAACAAACTATCAAATGATATAAATCTCTTTCACTCAAGTACTAGTGCTTTTTACACACCATAGTCCCTGGTTACTTAAGATTTAGTCATTGTCAAGTCTCAAAGGGGTAAATGATGACCTTTTGACATGAAAATATACGTTTTGTAGACGCCAATATTTCCAGTTACTCAGTCATCATCAAAAAGCATAGCACATTTTGCTTTTGTTTTGAATTTATTTTTATTTTGTTCCCCCTTTGAACAGAGTTAGCAATAGTGCCTCATGACATACATGGCACTTCATTCATTGTGAAGGTGTGCAGTTTCTCAGCACAAGTGCCATTGCTCTGTTGAATTTTAAAAAATTTGGAGAGATTGTGAGATAGAAATCAAATACATCCAATCATCAGTTGCAAACAAGGAAATGTTTTAAATTCAAGGCACAAGTTGATGTTTAGTCTAGGAAGAGATCTGAATTTCTGTGGGTTGAGAGATATAGTTGAAAGTTGATTAGTAAAAAATATAAAAGATCACTCAAGGGTTCATTTTGAGACTCTAGACTTCGAAATGATGACATCATGCAAGAAATTGATGAGATTCAAGAAAAATTTTGAATTTTGCAAAGTCATGACTTGTGAATTTTCTAGCTCCCCCTGAGATGATGATTTCAATCACTTTTCATCAAAATAAAGATATGTAAATTTTGGAAATCAGAAAGGTTTTCTTCTTGGACAACAAAGACTCCCCCTCAACAATTGCATATCCATTTCTTGGTACTTGGCGGAGTCATATACTCACGCATAATGAAAGGTTTCCAGACAAGCCTAACTTGTCCTTCTCCAAACTATTTGATATACCAAGAATTTCAATACAATAAGAGTTGAAGAATTCATTATCAAAAAGAAATGGAAGTGAAAATAAGCAAGTTTTGAAATCAGAAAAAGGTATCCTCTTTGAACAGTAAAAGCTCCCCCTCAACAATTGCATATCAATTTCTTAGTACTTGGCGGAGACATATACTCTCGCATAGTGAAAGTGTCCAGACAAGCATAACTTGTCCTTCTCCAAATCACCATTTGATATACCAAGAAATTTCAACACAATGAGAGTTGGAGATTTATTGTAAAAAGGGAATAGAATTGAAAGTGAGAGAGATATGAACAATGTAACTCAAGGAAGCAAAGAATTATGAAATGCAAAGAACTCCCCCTTAGACAATGCATAACACTCAACCCAAACCTTGAGAGAGATCAAGAAGGTGGACATTTACAAAGACCAAGTTCTCTCCTTAAAGATGAAAATCTGTTTTCAGGAAGGGGTTTAGTGAATATGTCTGCAATTTGTTTTTCAGTTTCAATGAAGTGGAGTTCAAAAGATTTCTTTGCAACCTCATCTCTCAAGAAATGATGCCTAATTTCAATGTGTTTTGTTCTAGAATGCTGAATGGGGTTTTTAGACAAATTTATGGCACTAGTGTTATCACATAGGATGGGTACACACCCTAAATCTTGGTTGTAATCAAGAAGTTGATGTTTCACCCAGAGAATCTGAGTTCCACATCTACCTGCTGCAACATATTCAGCTTCTGCAGTTGACAGAGCAACTGAATGTTGCTTCTTAGAAGCCCAAGAGATAAGGCACCCACCTAGAAATAGACACAAGCCACTTGTGCTTTTTCTATCTAATTTGCACCCAGCATAATCAGCATCACAATAGGCAAACAGATCTAACTTGCAACCAGCAGGATACCAAATACCTAAGTCACATGTTCCAACAAGATATTTGAAGATTCGTTTAACAGCAAGCATGTGACTTTCTTTAGGATTAGATTGGAATCTAGCACATAAACACACACAAAACTGAATATCAGGTCTAGAAGTTGTAAGATAGAGCAGAGAGCCAATCATACCTCTGTAGGTCTTTGGATCTACTGACTTACCAGATGGATCTTCTTCTAGTTTAGCATTAATTGCAATTGGTGTGCTTGAGTGCTTAAGGTTCTGAAAGTCAAACCTCTTTAATAGCTCCTTGACATATTTGGTTTGACTGATGAAGATTCCTTCATGTGTTTGGTTAACCTGCAATCCCAAAAAGAATGTTAAATCTCCCATTAAGCTCATTTCAAATTCATTCTTCATTTGATTTGAAAATTCAGTGCAAAGGCCTTTATTGGTGGAGCCAAAAATTATGTCATCAACATAAATTTGGACCACAATTATTTGATTTTTAACTGTTTTTGTGAACAATGTTTGATCAACATTACCTCTAGAATATCCTTTTTCAAGTAAAAAGGAACTCAACCGGTCATACCAAGCTCTTGGAGCTTGCTTAAGACCATAGAGAGCCTTATTAAGCTTGAAAACATGGTTAGGATATTTTTCATTTTCATATCCAGGAGGTTGTTCAACAAAAACATTTTCCTTTATATATCCATTTAAGAATGCACTTTTGACATCCATTTGATAGACTTTGAATTTCATGGAGGATGCAAAAGCAAGGAAAATTCTGACTGCTTCTAGTCTAGCTACAGGGGCATATGACTCTTCAAAATCAATTCCAAATTCTTGGTTATACCCCTTTGCAACTAGCCTAGCTTTGTTTCTTATTACTTGACCAGTTTCATTTAACTTATTTCTGAAAACCCATCTAGTACCAATCACTGCTTGGTCACTAGGTCTAGGTACTAATTCCCATACTTGATTTCTTTCGAATTGATGAAGCTCATCATGCATGGCATTAATCTAATCAGAACTAGATAAGGCTTCATCAATTGACTTGGGTTCAATTTGGGAAATTAGAGCTAGTGGGTCTTCTTCAATATTTTGCAAGAAGGATGATCTGGTCCTTACTCTATCATTCAAATTGCCAACTACACTGTCTAATGGGTGATCTCTCAGATATCGAGGTTCAGAAATTACCTGTTGAGAAGTACCCACTTCTGGAGCAATGTTACCTGACCCACTTGAAGATGGTGAGTTGTTCAGGTTCTCTTCATTATTGACAAGCTCCTCAACAGTTGGTGAAGAATCCACAATGAGGTCATCCTCTTCATTGTCTTGTCTTTCCCTGCAAGATTTAGAATCATTAGTGGAAAAGGAATTTTCATCAAAAATAACATGTGGAGATTCTTCAACAGTTTTGGTTTTTAGAATGTACACTTTGAAAGCCCTTGACACTTCAGAATAGCCAAGGAAGATAGCTTCCTGACTCTTAGCATCAAACTTGTCAAGGTTTTCTTTGTTATTATTGTGTACAAAGCATTTGCACCCAAAAGTTTTGAAATAAGAAACAGTTGGCTTTTTGTTTTTCAACAATTCATAGGGGGTTTTTCTGATCTTTGGTCTGATCAAAGCTCTATTTAGGATATGATTGGCTGTGTTAACAGCTTCAGCCCAGAAGGATTTGGGCAGATTACTTCCTATGAGCATGGATCTAGCCATTTCCACAAGAGTTCTATTCTTTCTTTCCACAACTCCATTTTGTTCTGGAGTTCTAGGTGAAGAAAACTTGTGAAATATTTGAAATTCAGCACATAGATCAGAAAAGGATGTGTTATCAAATTCACCCCCATGATCAGTTAAAATGTTTTTGATTTTATATGGATAAGTTGTTAAGATAGTGGTACAGAAATTCCTGAATTCAAGGCAAGTATCACTTTTGTGGGATAGAAAGATAACCCAAGTAAATCTAGTAAAATCATCAATGATTACAAACCCATATCTTTTGCCACTTAAGCTTAGAACTCTTGTTGGCCCAAAAAGGTCCATGTGAAGAAGTTCTAGTGGCCTAGATGTAAGTACCTCATTGAAGGTTTTAAAAGATTTCCTAGTTTGTTTTCCTTTAGCACATATCCCACAAACTTGATTTTCAACTTTAGAGAAGGATTCAGGAAGACCCTTAACCAAATTCAATCTTAATAACTTATCCATTGTTCTGAAACTTGCATGGCCAAGTCTTTTGTGCCAAGTCCATGCAATTTCATCTTTATTTGCAACAAAACAAAGATTTTCAGAAAAGTTTTTATTTAGGTTGATCATGTAGACATTATTTTCTCTTTTTCCAAAGAATTTGATTTTATCAGATGATGAGTCAATTATCTTACAAAAATCAGATTCAAACACAACTTTGTGACCTTTGTCACATAGTTGGCTGATACTGAGCAGATTATAATCAAGACCATCAACTAATAAAACATTATCTACTGAGTTTGAAGAAGTTTGACCAACCTTTCCAGATCCTAAGATCTTTCCTTTATTTTTACCTCCGAATGTAACTGACCCTCCCTCCTTTTCAAGCAGGAATGAGAATTTGGCTCTATCTCCAGTCATGTGTCGTGAACACCCACTGTCAAGGAACCATACATTGGAGTTGGGTGCACGACCTTCCTGCAACAAGATCAGTGGAGAGAAGATTTTGGTACCCAAACAGAGTTGGGACCATCAGAATGTTTGGACATTGTTAGTAAATCTTTTCTCACCCATATTTGACTTGTTTTTGATTTTTGTTTTGTTAAATTGGTGGTTTCAGTCTTTTTAGTTTGTTCTTTTTCTTAGAATGAAAGCACCAACATTTTTGTTTTTGGTGGGAGGGGAGTTTTTCATTTGAAAATTGGAGTTCAGATAAGGAGGTGGAATCCAGGGATTTTGTTGGTACATCCAAGGGTTTGGATAAAGAATTGAGGATGATACCAACAGGGGTTATCATACCATTGGCTCCAAGGATTATCCAATCATCTTGAAATGTTGTCTTGGAGGTCCAAGGTTTTTCATGAATTTTCTTTTGATTTTTTCTTATTTTTCAAATTTTTATTTGAATTTTTTGTTGAGTTGTTTGCAGCTTTGATGTTGAGCAGGTCGACCTGTCTTTGACTGGTGTCGACACAACAGCCACAGAAGCCTTCTTCTTGTGGACTGGTGTCGACCTGTCAGGAGACTAAGTCAACCTGGTTGTCTTCTTTTGTTTTTGAGTTTTTGAATTTTTTGATGTTTTGTTTGAGGTTTTGTTTGCTGTTTGTTGAATTTCTGTGTTTTCAAGATTAGGACCCTTGACAAATTTAATTAGTGGTGCTTTGTTCTTTTTCTCACCAGATTTGTCTTTGATGGGTTTCTTTTTGTTGAATCCTAATCCATGAGAGGTGGTTGTCATGGTGGTTCCTAGCAATGCCTCTAAGTTATCTTTACCTTTTGTGAAGGTTTGGATAACTTCATCCCTTTCTTTTAGCTGGTTTTTAAGAGCTTCAATTTCTTCAATTTTCTGTTGTTTTTCTTGTTTTTCAATTTCCAGCTTTTCAGTTAAGTTTCTGAATTCTTGGGAGGCCTTTTGAGAGGCAAGTTTTAGTTCATCAATAAGGTTCAGGAGATTTTCTTTTTCTTCAAGCAATTCTGTTACTTCAGTTTCCAGTTCACAAGTTCTATGGTTTGAAGATTGGTTATGGTAAAGATTTTCAATTTTCTTTTTGATGTGTTTGTTTTCTTTTCTCATTTCAGAATATCTTTCAACCAGTTCTGCATACACATCCTGCCAATCTTCAACAGTAAAGTCTTCAAAGGAAGTATTTACCTTTTCATCTGTGCTGTTGGCCATGAAGCAAACCTCCTCACTTTCAGAGCTTGAGGATTTCTTCTCTTCTTCTTCCTCACTTGAGTCTTCGTCAGACCAAGTGGCCACCATGGCCTTTGGCTTCTTGTACTTCTGGAATTTCTTGTGCTTATCCTTCTTGTTCTCAGGACACTCTCCCTTCATGTGTCCTGGTTTGTTGCACCTGTAACAGACAATATTTTCGTCAGTTTTGTGATTCTTGTTGAAATTAGAAAAGGAAGTGTTTTTCTTACCTGAGAAAGACTTCTTTTTCCCAGACATTTTTCCTTTTCTGTATTTCAAGAATTTTCTGAATTGCCTAGTCATGAGGGCAATTTCATCCTCATTTGACTCAGACTCCTCAGAACTTGTTTTCTCCTGACTTTTATCTTTATTGCTTGAAGAGGCCTTAAGTGCCATAGGCTTGGTCTTAATTATGTGTTCTTCATTTCTTTTTAAGTTGATTTCATATGTCATTAAGGATCCAATCAATTCATCCAAAGAGATTTTGGACAGATCTTTTGAATCTTCAATGACAGTGGCCTTTGTATGCCAAATTGAAGAAAGTGAACGTAAAATTTTTCTTACCAAGTCTGCATCTGTATATTCCTTACCCAAGGCCTTCAATCCATTCACAATCACCATGAACCTGGCAAACATTTCAGAAATATTTTCGTTAGACTTCATCATGAAAAGTTCATATTCTGAAACTAAAATATTTGCCTTAGTCTCCTTTACTTGAGATGTTCCCTCATAGAGTAATTCGAGTTTATCCCACATCTCTTTGGTAGATTTGCACATTGAGATTCTCGAATACTCCTTGGGATGGACAGCACATTGAATCATGTTCATGGCACTATAATTCAATGTAGCTTTCCTTATTTGTTCCCTAGTCCAGGTGTCTTCTTCACCCTGGTTTTCATAGGGACCCACTTCTACTACTTTCCAGATCTCATAGTTCTGGGCCCTTAAGAATACTTGCATTCTGTTTTTCCAGTAAGAATAGTCCGTCCCGTTAAAGAATGGTGGCCTATTTATGGAATGACCCTCAGCTATGAAACCTTTGGAATCCATGACTCTAAAGCAGAAAGAAAATGCTTAGCAAACAAACAGCAAACACTCAAACACACAACACTCAGAAACAAAAACTACTCAGATCAAATCAGATCAAGGTAAACCCGCTCTGATACCAATTGAAGGATCGAGAAAAGGTGTGGATAAGATCTAGAAGGGGGGGATGAATAGATCTATGCCACTTTCTGCGGAAGCTTAAACAGTTTAAAAACACTTTTGAATCAGAGGCAATTTTATCAGTGAAAAACCACAGATCTGATGAGATTTGAGTGAGTTGGTAAAAATAGATATGAAATCAGTTGATTAAGTGAACTTAAACGATCCTATGCAAGCATCTAACGGATAATGAAATCAAACCACAGATAGACAAGTGCACAAGGATTTTTAGGTGGTTCGGAAATCACCCAAGTGATTCCTACATCCACCCCTCACACCCTGTGAGGATTCACTAAAACAACCGGGTACACACCCACTGGAGCCTGACAACTCCAACACTGAGAGCTTACAACTCACACAACTTCTAGAGCAAGACTACTCTAGAACCACTGAGCAAGACTGCTCAACACAACCTTGAGTTAGACAACTCAAACTGAGCACGACGGCTCACAACAACCTGAGCACAATGCTCACACAACTTGAGCACAATGCTCACACAATGGTTGCTAGACACCAACTCAAGACATAGACCTTCTAGCACAGATCTAGTCGAAAATGAGAGCACTAATGAGAGCTATGCAGAAGCACTTGCATAATCTCAAAAGATATCTTAGAAGAACAGAAGTACAGTGAATTGTATTAAATAGCTTCGTTCTTCAAGTTTACTCCCTTGTAGAAGCTTGGATTGGGAAGAGGCTTGCAGTCTTGAAGTCCAAAACCGATGCTCTGCACTTTGGAGTTGTTGGATCTTCCTTGAGTTCTTCTCCAACGAAGGCTTCTACAGGATCTGCTTCCTTGGGATGCTTCAGAGGTTTCTACAGGGATCACACTCCAATTCTCACACTTGGATTGGTGAGAATTGGTCTTCTGGAAGCACACAAAGAGCAGAGAAGGGAGACAACCTCTTGCAGCCGCCAGGAAACTTCAAGGAGGCTCTAAGAGTTTGATTGGGTCTCTCTTTTTGGATGGATGGCCAATAGAGGGCCTTTTATACCCAAAAGAATCCAAAGATACCCTTTAGGTATAAGGGCACACGATCCTAGGATGATACCCCTTCGGCCTGGGCTGACACGTGGCGGCCATCCACTTTAAGTTGCAAACTTTCCGTAGTGTGTCGACCTGCCCTGGTGGTGGTGTCGACACACTGTCCCAAATATGAGAACTGATTTCTGGGAAGAAGGTCCCGTGTCGACCTGCTCTGAGAGTGTGTCGACCTGCTGTCCCAAATCTGCAAACTAGCTGTTCTGGGAACTGGGTCCAGTGTCGACCTGCTCTAAGAGTGTGTCGACCTGCTATCCCAATTCTGCAAACTGGCTGTTCTGGGAACTGAGTCCAGTGTCGACCTACTCTGAGAGTGTGTCGACCTGGGTACGCTTATTCCTGAAAAACTGCAACTCGTGTCGACACACTCTTGACTTGTGTCGACACAGTCTCAATATTTCTTCACCTTTTGCCTTTGAATCTGTGTTGTTGTGTCGACACCATGGGGATGTGTCGACACATCTTTTGCAAAAAGGGTTTGTACCTGAAATTTAAACACATATATCATTAGTAAAATATTTTATTATTAGTGCAAATGATAGGTGTGCTTTGAAACATGTTTTTTGAATATAAGTTTCAGGTGAAATATTTTTGACATGTTTCATTTAAATTGCTTTTAAAATCACCTCTTGTCATCATCAAAATAGGAGGGAAATGATAAGAAATTACACTCAACCCAAGAGGTGTTGTCTTCCTTGAATAAAAAACTAACGGTTGAGACTAAGTCTTCCAGATCTAGTTCTTCTGCCCCTGTTTCTTCTGGCTTCCTCTTTTTGTTGGTCCGCTGGGCCTCCAAAGCCTGACATGGGGACAATAGTGCTTCTATCATGATAGTACTATAGCCTGGCTGCATGGGCCCTCTGACAAAATGATCATATAGAGTCCAGGTAAGAGGCTCTTGGTCTGAGTTCGATGTCGATGAATGTCCTGCCCACTGCTTAAATCCCTCTTAGTATCCAAGCCGTGTTTTGTGAATTTCTTCGGATCATTGATAATCTGAGTCCTCCCCTAAAGGTGAGCACTAAGACCCTTTCTCGGTTGATACCCAATTCTGACCATAATGTTCCAGCCCTTGGTGTTCGTCAATGTTCCCTTCTTAACAGTGGCCACTGATGGGGATACAATTTGGCGGTTTCTGGAAAATGTATAAGCCCAAGGATAATTCACATCGAGCATTGACATGATGGCCTATTCGATGGCCAGACGATGGCATGATTTTCTCAATAGCCTCCACTGTGTGTGAAGTTGCTGCACTTTTGACTTTAGCTATTCACCCTTGGAATGGAAATTTCAAGCATTGATGGGCTGTAGAGGGGACTGCCCCTCACGCCTCAATCCATGGGCGACCCAGAATGGCTTTGAAGGTCGGATCAATGTCAAGCACGTAAAAATCCACTGTAATGACAAGTGGGCCTAGCTCCGCCTGTAGTGAGATAACACCATGGCAAGCTCACCTGGAGTTGTCATATGCTGCTATGGTTGTAAGAGTCGGCTGTAAATGACGTTCTGAATTATTGCAAGACCGCAAAGTGCTTAGCGGGCACACATTTATAGAGGCTCCAGTATCGACCAATGCGGCATCAACAACCATTTTGTTTATGGTCAGGGTGACACATAAAGGCATTCTCCTGGCCTCTGGGGGAGCTAACTCACTGTCTGAAAAAGTAATTGTTGGCCCTTTGTTGACAATGGAGAGGACAGATGGTAGATTATCAGGGTTCATATCTTCATTTACCATGACCCTTTGCAGGAACGCCCTTAAGGCATCTTGATGTGTCTGCGACCTTTTAATTAGCTCAAGGATGGATATCTTGGCTGGAGTTTGATCCAAATGCTTCAGTATGTCATATTGGGTCCCCGGGACTGGATCTATCTCCTCAATGTCTTGTTGCTGCTGCTGGTTGTTGGAAGTTGGGTCGGCTGACCCGGCATAGACACGGATGCATTTGGCTACATCCGGTGGAACATCCGCCCGCTCCATAGGGCAAGGTTGTGGTGAAGGGGAGGTGAAGTGGTGTCAATGGTAGAGGGGGTGGCTAATAAGGGTGTTGGAGCAGGGGAGAATAGGATGTTGAGAGGTGACGGAACGATGGGCGATACAAGGGGAGTGTTGTAGAGAGGCGAGGTAATAGTGGCAATGATAGGTGTGGTAGAGGCAGATGTGGTGGATGGGGGTGTGATGATGGTAGGTTCGACATGGGAAATAGCCAAGAGCTGGCCTACCTCATGCTCATCGTCAAAGGCCCATGCGGCTTCTGGTGGTGGATGGTGGATGACGGGGTTAACTTGAGCAGGTGGAGGAGGTGGTGGAGCAGGCTGAGGGTTCAGAGCGGGCTGGTGTTGCAGCATAGGGATATGAATTATGCCAAGGTCATTGGCTGGCTGTTGTGGTTGCTGTGGATATTGTTGTTGCTTGTATTGCTGCTGGAACAAATGTTGTTGCTGAAATTGTTGCTATTGCTGCTGGAAATGCTGTTGTTGCTACTGTGGCCATTGTCGCCTTTGCTACTGCTGCTGCTGCCTCTGACCCTGTTGGTCCCTCAGTGACTGGATCAACCTCTTCATCTCGGCCGAATCAATTTGATTCTGCTCATGAAGGTCATATATAATGTCCCGAAATTGGAAGCAATCTGACACATTGTGGCCCGGATGGCGATGGTACACACAATACTTTGTTTGATCTGCTGCCATGTTCCAGTTTGGCTTCTTTTGAGGGAGCCTAAGGGCATTTAGAGACATGAGGGCCGCAAATATATTAGCTAAACTTTTAGGAAGAGGAGGGTATTACGCCCTCTTGGGCACATTGGGCTTTCGAGGAGCATAGCCATTTGGGGTGGAGGGACCTGGTTGTATTGACGTTGATCTTGCTAGGGATTTTGAGTCTGAGGAGGTGGCTGCCTATTATTCAAGGGTTGCTGATTAAGGGGTGACCTACCTACTGAACCTTGGGGGTTGTTCACTACACCTACCTGCTCATTGGTTTGGATTCCCTCAGTGACAGGTCCCTGGGACTTCTTGGGATAGCGGGACTTAGGGGCCTCAAACATAGAGTGGATGGGTGAATCCTTGTGCTGGGTATGGATGAAACGAGCTCGACTGTACAACTAGTGCATGGAGGTGATGTCGTTCATAGCTAAGATGGCACGGTAGGTGGGTGTGGCACTAGAGATCAACAATTTAACTTTCTCCTCCTCCGGTATGGGGCATCAGACCTTAGCAGCCAGGGCACGCCATCTGTCGGCGTAGACAGCAAACTCCTCATCAGGCTTCATTTTCTCGACCACTAGATCAACAAAAGAATACTCGGGTCCGACCCGATCCTGAAATTGTTGTAAGAACCTTTCTTGAACAATGCAAAAATATTCGGCCTCCTCGGGACGCAAAGAGTAGAACCACTCGAGGGCCACTCCATCCAATGACTTTTGAAACAAGTATGCCATGAGATGGTGGTCGTACTTGTGCGGTGCAGACTTATACACAAAATCTTTCAAATGTACATATGGGTCTCCTACCCCAGAATAATGCTGGTACACAGGAAGTTCTGACTGAGGTGGGACCCGGAGGTGTTGAAAAGATGGAAGGGGAATGTCCACGGCCTTTCGTGGGTCCAATTGTCTCCTTAGGCCATGGAGCTCCTGCTTCATTGATGTCCACTCCGCAAGGAAATCTGAGGGGGACGTGGTGTGGTGAGCAGGAATGAGAGAGCGAGATCGCTCCACGGAGTAGGACCTTTCGCGGGAAAGGGGAGCCGGCTCGTCCTGATAGAAGGAGGACATAGAAGGGGACTTGGGCCGAACCTCCTGCGCCGGAAGGAAGCTAGGCTCGGAAAAGTGAATAGCTCGCGAACGGAGGAGTGTAGGATCTGCCACAATGGAGGGTACATGTGGCGCTAAATAACAAGAGCGGGGGAAGCATCCTGTTGGACAGAACTGTGAGTGGGAGGAGATAAGGGTCGCTTGCCTTTGGCAGCGGCCAGAAATTCACAGACTTGGTCCGGACTCAGATGAGGGAGAAGCTGACTAAATTGAGAATGTGGGTCATCCGCCCCAGGAGGAGGAGGAGGGCGGGATTGACCACCGGTGGCAAGAGAAGGCTCGATGTGCCAGAGAGGATAGCTGCGGAGGGTTGGGCTACATCCTTTAGAAGCCCAATGGGCAGAGAATCATCGGCAAGGACACCGAAATGGTCCATGTCAAACAGGGGATTATGATATAGTACAATAGATGGAGGGGACTGACTCCATCTACCTAAAAATGACGCATGCACCGCCCCTAAGCAATTTGGGGAGATGACACTAACCAAAAAAATCCTAAACTCTATCACAACAAGAAGGGACTATGAGATAATAAGGGATGCACCGAATGAGCACTCAAGTTATCATGATTAGCGCCCAAATTTTAGAGTTTGCACTTAACATTTAAATGGATTGATTAATGGAATATCACTCGGTCAAGAGGGACCCTAATAGGTATGAACTCAAGTCCTCCAGTGTAACTAGGGGAGACACACGGCTCACATGTGGGGATGGCCCAAACTAAGGGTACAACAGGTACAACCATCCCAGTGAACAGCAACGTGCGTACGGTCATGGGGACTTACAGAGGCCCTCAGAAGGCAGCCCTAGTCAGCCCACGAGTGCTCGTAGGTGAGAGGACCCACTCAACAAAGGAGGATAACCTAAACAGTATGGATAAGTAGTGTATGCACGGGCCTAAGTACCCAAAAATGTATGGAATATGCAACTAATAGCAAAATAGGGTAACTAACAGGCCTCGGACTAAGTCGCGGCGGCCAGATATGCCACGACCCTATCGCGACCGAAAACCCAGCCGCGATATCAGCAGAATGCTAAGGCCTTTAATCACATGCCGACAAAGAGCAAACATGCTATCCTAAAGCACAGAACAAGCATGGAATAACCAACATAACACATCAAAGCTCATGGATCACACAGAAACTGGAACAAGGATCAAAAGCACTAACAAGTAATGTGTACCTGAAGATGTGCCCTCCATGCACGGTGCGACAAGATCGCGGCCCCGCGACCTACCACGACAAGATCCCAAAAATAACTAATAAAAGAAAAGGGAAATCCGAACCCTAGCAAGATTCTAACAGAGGGAAATGCGAACATACATGGCAGAACAACATGGAAGAGACATGGATGGATCCTCAGAAAAGAAATAGGGTGGATAGAAGAGGAGAAACACGTACCTCTTTTCGTGTCGATCACTGTTGTCGCGACCAGATCGCGGCGATGCGATACGTTGCGTTCCCAATAGAGGATACGAACATCAAAATAACACAAAAAACATACCTAACAAGGTTCTAGAAAAGCATTTAAACAACAAAACATGGTAGGCAAATAGGCTAAACTCACGAGGCTAGCACTGAAGGTCCCACCGTGATCACCAAAAGGTGTAATCACAGGAAATGTGCAACCCCCAAGACACGCAAACATGTGTTAACTATAGAAGCATGGAAACATGGATGTGATCGCCACCTAGATAGTTGCCTAATAATGAGAATGAGACGGGCTAACTAAGCTAGGAAAAGGAAAGAGAATAGAAGGACTCACTGAGATCGCGACGGGTGAGCCAGCTGCGATGGGCTTGATGTCGCGACTCCCAGGTAGGGCGCGTTTCTTTGTCGCATCGCCCTCATCCGTGGTGTCCTCTGCAGTGCGGGAGAAATGTGTGAGGACCTTCTTCCTACTCCCCGGCCGGTCAGAGAACAAGAGCTGCTCGTCAGCTTCGCTTGGATGCCTACCAAAATAACGAAAATAAGAAAGAAAACCTTGTTAGAATAATCTTAAGTGTAGAATCTATCCTCAAATAAAAAGTAAAATGCAAGCATGGTGGGAACGGACCTAGGGGGTGGTTTTTAAACCCCTTGGGTGATGGAAAATGTGGGTGGAAAGTGGAATGAATCCTACCAACTAAAAGGAAATAACATGCATGAAAGAGGAAAGGGAGAGGGAGAGGAAGAAAGAGCCCCAAAGTGGCGACTCCCTGGTGCTATATGACGTCCTTAGTTGATGTAGATGCTCCAAGAGTCGCCTCCTCCACTTCCAAGCCTCATGGATGAAGAAAGAGACATAGTTTGGTGAAGAGAAAAGGTGGAAATGAGAGGGAAAGAGAGGGTTGCTGGCTAAGTCTAGCTCAAAGGAAAATTCGGCAGCCCTTCGGGGTGAAAATTGGGGCTCTCCTCTTACTAAAGGAGAGGCCTTGCTTTTATAGAGAAATGAGAGAGAATAATCCCATTTTTATGATAAATCACCCAAATGAAGGATAAATGCCATTAAATCTTGTGGGTGAAAGTCCAAAGGATGCCCAAGGAGTCCCACAATCCCAAGATGCACTCAGGAGGTTGGGAGGTTGCTTGGGGATAAATGCAAAGGCCATAAGAGGATAAATAGGAGGTGGTTGCGGAGGCCAGCACATGCGGCTGTTGTCGCGACGGGTCGTAGGGGCGTGACAGGGACTAACGCGACGGCCAGAAGGGGCACGACAGCAAAGCCACGTGCATGGATATGCATGGGCTGTCGCGATGGCCATAGGGGGCGCAACAAGGATTAACGCGGCGCCACGACCCGTCGCGTTAAGGAAAATCGATTATTCTTGAATTATTGGCTAATCAAATGGGAGAATAATGGACATTCAAGGCTCAAGGACTCTTTTAAAAGATAATGGACGGGATATCATGAAAATTTGGCTGTAAATGGGCTATTAATGGGTCAAAGCAAGGCTAAAGGCAGGCTCAAGGTGAATGACCAATCTTGGGGCTCACTAAGATAACAAGGAATGTGGTTCGACTTATAGGCCAGAATCGGGTGTCTATAGAGATCTTCTGGTCACGAATGAAAAAGATAAATGGACGGAAGATGACAAGAAGAAGATTTCTTTGAACTACAAGGCCAAGAGTATCCTATGTTTTGCTCTTAGCAAGAAAGAGTTCAACCGTATATCTTCCTGCAAGTCAACTATGGAGATGTGGGAGAAGTTAAGGATCACGTATGAAGGTACTGACAAAGTAAAAGAAACCAGGATAGATATTCTGCTGACATAGTATGAAAGATTTCAGATGCAGCCAGGAGAGTCAATAACCCAGATGTACAACTGATTTACAAATATTACTAATGGGTTAGCTGGTCTTGGAAAGACCTATGAAATGGGAGATATGTTTAGAAAAATCCTAAGATCCCTACCAACTTCGTGGACTCCCAAAGTAACAGCAATAGAAGAAGCAAATGACCTGAGGAGAATGTCATTGGAGAAACTCATTGGGTCCCTAATGGCCCATGAGATCAACATGGAGAGGTTGGGAGAGTCTTCGAGCAGAAAAAGCACAGCAATACTCTCAAGGCAGCAGAAGACACATTAAGTGAAGAGTCAGACGGTGTTGAAAGTGCAGAAGGTAGCGAAGACAAGGAAGCATTCCTCTGTAGAAGATTGCAACGTATACTTGCCAAGAAAAAATATCATTCTAGCACAAGATACTTTAAGAAAGAAAAAGATCTCATGAAACCTGAAGTAAAGGACTCAAAGAAATCTGAGCTCATATGTTATGAATGCAAAAAGCCCGAACATATCAAGGCAGAATGTCCGAAGCTCAAGAAAACTGAGTTCAGAAAGAATGACAGCACCAGAAGACCCAGAAGATTTAAGAAGAAAGCCATGGCAGTAGCATGGGACAACAGTAGTGATTCGTACAGCGAGTCAAGCTCAAGCAATGAAGAAGAAGAAGAAGCCAACCTGGCATTGATGGCCAACCACGAAGACAAGGTAACATCAGACTCATCTTTCTGTTCGTGCAATGAATCTGATTCTGACAACTTAGATGAAGCTTTTAATGAACTACATTGTAAATATAAAGAATTGTGTAAATCACTAAAAGCCAATAAGAAAAATCTCGAATGCTTAGAAAATACTAATTCAGACTTAAAATCTAAAAGTAAGCAAATGGAAAAACAAATTACTGAACTAAAAAGGAGAAATGAATTGTTATGTGAAGACTTGAAAAATAATGAACCATTAGCGAGTTTGGAAAATCAAGAAACTGTAGATAAATTAAAACAAGAAGTTAACACTTTAACAACAGAAAATGAAAAAGTATCAAGCACACTAGAAAAATTTACTAATGGCAAAACAACATTAATATTAAAAGGTGCTAGACGATCAGGTAAAAAGAAACATGGATTAGGTTATACTCCTCCCGGTAATGAGGAAACAATAGTATATCCTAAAACATATCCAACTCCTAAGTTTGTACCTGAACAAGACACAGCATATAAATTAAATCTTAAATACATTCCAACTGAAAAGATAACTAAAATGTCTTGTTGTAGCCATTGCAATAAGTTAGGACACATTAAAGTATCATGTTCAACTAAACATAAAATATGGATAATTAAAAGAAAAAATTGATGATACTAACCAATCAGGACCAAAAAGAACTTGGGTACCTAAAGCTTAATGTTTTTAATGCAGGGAAACCTTCGAGCATCCAAATGGTACTTAGATAGCGGATGCTCAAGGCATATGTCAGGTAATAAGAAGCTATTCTCTCACCTTGAAGTTGAAGAAGGCACAGTTACATATGGTGACAATGGTAAAGGAACTTTAATAGGTTGCGGACCGGTTGGTAGCAAAGGAAAAGTTATCATTGAAGATGTACTTTGTGTGAAAGGACTGAAGCACAACCTTAACCAGCTATGCGATAAAGGACATCAGATCAGATTTCAAGCGTCAAAGTGCAGTATTATGAAGGATGGTGCAGTCGTGTTTGAAGCCAACAGTGAAAAGAACCTGTATGTACTTTATTTGGAAGAACTAAAGGATCAGGACATATGTCTGGCAACAAATAAAGAGCAGTCAACTGATCTCTGGCACCGAAGACTGGGCCACTGCAGCTTGGATGGCATGAGAAAGTTGATCAAGAGAAGCTTGGTAGAAGGTCTACCAAAGGTTACTGCAAAAATTAATGGTGTCTGTAGGGCGTGTGCAAAAGGGAAGCACACCAAGTCATCCTTCAAGTCAAAGACCATGGTAACAACCTCTAAACCCTTAGAACTTCTACATATGGATCTATTTGGGCCAATGAGGACCACAAGTCTCGGGGGAAAGAACTTTGGATTTGTTATAGTAGATGACTACTCCAGGTTTACATGGGTTTCTTTCCTAGAACACAAGGATGATACTTTTGAGAGTTTTGTTAGTTTCAGCAAAAAGTTCAAAAGGATAAGAAGTATAGCATCATTAGTATCCGATCAGATCATGGAGGAGAATTTCAGAATGAGAGCTTTGCAAAATTCTGTGATAGCCAAGGAATAGAACACAACTTCTCAGCACCAAGGACACCACAATAAAATAGAGTTGCTGAAAGAAAGAATAGAACCCTATTGGATATGGCAAGGAAAATGCTATCAGAATATGATTTGCCAAGATATTTTTGGGCCGAAGCCATCAACACAGCATGCTATATCATCAACAGAGTAATGATCAGGCCAATCTTAAAAAAGACTTCATATGATCTATACAAGTAGAAGAAGCCAAAAATCAACCATTTCAGGACATTTGGATGTCCATACTTTATCCACAACAATGGTAAAAGAGATATTGGTAAGCTAGACTCTAAATCAGATGAAGGTATATTCATGGGGTATGCTTCCAAACCCAAAGGATATAGAGTATTTAACAAACGAACTTTATTAATTGAGCAATCAGTGCATATTATTTTGATGAAACTAACCCTTCCTTGAGAAAGGAAGTAGATAGTGATATTGATGATACAGATGAATTGTCCAAGAAGCTAAAGAACACATTGATTGAGGACAAGGAAGATCCACCCTTAGAAGATTTGCAACAAAAGGATACATCATACGACAATCTTCCAAAGGTATGGAGGTATAAGAAGGATCACCCACTGGACAACACAATTGGAGATCCATCTGTTGGGGTAAGAACAAGAGGTAATGTAATTTCATGTGATTATTTAGCATTTGTATCTCAAATAGAGCCTAAGACGGTCAATGAAGCAATGACTAAGGAATCTTGGATATTAGCCATGCAAGATGAACTAAATCAGTTCAAGAGAAACCAAGTATGGTCCCTTGTTCCGAGACCATCAGATCATTCTGTGATTGGCACCAAATGGGTGTTCATGAACAAATTGGATGAAGCTGGTGTGATCATAAGAAACAAGGCCAGATTGGTAGCTCAAGGCTATTCCCAAGAGGAAGGCATAGATTTCGATGAAACCTAAGCACCAGTGGCTAGACTTGAGGCAATTAGGATTTTACTTGCATATGCTTCTGCATTAAATTTAAAACTCTTTCAAATGGATGTAAAATCTGCTGTTCTGAATGGTTTTATAAAGGAAGAGGTAAATGTAGAACAACCACCTGGTTTTGATGACATAAATTTTCGAAATCATGTTTTTAAGTTGCATAAAGCCTTATATGGATTAAAGCAAGCACCTAGAGCTTGGTATGAAAGGCTTAGTTCATTTTTGTTAAATTATGGTTTCATTAAAGGAAAAGTAGATAGCACATTATTCATTAAGTCTAAACTAAAAAATGTGTTACTTGTTCAAATATATGTTGATGATATAATATTTGGCTCTACTGATGAATCTCTTTGCAAGTATTTTGAAAAGCTTATGCTGGGAGAATTTGAAATGAGCATGATGGGGGAGCTCAACTACCTCCTCGGATTGCAAATCAAACAAGGAAAGGAAGGATCTCACATCTGTCAAGCCAAGTACACCAAGGAATTACTAAAGAAGTTTGGATTTGAAAATGCCAACCCACTGTCAACACCCATGAGCACATCAACAAGGCTAGGCAGTGACAAAAATGGTAAGAAAGTAGATCAGAAACTTTACAGAGGTATGATAGGTTCATTACTCTATTTAACAGCAAGTAGACCTGATATATTATTTAGAGTATGTATGTGTGCTAGGTACCAGGCAGATCCTAAAGAGTCTCATTTAATTTGTATTAAAAGAATCTTTAGATACTTAGCCAAAACTCATGATCTAGGATTATGGTACCCAAATTCATGTTAAATTAATTTAGTAGGATATTCTGATACTGACTATGATGGATGCAAGGTAGATAGGAAAAGCACCAGTTGATGTTGTCAATTTCTTGCAGGATGTCTGATTTCGTGGTCCTCAAAGAAGCAAAATTCAGTAGCACTGTCTACCGCTAAAGCTGAGTACGTGGCTGCTGGAAGCTATTGTACACAATTATTGTGGATTAAACAACAACTTGAGGATTATGGACTTCAGATCAAGATAATTCCATTACTGTGCGACAACACAAGTGCAATAAATCTTACCAAGAATCCAGTCCAACATTCAAGGACAAAGCACATTGAGGTTAGGTACCATTTATTCATGATCATGTAGCTAATGGTAATATAAGCATTTCTTTTGTAGATACAGAAAATCAGTTAGTAGATATCTTCACAGAGGCCTTACCTGAAGAGAGATTTACTTCTCTTAGAAGGGAACTATGCATGTGTAAATTGTGAAAGATTTATCTGTATAAAACTGAAATATAAATTATTTCAGAATGACCAAATTTTCTCTCCCCTATAGTTAAGCAAAATCTCATTAAAATATTACTTGTTTCTTACTTATCTGAGTCGGTTCGATTAATTTTAAAGTATTTATTCCTCTCGAACGGGTCACTTTGTCATTTTCTGCCATTATGGTGTCTTTTGTTTCGAAAACGTTACTTTACTCTTTTTGATAAAAACCCGAAATCTGTGTTACAACAACTCACCTCCCGCTCTCTTCTCCTTCAACTTGCCTGAGGCAATACCCTATCGACTCCAGCATCAACTCTATGGAATTTGAAGCTTCCAACTCCTTCCCGCGAGAAATCTCTTGAGGGCTTCAGCTCCTTCCTCATTCCATCATCCAGAAACTTTCCGCATTCAAATCCATGGCCGCATATGGTGTATCCAGCAGCGTCGGGGGCTACAGAGCTGTGTTTCCTACCGCTGAGCAGCAAGAGAGGTATACCACTGTGAAGATCAAGGTCTGTGGCAACAAGGCAGTGGAAGTTGCAGACTTGCAGAAGAATGGAATGGGCAGCATCATTGCAGCAATAGAGAGGATGAAATGGACGAAGTTGGCAACTCTATCAGAGGTGAGTTATCCAGACCTAGTAAAGGCATTTTATGTTTGTTTGAAGACTGAGGAGGACGGGTCCTTGACATCCACTGTCAAAGGAATCCAGATTAAGATTACCTATGAGCTTTTGGAAACTTTATTTGCAGTTTGCACCACCGGTCACAGTGGAGTTCACACTGTGGATATCCAGGCGAAGGGATTAGGGATTGTTGGTCCCGAGTACAAACTAAAGGATGGAAAGATAGACATCAACCAGCTGAATGCATTCAAACGGATTCTACATTTCATAGTGTGCTAGATTCTGGTCCCTAGGAGTGCCACCTACTCGACTTGTACAAAGGCGGACTCAGACCTGATGTTCTGGGCTATTCAAAACCAGGACATAAATATGACAGAGGTTGTAATATAAAGGATGAAGTTTGCATCCGCTCAAGTTTGGGACAAGAAGAGCAAGCTAAATGTGTCCCTACCATATGCACATCTGCTCACCAAGGTATTTCAACATTTTGCCATCAATTTATCTAGAGCAGTGTCAGAGAAAATGGGCCAGGCTATTCGAAGTAGAAACTTAAAGAAAAGTGGATTCTCATTGGTTGGAGGTATATGGACCAAGACATCAGTGGCTGAGGGTGAAGCCATTATTGGCGAAGCCCAAGATGTCCAACAAGAAGTAGGAGTAGCAGCAGAAGTACAAGCAGGACCAGAAGTTCAAGAGCAACAATAAGAAGTTATCCGTTCAGAAATTGCAGTGGAACAAGTAGCAGCAGTAGCAGAGGTTCGAGCAGAAGAATCGGTGCTCATTGGAAGCCAAATTGAGGACATTGCTCAAGAATTTATTGAGCCTATTGGACAGAATTCAGAAGTTACACCTCCCTCCTCACAAGTAGCTACAATTCTTCGGAGTGTACTAGACTCTTTAACCAGTACTCAGGTGGAGCCAGAGTTCTTGGTAGTTCCAACTGCAGAGGTTGCAGCATCTAGCCACAGTACAAATGTTGTCATGGAGGATGCTCCTATTCAGAGGGAGCAAGAAGAAGAAGATATTCTAGTTGATACCCATATGGAAGATGCTCCTATTCAAGGGGAGCAATCTGTTGAAAAGGAAGCACAAATCCAGGGGGAGCACACTACCAATGCCCCTGTAGATGAATTTCAAGAAGGCATTGTGGAGAGTGCCTCAGATGATGACAACGATGATTTTGTAGATCCCGTTGCAAGGGCAAGCAAAAAGGGGAAACAAGTAGCTCTGGAGATTCCCCTCCTCACATGGAAGGCCCATCGGAGGGCAAAGAAGAAGCATTTTAAAGGTCAATTTGAAGTCTCTTATTCAAAGAATGGATGAACAAGGAAAGATTTTGTGCTCTATGCAATCAGATACTCAGTCAATTTTCATAAGCCAGAGTACTTCAGCTAAGGAGATGGGCATGGTCAGAAATGCAGTTAGATGGGTCCGCAGTGAACTTATTAGCATTAAGGAGTCTATTACTGCACTTGTAGATTTGATGAGGGCGCAGTCCACAAATGCCCCTCTTGCTCCTTCTCCTGCATAACCAGTCCGCGGTTCTAGGCCTTCAGAGGCCAGGCAACAAGATGTTGGGCCATCAGGGCCAATTTCAGAAGAACCAGCAGGGCCATCCGGGCCACAGGTTGTTGAAGAGGTAGCAACTACAGTGCAGGATCATGCTGAAGCTGTCAAGGCTGGGCCACCAGGGCCATCAGAGGATGCTATTGGGCCAACCGGGCCAGTGGTTTCCGAGGGTGTGATTCCAAGAGTAGAAGAGCCAGCTATATCTCCAGAAGCCCCTGGTCCTTCATCTCTTGTAACTTCAACCCCTCCTTTACCACCATCTTCATCCACAGCACCACCAGCACCTATCCCTTTCAAACAACCCATGCCTCGCTCCATTTCTTCTCCAACACCATTTCCATCCCAATCCACTTCATCTCCTGCCACCTCTACATCCATTCCTCCACCTCCTCCTGTCATTGAAGACCCTCTAGCATCATCATCAGCTGGAGCCTCATCTTCCTATGGTCCTTCTTCCGCTGGACCATCCATCATACCTTCTCCTACCCATCAGTCATTTATTCATCCTCCTACTCCTCCCTCCTTTGCTACCTTTATACCTGAAGGTGCACAACTTAAAGGTCCCTTTCTCAAGAAATTTTAGGATGAGTTGGAAATTACCACAATCCGCTCAGTCTTGGAAGTTGGTTCTCATGTCCACAGAACTGACTCTCTTACTTCTAGTCCTTCTTCTAAAAAGAGGAAACTCTCCAACACTCTTGCTCTTCCCAAGTTTCCTCCTCATTGTTGACAATCAAAGGAAACCAATCTATTGTGAATATCTCCAAAAGTGTATCCTTGCCACCATTTTTGGTGTTCATTTTCTCAATCTAACTGATCACCTCAATGTTGTCCTTCCCTACTGCCACTTCTCAAAAGCTGATCAATCTAAAATCTTCCAAATGGCTGAATGCAAGTCTGAAGATCAGTGGGCCAAGGGGCACAAGGCTCTCTACAGGAAGTTTCTACTTGCAAAGTTAGATCGGTTTCCACCCCGGGATCACCCACTCACTCTCTCTAAGTGGTTTGTCATTCATCACAAGTCTACCTGGGCACCTTTCATTCAAAAGGAAGTACAGCTCATTAGGTACTTCCAGCTCTTCAATGACTATCATTATCTTCACAAGCTACCTGAAGTGCAGTTGGGTTAGTTCTAGGGAGCCATTGCTTCATTAAAAATTGTCAATCCAGTTAATTGCTCCTTCAAAGTGGATTTTGCTACCCTGCAAATACCAGACAGTGTGTTTCTCCCCAAACTGCATTCTTTGGTCATGGACTCCTCAGTTGGTCCTGTTATTTTTGAGAGATTTTCTCGTGTAATGGGAAGGATCTCAGCTCAGCGCGGTCGTCTTCCCTCCTTCCAAAGATTCCTCTTCCGGGAATTTCATCTAGGCCATATCATTTCTAAGGTTCTTGCCCCTCTTCTCTCTGAAAGTGAAAGGCTCTCTCCCTCCGATTGGGAAAAACATTACAACCAGTCGGCCCTTCAGTTAGAAGCTTTGAACAGCTCCTTGTTTAAGGAAGGCAAGCCTACTCTCTTAGCTGAAGCCTTTTCAGACTTGAATTCCATCAATCTGGTTCAAGAGCCCTATGATCAGTGGGTCGAGCGGTACAAACTTTTTTTGGCTTTGAAGAAAGATCTCCTGCAGCATCAGATCCACTACCCTATCAAGATCAACCAGTTTCTTCGGTTTGCCAGCTTTGGCTCTTTCATTTCCTTCAAGGTCTCCCTTGGAAAAGAAGAATATGCTACCTTTATAGATGCTCAATGCCAACTTCATATCAAAAGGATGCTTCCTGACATGGGGTCATCTTATACTATCTCTTTTGGGGCTTTTGTAGCCTATTTTGAGGAGCAAGAACACAAGGCTTTGCCTATTATTCAACGACATGCCTCTCTTCTGTCTCCTGCTTTCTACCTCTATGTAACCCCTCAAGATAAATTGAAATGTTCTTTGATCTAACTTATCTTTTCTCCTTTCTTCTTTGTCTTCGTATGATATCTTTTTGCTTAATGACAAAAAGGAGGAGAAATATCACACTTCTGAAATACATAAAAATAGGCTTTCTTTCATAAGCATCTATATTCTTGTTATGTTTTGTCATCACCAAAAAGGGGGAGATTGATAATCAGATCATCCCCATATAATTTCATGAATTATATATCTATTTTGGTGATTAAAAAAATCCTAACAATTAGTATCTAACAAGTTTTCATGAAGCTTAGTCACAGGAAATAAACCATGCAAAATCAAGCAAAGACTTATAAGTAAATCCTTACATTGTTGTTTTTAATTTCAGAGCATGAAATTTCTCTAAGTACACATCAACTCGCTTTGAAGCATAATGATTTCATAAGTCATCGCAAAGAATAACTCTTTCATAAAGTTCATATCATTTTTGGGTTTACATAAATTTCGATCTCAGAACGATTCACTAAGTGGTCGCATCGATTTCGATCTCAGAATGATTCGCTAGGTGATCACATCCATTTCGATCTCAGAATGATTCGCTAAGTGGTCGCATCGATGTCACAACGATTCGCAAAGTGATCGCATCGATTTCAATCTCAGAATGATTCGCTAAGAGATCGCATCGATTTCGATCTTAGAATGATTCGCTAAGTGATCACATCGATTTCGATCGAGAACAACGATTTGCTCTCATATCGATTTTGGTTCACATCGATTTGATAAGTGAGAACAACGACTTGGTCTCATAACGATTTGTTTCTTATAACGATTCGAAAAGTTCCACATTGATTTAGTATTTACATCGACTTGATAAGTTACACAACGATTTACTTGCTATAACGATTCGATAAGTCACAACATCGACTTGGTCAATATATCAATTTGTTCACAACGACTTGCTCATAACGATTTGCTTACACTGTCATAACGATTTTATTATGAGTATATAACAATTTGTATGTATATCGATTTGGTTCTGAAGTGCAACGATTCACATGAACAATGACTCATTCACAAAACTATTCTATAAGTCATGTTCATATCGATTTCATAACGACTTGATATTTAAATATCTTGACAAGTTAAAGTCATCCCGTGTGTTTCTCTATTATCCATGCATTAAATATAACCGTACATTTCTTTGTACGATGCATGTCCAGATATCTTCTATTCTTATGCTCCTACATGTAATATCTTTTTGGAAAGACAGAATGGAATTTCTATTTTGATGTTCTCTCACTCTAACGTTGACTGACAACAAGAGACAGCTTAGCTGTCTACATTTTAGCATTTAATGTGTGCAGGTCTCTAACAACACGACTCTATACAACGTTGGATAAAGTAGAAGCTGGAGGATATCAAGAAGGATTTTCTTCTTATGTGCATGGAACACAAAGAACCGTTGACCACAAAGGAAAGCCATGCAGTTTAACATTCTCTGAACTTAGAGAGAACGGATACTTCAACGACTACATTTTCAAAAGAAGATATAAATAGAAGACCGGTGCCTACGTGAGAAAAAGACTTTTAGAATTAAAAATCTGCAAGCACCATAGAAGAGCTAAAGTCTCACTCCATCGTCTTGTTGTAGCTCTTTGCTCTCTGTGTCTAGCATAGAACCTTGAGAGAGCTTTTGTGAACTGAGAGTGTTCTTCTCTGTAGATCTTTTCCTCTCAGTCTTCGCTTCAGATCAAGCACTGTGCTATTAGCTTGGTCCAGAGGCGTATCATCCCTTGAACACATCTTGTGTTATTCCCTTCATGTTAAAGGAATACATGGGGGTTCCAGGGTGTTTTTCCCTTTGTGTTGAAGGAAGACCTGGAGGGTTCCAGGGTGTTGTATTCCCCTTCGGGTTGTGAAGAGAAGACCAACTGCGGCTAGGTGTGTAAGTGTCCTTGAGGGGGACTGTACCCTTGGGTAGTGAATCCTGAGTTGTTGCTCAGGGACTGGACGTAGGAATCCTGTGGACAGGAGGTCTGAACCAGGATAAAATCTTGTGTAGTGCGATTGCTTGATTTATGTTTGTTGTTTACTTTTCACTAATGCTAACAATCATCGAAGTGCTTATTGTGTGAACGTTTTTGTGGATGGGTTTTTGATAATAAAATTTTAAAGAATCCCATTCACCCCCCCATCTGTGCTTGCAAGCTGGGCAACAGTTCGTGGTGTGGAGATTTAGTGCTACCTTGGTGTTTAGTGTTTTTTCTTTACGTAGTACGTGGTTGTAGTAATCTAGATTTTTATAAAATCTTGATAAATATAAAATCAATTATCACATGTAGAAAATTATTTCAGAATTAAACAAAAATAAATTATATAAACTAAATAATAGATTGAAATGAGTAATAGAGAAATTAGCCCAATTTGTGCGTGATTGGGTTGACAAATGCTCAACCCAACCTTAAGACAATTAAACCCAATAACAATAAAAGTTATTATCACATGTATAAAATCAACTCAAAATTGCACTAAAATGGATGATAAATTAAATAATGGGACACAAATAATAGTAAATAAATTAGAGTCAAACAAATATGCTTGGGTTAGCAAAACTATAAACAATAACTAAAGGCGATAAAAATATGATAACGTCAAAAACTCATTATCATATGTAAATAACTCATGTGAAATGGATGTTTAGGGTCCAATCATGTTTATTGGGCTCAATAGGAACTCAAATACATGAAATTAATATTTATAATTTGCATCAACCCAATACCCATTAATAATATGGGTCAAATCCAAACATAAGTTAAATGGGCCATAAAATGAGCCAAAACCCTAGCCCAATAAGGGGGTGCGAATTTGTTGTCTCTTACCTACTCAAATTAGGATTGAAACATAGCAAATACCCATGGAGAGCAAGCCAAATCGTGGCTCTCTTGTTGCTCTTTAGGAAGTTGCATATTTTGAACACCCCATGACCTAGTATTATAAATACACCCCATACTCTCCCTTGGGAAAACCCTAATAAGAATTGGTGGCTGCAAGGGAGGCTGAAGAATGTGGGAGAACTCATGGTGGGTATCTTCAACCTCGGATCCAATGTGTTCTTCACCGTTATTCAGCAACTCTTCAAGAAAACAACCAAATGTTAGGCATTCTCAGGCAAAATTCTAATTAAATTTGTTCATAGGTTGTTTTCCATGCACATAAGAAGTTCATATCATTTTCCCTAATTTCTATTATTCATATACTTTGAATTTAAGCCCTCTAGTTTAGTTTTATGCACATATGAGGTACATGTTCATGGTTTGAGATCTTCTTAATTCCTCAATCATATTGCATGAGATTTTTACTATATTATCTCCTATGTCACAACAATATTTACCTTCTATTTTTCCCAAATTTCATCATGCATATGCATCGAATTAAATGTCACAAGTCTCAGTTTCGCCAATCTGCTTGAAATTTTTACTGCAGCATCTTCTACATACTAGTAATGATTCCCCTCTATTTCCCCCATTTTTTATCATGTGGTTTGATAGTATTTTAGCTGAAATCCTCACTATGTACATTTTTAAAAGTCTTTCTTTGAGCCATTTAAAGTCTACCCTGTACCTGATTAGGTTTCAATTACTCGTCACTATAGATACTTCTACATGTCTAATATCTAATCAGGTCTTTTTACCCAATTTGTAGTGAGTCAAACATGAGTATTTGAGTTTTAATCCATAGTGTGCATATTAGGGTTTGTTCCCTTCAAACCCGTGCAGGTCTCAGATTAGTTCTAGAAGCAGAACTTGGTCGTGGTGTCGCAACATGTCAACCTATTGCCTTCTATTTGAGAAGGCAACAAGGAGGGTGGTTGCCTTCTTAAGGCGACAACCCTAGGTGTCGCCTTCTGCTTCAGAAGGTGACAGACCCCTATGTCACCTTCTCACTCTGAGTTTCAAGTCTATGCATTATAGGTCAATTCTGTTAGTTCCAACTCGAGTCCTTTGAGTCTTTCTTGCATTAAACAACCCATACAAAAGATTTAATGATGGAAACATGACTTTAAATGGTCCTAATGTCTTGATTATGTTCCTATAATGTCCTTGGTTAAAATCATAACAAGCAACTTGTGAAAGCTGATCATACATCTGATTCATACAAATTGGTCATGTGATCATAATATGGAAACCAGATTTTGGTTATTTGTACACATTTGAGTTTTATTCGGTGCGACACACGTATACCATTGTGCAAACTTTTAGACATTAGGAAACCCTTTTCTCTTAACATTAGTTGAACTCTCCATTGGATATTCGTTCTATTGGACTAGTGATTGCTATACCAAGGTCTCTATAAGTCTCCTTTAATTGTAGATTCTCGCGTGACCGAAGAGCAAGTTGTACCATTGAAGTTTTCCAAAGTTAGTGTGCACTTTCTGATGATCAGTCCATCTCCATATATTTAATTATATATGTAATTTTTGGTGATTAACAAAACCTTGAAAAGTATTCTCTAACACTTTTTGTGAAGTTTGTCAACAGGAAATAAATCTAGCAAAATCTGTAAGTTATCCTCACACAATACTATCTAAAATACATTGCATATGTTTTTGTCTAAGTACACATCAACTTCCTTCATAGAAACAACGATTTGATCGAAACAACGATTTCCTTACACTAAATGAACGACTTGATCACAATAACGATTCTCTTTCACTTAAAGAATGATTTGATCACAACAATGATTTGCTTTCACTTAAAGTATGATTTGATCGCAACAACGATTTGCTTTCACTTAAAGAATGATTTGATTGCAACAACGATTCTCTTTCACTTCAAGAATGATTTGATCACAACAACAATTTGCTTTCACTTAAAGAACGATTTGATTGCAACAACGATTTACTTTCACTTAAAGAACGATTTGATCGCAACAACGATTTGCTTTCACTTAAAGAATGATTTGATCGCAACAACGATTTGCTTTCACTTAAAGAACGATTTGATCGCAACAACGATTTGCTACATAAACAACAATTTGTTCAAAACAACGATTCACTTTTACTTAAACAATGATTTGATCACAACAACGATTTCTTCATTAAAACAACGATTTAATGATCAATTTCACTTAAACAACAATTTCCTTATCGATGTTATTGAAACAACGATTTCATGATTAATTTCACTTAAACAACGATTTCCCTATGGATTCATTAAAACAACGATTTCATGATCAATTTCACATTAACAACGATTTCCTTATCGATTTCATTGAAATAACGATTTCACGATCGATTTTACTCAAACAACGGTTTCATCTATAAAACAACGATTTCATTATCGATTTTACTCAAACAACGATTCCCTCACTAAAATAACGATTTCGTTTGTACATCAATTTCATTCATATAACCATTATGTAGAGAATAACGATTTCACTATTTATACATGGATTATGATCACATTAACTTTATTTCAAAATAGATTTTATTCATTTATGGATCACATTGATAACAATGATTTCATGTGTATCAATTCTTTTTACATCGATTGTGGGTTAAATATATTGACAAACACTATCATTATCTTCTCAGATAATTTTTAGAAGATTATCCTTCAAGATATTTAAATGTATAAGTTCAAATCTCTGTAGATTTCAAAAACCTTCCCGTGAACCAAATTATATTCTGTGGTCTTGAGTATTTATTGTAAAGGTACAACACATCCTTGTTTACCTCACCTGTGTCACGTAAATCTTGCCTTATATGATGACAGAATATCATTTCCGTTTTGGTATATCCTTTGTAGCACGACTACTAATATTGACTGACAGTTTAGACAAAGAGAAGTTGTCTATGTGTCAGCATTTATTATGTGCAGGACTTTTGTAGAAACGCACGTCAAAGATGGAGCAGTCAACCTGACAAAAGGATAGAAGATTCAGACAATCTTTCCTTGAAGATGTATGTGTCAATCCAAGCATTAATGGCTGCAAGCTCACCTACTCCTTGCTTCGGACCAGTCTTTCTAACATGCATGAAGCTGTGAGACAACAGATATTTCAACGGATACTACAACGGTCAACATTATTTCAAAGAAGATAAATAGAAGACTGGTGACTCCATGCAAAGCATCTAGTCGGTTCGAACTCTTAAACCTTTGAGAAGCTTGAAACTCTAGTCACCTGAAGAACAACAAGAGCCAACTCATCCAATCCAACTTTTCTGTAGCTCTTAGTTCTCTGTGAGAATAGTGCATTGCCTTATGAGAGCTTGCGTAGATCTGAGAGAGAGTCCACTTTGTAATCATCTTGTGCCTCTCAGACTTCGCCTTAGATCAAGCAAGTGGTTATAAGCATGGTCTTGGGGCCTTCCTCATACAACTCATTCATTGTGGTTGATCCTCTTCTGGTGTGAAGAGAAGACCTGTTGGTACAGGTGGTGTTGTTCATCTTCTGGTTGAGAAGAGAAGGCCAGCTGCGGCTGGATGTGTAGGTGTCCTTAAGGGGGGCTGTACCCTTGTATAGTGGAATCCCAAGTGGTTTCTTGGGGACTGGACGTAGGACTCCTTGGGATAGGAGATCCAAACCAGGATAAAATTTCCTGTTGTCTGTGTAATTGTTCTTCTTTGTGTTGATTAATACTAACTCTAACTATCGATCTTAGTGTTGTCTGTCTAGTGTTTATTTACAGGAATTATTACATGAAAGAGTTTTAAGCAATCCATTCACCCCCCCCCCCTCTGGGCTTGCTATCTGGGCAACAAGTGGTATCAGAGCCAAGTCTCTTCGAGAAGAAGAACTCATGATCTTAAGAGCAAAGATAAATGGCAGCTCAAGGATATGTAGAAGGTCAGTCCGTTAATAGACCTCCTCTATTCCATGGTGAAGATTACAACTATTGGAAGACTCGAATGGAGTTCTTCCTTCAAGGTCTCGATTTCCAGCTTTGATCAATTATCGAAGAAGGAGACCTAGTGGTACTCAACAACAGAGAAAATTCGACAGATGATGACAAGAAGAAAATATCCCTAAACAGCAAAGCTAAAAGTATATTGTGCTGTGCGCTGAGCAAGAAAGAATTCAACATGATTTCAGCATGCAAGTCAGCTATGGAAATGTGGGAAAAGCTCAGAATCTCATATGAAGGAATAGACGAGGTAAAGGAAACAAGAATAGACATCCTAGTAGCTCAGTATGAAAGATTTCAAATGTAGTTAGGAGAGTCCATCACCTAAATGTACAGCAGATTTACAGATATCCCCAACGGTTTGGCTGGGCTTGGAAAAATTTATGAAATTGGAGACATGGTGAGAAAATATTAAGATCTCTACCAACCTCATGGACTCCAAAGGTGACAGCCATAGAAAAAGCCAACGACCTTAGAAGAATGTCACTTGAAAAGCTCATTGGGTCCTTAATGGCTCATGTGATAAATATGGAAAGGCTAAGAGAATCCTCCAGCAAGAAGAAACACAACAATGCTCTCAAGACCACAGAAGAAACAACTGATGGCAAATCAGAAAGTGACAAAAGCAATGAGAGCAGTGAAGATGAAGAAGTTTCTCTCTAGAAGATTGCAACGTATGCTAGCTAAAAAGAAGTACCAGTCAGGAAGAAGATATTTCAAGAAAGGAAAAGATTTTAAAAGAACTGAAGGCAAGATGTTAAGAGACCAGAACAAATATGCTATGAGTGCAAGAAGCTGGACACATCAAAGCCGAGTGTCCAAAATTAAACAAAACTGAGTTCAAGAAAAAGGACAACACAAAGAAATTCAGAAGATACAAGAAGAAAGCCATGGCTGCTGCATGGAACAACGAAAGTGATTCAAACAGTGAGTCAAGCTCCAATGAAGAAGAAGAAGAAAAGGCCAACCTGGCCTTCATGGCAAATGTTGATGATAAGGTAACCTCTGACTCATCATTTACTTCTTTTAATGAATTAGATTCAGATAGCTTAGAAGATGCCTTTAACGAATTATACACTAAATACAAAGATGTATGTAAATTGTTAAAAAAACTAAGAAAAATTATACTTGTCTGGAAATAACCAACTCAGATCTAAAATTTGAAACTGAGCAGTTAGAAAATAAATTTTGGAATTAAAAGTTGAAATGAACTTTTAAATGAAGATATAAAGAATAAAAATGAAAAGATATCAAAATTAGAAAATCAGGAAACCACAATCAAACTTAAAAATGAAATCAACACGCTAACAAATGATATGAATACCTAATGGCCACAGTTGAAAAATTAACAAATGGTAAATCCTCTTTAGTATGAAAAGGAGTAAGAAGATCAGGTAAGAAAAAGTATGGCTTAGGATATACTCTACCAGAAAATGAGGAAACTATAATTCATCCTAAAATTTATCCAACTCCAAAATTCGTAGCTGAACAAAATCCTAATCACAAAATAAATAAAATTAAAATCATAAGCCAAATAGAATAATAAACAATATTCCTTGCTGCACACACTGTAACAAATTAGGTCACACTAAAATAACATGCACAACCAAACACCTAAAATGGATTCCCAAAAGAAACTGTGAAGAAACTAACCAATCAGGACACAAAAGAACTTGGGTACCTAAATCTCATTGATTTATTGCAAGGAATCCTTAGAGCATCAAAGTGGTACCTTGACAGCAGATGCTCAAGGCATATGACAGGTAACATGAAGTTGTTCTCTCATAGCAAAAATGAAGAAGGGATAGTAACCTATGGCGATAATGGAAAAGGGTCAGTTATTGGTTTGTGGATCTATGGAAGTCAAGATAAAATCCTCATAGAAGATGTACTATGCATCAAGGGATTGAAGCACAATTTAATCAGTATTAGTCAACTGTGCGACAAGGGTCACCAGATCAAGTTTTAGGAATCTAAGTATTTAATTATCAAGGATGGTGCAACTGTCTTCGAAGCCAGCAGGGAAAAGAATGTTTGGAATAGTGCCCCCCCCCCCCCTGATCGGCAGCCCTCTCTCGCACAACTCACACTTAGAGTTTGGAGAAGAGATTGAAGAAGGGAGAAGAAGAACACAAGAACACCAGACTTTTTACATGGTTCGGAGACAAGGCCTTCCTACGTCCACGGCTACAGCAGTAGTTCCAATACTATACGTCAGGAACAATTATCCAACACACACATACAAGGAGAGACAGCCCTACTATATATACTGGGAGGTTAGGGCGCCATAATCGAGATTTACAAGGACAAAATTGCCCCTACCTCAGATTCATGCAAGTCGTCTGTCCTGGGGTTGAGAAGTCGACTGCCTTGAGAAATTCGAATGCTAAAGTCGAATGCCAAATTCGACTGCTGACTCCCAGTGCTGAAGTCGAATGCTGAAGTCGACTGCTGCAGTCGAATGCTGAAGTCGACTACGGAAGTCGACTTCCTTGAAGACTTCGACTCATTCACTTCTGTAAGCCGAATTTAGCTTCCGGGGGCGCTGCCTCCGGAGACCCCTGCAGGGCGACCCAGACCCCTGTATTGATCCACATTGTTAAAGTTCTGACTCCACACTCTAACAATCTCCCACTTGGAGTCTGAACTCCAAACAGTAGCAGGCATCTCAAAGTCTTGATCCTCCTTAATGCAGCAAAATAAAAGCTGGCTGTGGCATCCCTCCATCAGTCATTCATGGAGACCAACTGAAGCTTGGCATAGCTTCAATTTCTCTCTTGTGACCACCTTTGTCACCATGTCTACAGGATTTTCTGTCCCTCGTATCTTCTCAAGCAGTAGCGTACCATCTTCAATCAACCCACGAATAAAGTGATACTTCAGCTGTATGTGCTTCGTCCTTGCATGGAAGATAGGGTTCTTGGCAAGGTGAATTGCACTCTGACTATCACAAAATAGCACACTGTTGTTTTGTTTCTTGCCCAATTCCTTCAGAAAAATTTTCAGCCGCACCATCTCCTTGCTAGCTTCGGAGACAGCAACATACTCTACTTCTGTGGTTGAAAGAGCAACAACTTTTTGAAGTTGTGAAATCTAGCTCACTGCGGTCCCACCTAAGGTGTACACATAACCAATGGTGCTTCTTCTTGTGTCCAGATCACCACCAAGATCTGCATCAACAAAGCCTTATAAAATGACATCACTTTTTCTGAAATAAAGACCTTTACCTGAAGTGCCTTTCAGATATCTCAAAATCCATTTTACTGCCTCCAGTGTTGTTTACCCGGATCTGCCATATACCTACACACAACTCCCATTGCATGTGCTATATCCGGTCTGGTATAAACCATTGCATACATCAAGCTTCCCACAGCTGATGCATAAGGAATTTTCATCATGGACTCACACTCTTCAGCGATCTTTGGTGACTGCTCTTTAGACAGCTTGAAGTGACTTGCTAGAGGAGTGTTGACTGGTTTTGCATCTTGCATGTTAAACCTGCCCAACACTTTCTAAATGTAGCCTTCCCGAGATAGCTTCAGAATACCATCTGTTCTATCCCTTACAATTCTCATTCCAAGAATTTGTTTGCTGCTCCCAAGTCCTTCATAGCAAATTCCTTTGACAGTTGCTTCTTCAACTTGTTGATCTCTGTCATACTTGATCCTACAATGAGCATATCATCCACATGCAACAGAAATATGATATAACAATTGTCAAACTTCTTAATGTAACAACAATGGTCTATGTTGCATCTAATGAACCATTGCTACATATGAATCCATCAAACTTCTTGTACCACTGCCTGGGGGCTTGTTTCAGACCATACAAGATTTTGTTCAATTTGCAAACAAGGTTTTCTTTACGATGTTCATGAAAACCTTCTGGTTGCACCACATAAATGTCCTCCTCCAAATCACCATGGAGAAAAGCTATTTTTACGTCAAGTTGTTCTAGGTGCACGTTTTCAGCAGCAACAATACTTAGCACTAATCTAATAGTGGTTAACTTCACAACTGGAGAGAAAATTTCAGTGTAATCAATACCTTCCTTCTGTTGGAAGCCTTTCACAACCAGCCTGCTTTGTACCTCTTGCTGCCATCATGTTCTTCCTTTAACCGAAAAACCCATTTATTTTGCAGTGCCCTCTTACCGGGTGGTAGTTCAGTCAACACCCAAGTTTCATTTTTATATAGGGAGTTCATTTCATCTTTCATTGCCAACTCCCACTTGATTGAATCTTCCGCCTGCATAGCTTCATCAAAGCTCTCAGGTTCATCTGCATCAGTCAACAACAAGTAGTACATAGCAGAAGAAAACCGTTCAACTGGCTTGCGCAATCTACTTGATCTTCTCAGTTGAACCTCCAGTTGCACTTTACTATTCTCAGGATCTTCTTGAGATCTTCTCAGCACATCCTCTTCTGAAATTTCCTCCAGCTCAACCTGTGCACTTTTCTGACCTTCTTCACCTGCATCTTTAGATTCCACATCAGATCTATGCTTATAAAGCAATTTTTCATTGAATATAACATTTCATTGTCTTATTATTTTCCTGCCTTCATCATCCCAGAAGTGGTATCCAAAATCATCAGAACCATATCCAATGAAAAAACATCTCCTTGACTTAGGATCTAACTTGTCTCTGTCATTGGAATCAACATGCACATATGAAACACAACCAAATACTCTCAGGTGTGAGAGAGTTACCTCCTTACCGATCCAAGCCTCTTCTGGTAGCTCACCATTTAGAGGAACACTGGGTCCTCTATTAATCAGATAAACAGCTGTGTTAATTGCATCTGCCCAGAAGGTCTTCGGTAGGCCAGCATGTAGCCTCATGCTTCTAGCTCTCTCATTCAGGGTTCTGTTCATGCGTTCAGCAACCCCATTCTGTTGTGGAGTATTTGGAATTGTTTTCTCCATACGAATACCATGTGTTGCACATAAATCTTTGAATTCCTTGCTGCTATATTCTCCTCCATTGTCTGACCTCAAACACTTGATCTTTGCAACAGTTTGATTTTCCACTTCAGCCTTCCAATTAACAAAACTAGAGAACACATCAGATTTATTTTTGAGAAAATAAACCCATACCTTCCAAGTGGAGTCATCAATAAAGGTGACATAATAGAGTGAGCCTCCAAGGGATCGAACATGGGCTGGTCCCCACACATCAGTGTGCACAAGTTCTAACTTTTCTAGCTTAAAACTTCTTCTAGCTTTAGAGAAGGTGACCTTTCTCTGCTTTCCCATAATGCAATCTTCACACAGTCCAATATCTATGGACTTTAGATCACCTAACTTCCCTTTTTCAGCCATTATCTTCATTCCCTTCTCACTCATGTGCCCAAGTCTGCAGTGCCAGATCTTGGAGTCCTCTTCTGAGTTTGCCACTGCCACTAAGTCTTTGTCATTTGCAATCATATAAAGAGTTCCCATCTTGCTGCCTCGTGCTATAACCATGGCACCCTTGGTTATCTTCCAGCACCAATTAACAAAGGTAGTGACATATCCTTCATCATCAAGCTTACCAATAGAGATCAGATTTCTCTTCAAGCCGGGAACATGTCTAACATTCCTCAGCTTCCATACAGTTCCATTTGCTGTTTTCAACTGAACATCACCCTTCCCCACAATATCTAGGGGCTCATCATCAGCAAGATAAACCTTCCCAAAATTACCAGCAACATAATTTTGTAAAGTTTCTTTGCGTGAGGTAGAGTGAAAAGATGCTCCAGAATCTAGAATCCAAGATTCGATGGGACTATTAACACTCAAGATTAGAGCATCTTGGACTTGCTCTGTCATGACATTGGCAGAGTCTTCTTCCTGTTTTTGCCCCTTATCCTTTTTCTTTGGAAGCCAGCAATCCTTCTTAAAGTGACCCTTCTTACCACAATTCCAGCAAACCATCACCATGGGGTTTGGACTCACTTCTTTTCTTGGACTTGGATCTATTCCGATTTGTCGACGCTGATTTGTTCTTCCCCTGCCTTCAGTGTTTAAGGCAGAACCTGAAACTTCACCAGATTCCCTTCTGCGAACATCCTCGCTCAAAATCAAGTCTCGAATCTTGTAAGTTTTAGTTTGCTTGAACCTAAAGAACTACTAACAGCCGTCACAGTAGCGCCCCAACTTTCAGGTAAGGAGGACAAAAGAATCAGGGCTTTAATCTCATCATCAAAATCTAATTCCACAGAACCCAACTGGGTTGTAATCACGTTGAATTCATTTATATGATCTGTGACCGAGGAACCTTCTGCATCTTCAGATTAAACAAACGACACATCAAATGTACCTTGTTGGAAGCAGATGGTTTCTCGTACATGTTTGATAACGCCTTCATTAGACCAACTGTGGTCTTCTCGTTCACGATGTTGGACGCGACATTTCTGGCCAACGTCAGACGAACAACTCTGAGAGCTTGTCTATCCAGAAGATCCCAGTTTTCTTTCTTCATACCATCTGGCATCATTCCAAGAAGTGGCTGGTGCAACTCTTTTGATACAAGTAGTCTTCGATCTGCATCTTCCAGAAACCAAAGTCCTTGCCATCAAACTTCTCGATCCTGACCTTTCCTTCATCCGCTACCATCGCTCCCACTGTTTCCCTCGAACCAGTGCTCTGATACCAGTTGTTGGGGAATCGTCCCCCCCCCCCCCGATCAGCAGCCCTCTCTCACACAACTCATACGTAGAGTTTGGAGAAGAGATTGAAGAAGGGAGAAGAAGAACACAAGAACCAGATTTTTTACGTGGTTCGCAGGCAAGGCCTTCCTACATCCACAGCCACAGCAGTAGTTCCAATACTATACATCAGGAACATTATCCAACACACACATACAAGGAGAGACAGCCCTACTATATATATACTGGGAGGTTAGGTCGCCATAATCGAGATTTACAAGGACAAAATTGCCCCTACCTCAAATTCACGCAAGTCGTCTGTCATAGGGTTGAGAAGTCGACTGCCTTGAGAAATTCGACAGCTATAGTCGAATGCCAAATTCGACTGCTGACTCCCATGCTGAAGTCGAATGCTGAAGTCGACTGCTGCAGTCGAATGCTGAAGTCGACTTCCTTGAAGACTTCGACTCATTCACTTCTGTAAGCCGCGACCTAGACCCCCTGTATTGATCCACATGCTAAAGTTCTGACTCCACATTCTAACAAAGAACCTATATGTACTGCATCTAGAAGAACTGAAAGATCAAGATATTTGTCTAGCGGCGAGTAAAGATCAGAATGCTAAATTATGGCGTAGAACATTAGGCCATTGTAGCTTGGATGGAATAAGAAAACTTATCAAACATGATCTAGTAGAGGTTTTCCGAAGATAAACACAAGACTTGACAGTATTTATAAACCTTTTGCAAAAGGGAAGCATGCAAAGTCCTCCTCAAAACAAAGATAGTAGTCACTACCTCCAAACCACTAGAACCTACTACATATGGATCTGTTTGGACCAATGAGAACTACTAGCCTGGGAGGAAAGAACTTTGGACTTGTAATTGTTGATGATTTTTCAAGATTTACATAGGTATCATTTTTAGAGCATAAAGATGACACATTTGAAAGTTTTGTAAAGTTTAGTAAAGTAGTTCAAAAGGATAAGAAGTTCAGCATCATTAGCATCCACTCAAATCATAGAGGAGAATTCCAAAATGACATATTTGTAGAATTCTGTAATGATCAAGGTATAGAGCACAATTTCTCAGCACCTAGAACACCACAACAAAATGGAGTAGCTGAGAGGAAGAATAGAACCTTGTTGGATATGGCTAGGACCATGCTATCTGACTACAACCTTCCAAGGTACCTCTGGGCAGAAGTGATTAATACAGCATGTTATATTATCAATAGAGTCATGATCAGGCCAATCCTGAAGAAAATTGCATATGAGCTGTACAAGGAAAGGAAGCCCAAGATAGTCATCTCAGAACGTTTGGATGCCCTTGCTTCATTCACATCAACGGTAAGAGAGACATAGGTAAGTTGGATCCCAAATCTGATGAAGGGATCTTTATGGGGTACACTTCTAAACCCAAAGGCTATAGATTTTTAATAAAGAAGTTTATTGATTGAACAAACTGTTCATATATTTTTGATGAATCTAACCCTCTTTAAGAAAGGAATCTGTAAGTGATGATGAAGATACATATAGTCTTACCCAGAAACTAAAAGAAACAACTATCAAGATAATGAAGATACACCCTTGGAAGAACTGCAATAGAAAGAAATCATTCATGATGATCTTCCAAAGGAATGGAGATACAAGAAGGATCATCCTATGATAACATCATTGGAGATCCATCAGTTAGGGTAAGAACAAGATGTAATGTTATTCCTTGTGTTTATTTAGCATATGTATCTCAAATAGAGCTGAAGACATTCAATGAACCACTGTCTAATGAATCTTGAACTTTATCCATGCAAGATGAACTTATTAGTTCAGGAGAAATCAAGTTTGGTCTCATGTTCCGAGACCATCAGATCATCTTGTGATTGGCACCAATGGGGTGTTTAGGAACAAATTGGATGAAGCTGGTGTTATCACTAGAAACAAGGCTAGACTGGTACTCAAGGCTATTCCCAAGAGCAAGGCATAGACTTCGATGAAACCTATGCATCAGTGGCTAGACTAGAGGCTATTAGAATTTTACTTGCTTATGCATGTGCATTGGATTTAAAACTTTTTCAAATGGAGTAAAATTTACTTCCTAAATGGTTATATAAAGGAGGAAGTCTATGTAGAACAGCCTCCTGGTTTTGATGATTTAGACTATCCAAATCATGTTTTCAGATTACATAAAGCTTTGTATGGATTAAAACAAGCACCTAGAGCATGGTATAAAAAACTTAGTGCATTTTATTAAATCATGGTTTTATTCGAGGTCAGGTAGATAGCACATTGTTCATTAAGTCAAATAATAAAAAATATTACTTGTGCAAATTTATGTAGACTATATTATAGACTATTAGATCATCCTGTGTGATTGGCAACAAAGGGGTTGTCAGGAACAAATGGATGAAGCTGGTGTTATCACTAGAAATAAGGCCAGACTGGTTGCTCAAGGCTACTCCAGGAGGAAGGCATAGATTTTGATGAAACCTATGCACCAGTGGCTAGACTAGAGGCCATTAGAATGTACTTGCTTATGCATGTGCATTAGATTTAAAGCTTTTTTCAATGGATGTTAAGTCTACATTTTTAAAGGTATATAAAGGAGAAGTTTATAGAACAGCCTCCTGGTTTGATGATTTAGATTTTCACAATTCATGTTTTGAAATTGCATAAGACATTATACGGTTTTAAAACAAGACCTAAAGCATGGTATGAAAGGCTTAGTGCATTCTATTAAACCATGAATTTATCAGAGGACATGTAGATAGCACATTGTTCATTAAATCAAAGCCAAGAACATATTACTTGTGCAAATTTATGTAGATGATATTATATTTAGATCTACTGATGAATCTCGGTGCAAGTACTTGAGAAGCTCATGCAGGGAGAGTTTGAAATGAGCATGATGGGAGAACTCAACTATTTCTTGGATACATATTAAGTAAGGCAAGAAGGACACACATTTGTCAAGCAAAATATACCAAAAGAATTGTTGAAGAAATTGGATTCGACAATGCCAAACCATTGTCCACTCCAATGAGCACATCCACAAGGTTAGACAATGATAAGGAAGGTAAGAAAGTGATCAGAAACTTATAGAGGCATGATAGGTCATTACTGTATTTAACCGCCAGTAGACCTGATATTTGTTTAGTGTATGCATGTGTGCAAGATACTAGTATGATCCCAAAGAATCCCATCTAATACCTGTTAAAAGAATATTAGATATTTAGCTGAAACTCATGATCTAGGTCTATAGTATCCAAAATCATGTGAAATTAGTTTAGTTGGATATTTTGATGTTGACTATGCTGGATTCAAAGTAGATAGAAAAGAGCCAGTGGTGGTTGTCAATTTCTTGCAGGATGCTTGATTTCGTGGTCTCAAAGAAGCAAAATTCAGTAGCACTATCAACAGTTGAAGCTGAATACGTAGCTGCTGGAAGCTGTTGCACTCAACTCTTATGGATCAAAAAACAACTAAGGATTATGGATTGCACATCAAGACCATCCCATTGCTGTGCAACAACACAGTGTGATAAATCTCATGAAAATCCAGTACAGCACTCCAGGACGAAACAAATAGAGGTCAGATATCATTTTATAGAGATTGGTAGCTAATGGTAACATACATATTTCTTTCATAGATACTCTGAATTAGTAGCAGATATCTTTACAAAGGCCTTACCTGAAGAGAGATTTACGTCTCTTAGAAGGAAATTAGGCATGGGTAATTTGTGATAGATATGTCTACATGTAACTGAAATAATAATTTTCAGAATAAACACTTGCTCTTCCCGCTAAAATTTAAGGAAACCTTTTAGTGCGTGCGTCATAAATTGCCATGGTGCTTCAGATATAATTCTTTATCACTTGCGTAACCTTCTCCTCTTTTGTCGTTATCCGCATTTAATGTTCTGGTGTTTCAAAAAGTAGCTTTATGACCTGTTGTTAAATCTGTAATCCATGCCTATCAATTTCTCTCTCTCTCTCATCTCCTTCGACTTGCCAGCTCGCAAACCCTTAACGATTCTAGACTCCCTCTGTGTGATTTCGAAGGATCTCTCTGTTCCCGCAAAAATCTCTTGAGGCCTTATGTTCCTTTCTTTCCCACGATCCTCTAGAAACTTTCTCTGTTCGAATTCATGGCTACTTTGGGAGTTCCTGCACGTAGGTGGTTAGAGCGTCGCCTTCCTCATGACGGAGCAGCAGGAATAGTTGCAACAGTCAAGGTCAAGCTATGTGTGGAACAAGGCATGGACATTGAAGATCTTGAGAAGCATGGGATGAGACCATAGTTAGAACCCCAAGATGATCAGCCAAAGTCTTAGATTTGACAGCCAAGTCATCCACGTACACCTCAATATAAATGGAATCATGTCATGAAGATGGCCATCATCGCTCTTTGGTAAGTAACTCCAATGTTTTTAAGTCCAAATGGCATGGACCACACAGCAATATGTTCCCCATGGTGTAGTGAACGACTTCTTCTCTTGGTCCTCCTCAGCTAGCCTGATAGATTAGACCTTGAGAAGCCATCCATAAAGGAGAGGTTTCATACCAGACCATATTATCAATAAGTACATCAATGTGACGCAAGGGGAAATCATCCTTAGGACACGCACGGTTGATATCTATTTAGAGAAAATGAAAGTCGGTGCTATGGTTATCAAAAGAACTTTGGAAACCCAGTGGTCCCGCTCAAAACTCCCAAACCAAACTGGAAAGGGTCGTACGTTATTAAAGAAGCATATCTAGGCAACACGTACGGCTATTGAATGCGAGGGTGAGGAACTCTCCAACCCTTGGAATGAGCTTTACCTCAAAAAGTACTACCTTAGATATGTGTTCAGAATTACGTGGTACACGGACCTTAAAACGAAAATGCCATCATTTTAATCATCTCCATCTTAGTGAGTAACTATAGGTGTCGACACTCACACACATTACACGCCCACCCCTGGGACTAGAAGCACAGAATCTAAGGAAGATCATGCTTAGCTAAGAGTCTAGGGCACCACCGTTTCTCTTCCTTTCGGTCCGCCAATAGGGATGAGAACAAGTGGGATTGACCTTTGAACTTGTCCAACGCTTAATGGTAGATGTCATGGCCCAATAAGGAGAGAGGAAAAGAAAACATGGTAAATCAAAGTCAAAAGAGCCAAAACAAGGCAGATCATAAGTAAAGAGCACGTCAAGAGCGGCAAAGTCCCTACCGAGATTCAATGAACTTTGTCGAAGTGTGCCATAAAAAAAAACCCCACCAGCCAAAGACTGAACCTCAATGAGTATAGGTCAGAGGAATGAGTGTCTCCCTGTTATTCAAACCATGGTAGACTTTCTAAAATCACACTTCCCTCTCTCTTATCGATATGTCACAGGGTCAAGGTAGAAACGATCGACTAAAGAGGACGTCGCCAAGGCTACCTTGGGTGAAGGCATCACATAAGCACGTCTAACCCATGT